>OY757025.1:121533712-122133712 GCA_963580285.1 Lucinisca nassula | reverse complement strand
TGGGCGGGGGCCGTATGTGTATCTGTTTGATAATCTATTAAATAAACATATGCTTCACTGAAGCGGTTCAAATGAATTCAAACAATATATATTTTCAAAAACGATATATTAAGAAGTTGGCGAGAGCGCTGACTTTTTATCATTAGGTCTCTCACCGCTGTGGGTTCGACCCGCCTCGGTTTCGGGTTACATGTACGGAAGGTCAGGTGTTATACGGCTACCCCCGATTTTCGCCCACCTCTAAATAACGAAATAAGTTAAGTAAACTCGAAAGTGAAGGCAATGATCAGGAATCGATACAATTACCCCGCAGCTCCCATCAGAGACACCAAAGGGGAGAAATAACTAGACCCTAATGGAAACACCAATGCCACAAAATGGCAAAATGGCTATCCAAAACAAACAAGAGGGCCCAGAGGGCCCTGGTTCGCTCACCTGATCCAAAGCATAACAAGTGGGCCCTGGCAGGGTCAATTTTGGCCCCAGGGATAAAATTTGAACAATCTTGGTAGAGGTCCACAAGATGAAGCTTCATATCGAATATGAAAGACCTGGGCTTTCTGGTTTCAGAGAAAAAGATTTTAAAGGTTTACCCTGCATATAGAAGTCTATGTAAAACAAGATTTTCCCTATATAAGTCTATGTTAAACCAAAGGGCCCCGGAGCGGGGGCATTTTTGGCCCCAGTGCTCTAATTTGAACAATCTTGGTAGAGGTCCACTAGCTGAAGCTTCATAACAAATATCAAAGACCTAAAGCCTTGTGTTTCAGAGAAGTTGATTTTTAAAGATTTTCCCTATATAAGTCTATGTAAAACCAAAGGGCCACATGGCGGCTACAGTATATAATTGCAACACGCAACACTATGACCTTGTCATAACAAATATCGAAGACCTAAGCCTTGTGGTTTCAGAGAAGAAGATTTTTCAAGATTTTCCCTATATAAGTCTATGTAAAACCAAAGGAACCCGGAGCGGGGGCATTTTTGGTCCCAGGGCTATAACTTGAACAATCTTTGTAGAGGTCTACAAGATGAAGCTTCATACCAAATATCAAAGACCTGGGCCTTGCAGTTTCAGAGAAGAAGATTTTTAAAGATTTTCCCTATATAAGCCTATGTAAAACAAAAGGGCCCTGGTGCGGGGGCATTTTTGGCCCCAGCACTATAATTTGAACAATCTTGGTAGGGGTCTACTAGATAAAGCTTCATACCAAATATCAAAGACCTGGGCCTTGAGGTTTCAGAGAAGAAGATTTTTCAAGATTTTCCCTATATAAGCCCATGTAAAACCAAAGGGCCCCCGTGCGGGGGGCATTTTTAGCTCCAGCACTATAATTTGAACAATCTTGGTAGGGGTCCACAAGATGAAGCTTCATACCAAATATCAAAGACCTGGGCCTTGCAGTTTCAGAGAAGAAGATTTTTAAAGATTTTCCCTATATAAGCCTATGTAAAACAAAAGGACCCTGGTGCGGGGGCATTTTTGGCCCCAGCACTATAATTTGAACAATCTTGGTAGGGGTCCACTTTATGAAGCTTCATACCAAATATCAAAGACCTGGGCCTAGTGGTTTCAGAGAAGAAGATTTTTAAAGATTTTCCCCATATAAGCCCATGTAAAACCAAAGGGCCCCGTGCGGAGGCATTTTTAGCTTCAGCACTATAATTTGAACCATCTTGGTAGGAGTCCACTAGATAAAGCTTCATACCTAATATCAAAGACCTGGGCCTTGCGGTTTCAGAGAAGAAGATTTTTAAAGATTTTCCCTATATATGCCCATGTAAAACCAAAGGGCCCCCGGGTGGGGGCTTTTTTGGCCCCAGCACTATAATTTGAACAATCTTGGTAGGGGTCCACTAGATGAAGCTTCATACCAAATATCAAAGACCTGGGCCTTGCGGTTTCAGAGAAGAAGTTTTTTCAAGATTTTCCCTATATAAGCCCATGTAAAACCAAAGGGCCCCCGTGCAGGGGCATTTTTAGCTCCAGCACTTTAATTTGAACAATCTTGGTAGGGGTCCACTAGTTGAAGCTTCATACCAAATATCAAAGATCTGGGCTTTGCAGTTTCAGAGAAGAAGATTTTTAAAGATTTTCCCTATATAAGCCCATGTAAAACCAAAGGGCCCCCGTGCGGGGGCATTTTTGGCCCCAGCACTATAATTTGAACAATCTTGGTAGGGGTCCACTAGATGAAGCTTCATACCAAATATCAAAGACCTGGGCCTTGCGGTTTCAGAGAAGAAGATTTTTTAAGTTTTCGGTTAAAAAAATCTATTTTTGGCTACTGTGACCTATATGTGCAACGGACTAGAACCATTTGAACAACTTTGAAAGGGGACCACCTAAGGATCATTCCTGTGAAGTTTGGTCAAAATCCGATCAGTGGTTTAGGAGATGTCGTTTGAAGAAAAGTTTACGGACGCACGGACGCACGCACGCACGGACGCACGACGGACGACGGACAAAAAGTGATCCCAAAAGCTCACCTTGTCACTACGTGACAGGTGAGCTAAAAATATAAGCGATACACACTCAAAGACAAACCATAACAAAAATAAACCGCTAAAGAAGAACCGCCTTGGAACGGTCAGTCGAACGAATTCCACTGGGGGGCTAAAATCAATTTTACGCGGCTGCAATCCTCGCCCTTAACAAATAATTTGTTCAGTCCGCGTTAAGGCCTCTTACATCTCCGTGAACACAAAAATCAAACAACCACAGAGATGAAACAACGGTGAGGACTCGACAGCAAGAAACCGCTGAAATGCCGGAGCAAAAGAAACCCAACAGATAGACTCCGAAAATCTAAAAACGAGAAGAAGAATAAGAAGAAGAAATCTCCCCTAAACTTGCAGACTAAGATACCTGGAGCTTTCGGGAGGACCGACAAGTTCTAAACAACCATGATAAACAGCTTCACCGGAGATTCAGAGTACAAGGCATTGCATAGCCTTATGTGAATGAATTCAATAAACAAAACTTAAGCTATGCTTCTTATGTTATTTGTTTGAGCTGAAGTTTTACGTCCCCTCCAACACAATTTAGGTCTTCAAATTCTGTAAACGCTGATTTCTATTTTGTCGAAGTTTTACCCGACATTAAGAAGAAATGACTTCTCAAGCCCTACCGCCCAAAGATACCCCTAGGGTTTCTAACCAGGTTCGGTCTTTGCCTGGACAGGTTTAGACCGTCTAAACGGTGTTCGGTGGGGTTTAGATCTACATGGAAGCACCAAGCAGCCCACTTACTTATGTAATAAGTCTGGAAATATTTCAAGAAACAAATAAACCTTCGAAGAGAATTGGTAATTATGCTGTCTGTTAATGTCTATATTTTACTGAACTTTGTAGCTTCAAACAAATCTGATAAATGCGGGTCTTACATTTCAAGAGGACACTTAATTAACTGATTTAAAATCAGGTCTATGCCTTCAAACGCAAGTCAATTATTACTCCTAAGTTGCACGAAACATTCATAAGTGAAATGGCATCTAGCAATTTCTGAAATAAAGTACTGACGGCACCGGTGATGTTTGTTTGTTTGATTTGAGGTTTAACGACGCCCGTCTCCACTGTAAAGGTCATTTTGGAGACGTTGTTTCCAAATTTGTGGGACTTTTACCCGACATTGAGATGAAATGACATCTCAAGACCCGCCGGCCAATGAAACCAATAGGGTTTATAAGCATGGACGGGCCGACTCGCACCGCTTTGCCTGTGCAGGCTTAGATCCTCTAAGCGGTTTACCAGTACTCGTAGTCGGTTTCAGCTCTGCGTGGAAGCATCATGCAGCCCATATATTTCTTCTAGCCCCGATGGGCGGGGCCGTAGTGGAGATGTACCCCCGCTCGTCTGGGCTTGATAAAATAGACTGGGCTGCACGGTGCTTCCGGGCAGATCTGAAACCAGTATTTAGAAGGTCTAAGGCTTCCAACGCTGGAAAAGTAATGCGAGTCCCACTAGCGATTTCTCTAGGCGGTAGGGCTTTAGGTGCTTGTTTTGTTTAAGGTTTAACGTCCCCGTCGACAGTATTTAGGTCATTTAGTTGCTTCAAATTTTGTGGGACTTTTACCCGACAATGAAATGTAATGACACATCAAGCCCTGTCGCCCAAATGAAACCAATTGGGTGTATATGCATGGAAGTCTGAATCGCACCACAGTTTGCCTGCATGGCAGGCTTATACCTTCTGAGCGGTTTGCCAGTACTCATGTACTGCCAGGTCCAGCTCTGCGTAGAATCACCATGGAATATCAAATTTGTCACCTAGGATATACTAGAAACCTCAAACTTGGCAGAGTTTTCACTCACGGTTGATTGTATAATGTAAATGACAATTGCTTTTCTTGACCTATTTTGTTCTTCGATCATTTCGAAGCCCCCGTAGTGTAGTGGTTATGCAACTCGCCTTGTAAACCAGGGGTCGCAGGATCGATCCGGGCTTCTCCAGACTTTCGGATGAGTCTTTAAACCGAGGTCCCGTCTCCTTATGACCTAAACTGTTAGTGAGACGTAAAACTCAAACACTCACTCGCTTACTCTTCCATAATTTCATTTTTTCTCCATATAGGTCAATATTAAAGTTTTTCGTCCCCGTCCAAACTATTTAGGTCATTTTGAAGACGTTGCTTCCAATATTGTCGGACTTCTAACCGGCACTGAGATGAAATGACATCTGAAGCCCTACCGCCCAAAGCAACCGCTAGGGTTAAAGTAGCAGTCCGACCACTTTTCCTGGGTAGGCTTAATCCTAAGCGGTTTACCAGTACTCAAGTTCGGCCAGTTTCAGCTCTGTGTGGAAGCACTATGCAGCCCAGTCTATTTCTCCCAGCCTCGATGGGCAGGGGTGCTTGCTAATATGTGTTTTGCAGCATCAGCGTTCTTCTCAAACGTGAATTATTCCGTGTTTGGGGTAGCGGGGGTATAGTCAGATCCTCTGACAGCTGCAGTTCTATCTGTTTGTATGATAACAGTAAACAAATAAATCTACCGTGGAATGATTTCCGTAAACAGGCCTCATTAAATGTTAAATCAGGAAATATACTCATTTAGTAAATTATCCAATCGATCAATCGCGATCGATCAACCGGCCAATTTGACTGCGAGTTGCTATTCAGCCCATGTGACATCGGAAATTAACCGGTCCTCAGTTACATTGCTAGTAATGCTAGTAAAGATGATAATATAATACATTTACTTTATGTTAACAAGTACAGTTCAATTCCTATATTAAGACCAACTTTGGAATTGTTCAAAAGTGGTCTTGAAGACCACTTTTTAACAGTCCCAAAGGTGGTCCCTGACCAGAGGACGCTGTGGGAGGAACAAACAAAGAAAGATTAAGTGCAGCCTTCAAAATAAGCTTTTTAAAGCAGAATAAGTCTTAATTTCAGGTGGTCTTAATAGCGGAATTTCACAATAACATGTAATAAACACTCTGAAAAAAGGTGAATTTTACAAGGCTATGCATTATTCCCTAGTCTTAGTTCAAAGAACCGCCTCAATCTTACGTTTGTTGCGTTAACAAAACAGTATTACAAATATTCATCAAAGAAAAAGTTTTAGACACGAAAGAAAACATTTTCTTGATATCCAACATTTGCACAGGGCGTTTGATTGGATAAAGTAAAAAAAAAAAAAAAAAAAAACAAGAAATATCTTTAAAAAAGATATGCGGCGTAGATTTAATTGGAAGGTTGTTTAGAAACCAGTGCTTCAGCTGAAGTGCACGACCCGCCGGATGCTTTTAGCTTGATGAGTGTTACCATATATGGGTATGGCGGCCATTTTGGTCATGTGACCTGGACCTAAAACGGTTCCCCCAATAAATGCGCCTTATCGTAAGGAGCAAAAATATAGCTAATACTTAAGTACTGTATTCTGAATCGTTTGCAGGATAAAATGAATTCTCACTTTTCCAATACAAAAGCATATGTGTCAAAGTTTGACCTAGGCACAAAGAAGGTCAAGGTCAACCCAGGGTCACCATTTTAGCAATTTATGATGGGCCTACGTCCCAGATGTTATTTATCAAGTTTCGTGGAAATCTGCCAAGTGGTTCTGGAGAAGACTATTTTGAAGGGTTTTTACCATATATGGCTTGGCGGCCATTTTGGTCATGTGACCTGGACCCCATGGGCAAATTTTGGTTTCCTCCATCCCATAGAGGCTCCATATGAAATGTGACCTTAATCGGCCCAACGGTTTCCGAGGAGAAGCAGTTCGAAAATTTTCACATTTTTTCGCCTCGGCGAGCCTATACTAAATGGAATATAATATTTCGTAAGTTCATTGGTTAGATCTCATTGATATCTATCAGTATGCCAAAAAACTGTTTAAATATTCCAAGCGGTTAAGTCACTATCACCAATTTTCACAAACGGGTTACGGACGGACAGACAGACTGACAGAATGACACGGTGATTTTAAGGCACTCTTAGAAAATCAACCGACTTCAGTCGGTCGCTTTTTCTGCGGGTCGTGCAATATGAGCTACAATAGTGACAGCAACAATTGTGTAGCTATGAACTGGTTTACTGTATTCAAACAATTCAGATGTCACGCGAGGAAAAATAGCTTTGCAGAGGGCGGTGTCCCGCCTGTTTGAGCTAAGGTCAATGTAAAAGGTCAAGGTTAAAAACATGACCTCATTTCAAGAGCATATGATCTCAAGTATATGCACAACAAATAAGAAAACGTTATCATTTACTGTTTTTGAACACAAATTCTAGGGTTAACATTTCGGGTTGTCGCTATGGTGAACGTAAACGCATAGGCGGACGAACAAACGGACGAGCAGACAAACGGACGGAAACTTGATCTTATGTGCACCTAATTAAAACTCAAATTACACTTATTCCTTTTCAGAATTTATATAACATTAATGATATTCGAAAATGTCCATTTTGTGTTAAAATGGAGGACATAAAGTATGCTGAAGACAAATGATACACTGCAACTTTTATTTAGCATATATTGTAAATTAAACATCTGTCAATTTGTAATGCGATTATTACATGTTTTTGTCATGCTATATCTCTTTATTGGTTTCATTGGGCAACAGGGCTTGGGTGTCATTTCATCTCAATGTCGGGTAAAAGTCCCACAAACTTGGAAGCAACGTCTCCAAAATGACCTACCCAGTGTTGATGGGGACGTTAAACCTCAAATCAAACAAACAATTCCTTTCGCAGAAAATTCTTCCTTTCGCGAAAGGAACCTTCCTTTCGCGAAATGGTTCCTTTCGCTATATAGACCAACCACGTGAAATTAGGTCAAAATAGCTATTCACCGCAGCAGTTACAGAATTCACTAGAAACACAATCATACATATGACGTATGGTCATCAAAGGACAAGACGTGAGCAAGCCGAAACTGTATATATTTTTCATTCATGTCTCACATAAAAAAAGAAACATTTCCTAGGTTAAAACTTCAGTAAACTGTCGTACTTTTGAGTAGATTTATTTATGCAAATCATTGACCAATGAAATGGTCATCTCCTTGTACATGTGGTTTTATTGACCAATGGAATAACGAAAAATGTAGGACAAAAGCAAAGCCATAACGGCTACGCCGTAAAAACTGCGATACCCGACGTCATCATGTGACGCCGCTTTTTATTGGGTAGCATTTCGTTTTACGCAGCTCGTTCAGCAAAATAGTCAGCCCCCGCCCATAGGGGCTTGAAGAAATATATGGGCTGCATGATGCTTCCACGCAGAGCTGAATCCGGCCCGCACACTAGTACTTGTAAACCGCTTTGAGGAACCGCGGTGCGAGGCGGACCGTCCATGCTAATAAACCCTATTGGTTTCATTGGGCGACAGGGCTTGAGATGTCATTTCATCTCAATGTCCGATAAAAGTCCCACAAAATTGGAAGCAACGTCTCCAAAATGACCTTTACAGTGTTGACGGGGACGTTAAACATCAAATCAAACAAAATCAGCAAAATAGTACTTTTTTTTACAAAAGAACTGAATAAGCGCATTATAATGGTGATAACTGTATACTGTATTGAAATTGTCATTTGGGGAGGTAAATCGTCGGTTTTACAGTCGCAAATTCCGTTTTACGTGCGAGATTTCCGACAAAAAAAAAACGCCGATTTACCTCCCCAAATGATAATTTTAAATATAGTTATCCCCTAACCTAAAAAAATGCATTTTATGCATTACATGCACTAAAGATTGCATTGCAAACACATAAGTGCTTTTGTTGTCTTTCAAGTTCGGTTATCAAAACTGCGTTTTACCGTATTTTAACGCAGCAATAATTAAAGTGTGTAACATTATGTGATGATCGGATTGACAAAATGTGAGGTTTGACTCGATTCACCCTAAAATGAATAAAACCGAAACGAAAAAGTTGCGGTATGCAACAAAAAAAAAGAAAAAAAAGGTATCATGTAATTGTTTGAATTCGATGTACCCGTACCGATCCGAGACCTCAGCTTAGCCTCGTTCCAAGGCTGGTGACATGTCAAATGACATTCATTCACCAGGGTTTTAATTGACCTGGACATCATTCGGGCTGGAAATGGCTATATAGAATCCATACACATGCGTGTGAAACCCAAATCCCCCTATGTTGGTCACCAGTTTGCATCGATATATCCCCGAAATTCAGACTTTTCCACCCCTGAGCCAGAACCTGCCTGACTATTCGACATTTTCTGTAACTTGAACTAGACATCTTCTTCATCGTATCTTGTCAATAAATCAGTCCTCTTTTTTCACCACCGTTCACTACATTATCCAATTATCTATCCGCTTTGTGGTTCAGTGCAGTCTGCAGAAGTAGAAGAATGTCTGATCTCTAGTTTTTTCATGACAAACTGTTGCTGTCAATTCAGGCGATGGCTGCAGCCGAAGAAATGTTTCAAAAGTTACATCCAAACTAATCAGACGGAAAGACAATGTCTCGTATGTAGCCCATGTTCGCCAAATAGAATCTTCCAATGAACTACTCATGGCAATCCAATTTAAATTAAAGATCTATCTTGTTTGTTTATTTTTGTAAGTTTTAATCAAAACGAAATAAAATTTAAGCAAAAAGAGTTGACCAGTAAACAGTGTAGATCCAGATCAGACGCCGCGTTCTGTGGCGTCTGACCTGGTTCTAGCTGTATTGCATGCATGATAAGCATTTGTGGGTAAAAGCCAGATAGCAACAATAATGAAATTATGCGTCGTTAAATCAAGAAATTCTGTCTTCTGTGCAGTCGCGCATCCTCATCGGTTGCAATGTGCGCGTTTTAAAATATATGTTACAACCCGTATCACTGATATGTCCTCAGATTTTCAATTAAACCATTTATAGTAAGATTCTTATATCAGGACCACCTTTGGGACTGCGCAAAAGTGGTCTGAAAGACCACTTTTGAACAGTCCGAAAGGTTGTCCCTGACCAGAGGATATTGTAGGCGGACAACACAAAGAAAAAGTAAGTGTACCCTTCAAAATAAGATTTTTATGGCAGCGGAATTTCACTTTAGTTGATATATCTAAAATAAGTTAATATATTAAATATTTGTTCCTCTTACCATCATATCATTTGGTTGGTTTGTTTGTGTTGAGGTTTTACGTCCCTTTCTACACTATTTACTACTATTTAGGCCATTTTGGAGAAATTGCTGGGACTTTAGTCCGACATTGAGATGAAATGACACGGACTGGTTGATTGTTTTGGATGTTAACGCAGGTCAACCCTTGTGGGTCATTTTGTGTCGGCTCCCAGAGAAACGGAGAAAAGAGATAGAAGAGATATTACACTCCAGCAAAAATGTGACCAAAGTTTCCTCAATTTGAGTGGCTTTGATCTTTCAAGCTCCAACAATTAAAACAAACAGATCCTAGCAAAAGACTATAAATCAAATAATATGTCAGACTATCTGATTAAATTCTAGAAAAAGGTACACTGGTTGTAGGAAGGAGATAAAATTCTAGAAAAAGCAGAGTATAATTAGTTTTCCAGATTGTAGCAGAGTTTAACATTATTTAGTTTCCATTGACCAGCCTGCTCAATTTTTTTTTGTTTTCATCAGGTGAACAAGTCTGTGAAATGAACACCCCCCTAAAAACCCCATTTTATATAGAGAAAACTGGGGTTTATGGGTGTATACATGATTTTCCTTATTTCTGCCCCAAGACATAGTTTGTGGGTACTCGTTAGAACCGCCTGAGGCGGTTCTAACGAGCACCCGCAACCTAAGCTTGGAGTATAAATAAGAAAAATATGGGTTTTCATCAGAAAAGTAGCCATTTTGGTGATGTGAAAAAAAATGCACTATATGTCACGGCTGTGTTATCGTAATGGTTGTGGTTTTACGGCCCTTCCAAGATTATTTCACTTATTCAGTTGAGCCAAGCGATAATCAGAGGTTGGCAAAAACCGGAGTGCCCGGAGAAAAACCACGCAGAACTTAGCGTCTCACACGCGATCCCAGCCAGGCTTGAACCCACAGCGGCTTACTCATGTGTCGTCAGTTTCGGCTCTACGTGGAAGCACCATTCAGCTCCATATATTTCTCCAAGCCACGATAGGCGGGCGATTTTTGGTTTGATATTGTGTATGATAACTGAATAGTCGATTCTATGCTAGTTGAAATCTTACCAAGTCTTTTTGTGGGCATATTTACGTAAAGTCGGAGCCGAAGCGTAAAGGCGACATATTTTGATGGGGCCAAAAATAGACCTTTCCTGATATGACCCTTTATAAAAATACAGGTTGAAAAATAAATCTGGAATAAGGACAAAGGAATAAGGAAACAACTTATCACTCGTTGCAAACAGTGCAGACCCGTATCAGATATTGCAGAACAAGACGCCTGAGCAGGGCCTTCACTGTTTGCTTGAAAGTTCAACCAATTTTTAACAATGATTAAATTCTAATCAGCCTGGTACCCATTAACTCTTAAATGCACCCTTCTGCATACGGGATGGGACATCCCATTCTGTACAAAATGGGAAAAAGTATTTATTTTTATTTTTTTTTTTTTTTTTCTTTAATTTATTTGTGATTTTTCCTCATTACTAAAACCTCTTAGTTACTTATAAACATTCTTAATTTACCTTATTTACTGACCTACCTGCTATTGAACTAACGTTGAAACAACGTTTAAAACGTTGTTTCAACGTTGAATCAAAGTTGAGTCAGTGTTGTGTGTCTGCAAGATAACTTGCTTACTTACCTACTCACTTGCTTGCTCGCGTGCTCACACACTCACTCACTCACTCACTCACTCACCCACTCAAACCTGTTTCTTTTATTTTCCTCTGTATAGTTAAAAGCCATCTGTATTGTCCTTAGCTTTAGCAACTTCTTTTGAGTGTTTCCAGATTTTTGCCAGCTCTGGTAATAAAATACCCATTCTGACAGTCAAAAGGAGAAAGATGGTTTAGTTTAGAGATTAAAGTCAGATAACAAAATAGAGAAAATTGAGAAAAAGTCTGTATTTTGTAAGAGTGATTAGCGGAGATGAAAGTGCGGAAAAGAAAGAGGAAAATGAATGGAAGTGCAGAAGCAGAAGAAATAACAATATTCTCCCTCTACCCTTACCTCCTGCAAGGATAGCATGCCTTGTCCAAATGTAAGTTAAAACAGTTGGACGCCCCAGTGACGCAAGAAAATGACATCTCCAAGATAATGTTATGGCGAGTTCGACTCGCATTTCTGCTCCCAGGATATCATCTCGAATCTGACTCTAAAATAGAAGTAGTGTCTGGTTGTCTGTCAAGCGGGTTCGTTCACGACTTTTTTGGTCGACTGTTTGTCAGTCGACCCAAAGTTACAAAACACGGAAGCTTTTCGTTGTTGATGTCAACGTGACTATCACTGAAATGTAAAAAATCCAGGCAATGGATATTGAAAATAACCGCGCTATTCTTACAGTGTTGCGTAAGAGGGATTTCTACAGAATCTGGACTGGAATCCTTTGCTGGGTTTGGCAAATAGTTAAGACCCAGATCAGACGCCGCAGACCGCGGCGTCTGATCAAGGTCTACACTATTTGCTTACAGTACAGGAATTTAAGGGTTAAACAAACTATTAACAGTCTATGTCACCGTTCAGGACCATTTTCCCAACCTACACCGAGAGATAATCCAACCAGCAGTGCTGGCAGTACTTTGATTTAAAAAGAAATGATGATTTACCCATTTTGTACCGGCAACCCCAAAACGGGTACCCTGGCAAACAGTGCAGGCCCAGATCAGACGCCGCAGAACGCGGCGTCTGATCAGGGCCTACACCGTTTGCGAAAATTTCAGCCAGTTGAAGAAAACATAACCTGAAACCCCTAAATTTTGAAATGGACTCCTATATGGAAGGTTCCATTTGGTACAAAAATGGTTAAAAGGACCACAAAAAGTCATCAGCCTCCTTGCAGTCCACTTAAGAATCACCATCTCTTAATTTCAAACACTAGGTGGAGCTGTTGCATGATGTAACAAATAGCATTTATGAGACAAAGCCAATTAATGCCCACGTGCTAGAAACCTGAGAACAATTTACAGCCCTACGACCCACTCAACATAAAGTGTTGGCTGCCGGGGTCAATGATCCGCCTGCTAAACAACCTATTGTGGCAGAGACATTGTATTAAATGGCATTAACCGGACTTTAACCTTTGATGACGAATGGGGATCTTCCACCGTGGCTCACAGCTTTGGGTTGTGCCAGTTACAATATGAAGGGCATCGGATTTCCATTTAATAATTTGTTGAAAGTTTCACAAACATTTAAGGTACGTTAAGCAAACAGTGAAGACTATGATCAGACGCCGCAGATGCCAATGTTCCATTTGCGGGACTCTAGCATATATGGGTTTATTGGCATTAACCTTACTAACATGAAATACCCACTGTAATTACAAAATGGTGTAGGAGGGTAATTATGAATCTATATCATGTATTTAACCCTTTTTGTACCAAATGGAATCTTCCTCCTTATATATAGCAGGGGTCCATTTCAAAATTTAGGGGTGTCAGTTTCTCCTTTCTTTAAAATTTATTTGGTAAATGCTGAACGTTTTGTAAATAGTGTAGGCCCTGATTAGTCCGTTTTGTGGTTTCTGGTACAAAAAGCGCTAAAAAAGTGCTTAAGCTTTTGTTGAAAATGCGCCGTGACAGCAATGGTGGGTGGATTGTCACTGGGAATACGCTCTAAAAGTATGACTTCGCTTGTATGTTTTGTTTGTTTGTTTGATTTGAGGTTTAACGTCCCCGTCAACACTGTTAAGGTCATTTTGGAGACTTTGCTTCCAATTTTGTGGGACTTTTACCCGCCATTGAGATGAAATGACATCTCAAGCCCTGTCGCCCAATGAAACCAATAGGGTTTATAAGCATGGACGGTCCGCCTCGCACCGCGGTTCCTGGACAGGCTTAGATCCTCTAAGCTTGTATGTAGAACATAAGCAAGTCACTGAGTAATAATAATAGTGATAATAATAATAATAATAATAATAATAATAATAATAATAATCGACCTTATTTATAGAGGGTAACACATTTAGTACTAGTACCAAACCTCCATGTGGCCCTCTTTACAATACTAAGCAATGTGGATAAAGTCTCTTGCTCAAGGAAACAACAATTTGCGCTTGTCCAGTCCAGTAAGTATTTGGCACCGTGTATTCTATGGAGTGGAGTCTTGGAGTGGCGTTTGCAGTGGAGTCTGGTGCCAAATTTTGGAGTTACGGTTAATTTGCATACTTTTACTCTTATTTGGCTGTGGGATCATTTTACTTTGCATGCAAGTGATTGTTGTTTATACTTATAATCTCCTGATCAAATAGATTGCGGAGATAATTATAGAGATCAGGTTGTCGTCCGTCTCTTCATCCGCAGATGCAACCTTGTGATCGCCTTTACTCCTACATCATTTGAGACATATTGATGGTACAGTAAAATTCCTATATTAAGACCACCTTTTGGACTGTTCAAACGTGGTCTTAAACACGACAGTCCCAAAGGTGGTCATTGACCAGAGGACACTTGGTAATGGCGGGGATCGAACCGAGTACCTCACGATCTCAAATCCGATGTATTACCACTGCACCACAGCCCTCCACAGGCGGAGGACATCCTGATCTCTATATCTCACCAATCTATCCGGTCGGCAGATAAAAAGCGTGCAAAGTAAATGGATCCCGCAGCCAGATAAGAGAAAGAGTGTGCAAATTAAGCTAACTCCAAAATTTTGCCCCAGACGCCACTCAAAGAATGCACTCCGTAGAATACACGGTGTCTATTTCCCTATTTCTCCATATAAACCTATGTTGTGGGTACTCATTAGAACCGCCTCGGCGAGGCGGTTCTAATAAATACCCACAACATGGGTTTTTATGGAGAACTGACAAAAACTATCCGTCAATTACCTTATCTGTTGCTATGCAAACGGATATCCCATACCCAAATAAACCGAATGGTATCCGTAAGAGAAAGCATCAATATTCAATGTCTTTGGATCAAACAACTTGACAATGCCATAACAAGGAATATATGAAGACAAATTGTGGGTATCGTGCACGGCATCACATTAACATGGGACCTATAGAAGTCACTATGGTGTCGTTGTTAAGCTACTTGTCTCACAAACCAGGGATCGAGGGTTCGATTCCGGGCTTCTCAAGACTTTCGGATGAATCTTAAAACCGAAGTCCGACTCCATATGACCTCAGTTGTTGGTGGACGTAAAACTGAAAACGCACATACCATAGGTTAACTATCTCGATTTCCCGGACATGCCTCAGTTATGGTTTTTACCCACCAAACTGGTAAGGCAGTTTAACAACTAAACAGTGTACTCTGTGCCCGGTTAAACTCAAGGGGTGATTTTGTAAAGGCACTAGTTCCGTGGTGGGAAGAGGTTACGGATTTTTCCACAAAGGGGGGCAAATTGATACATCATACATGCACCAAGATCCGGAAAAGTGCGTATACCCTTGCGTCCACCCTTACAGGCAAGAAGCAAGAGTTTACGTTTCTTGATACAAAAGAACACTATGTTTTTCTTCAAAGAGTTACCTCCCGTGATGTCGTATCCAGGGCCCTTTAAGAAAACAGAAGCGCAATTTATCTCTCCTTTAATTCACACAGATAAGCATCCACACGCTATTAGCACGATCTGTCAAATATTATTTTCGTGTAGTCTATTATCTCGAATTTCCATCAGAAGCATTGCAGTTTTAGCTTTTTTCAGTTCACCTAAGCCGAAGGCTCAAGGTGAACTATTCTGACCAATCTGTGTCCTGTTGCCAACCTTGCGGATTCCATATGGGCTGTATTTTTCATTAGCTCTTCATGAAACTTGGTCAGGGTGTGAGTCTAGATGAAATCTAGGTCATGCTTGAATATGGGTCATCTGGGTTCAAAAACTAGGCTACTCGGTCAAGTCATATGAAAACCTTGTGGATGCAATACAGACTGCATTTTTTCTTGGATCGTTATGAAACTTGGCCATGATATTTGTCTAGATGAATTCTAGGTCAAGTTCGAATGAGGACCATCTTGGTTCAAAAACTAGGTCACTAGATCAAATCATATTAAAACCTTGTGGATGCAATAGAAACTGCAGTGTTAAAGGGGTCATCGTGAAAGTTGGTCAAAATGTTAATCTAGATAAAAGTAAGGTCCGAACAAACAATAACGTGTTGAGGAACACCATGAATCACCCAACATCAAAAGCAAAGAGTACTGAGTCCACTATTTTTTCTGGTCCAAGACAGAGGTTGTATGTACTCGTTAGAACCGCCTCAGTGAGGCGGTACAGCCTAATTTTGGACTGAAAATAAAAAACACTATGTTAAATTTTCATCTGAACACTGCCCCTCATATAGATGTAAGAAAGACGCTATTTAAGAACACGGATGTACATTAAAATTCCTATATTAAGACCACCATTGGGACTGTTCAAAAGTGGTCCTTAAGACCACTTTTGAACAGTCACAAAGGAGTTCCCGGACCAGAGGATACTGTGGGTAGAAACACATAGAAAGATTAAGTGCAACATTCAGAATAAGCTTTTTAAAGCAAAACTAGTCCAGATTTTAGGTGGTCTTAATAGCGGTTTTTTACTGTATTATAAAACGTAATTCATTTGTCCAGCAAGAAAGGGTATAAAGTTTGTCTTTTGAAGCAAAGAACATTATTGCAGAATGTAAATAGAAGTGTAAAGACTGGTTGTTGTTTTATGTTTGTTTGTTTTGTTTTGTTTTTGTTTCAATTGCCGACAATAGTATTTATGTTATTTTGGAGACGTTGCTTCCAATTTTGTGAGACTTTTACCCGACACTAAGATTAAATTACATCTCAGGCTCTACAACCCAAGCAAAATAATATGGTTTACATGTATATGTGGGACGGTGACTAGCACCACTTTCCCTGGGCGCTTTACCAGTACTTATGTGCGGTCGGTTTCAGCTCTGCGTTGAATTACCATGCAGCCAAATCAATTTCTTTAAGCCCCGAATGCCGAGGACGTTCTAAAGATTTGTATACAAAGCCTTCTATGCATGCTGTCAATTTATGGCGAAAGAATGTGCATTGTACTGGTTAACCGGTTATGGGGATGGTGTGGCTAGGTAAACCGACTGGCGGGCTCGATATCTCCAAAATAGTGCATTAAACTCCAAACTAATGTTCCAAAAATGGTACACTAGGGTTAAATTTCAGCTGCAATATTTACATACAAATGAGTAGAATTGTCTATTTTGCTGTACCAGGCGAGGCCTGAATTGCAACATAAATCTTCATTATGACATGCTACACGACTTCAGAAGTCCAAATTAACATATGTATTACACTATTTACAATAATTAATAATAATTTATTGTCGAGCTTCTTCATTGAAAGTCGGCATGGGAGATTCACAAACTAGGTTTTATGGCTTTGCTGTCCTATGGGTGAACGACAGTAGGTCTGGGTTCAGACTCAATGTTAGCCCCAACATAAAGCTAAAAATCTGGTAGGTTGGGGCTGGACACTTGTCTTTGTTGTTTGTTTGTGTTTGTTTGTTTGTTGTTGTTTTTTTTTTGCCCACCGGGGCCGTTCAACAGGTGATCTTTTGCTGCAGTGGCTGGCGTTCCGGGGTTTTCCGGGTGTATTAGCGGGTTGTGTCTGTCAAGTCTTCATCCTTGCTTCGTCCATTTTAATCGTTGCCCGTGAAGGCACTTTGTGCATGGCTGGGAGATCTCCATACAGACCAGGTGGCCAACGGGATTGCGTAAACCGCGGCAGAAGATGAGGGTACGGCAGTAGGTCTGGGTTCAGACTCAATGTTAGCCCCAACATAAAGCTAAACATCTGGTAGGTTGGGGCTGGACGCTTGTCTTTGTTGTTTGTTTGTGTTTGTTTGTTGTTGTTTTTGTTTTGTTTTGTTTTTTGCCACCGGGGCCGTTCAACAGGTGATCTTTTGCTGCAGTGCCTGCGGTGGAATTGCTGGCGTTCCGGGGGTTTCCGTGTGTATTAGCGGGTTGTGTCTGTCAAGTCCTCATCCTTGCTTCGTCCATTTTAATCTTTGCCCGTGAAGGCACTTTGTGCATGGCTGGGAGATCTCCATACAGACCGGGTGGCCAACGGGATTGCGTACACAGCGGTAGAAGATGATGGTGAAAGCTGGGGCCTCCCCCCCACACACACACACACACACACACTCACCTCCCCCGCCGATTATTATTTCTGGCCGTTCTGGGTCGGGTATTCGTTGAGGTTTCATACGTTCGGTGCTGTTGAAGTTTGTGTCCAAATTGTTTAGTTTTCAGTAAAAGAGGCTGAGTTGCCAAATGTTTGGTAGAGAGTTTGTTGCCTGTGATTTTGGAAATATATAGCTCTAACTGTGACTTGTTGAGTAATAAATCACAGTTTTGAGGCCAGTTGTAAAGTAGATCAAATCATCATGAGCGCGTAGCGCGTGTGATTTGTCTACTTAATACTTATCCACAAACTGCGATTTATTACTCAACAAATCACAGACAAGAGCTGATATATTTCGATTCTATCACGCTGAAAATCGGTAATAATGTTATTGTTTCCTTCAAATTCTCCAACCTTTCGCCTCCCGCAAAAATTATGACTGTAATACATGCATTTATGTACTTTTGTAACGTTTTCAATGCGAGAAAGTGACGTTACACCGTCTAACGTCAAGGAATCTTCAATTTGCAGCTTTTAATGACGTCACTCGACATGTTCTTAGGCCCCGTGATTTGTTGCATAATAAAACACAGTTCCTTCACATTGCCTATGTAGGCGCGCTGTGTTAGAATCTTTGTTAATACGTGCTTGTTCGTCTTCCGGTGGTCTTTGGATTTTGGTTCGATCAGTTCCGGAGATATCTTTGCCCGTTTGGATTGACTGCATGACCAGAAACTGAGGTCGGCCTATCAAAAAGCACTGTGTGAGGTCCGTCCATAGGTAGTCACACGAGCGAAAAAGACAAAATAAATCGTTAATCGAATGATCGTTAATCGATAAATATGTTCCATATGGAAGCCATGATTACAACACAGAACTAAAAACTGGTGTACATTATTTTTCTTAGCCAGTCTAGCATGTTTTAGAAGTGAAGGCAATGATCAGCAATAAATACAATTAACCCATAGCTCCCATCAGAGACACCAACGGGAAGGAAACACAAACATAAAACAACTAGATCCTAATGGAAACATCACTTGCGGAAAGCCAAAAGGACTTACTTTCCTACAAAATGGCTAATTGGCTAACCAAAGTAAAATAATATAAGCGATACACACACTCAAAGACAAACCATAACAAAATAAATCACGACAGAAGAACCGCCTTGGAACGGTCAGTGAAGGTCTCCTAACTCATCAGTGCAACATCTCCGTGAACACAAAAATCAGTCAACCAAAGAGACGAAACAACGGTGAAGACTCGACAGCAAGAAACCACTGAAATGCTGGAGCAAATGAAAACCGACAGTTAGACCCCGATGAGCCCAACCAGAGTCAGAACATCAGGCACCAACCAACATTACATAAAATTAAGTTCTCTCTAATTCTCAGTCAGCCTTTACGCTGGAACTGTCATAGAATCTGAGGCCTGACCCATCGGCGTGCAATTAGAGAGCGTAAGTAAAGTGATTGGGTTAACTACCATGCATGCAGTCTGTCGTATTACATTTATGTTGTATCCAATCTTTTAACATCGAAGAATGATTTTACGAAAGTGGGTACTGAAGTCATTGCAATTATATATTTTTTTTGAACTTATATACTAAGTCACCATAAACTTCGGGTGCCGATAGTCCTTGTTGCAGAAGAGATTTAAGTCCAACTTAGAATTTAGAAATTAAATCGGAAATGACGTCTATAAAATTTTGAAAAGGCTTTGCGTAGTTTATGATACCGATAACCCCGATTAAGAAGTTTAGCAGTTAACAATTTATTACGAGTGTTGAAGTCAGTTACATGACTAGAAACCCTGGCAAATCGAATTAATTGGGAAATATAAACGCCATAGGATGCCGCACGAGGAACACCACCATCCAAGAAAGGAAAAGTTACAATCTCAAAATCAAAATCATCGGGTTTATCAGACAATAGATAGGTGTAAATCCAAAAACCGGGCCTCGGTATCAGAAACTTTGCTTTGTTCTTGGGTGGGGTGGGGGTGTAAATTTGACTGATCAAACCAATGAAATAGGTATTGCTCCGGGGGTGCTGGAAATGGCCAATGGGTACTGTTTAGCCTACGTTCCACCACGTGTGTGTGGGGGGGGGGGGGGGGGAGGAGGGAAGGGTCCTCAGCGGTAGATTCTCTATAGCGGGAATTGCACGACCCGCAGAAAAAGCGACCGACTGAAGTTGGTTGATTTTCTAAGAGTGCCCTAAAATCACCGTGTCATTCTGTCATACTCTCAGTCTGTCCGTCCGTAACCCGTTTGTGAAAATTGGTGATAGTGACTTAACCGCTTGGAATATTTAAACACTTTTTGGCATACTGATATATATCAATGAGATCTAACCAATGAACTTGCGAAATATTACATTCCATTTAGTATAGCCTCGCCGAGGCGAAAAATGTGAAAATTTTCGAACTGCTTCTCCTCGGAAACCGTTGGGCCGATTGAAGTCAAATTTCATATGGAGCCTCTATGGGATGGGGGAAACCAGTACTTGCTCATGGGGTCCAGGTCACATGACCAAAATGGCCGCCAAGCCATATATATGGTCTGCCTGTCTGTCCGTCCGTAACCCGTTTGTGAAAATTGGTGATAGTGACTTAACCGCTTGGAATATTTAAACAATTTTTGGCATACTGATAGATATCAATGAGATCTAACCAATGAACTTGCGAAATATTACATTCCATGTAGTATAGCCTCAACGAGGCGAAAAATGTGAAAATTTTCGAACTGCTTCTCCTCGGAAACCGTTGGGCCGATTGAAGTCAAATTTCATATGGAGCCTCTATGGGATGGGGGAAACCAAAATTTGCTCATAGGGTCCAGGTCACATGACCAAAATGGCCGCCAAGCCATATATGGTAAAAACCCTTCAAAAGTAGTCTTCTCCAGAACCACTGGGCAGATTTCCACGAAACTTGATCAATAGCATCTGGGACGTAGGCCCATCATAAATTGCTAAAATGGTGACCCTGGGTTAACCTTGACCTTCTTTGTGCCTAGGTCAAACTTTGACACATATGCTTTTGTATTGGAAAAGTGAGAATGCATTTTATCCTGCAAACGATTCAGAATACAGTACTAAAGTATAAGATATATTTTTGGTCCTTACGATAAGGCGCATTTATTGGGGGAACCGTTTTAGGTCCAGGTCACATGACCAAAATGGCCGTCATACCCATATATGGTAACACTCATAAAGCTAAAAGCATCCGTCGGGTCGTGCACTTCAGCTGAAGCACTGGTTCTTTATAACGACTGTGTTCTAGGCTAATACAGCAGACGACAAATTGTTGATATTTTTTTTTTATTTTCCCAGAAAAAGGACTTGACATCTCATGCAAATTGTCTTCATATATCCCGCATGCAGCGCGTTAATATTGTTGTAGCGAGGATCGTCTGTGTATCACATATGTATAAGTACATAAGTTTAGACGTGTGTAGACTTATGAACCAACCAGCATCATAAGTAGCTAAGCGATTAGAGATTAGATGCCATCCGCAATTCTATAGATGAAAGAAACTTAGGAATTTTCCTATTTGATATTTTTCCACGGCCAATTTCCTGACAATGGCAGCAGACGATAAGAAAAATCTTAAAGGTTATGTAAGAACTAATTAAACAGAAGTCACAATGTATTTCTTCCCATCAATAAAGATTTTTATTAGCCATTTTATTCGGGAACCACAAAGCGGACCATTGGGAACGAGTGTAGGCCCTGATCAGACGCCGCAGAACGCGGTGTCTGATCAGGGCCTTCACTGTTTGGAAAATGTCAGCCATTTTTTAATCAACTCAACCCAGGATCCAATAACTCCGATCTGGGACCCTACTATTTATTAGGTGGAAGATTCCATCTAGTACAAAATGGGTTAAGGTTTAGGACAATATCGTGCAGCTCTGTACAATAGCATAAAGGCACCAAGCACGAAGTAGCAGACGACGCACCAAGCACGAAATAGCAGACGACATTTTTTTTTCTTTTCGTTTCTCTTGTTTTTCAGATAGACATAATTTCAGTGAATCGACAGAAGATGTCACCTGAAAGTATTCAGCCTGGTTTTCTATGAAAAAACATAACAAAATTAACGCTATGCATGCTGGGTATTTTTTTACGCAGCAGACAGCATTTTGAAAAAAAAAATCTGATTTTTCCCAGAAAACAGGATTTGACATTTCATGCAACAGGAAACAATTTGCACGAGATGTCAAATCTTGTTTTCTTGGAAAGATAAGAAAAATACCAACAATTTGTCGTCTGCTGAATGATCCAAGAAAGTGGTATCTGTTATGCAAGCTTGCATGACACTTCAATGGTTAATATATTATTGCAATGCCATTTAATTAGCTCTTATATAACCTGGGAGATTTTCCTTCCGTCTGAAACGATTTTCAAGAATTAGACAGCAGGCAGATAATTAAGAAACTTTATTAAAATCAAAGCAGTGAGAGCACTGGTATAGGTCGACTGTGTCTGAGTGTAGGCTCAACAGTTTCGTTTTAACATTTAAATTCCTTCTGAGGCGTCTGATTTGGGTCTACCGTGTTTGCTGATGTCCATTTCTTGGAACGCTAGGCCATTAATACTAAAACACACCTAAAATAAACGTATTTCCATTCGGAGCCCAAATCGAACATGGGCCAAGTGTGGGTTACATTTTCTAGTCCTTTGGGACCACTGATTTCAATGCAGAATTTAATAAATATCTGAGGGTCACTGCGGAGGCCTTATTGGCCGAAACTAACTGGTAGTTACTATTTCGCCTTTTTCGGAACATTAACAGATAATAATGTGACGTCAAAGTGACAAAAATAGCGCAGTTATAAATAACCGCTACCTGGATTTCGTACATTTGTAGCTTCCTTGATCAGTTGCAGTCACGTGATCAGTAGCAAAATAACTTAGATTCGTTAGTAATTCTGTGTCCATTGGCAAACAATCGACCCAAAAGTGACACACTGTCGATAAAATGCAATGATCCACGGCGCTGTCAGCATTTCTTAGAACCTTGAACTATTTTTGAAGGCGGAAGGGTTGCCGTGACGTTTTATGCATTCTGTTCCATCTATAATCGTCAGAAGCAAACAGCATAATTATTATGTTGTGTAGTTTAGAACTTTATGTCTGGTCCGTAGGTAGTAGTTCTGGATAAATTACTATGTTCATTTAATGAACCGCAAAAGATGAAAATGTGTCTATGGACATATGTACACAACGACGACTCAGATCAGCCTGCGCGCAGGCTGATCTGAGTTCGCTGTGCGCTGTATGAGTGTCTGATCACCAAATGCTTCCACACACAGACAGGAAAGGGTGTACTCTGAATAATTGGTTCACAGGCTGGTTTGAAACTAAATGGGACGCACATGTCGGAAAGACAAATTTTCGCTCCTGAGCCGTTTTGCAATATCCACAGTGGAATGACTAGAAAATATTGCCCACACTATGATGAAGGGTGGGGAGACTTTTTATGGCCGCCATACAGCAGTGGTGAAGCTGAATGTTCTATAATCCTTTGGAAGCTATGACTTACAACACAGAACCGAAAACCATGAAGTGTACACGTTTCTTTCTGGGCCAGACTGGGCCTCATCAGTGACACTCGAATATTTTCCAGAAAAAAATCCACAGTGGAATCAATGATTCCAAAGGACTAGAAAATATTGCCCACACTATGATGAAGGGTGGGGAGACTTTTTATGGCCGCCATACATCAGCAGTGGTGAAGCTGAATGTTCTATAATACTTTGGAAGCTATGACTTACAACACAGAACCGAAAACCATGAAGTGTACACGTTTCTTTCTGGGTCAGACTTCGCGACATTTAAGGATGACAGGTATATCCAAGCAGGCACATGGCGTAATTATGACGTCACATCAACAAGTACAACGTCTTGACGTTTATGCAACGTCACATCAACGTCGGTGCAATATCATGACGTTGCACCGCCGTTGATTTGACGTTGCCCTAGTGACGTGTACCTGCTGGGATGCTGGTAAGGGGTAGGGCCTTCATATTTCACATGTGCATTCCTAGTTGACCTCGTGACCTTGCCCTTGATGTTTGACCTATTTTTGAAAAACTTTAACATTGGCCATAACTTTCGATTGGTATGTGGTAGGGCTTTCATATTTCACATGTGCATTCCTTGTCACGAGACCTTTTTAGTGGTGTGGCACCATAATTTGTGACCTCATGACCTTGACCTTGACGTTTAACCTACGTTTTAAAAACTTTAACATAGTCCATAACTTTCGATTGGTAATTGATAGTGCTTTCATATTTCACATGTGCATTCTATGTCATTAGACCTTTCCAACGATCCAATAATTTTTGACCTTGTGGCCTTGACCTACTTTTTTAAGTATTGAACATTGGCCATACCATTCGATTGCTTAGTGATACTGCTTTCATATTTAACATGCGCTGTCCGGGGGCATCAATGTTTCACAAACACATCTTGTTATGTGATGACAATTGATGATCTTTTCTCGTAAATAATATTTTCTAAGTTAATTTTCATTTTGTCGGACATTTAGGGATGCCAGAACATATTCGGTCATCTGTAAGTGTCTGACAAGAAAAAAAATCAATTTGAATTTTGAATATTTTGCAAAAAAAAATAAAAAATAATAAAATAAACATATTCTCGAATTTTTCACTTAATTTTATTATTCCTCGCCATTTTCAACAGTTTCCCGAAAAAAAAATAGAGTTTGTAGGTCACTTAGGGATGTCGGACGTTTAGGGATCCTACCTACGGGCGTGTCCTCCGGATATATGCCGGACACTCACGGAGATAACCAGTTGTCTTCGATTATACTGATTAGTTCGATAACATCTGATAAACCAGGGGGCAATGATTCGATCCCGGACTTCTTCAGACATTCGGGTGAGTCTTTTAACCGAGGCTCCGTCTCCGTGAGGCCTAAGCTGTTAGTGGGACGTAAAACTCAAGAAAGTCTCTCCACTTAAAAAAATAATTTTACTCTTCATATGTTGAAACTGCGATGGTGTTCGTGACAATCGGAGCTTTCACGGGTTAGGGCATATTTCGAAACCTTAAACTGCTAATAACGATATATGCAGACGCCATTTCAGTTTTTCCCTAATGTTTCAGATAAAATAAGGCTTGACATTACATGTGAAGCGTCTGCTTAGCAGACGATTCACAAGTAATGTCCAGCCTCATTTGCTCTGATTTTTTTCTATAAAAATTGGCATCTGCTCTCAATTTTTTTATGGCATTTTAAGGGTTAATAAGCATTTTTTTTTTCAAAGACTCCAGCTACCGGAATTAAAATTGTGATATTTACTGAATGGCACGGCAGAATCACATTACTCGTATACAAGATACTGATTGATCTAGAACCAGTTAGAGACGAGCATCGGACCAGCTCACGCTATAAAGCACTTATACTACTGAGTAGCTTTAATGCTATGATCAAATACGGCTCCACTTACGTCATGCAAACTTTCATGAGAACCAAGGTCTATCTCAGAAAACACGAGCATGAATTTTCTCCAAGAGCCCTTATTTGCGCCGTCGTCAACAAAATAGAAGTGAGGGCAATGGTCAGGAATCGATTCAATTAACCCTCAGCTCCCATCAGAGACACCAATTTGTCTGAATGGTAGTTTAACGTCCCCGTCAACACTGTATAGGTCATTTTGGAGACGCTGCTTCCAATTTTGTGGGACTTTTACCCGACAATGAGATGAAATGGCATTTCAAGCCCTGTCACCCAATGAAACCAATTGTGTGGGACTTTTACCCGACAGTGAGATGAAAAGACATCTCAAGCCCTGTCATCCAATGAAACCAATAGGGTTTATAAGCATGGACGGTCCAACTCGCACCGCTTTACCTGGGCAGGCTTAGATCCTCTAAGCGGTTTATCAGTACTCGTGTGCCGTCGGTTTCAGCTCTGCGTGGAAGCACAATGCAGCCTATTTATTTCTTCAAGCCCAACGGGAAAGAAACACAAACATGAAATAACTAGACCATAATGGAAACATCAATAGCGGAAGGCCAAAAGGACAGTTACTTTCCCACAAAATGGTCAATTGGCTATCCAAAACAAACTACACACACAAAAGACAAACCATAACAAAAATAAACCGCGATTGGAACGGTCAGTGAAACGAATTCCACTGAGGGAGGGGTGTGGGGGGGGGGGCTTCAATTGATTGTACGCAGCTGCAATCCTCGCCCTTACTTCCATCGCGATTGTCCGTTTATTTGCACGGTTTTACGGAACTGTTACAGCTTGGCTTTGATCGACTGAATTTTTTAGATTTAGGTCCCTCCAACAAGAGACTCATCCGGTCGAAATCGAACTCACGACGGCTACTTTATGAGACAAGTGTTGTACGAAATCCAAGTAACGTTTCTTTCTCCCCTGTCCCATTCTCTTTCATCTCCTCTACTATCTATTTTCTCCCTCTCTCTCTATTCTCGACCCCGCCGATTGGGACTTGAAGAAATAAATGGGCTGCATGATGCTTCCACGCAAAGCTGAATCCGACCGCACACGAGTACTTGTTTGTTTATATGATTTGAGGTTTTACGTCCCCGTCAACACTGTAAAGGTCATTTTGGAGACGTTGCTTCCAATTTGTGGGACTTTTACCCGACATTGAGATGAAATGACATCTTAAGCCCTGTCGCCCAATGAAACCAAAAAGGGTTTATTAGCATGGACGGTCCGCCTCGCACCCCGGTTCCTGGACAGGCTTAGATCCTCTGAGCGGTTTACCAGTACTAGTGTGCGGGCCGGATTCAGCTCTGCGTGGCAGCATCGTGCAGCCCATATATTTCTTCAAGCCCCTATGGGTGGGGACGGGCACACGAGTACTGGTAAACCGTTCAGAGGATCTAAGCCTGTCCAGGCAAAGCGGTGCGAGTCGGACCGTCCATGCTTGGTTTCATTGGGCGACAGGGCTTGAGAAGTCATTTCATCTCAATCTCGGGTAAAACTCCCATAAAATTGGAAGCAAAGTCTCCAAAATAACCTATATAGTGTTGACGGGGACGTTAAACATCAAATCAAACAAACAAACAAAAAAATCTCCGTTTCTCTGAGTGACGACACTAAATGACCCACAAGGGTTGACATGTCGACACGTTAAACCCCAGCAAACTCAGTCAATCATTACAATAACTCACCCGTGAGACATATTAGTGCATTTTTTCACATCTCGAAAATGCTACTTTTCTGCTGAAGAGCCGTGATATATCTCTTATTAATATTGCAAACATAGGTTGTGGGTGCTCGTTAGAACCGCCTCAATGAGGCGGTTCTAACGAGTACCCACAACCTATGTCTTGGAGCAGAAATAAGAAAACTAATGTTTACCCCCGTGGACCCTAGTTTTCTCCATATAAAGTGGGGTTGGGGTGTTTATTCCACGGACTTCTTCGCGTGCTGCGGTCTGAGTTTCGCTTTTAGGGACGCTTGGCATGGTAAACAGAGTGACAAGTGTATGTAAATATGGACAATAGGACGCATTAGCGAGTTCCCTACTTCAAGCACTTCACACGCAAATAAAACTGCTGAAAGTGTTTAGAATACTGTCACATTCCTCCCCACGTGTCAATAATCTTCATGAAACATGAAAGCAAATCAAATCTCTATCTCTTTTCAATCCTTTCGTGTAAATAGACATATGCATTTAACGGATACTAAAAAGAAAAAGTATCAGTTGTCAATGTCTTTGAATCAGGCTACTTGGCAGTGACATTACAAGAAAAAAGGAAGAAAAAGACATGGTATTGTGGCCTACAGGACTCCCCGTGGTGTAGCGGTTAAGCCACTCGCCCTTATACACAAGAGATCATGTGTTCGATTCCCGGCTTCTCTAGACTCGGATATGTCTTTATCCGAAGTCCCGTCTCCATATGACCTTAGCTGTCGGTTGGACGTAAAACTCTCACACACACGCACGCACGCATAGGAGCCTACAAAGATCGTTTACAACGTTACAGTGAACCCCTACAAATTAAGTTTGCAAGTTCAAACGTCTTGAACTTACGTTTTTTAAGTCGGCGGTTTATCAATCGACCCAAAGTTACTAATCCAGGCCCACGTGATTATCACTGACATGCTATTAGGCCATATTTTGTGCATACTGATAAATAGACTTGGGTAGGTCCCGTTACAATA
Source organism: Lucinisca nassula (assembly GCA_963580285.1). Taxonomy (NCBI): domain Eukaryota; kingdom Metazoa; phylum Mollusca; class Bivalvia; order Lucinida; family Lucinidae; genus Lucinisca; species Lucinisca nassula. Next base: position 122,105,888 of record OY757025.1, on the reverse strand, counting down.
TTGTATATTGTGAGGTTTTCATTAATTTATAGAGGAGCCGCGTTATAACGACAGTATTGTCCCCTATTATTGTGGCGTTATAATGAATTTGCCGTTATAAAGAATCCCAGTTAGGATTAAGCTTCGCCCCCGCCCATAGGGGCTTGAAGAAATATATGGGCTGCACGATGCTTCCACGCAGAGCTGAATCCGGCCCGCACACTAGTACTGGTAAACCGCTTAGAGGATCTAAGCCTGTCCAGGAACGGCGGTGCGAGGTGGACCGTCCATGCTAATAAACCCTATTGGTTTCATTGGGCGACAGGGCTTGAGATGTCATTTCATCTCAATGTCGGGTAAAAGTCCCACAAAATTGGAAGCAACGTCTCCAAAATGACCTTTACAGTGTTGACGGGGACGTTAAACCTCAAATCAATAAACAATAGGATTAAGCTAGGTTATAAAAGGTCTTTTCCACATCATTATTCCAAGAAACAAATGTTATAGACATTTGTTAGAATCGCCTCGATGAGGCGATTCTAACAACTGTCTATAAAATTTGTTTCTTGGAGTATTAAATTACAAGAATCTTTCATGGCTTTGGATTCGATTTAGGCATTTCCAACCCGAGGACAGCCCAAGCCGATCAGAATTGAGGCTAAACCTTGAGCTAAGAATTCATTCCATTGAAATTGTAGATATATACAGTCGAACTTCAATGACTCGAACACCTTTGGGACCTTGAAAATCTGTTCGAGACAGGGGTAGTTCGAGCCACTGAGGTTACTGTCAGGAGGCATGACGAGACATTTTTAGACATCTTGTCGGTGTTCTATAATGAATATGTATGCTGAGTGTACTCATTAGAATCGCCTCATTGAGGCGGTTCTAATGAGTACACACAGCATACATTTGCAAAATAAAAGACTAAAATCTCCTTAATTATCTCCCACTATTTCTTATGTAGAGGATTTCGCTAGGGGCTCAAGAATGGGTTCGACTCATCCATGGTAAACGAGCCATCGTTGTTCGAGCCATCGAAGTTCTACTGTATAACGAGTTTTGCCGTTATAAGGAATGTCGTTATAACGCGGGTCCACTGTACATAACATGTGTGCGATCACCGTAACCTATGGAAAGCCTAGACTGCCTTATAGCCACACAGAACGCTATATGCGGTAGTTTGATTATTATATGCGGTATAATATTACATGCGGTAGTTTTATTATAATATGCGGTAGTTTGATTATAATATGCGGTATAATATTATATGCGGTAGTTTTATTAAAATATGCGGTAGTTTGATTATAATATGCGGTTATACCGTATATTATAATCAAACTACCGCATATTATAATAAAACTACCGCATATAATAATCAAACTACCGCATATTACAATCAAACTACCGCATATTATAATAAAACTACCGCATATAATAATCAAACTACCGCATATAGCATTCTGTGCGGCTATAAGGCAGTCTAGGCGTTCCATAGTAACCATCGTTAAATGGTTATGATCATTGCCTCCGTGAGGTCATCGTAAGCAGCGTCCAGCCAATTGCCTCGTCGTTATCACCGTGCCTCTAAAACTGAACGGAGCCAAAATGAAGGACATTGTTAAATTTAAAGAAAGCAACAACTACCTCCAGATCCCCGTGTTGCAGCTCTTCTGGATCCCAAACCCACCGATTGCTTCACAGGAGCACTGCTAGTTGATTCCCGACTGCAAAACGCCGTAACACGTTTCTAATAGGATCGAAGTACGCCAGTTCCGTTCGTTGTATACGGCCATCTCTTTTTAAGTATGTTGCTATTCCGTCTTACTACAGAACGGGATGAACGGCAAATGATTTTAAGCAGCCTCGAATTTCTGGAGCATCATTTCCGTCTAAACCCGTCCATAAGTTCGTAAACAAATCGCAAAAGGCTGCTACTACGTCCACTCCGTTCGGACACGGTTCAAGTCCAAGCAACAAGAATTTTCAGAACCTAGTGAGAACTAGGTTGGAGTGATGGCCCAGCAGGCACATGACGTAATTATGACGTCACAGCGACGTCGGTGCAACGTCGTGACGTTTATGCAACGTCACATCTACGTCGGTGCAACGTCGTGACGTTGCACCGACGTTGATTTGACGTTGCCCAAGTGACGTGTGCCTGCTGGGGGGGGTGTAATTAAAGAATTTGCCCCTCTGGAGCAAAGTATTTTCTTTAAGAGTGGACCCCTATTGATAAGAGATCCATTCCACTGAGATGAAGAGTCTTTTTTGGATCGATTATTTATCAATAGGAACAAACTTACTAAGCACAGTAGCTTTATATTGCTGATGCTCACGCGGCTACATGTGGCACTGATTCATAAGAGATCCTGGCAAAGCTTATTTACAGCCGCGCTTCAGTGTTGTGTATTGATAAACATTGACTAGCAAACACTGTAGACAAGAGTCAGACGCCATAGGACACTGCTTCTGATCAGGGTTTTTACTGTTTACAGGAAGTAGTGCTGTCAGTACTTTGGTTTCTATTACAATGCATAATGTATATACCATCTGCTTATACCAGCTGTTAACGCAAATAAAACAGGTTTCTGAAACAGTTTGAACCGGATAACACTTCGCAAACAATATAGTCAGTCAGACACATGTATATTTCGCAATATCTGAAAATTAACTTTTTCAACAGAAAAGACCGGTACAAATCCCCATGCAAAACAGTACACGTCCAGATGAGACGACTCTAAATGAGCCATCTCTGCACGATCTACACTATTCTGAAACTAATTTTGACTAAACAGGTTAAATATGTTCTAAAAAGGGTTATCCTTTGGAAGCAAGGAATACACCACAGAACTAGAAAATGTGTACGTTTTTTTCTGGACAAGGACAAGAAAATATAAACCACACTATGATGTAGGGCAGGGAGACTTTTACGGCAGCCACACATTCCCAGACACCAGTTGTAGTGGCGTTAAATATATTCTATAAAAGGATTATTCTTTGGAAGCATGGAATACACCACAGAACTAGAAAATGTGTACATTATTTTTCCGGGCCAGACCAGCTAGTTTCGGCCAATTAGGCCTCATCAGTGACCCTCAAATATTCTCAAAATTCCAGAATGGAATCAATGATCCCAAAGGACAAGAAAATATAAACTACACTATAACCCCGACCCCGCTAGCACAGAACAGCAGGCCACCATCTGGCCGACAGCGATACGACGTTGACACGACACGTCGTTTCGCTGTCGGTCCGGCGTTGGCCCGACGTTCTTTGCTAGCTGGGGAAGTGATGAAATTTAATGAGGGGTCAACTTTAGAAATAGAGATCAAAGAATGCCAGGGTGCTTAAGGAATGTAGTGCTGAAATATCACCTCTGCTGGTCTTTATCTTCAATGAATCACTTACTCAGGGCACTGTGACAAGCAAACGTTACTCCGGTCTTAAAGGAAGGAGAAAAGCGTGATGCTGCGAACTACAGACCGGTGTCGCTCACATGTATCTGTTGCAAAACCCTGGAGAATATATTATTAATTAGCAACACCAATAATCACCTAGCTTTTGGAACCATCCTTGCTGACTGTCAGCCGAAGGTCTTGCGAAACTCAACCGGTTCAATTCTACCATGACATAGTGAGCAATCTGGAGAAAAAGTTTGACTGAATGAACTAGTTTTTAAGGTAACCGGGCGCTATACGCACGTAGGGGCTACCCTAGACCGTGTCCAGGATTAGTTTTCCCACTTTCCGAAAGGCTTTCGCATGGAGTTGTACACTAATTCCGGTGTACTCCTCTCGCCTCCGTCACTGTACAATAAAGGTGAAAGTGGTCTGTAAGTTACCGTGGTTTTTGATGGAGTCTCCAAATAGTTATGGGCTGTCAATCGCTGCTATGGAACATGGTCAATTCCGACCTGCAAATCGTGTTCCATAGCCAGTGCCCGTCTGGCCGTGGTAGAGAAGGAAGTCAAAGAGGCTAAGTTTTAGTGCTTCTGGGCTGCGAATCGCGGCAGTGGTCAGCAGAATACGATTCGTGCTGGTCTGCCAGTGCCCTCCCCTAGGTAAATAGAAGCACTGTAATTTTGAATTTTGAACGCCAGGTCGAAAGTGGGCATGAAGCAACAGAGAAATCAATGCCAATTTCGGCTGCAAAACGCGATTTCTCTGTTTCGCCCGAGCAAACTAGGTATTGTTGCTCTCTCTTAGGGCCGCGTGATTGGCGTCGGATTGGCTACAAATGAAGTAGCCTTGCAATACCCATGGTAAACAGGGTTTTCGGACATGCGGCCCTAAGTTCACGATCTCGGTCCGGTGTAGGTTTAGGAGGGATGCGCCCTCCTAACTAACACTCCCTCCGTCATCGCCGTATCTAGGAATAGCTTGTGGACCTTCCGGGTTCTCTTCATGTTCAGGGGGTCTCTTCGGTGCGTTTTTCGATGGAGTTGGAGAAAAAGATTTTGAAGGGGTTGTATCTTATATGGACACGGCGGCTATCTTGGTCACGTGACCTGGTCCCCAGTTCCCCCGTCCATTGTCCCATATGAAATTTGACTTCAATCAGCCAGTGGTTTCAGAAATGTCTAAAATGTTGAAAGTCAGACCGACAGACGACAGACAACGGAATCTTGCCATTCTATAAACTCGCCAATGAGCGCTAAAACCGCACATATTAAAGTACATGTATTTTTCAAAATATAGTGGTGTTTGGCGGGGAAGACGCATGGTGGTGTTTCCGAAGGACAAAGAAATATGCGTACCTGGGATGATCCTTGATGAAGCCTTTCATCTCATATTTGTCTGTTTATGATAACATTCAGCAGGTAGGAGATTATCGGACAAACATCTCCCCAGGATTAGATACCAGGATTATATCAAGCTAATATTATCACCACAGGTCTCGACACTTCAACATGGTCTCCGATATAAGGTCAATCAGTGATCTTAAAATACGGTTTTGATGTTTCGAAGTGCTAAAATGCCTTATCAAAGTGAATTAATCTGGGTCTGGTTGTGACCTTCAAGGTGTGAAGTTATCACCGATAATTTAGCAACAGTTAAGCTAAAATACTGGTCCAGAACAGGAAATTACACTATTTCGTTTAGACTGTAAATACCGCGATCTAGAGTGAGTGAGTGAGTTTTAGTTTTACGTCCCACCAACAGGAAAGGTCAAACGGAGACGGGACCTCGGTTTAAAGACTCATCCGAAAGTCAGGAGAAGCCCGGGATCGATCCTGCGATCCCTGGTTTACAAGTCGAGTAGCGTAACCACTGCACCACGGAGGCTTCTACCGCGATCTAGAAGATACTTTTTTGCGCAACCCCAAAACCGCCTTATTTTGTCTGCGAACCGCGACCACGACTCGGTTGTGTATGAAAACACTGACACCGCGCAAGCGGCGAGTGGCTCCATTGTCACGCCTACCAAAATGCAACTTTCAGTGCTCTACAGGTAAAATCAAAGCGCCAAAGGCACTGCAATGACAGATTCTATGAGAAAATCATGACACTCTTTATACCTACCATGCTTACAGAAAGCCTTTCTAAAAAGATCTCAAAATTTAGAAAAACAGTTCTACAAATTCTATTTTGTTTGTTTGTTTGATTTGAGGTTTAACGTCCCCGTCAACACTGAATATGTCATTTTGGAGACGCTGCTTCCAATTTGGTTGGACTTTTACCCAACATTGAGGTGAGTGAGTAAGTGTTTGAGTTTTACGTCCCACCAACAGCTAAGGTCATACGGAGACGGGACCTCGGTTTAAAGACTCATCCGAAAGTCTGGAGAAGCCCGGGATCGATCCTGCGACCCTCCGACATTGAGGTGAAATAACATCTCAAGCCCTGACGCCCAATGAAACCAATAGCATTTATAATAATGGACTCGCACCGCTTTGCCCGGGCAGGATAGCCGTTTACCAGTACTCGTGTGCGGTCGGTTTCAGCTCTGCGTGGGAGCATCATGCAGCCCGATGGGCGGGGACGCTGCAAATTCAATTATGAAATGATTAAAGACACCTATACATGAGCACGAATGAAAGATTCTATTTATCATATGAAATTAAAACGCATTAACGATTTGTTAATGTCAATATTCCGTCATTAGTAAACGCAACGTCGTTTATGACGTCCTACATGCAACGTTAAGGGGCAAGTAGGAGCTTGAAGAAATAGATGGGCTGCATGATGATTCCACGCACGAGTACCGTTAATCCATGCTTATAAACTCTATTGGTTTCATAGGGCGACAGTGCTTGAGATGTCATTTCATCTCAATGTCGGGTAAAAGTCCCACAAAATTTGAAGCAACGTCTTCAAAATGACCTATATAGTGCTGACGGGGACGTTAAACATCAAACAAACTAACTAATTTGCATATTTAATCCACTAAGGGATTACGGAATTTGTTACACGGCGTTATTAGACTCTCAGACGCGACGTCAAGTAATAAACATGTATATTATCACGAAAACACGCCTATATAATTTTGACCCCATTCAACCCCACTTTTATACAGTAAACTGGGGGTTTCAGAGGTAAACCTTATTTTTCTTATTTCTGCTCTAAAATATACATTGTTGGTATTCGTTAGAACCGCCTCGATGAGGCGGTTCTAACGAGTACCCACAATCTATATTTTGAGCAGAAATAAGAAAAATATTACAATTTTTCATCTTAAACATTCTCTTTTTTCGGTGGAAAAGTTTACAATGTATTTGTATAGGCGTGTTTTCGTAATGTTGGGTCAGTTAGTTGGCATCAAATGTGTACACGATACTCCAACTCAGCAAGATTGATTCGCATACCAAGTTTGGTATTTAAAAGTTGTACATCCTTGGAGATACGCTACAGAGAAGGGATTCCGACTGATTGGCAGAACGACGGAAGGATGAAAGGACGAAACATGGCGACACTGCATCCCAAATATTGACCGTGGAGGGGCGTTAAAAGTTACCAAATACGACTCCCTGGTTTAAAAAATGAAACAAGAGGGCCATGATGGCCCTGGATTGCTCACCTGATCCATATTGTACAAATGAAACTGTAGGTAATATATGGTAGAGTAGAGCGTTTGAGCAATTTTGGTTGACCCAATGAAGTTTTTTATAATTTTAGCCATCTTGTTCATCCAAGCACAACAGGTTGAGCAATTTTGGAAGAGTGTTACCCAAGGAACATTCCTGTGACATCACGTGGACAAGTCCGTGAAATGAAACCCCACTCCATATAGAGAAAACTGGGGTTTATGGGGGTATACATTATTTTTCTTATTTTTATAAGACATAGGTTGTGGGTACTCGTTAGAATGGCCTCAAAGAGGCAGTTCTAACAAAGACCAACCTATGTTTTGAGCATTGATAAGAAAAATATCATGGATTTTTATCAGAAAAGTTGCATTTTTGGAGATATGAAAAATGCACTCTGTCACAAAGGCGTTATGATGAAATTAATTCGAAATCCATCCACTGGTTAAGCAGGAGAAGTTATTTTAAAAATGTTCTATTATTAGCTCTAGCGGACACCTTTTTCATCCCAGCAGAATTGTTTGAACAATTTTAACAGAGGGTCACCCATGAAGCATTCCTGTGAAATTATATCGAAATCCATCCACTGGTTAACGGCCAGAAGTCGTTTAAAGTTTTTTCCCCTATTTATAGCCCTGGTGGCCATCTTTTCATCCGAGCAGAGCAGTTTGAGCAATTGTGGTAGACGGTCCATCAAGGATCATTCTTGTGCAGTTATTTCAAAATCCATCCAATAGTAAAGGAAGAGGAGACTTTTAAATATTTTTCTGTTTTTAGCTCTGGCGGTCATCTTGTTCATCCCAGCGGGACATTTTGAGCAATTTTTGTTGAGGGTCACCCAAGGAACATTCCTGTAAAATTATTTTGAAACCCATCCACTGGTTAAGGAGAAGAAGTCATTTTAAGGTTTTTCCATTTTTAGCTCTGGTGGCCATCTTGTTCATCCGAGCATAATTAACGGTTTGAGCAATTTTGGTAGAGGGTCACCCAAGGAACATTCCTATGAAATTATTTTGAAATCCATCCAGTGGTTAAGGAGAAGAAGTCGTTTAAAGGGTTTTTTTTCTATTTTTAGCCCTGGCGGCCATTTTGTTCATCCGAGTACAATAGTTTGAGCACTTTTCGTAGAGAGCCACCAAAGGAACCTTCCTGTGAAATGATTTCAAAATCCATGCACTGGTAAAGGAGGGGAAGTCGTTTAAAGGTTTTTTTTTTCTATTTTTAGCTCTGGCGGCCATCTTGTTCACCCGAGCGGAATGATTTGAGCAATTTCGGTAGAGGGTCACCAAAGGAACCTTTCTGTGAAATTATTTCAAAATCCATGCACTGGTTAAGGAGGAGAAGTCGTTTAAAGGTTTTTCTATTTTTATCTCTGGTGGCCATCTTGTTCACCCGAACAGAATGATTTGAGCAATTTTGGTCGAGGGTCACCCAAGGAACATTCCTGTGAAAATAATTCAAAAGCCATGCATTGGTTCAGCAGGAGAAGTCGTTTAAAGGTTTTTTCTATTTTTAGCTCTGGCGGCCATCTTGTTCACCCGAGCGGAAGAATTTGAGCAATTTTGGTAGAAGGTCACCCAAGGAACATTCCTGTGCAATTATTTTGAAATCACGCTGATTAAGGAGAAGAAGTCGTTTAAAGGTTTTTCTATTTTTTTAGCTCTGGCGGCCATCTTGTTCATCCGAGCGGAACGGTTTGTGCAATTTTAGTAGAGAGTCACCAAAGGAACCTTCCTGTGAAATTATCACAAAATCCATGCACTGGTTAAGGAGGAGAAGTCATTTAAAGGTTTTCTATTTTTAACTCTGGCGGCCATCTTGTTCACCCAAGCGGAACACTTTGAGCAATTTTGGTAGAGGGTCACCCAAGGAACATTCCTGTGAAATTATTTCAAAATCTGTCCAGCAGTTGTGGAGAAGGGGTCGTTTAAAGCAAAAGCAAAAATTGACGACGGACGGACCGACGCACGCACGGACGGACGACGGACAAAGACCGATCACAATAGCTCACATTGAGCACTTCGTGCTCAGGTGAGCTAAAAAGTTGGACAATTTTTGTAGGACGCATATACTCACATTATACTCACATTAAACATTTACTCGGTCGGACAGATCTCTGGAGAAAGCGAATGTTTTTCAACAACAAATCAATACGAATGTAAACTCATTTCATCAAAGTTTAGCGACAAATGAAATCCCAAAAGCCTAGTTTATAACAGTGAAAAGAGACAGAAGGACATCATTATTTGCCTTTCTTCAGATTATGGCCATGTTTATATCTGTTCCGCACATTTCTGAGGTGATTTTAACTGTTGTAGACACACTTAGCTTTGCACATCCCAAGGTTTTGACATTACAAAGTGATTCGCAGACTTGAGTTATCGCGTGATGCCCTTCCGTCGTATTAATTACTCAGTGAGTAATCACCGAATGAGTTGTGTAGGCTATTCGATGCACATGAGTTGATTTTTAAAATCAAGTTTCTATGTCAACATATTTCTACTTCCGGTACTGGACCGCGTTTCTCCACTTCCGCTGTTCGTTCGCTGCATAAAATATTCCTAAGGAACCCTTGAAAATTAATTTTGCAGGCAAGGAACGTCTTTCAAAATATTTCATTTTTCGAGACTTTATACGGATTGAATATAAATTGGCACAGAAAGACTAATTCTGAAAAGAAAACAATACTCTGGAACTATTTTCCTACGCGCTTATGCAACTGGTTTGAGATTTTACTCTTTCATCCCTGGGTTTTTGAACAGGATTCTTCTCGCTTTAATTACCTTATAGATACACTTGGCTTTGCACCTATTTTATTTAATACTTTGCAGTGAAATGAATGCATATCTAAAACAATTAAAAATGACATTTTCACACTGTAAAGTTATTTTCACAGTAGCATCCCGGACTACTTTTTTTTTTTTTTTTTTTTTTTTGATAAAATAGAAAATTTACTCAAAGTGAGGCGTGTTTTCTTGCTTATATGCATTGGGCAGTCTGACTCGCACCAATTTGCCTGGGTAGGCTTAGTCCCTCTAAGCGGTTTACCAGCTCTCATGTGTGGTCAGATTCAGCTCTGCGTGGAAGCATCATGCAGCCCAATATATTTCTCCAAGCCCCGAACGCCGGGGTCGGGGCAATTTTGGGTCGACTGTCTGTCAATCGATCCAAAAAAAAAGGCACTAAGTGTAGTTGCTTTACGTGCTGATGTCCACGTGACTATCACTGATTTGTACGAAATTCAGGTTATGGTTGTTAACCCTTATCTTGCTGAATATTCATCTAAGCCACACCCATTTCTGTCTATCAACCGATCAAATTACTTGATGTAATTTATTGCTACAAATTCATAAACTGAATGCCAAACAGTGTAGATCCTGATCAGATGGCTTCTTCAGAAGCCATCTGATCTGGATCTACACTGTTTGAAAAGGTAGGGGTTTTGTGTGAACAGCAAGATAAGACATCTTCAGAAGCCATCTGATCTGGATCTACACTGTTTTCAAAGGTAGGGGTTGTGTGAACAGCAAGATAAGACTTCTGAAGAAGCCATCTGATCTGGATCTACACTGTTTGCAAAGGTAGGGGTTGTCGTGAACTGCAAGATAAGACATCTTCAGAAGCCATCTGATCTGGATCTACACTGTTTGCAAAGGTAGGGGTTGTCGTGAACAGCAAGATAAGACATCTTCAGAAGCCATCTGATCTGGATCTATACTGTTTTCAAAGGTAGGGGTTGTGTGAACAGCAAGATAAGACATCTTCAGAAGCCATCTGATCTTGATCTACACTGTTTGCAAAGGTAGGGGTTGTCGTGAACAGCAAGATAAGACATCTTCAGAAGCCATCTGATCTGGATCTATACTGTTTTCAAAGGTAGGGGTTGTCGTGAACAGCAAGATAAGACATCTTCAGAAGCCATCTGATCTGGATCTACACTGTTTTCAAAGATAGGGGTTGTGTGAACAGCAAGATAAGACTTCTGAAGAAGCCATCTCATCTGGATCTACACTGTTTGCAAAGATAGGGGTTGTGTGAACAGCAAGATAAGGGTTAATAGCTATGCAATTTTTGTCACTGTGACGTCCAAGTGTTTTATACAGAGGAATACCGGTACAAACTAGGCATGGCACGTGTGTATTGGAGAAGGGGGGGGGGGGGGGCACGGTTTGCTGAAAATATAAAAACAACAGCCTAAGTCCCCATTGAGGACCATTTTCCCAGCCTAACTAATCATTATATACTTGTCTGTATATTTCAGGTAGCAGTCATCCTTTGGTTCTGATTAAAATTCTAAAATATGAAGGAATGTGTTGATTCTCATTTATAACTGCTACCTTTAAATTAGCATGAGAGTGAAGAAAAAATTAATTTGAGCCCTTGGTCATCTAGATAAATAATGTATCCCTAAAACTGACCGAGGAACATTTCTCATTTACAGCCTACCCAACAGTACTGTCACATCAAGAAAATACCCCTCACCTTGAACCCCAGTTTTATATTGTGGTACTGGAGTTTACAAGGATAAAACCTTATTTTTCTTATTTCTGCTCTAAAATATAGATTGGGTACTCGTTAGAACCAAATAGGCGGCTCATCACGAAAACACGCCTATATAATTTTGACCCCCTCGAACCCCACCTTTATAAAGTAAAACTAGGGTTTGCAGGGGTAAAACTTATTTTTCTTATTTCTGCTCTAAAATATAGATTGTGGGTACTCGTTAGAACCGCCTCAATGAGGCGGTTCTAACGAGTGCCCACAATCTATATTTTGAGCAAAAATAAGAAAAATATCACAATTTTTCATCTTAAATGTTCATTTATTTCGGCGATAAAGGTGGCAATGTATTTGTATAGGCGTGTTTGCGTAATGTTAACGTGTATTTTGAGCAGAAATAAGAAAAAAAATATCACAATTTTTCAACTGAAAACTTTCGTTTTTGCATCAGAAAAATGTATAATGTATTGGAATTGGCGTGTTTTCGAAATGAGTGCTTTGATTTGAAATAAAAGTCTTTTCGTGATGAAATTCAGCGATTTGTCAGTAATCTTCGACACACGGAAGAAATTGAATCCGAGCTTCTTTAATCCTTTTACAGTAAATAGATACATCTGATAACCGTATTAATATCAATATAATATACCGCTCAAAATGCTTAACATCACTCTTTTAATACAAGTCCAATACGTGCTCCATATGTGTGTGTGTGTCATTAAAAGAACCTTCTAGACTGTTCAAAGTGGTCTTTTAGATCAATCTTGAGATGTCCCCGAGATGGTCTCTCCCTAGAAAAATCTGAGTGCAGAAAACTATAAAAGATGAAAAATTAAAAAAGGAAGAACTAGTCTTAATTTCGGGTGGTCTTAATTGTGGAATTTTATCCACTTATGTATACTGTGTGTTTGCGGTATAGAATAGAATTTGCAATTCCGGTTAAAAATGTGATATTTGTGCCTTTTTTTTTTTTTTTTTTTTTTTTTTTGCTTAAAACAGTTTCCTGTAATTGCTAACAATTTTTACTAAAAGGCAATTTTAGATAATGCACTCTGTTTTTGTTACACAACTTTCTAAATGCATGTATATTAACCTGTGAATATACATTGACAATTTCGGTAAGTATATTTTCATACAAGTAGGGTAACAATATACATGTAACAGACTGCATGTATTCATATCAGGTTTATATTGTTACCGATTAAATATAAATCTGTATAATTTAACATCTGGTAATGATATATTTGACAAATACACAAAAATCTCATTCATACAACTCTAATAACAAATCTATAAAGAGCCAACGATGCAAAAAATAATTATGTCAACTTCAAGCAGAGACGTTTATCGGTAACCCTCTCATCCCCGAGTTTCTAAAATGGACTTTTCAATTGCAGCCATGGTTGCAAATAGGTGTTCGCAGATCTCACTAAAAACAGAATGATAAACAGTGTAGACCCTGATGAGACGGCTCTTTCATCATCTGCATCTACACTGTTTTCATAAGAACTTGTATTGGTCTACAGGACTGAAAACGTTAATGAGGGAAGCAATGCCGGGTAATTCTTACCGCCTGCCTCAATTATCACTAAATAATGGATTTCTCTTAAACGAAAGGAGCAAAGAAACCCTGTTTTTTTTTGTTTTTTTTTTGTTGTTGTTTTTTTTGTGTGTGTGTGTGTGTGTGTGATTTGTTTTTAGGGGGGTGGGGGTGGGGGGGGGTGAAATTAGTCAATAGAGAAGGCAGAGAAAATCATGAAAGTTGTCCTCATCGCAAAGTATGCCTGGTGTACCCAATGGCGCCCAGCCTGATTTTTATCTTTTTTTTTACGTAAAGAGAGAAGGCAAATTTGTATGCCGAAGACATAATACCATGGGGACAAAAGGAAATACAGATATCCCACTGCTACTCGGTATTAGCGTATATGACCGACGAAATCAAACGCTGCAGTCACCCAACCATCCTTTTACGACATAACCAGGTACATCACCATACAGCCGGCCTCGGTAACTCAGTCGCATGCACGCGCGACTGGTGATCAGGAGGTCGCGGATTCCAGCTTGTCGGGGTCAGCAAAATTCTTTGGTAAAATAGAATTGGAATGACTGATCATAAAATCTTTTCTACGATCATTATCTCAATTCCGCTGTTTCAACAACTTAGAAGGGAAATCATCAGTTTCTGGCGAAAGAATGTGTAGTGAACTGGTTAACCCCTAATGTATAAGCCTGCCCTGGAAGTGTGGTTTTAAAATGACCTTATTAATGTTTACTGGCCCGTTGTACTACAAACAAAACAAACAAAACACCCCTCGTGATGTCATCTCTGTCCCACTTCTGCCACCAAATCTTAGCTAATATTGCATCTTTGTGTTGCTGACGAAGTCAAACATCGGTGTCATTTTGACCCCTATGATGTCACCTTTATCCAACTTCTGCATCAAATCAAAGCTAATAGCATATGTGTGTTCCCAGCGAAGTCAAACACCGCAATCACCCAACCCTGACCAGATACACCCCTCTATGATGTAACTTTTATCCCTCTTCTGCCACCAAATCATAGCAAATATAGCATCTTTGTGTTGCCGACGAACACTGCAGTCACCCAACAATGCATGCCTTTCTGACATGGCCAGGTACATTCCCCTATGATGTAACTTTTATCCCTCTTCTGCCACCAAACTATAGCAAATATAGCATCTTTGTGTTGCCGACGAACACTACAGTCACCCAACAATGCATGCCTTTCTGACATGACCAGGTACATTCCCCTATGATGTAACCTTTATCCCTCTTCTGCCACCAAATTATAGCAAATATAGCATCTTTGTGCTGCCGACGAACACTGCAGTCACCCAACTATGCCTCTACGACATGGCCGGCACATGAAATGATATCTATGCTTTCAACTCTATCCCACTTCTGTCACCAAATCGTGGCTATTATAGCATCTGTGTGTTGCCAACGAAGTCAACTTGTGACATCGCAGTCACCCAATCAGGGTGCGCAGTGCATGCGCAGTGGTGGAAGTGTCCACTTTTCTCACGGTCCACTTTTTTACGTTACACCGGCAACTGTTAATGCAATGAAATAACCATGGCTGATCGCTGTTCTTGCACAACTTACGATTCCGACAGCAAATTTTGACGAAAACGCCCAAAAGCTCCATATCAAAAGTAGAAGTAAAACAAAGATACGGAATCGATACAATTATTTTACTCCACCCATCAAAGACACCAAAAAGGCCCCCGCCCATAGGGGCTTGAAGAAATATATGGGCTGCATGATGCTTCCACGCAGAGCTGATTCTGGCCCGCACACTAGTACTGGTAAACCGCTAAGAGGATCTAAGCCTGTCCAGGAACCGCGGTGCGAGGCAGACCGCCCATGCTAATAAACCCTATTGGTTTCATTGGACGACGGGGCTTGAGATGTCATTTCATCTCAATGTCGGGTAAAAGTCCCACAAAACTGGAAGCTACGTCTCCAAAATGACCTTTACAGTGTTGACGGGGACGTTAAACCTCAAAACAAACAAACAAACAAATCAAAGACACCAAAGGGAAAGAAACACAAACATTAAGTGACCAGACCACAATGGAAACCTAAACAAAGGAAGGCCATAAGGACAGTTACTTTCCCACAAAATGGCCATATGGCCATCCAAAACAAAAAGACACAAGAGATACACACAGTAAGTAACAAACAACAACATAAATAAACCGCCACAGAAGAACCGCCTTGGAACGGTCAGTGGAAATATTTCCACTGGGGGGTGGGTGGGGGGGGGGAGCTTAAATCGATTTTACGTGGCCACAATCCTCGCCCTTACTTCCGTCGCGATTTATACAAATACAGTAGAACTTCGATGGCTCGAACACCGATGGCTCGTTCACCATGGATGTTTCGAACCCATTCTTGAGCCCCTAGCGAAATCCTCTACATAAGAAATAGTGGGGGATAATTAAGGAGATTTTAGTCTTTTATCTTGCAAATGTATGCTGTGTGTACTCATTAGAATCGCCTCGATGAGGCGATTCTAATGAGTACACACAGCATGCATTTTCATTATAGAACACCGAAAGGATGTCTAAAAGTATTTCGTTATGCCTCCTGACAGTAACCTCAGTGGCTCGAACTACCCCTGTCTCGAACAGATTTTCGAGGTCCAAAAGGTGTTCGAGCCATTGAAGTTCGGCTGTAATTTGTTAATTTGTTCAGTCCGCATGAAGGCCTCCTAACTCATCAGTGCAACATCTCCGTGAACACAAAAAATCAAAGCACCACAGAG
The DNA here is from genome assembly GCA_963580285.1 of Lucinisca nassula. Taxonomy (NCBI): domain Eukaryota; kingdom Metazoa; phylum Mollusca; class Bivalvia; order Lucinida; family Lucinidae; genus Lucinisca; species Lucinisca nassula. The sequence goes on along the minus strand of OY757025.1, from coordinate 122,090,094 downwards.
GTGAGACAACGGTGAGGACTCGACAACAAGAAACCACTGAAATGCAGGAGCAAAAGAAAACCAACAGTTAGACTCCGATTGGCCCGACCAGAGACAGAAACTCTTCAAATGCGACCGGCGAACCAACATGGCGGCCAGTTCAGAATGTTGTTTACAATGACGTCGTTACGCAGTAACCACCTGACGTCATCATAGAACCCTAAAACGCTACGTTCAGGGCGATAACGTTACGCTCAACGTAACGTAAACAAAGCAAGGCCCGTCTTGTGATATCAAAAGCTCAAAATACATGTTCAAACAGCACGCGAATTACATGATTTGAAAATAATTTTTGCTGTTTGAGCACGGCTTTCGGAACATTTGACAATGGCTTCAAACAGTCATGCGCATATATAGTTTATGCAAGAATAACGACCGAAAAGGTTTGATGGATCCTCAGTGGCTAAAACTACCCATGTCTAGGATACATTTCATGGCCCTAAAGGTGATCAAAACATTAAATGTTCGTAGCTTTTTAACATTCATCCTTGCGCCCCCGCCCATAGGGGCTTGAAGAAGTATATGGGCTGCATGATGCTTCCACGCAGAGCTGAACCTGGCCCGCACACTAGTACTGGTAAACCGCTTAGAGGATCTAAGCCTGTCCAGGAACCGCGGTGCGAGGCGGACCGTCCATGATAATAAACCCTATTGGTTTCATTGGGCGACAGGGCTTGAGATGTCATTTCATCTCAATGTCGGGTAAAAGTCCCTCAAAATTGGAAGCAACGTCTCCAAAATGACCTTCACAGTGTTGACGGGGACGTTAAACCTCAAATCAAACAAACAAACAAAAAAACATTCATCCTTAAAAAACTGGCTGAATGAAATGCTATATATACATTTTTCCACGCTAAAGTATCGATAAAAAGAAGAAAAAAAAAAAACGATTTGTTCCCCGCAAATGGCAAAATGCTTGACAGTGCGTCGGTAAAGTGCATCAAGTCTAAATGACAGAAAAATATGTCGCCAGACAAATGACTTCATAAAATGTAATGAAAGACAGGTAATATATGCTAATGATGAGATTGTCTGACTACATTTCCCAGGAGAACACGAGAAGGATAGCAGTTGATGAAATGGTTTTAAATGCTCAGAACAACAAGGTTGGGATGGCGAAACCGATTCAGACGTATGCTTCGTCTGGGCCCCGTCAAGAGATTTTGGTACTTATCGCCTATGCGAGCAGCGAAGGTTCAGGCGAGCCTGCGCATCCGCGCAGTCTCGCCAGAACCTTCGCTGCTCGCTCGTACAAGCAGTGAATCAAGAGGAACCTTCAGACAGACAGCCATATTCCTGGCCCCTCTGAATGGCTGGGCATGCGCAGTTAAAATTTATCATAACGGAATGCTCCAAGACACAAATTCGCTTGGCGGGGCTCGTCTCATACAGGCATTGAACAGAAATCTATTCAGCTATATGCTTCGTCTCATACTGACACTGAGTGGATTATTAACCTTAAGATGCCAATAACGACAATTGAGATGTTGCAGATGACGTCACAAACCCAAAGTTATCTTTCTTGCTGGAGATCCAACAGAATTCCCGCACCCCCAAGGTTTATAAAATCAATTGAAGTCACCCCCCCCGCCACACACACACATTAAAACGGCGTGGACCCAGATCAGACTCTTCCTCTTCCTATGGGAACAGTCTGATCAGGGTCCATACTGTTTGACTTTATACGCAAATATATTTGAAACGTTTCAAGTTAAGAAGAATCAACAGGCGACAAACACAGACGACTTTCTCAGATGCAGTTTTTCATGGCATCTTTGGGGTTCAGCTAGGGCTAACTGTGCGTTAACCCTTGTCCTGCTGAATATTCTTATATGCCACAGCCAATACTGATTATCAACCAATCAGATTATTTGATGCAAATTTTTGCAACAAATTCACAATCTGAATGACAAACAATGTAGATTCTGATCAGATGGCTTCGTCAGAAGCCATCTGATCTGGATCTTCATTGTTTGGAAAATAAGGCACATCCGGGCTCAGCAGGACAAGTGTTAAGAAAATCACTGAGAAGCAAGAAATTGAAAATTCCTTCTTTGCCTACCAAAGTCTTTTGAAAACAGGACCGCCAGAAAATCCAACGTGAGTGACGTGCATATCAAACTCATGTTACTTTTTGCCAAGCTTACACACAGACGCAAAATGTTCTGTTGATCAGAACGTTTTGCATAGGGATGTAAGAATAATTAATATTGCGGAATATCCTTTTTTTTTTTTTTTTTTGTTATATGTATACATGTACGGAGTGTTGTGTTGTCGTCGGTCTGTTTATTGCCACGGTTATTAACTGCAACGGTGGAAAAAAAAAAAAAAGAAAATGCTTCCCCAAAACCCCCACAGCCTGTGACTTGCGTATTAAATTGTATAAGTACAGGCTTTCTGAAATGTTGGCGTTCCTAGATTGACGAACTGATAAATGAGCCCCGCCAAGCGAATTTGTGTCTTCGAGCATTCCGTCATGACAAATTTTAACTGCGCATGCACAGCCATTCAGAGGGGCCAGGGATATGGCTTTCTGTCCGAAGGTTCCTCTTGATTCACTGCTTGTATGAGCGGGCAGCGAAGGTTCTGGCGAGACTGCGCGGATGCGCAGGCTCGCCTGAACCTTCGCTGCTCGCATAAGCGATAAGTACCAACATCGCTTGACGGGGCCCAAATAATGAACATGTAAGATCTGACAACTGATAAATGATGAACATGGAAGATACAATCTTGAGCAATAAGTACAGCTCCTACATTCATAGCAACACGTAAGGTTCGTATTATTGAAGGATAGTTCATAAAAACTATTCGTTGTGGGTATTCTGAACCGCTGAACTGAGGCGTTTTAAATGAATACCCACAGCATTGGTTTATATATAGAGGAATAAGGAAAACTATTCTTCAATCGCCACAAAATACCCACATTGTCTGTTGCTATGCCTACACGTTTATGTGGATCAGCTCCTTAGAAAAGGTACTTATCGCATTGGCGACCAGCAGAGACTGCGGCAAGCCTGCGCATGCGCGCAGTGTCGCTTGCGCCTTTTGTGTTAAGTTGGATGAGGCGAGAGTGTCGTGTATCTTGCGTTGCTGGGACGTCCAACCGATATTGGCTTAAAGTTGAGCATGGCATGCTGTCCTCTCTGCAGGGGAATGTTGTTGTTTCTTCTGTTTCTACACGTCTATTTATTTCCCCCACTTTCATCCCCTGAACAGGCCCTTCTATCTCATTTCTCCCTTTCTCTGGGAGACGTCACAAAATGAACCACAAGGTTTGACGTGTCGCTAAACCCCAACCCAAACACAATCAATCAATCAATCAATCAATCAATTCTCTTTCTCAACTGTCCCCTACTTTCATCTCATCTACTTTCTCTTCTTTTATGGCTCTTTCCTCCATTTCTCTGGGAGACGACATAAATGATCCATAAAGGTTGATGTGTCGTTAAAATAAAAAAATAAAAAAAACAATCGTCAGTGCCCATTCTATTTCTATTAGTTTGCTGCACATCATCACGTGAACAAGTCCGTGAAATGAACACTCCCTTAAACCCCACTTTTTATAGAGAAAACTGGGGTTTACGGGGGTAAACATTATTTTCCTTATTTCTACTCCAAGACATAGGTTGTGGGCGCTCGTTAGAACCGCCTCATAGGTTGTGGGTGCTCGTTAGAACCGCCTCATCCTCAATGAGGCGGTTCTAACGAGCGCCCACAACCTATGTTTTTAGTATAAATAAGAAAAAAATCACTGATTTTCATCAGAAAAGTAAACATTTTGGAGATGTGAAAAAATGCACTATGTTGCACGGGTGTGTTAGCGTAATGTGAAGCCCCGTGCACAAGAACATAAATCGGAGAAGGCCATTTTCTCGTATCTCGGCCTATAATATTTTCTGTTAATTAATTTTCAACATATATGTGTTTGTCCGGAGACGTAGTTCATGTCGAACATGCATCACATGGCGGAAACACTACCACAGTATCAAAGGCACAATCTAAACACGTTCATTTATCACGATTTTCATGTACTTTGGAGATGATTTGCGTCCTGCATAGACTTATTAGGATAACTTAACCCTTGACCTGCGGAGCCACGATCACCCCATACCCCCGCCCTTGGGGCTTGAAGCATGATGCTTCCACGCAGAGTAAAAAAAGACCGACCGCACATGAGTACTGGTAAACCGCTTAGAGGATCTAAGACTACCCAGGCAAAGCGGTGCGAGTCGGACAGTCCATGCTTATAAAACATGTTGGTTTCATTGGGCGATAGTGCTTGAGATGTCATTTCATCTCAATGTCGGATAAAAGTCCCACAAAATTGGAAGTGAGCTTTACAGTGTTGACGGGACGTTAAACCTTAAACCTCAAATCAAACAAAAGGCCTGCCAGGACTTGAGATGTCATTTCATCTCAATGTCGGGTAAAAGTCCCACAAAGCAACGTCTCGAATATGACCTTTAGCCTGTTGACGGGGACGTTAAACCTCAAATCAAACAAACAAAAACCTTCCTCCCACAACATTCCTCCCCATATGCACCGTAAATAATTGCCCTTCAACAACTGTAATAGAGTTAAAAGCCACCAGCCCACGCGTCGCGAACAAGTATCAATTTTCAGAAAAAAAAGTCAGCAAGAAAATGCGTTTGCATGAGAACCTGTCAAAATGACCGATTGCTTCAGGATTACAGAGACTCCTGGAACGAGCAATTTTGTCATTCTGGCAAAAGCCTGGAATGATCGATATTTGTACGATAACCTAGTTTGTTTTTGACATATTCAATCAAAATTGACAATCAAAAGTATCTTGGGAAAGATCCTGCCCGTTGATTTTCTTTGCCGTATGTCGCTGATCCTGAATTTCCGGACATTCCAGGCAACTAAATTAATTTAAAAGACCTTTTGAATTCCACAACTTCCATCGATCTTCCCATCTTAAATACCAGCTAACACTCTGAATACTAGCTTGCACTAGAAATTAAAGCAATTTGCCAAGCGGCCCTTTTTTGAGACATTGTGAAACAGTGTAGACCCAGATCAGACGCCCAAAACGCGGCGTCTGATCTGGGTCTTCACTGTTTGTTGAAAGTGCATATATGTTTGCAAAACTTTCTGCTAACAAGACAAAACTGGCACCCCTATAATTGGAAATGAACCACTCCAAACGTATTATAGGTGGGAGATTCCATTGTAATATATGGGTTTATCCATATATGCCCATTTTAGGACACGGTCAAACAGTGCAGACCCGACCAGACGCCACAAAACGCGGCGTCTTATCAGGGTCAAAACTGCTTGCTCGAAGGATTGGTATGTTTGTAAAACGTAAAACACAAACACACTCACTCATTTACACTGTTTGTCACGTGGGCAATTTGATTTCACAACGATAAGAACAGACATAAACCTGCTACAAATTAGTGAGTCACATGGACATTAGTAACGTAAAGCTATATCGCTTAGTAACTTTGGGTCGACTGAAAAACAAACAACCAAAAGGTGCTACAATAGCAATTATCAATATTTCAAAGTTCTCAGTATACGAGATTAAGACAAAATGTGACCGCAAGAAAGGTATTGCCCAATAGCATCCAAGATACCCAAGTTTATTTATATTAGATACACATTAAGTGATAATTTTCATGTACATCAGATACTTGAATACATTTGGCATATCATTACGTTAACAAGTCCGTGAAATGAACACCCCTGTAAACCCCAGATGATATATAGCCATTTTAACGTTTTTGGCTATTTGCAAATAGCCATTTTACCGTGTGTGTTTTTTGTTTGTTTGTTTGTTTTTTGTTTTGTTTTTTTTTTTTTTTTTGGGGGGGGGGGGGGGGTTGGGGGGCTATCTGCAGTTGACTGCAAATAGACTCTTCAGGAAACTGGAATTTACAGGGGTTTACACTATTTTTCTTACTTCTGCACCAAGACATAGGTTGTGGGTACTCGTTAGAACCGCCTCAATGAGGCGGTTCTAACGAGCACCCACAACCTATTTTACGTAACAAGTAAGAAAAATATCACAAATTTTTATCAGCAAAATAATACCAATTTGTAGAAATGATATATTGCATCGTAATGTTTCAATATTTTGTACAAAAAGGACAAAGCTTTAGTCACTTTTTCGTTCGTTCATTTTTGTGTTTGTTTGTTTATTTGTTTATTTGATTTGAGGTCGTCCCTGTTAACACTGTATATGTCATTTTGGAGACGTTCCTCACAATTTGGTGGGACTTTTATCCGACATTGAGGTGAAATGATATCTCAAGGCCTGTCGCCCAATGAAACCAATAGGGTTTATAAGCATGGACGTTCCAACTCGCACCGCTTTGCCTGGGCAGGCTTTGCTCTTCTAAGCGGTTTACCAGTACTCGTGTGCGGTGGATTTCAGCTCTGCGTGGAAGCATCATGCAGCCCGTCTATTTCTTTAAGCCCCGATGGGAGGGTACCGACACTTTTTCGTCAAATAAGACCCTCTGTAAAATGGCTCCTGATGAGTATTTTTTTCTCTTAAGAGTGGGCCGCTGATGATAAGCAGAACAAACGTATTTCTGAAAAAGTTTTCTCCCTTAGCTATGCATCAAGTTCCCTTAAATGTAATTCCGTTGCAATCTGATCATATAACCGATGTCCCATCAATAAGGTAGGTGTCAAATTCAACAGGGCAGAAGGTTGGAGCGATGATATTTTCTTTGTCCCTTGGATTAACCTTTGTCACCATCTTGTCATCTGTCCGTTTACAACAACGCAATCGGCAAGTTAGCAATACGTCATGTCCCGTCGGTTCATTAAAGAGCAGATACGTCAAAAAACACTGACACGCTACACCAGAATAACTGTATCAAGAGACAAGAATGTCAAACTGACCGTAATCAATACTTAACATCACCATCCAATACCGGTTAACCCACAGGAGAGGGCGGAGCTAAGCGATTGTCAAAAATCTACTGCAGGACGCCACGGGTCATGTAAAAAATCAATCACCAATTAGCGTATATGATTTCAGTAGAGAATGTTCGCTGTGAGAGGCTTGGCAAGAAATGGAGACTCAGATCAGGTGCCACAGAACGCACCGTCTGATCGGGGTCTACACTGTTTACAAAGAAAGTGGAATTTAGGGCTTGAACGAAAGTTTGGATCTCAGTCCGGGACTATTTTCCCAGCCTACACGGGCCTCCGTGGCCTAGTGGTTAAGAGCGCTGACTCTGGATCATTAGGTCTCTCACCGCTGTGGTTCGAGCCTCGCTCGGGTCACATGTGAGACGCCAAGTTCTGCAACGGAAGGTCAGGTGGTTTTTCTCCGGGTACTCCGGTTTTCGCCTACCTTTGATTAACGATCGGCTCGATATGAGTGAAATAATCTTGAAAGGGCCGTAAAACCAAAAAAAATTCCGAGCCTACACTCGGTGGCAGTCGGGAACGCTTCCCCTTTCCGCTGGTCGCCTTTGTCGTCCGCTCGCGACTGCCGACGACTGTCCGGTCTGATTACATACATGTGCATAATGGTTGAGTTTAGTCCTTTGCATCTCGCCTTGATTTAGTGCTTATCATACAACAGCTTGTTGAGAACTGATATATAATTACTATTGCCTAATATTTTAAACCTCCATGAAAGAATTAACCCTTTGTCCTACATTTTGCTTTCACAAAACAACTTCTTTATACACAATGTATTTTTGACACGAATCCTTGTAATTTACCTTCCTTGTGCAATTCCAATGCATACAGAAATGGTCGGCCCCCGCCCATCGGAGCTTGAAGATAAAGATGGGCTGCACGAGGCTACCACGCAGACTACACGGGTACTGGTAAAGCGCTTAGAGGATCTAAGCCTGCCCATACAAAGCGATGCGAGGCAGCCCGCCCATACTTATAAACCATATTGGTTTCATTGGGTGACAGGGCTTGAGATGTCATTTCATCTCAATGACGGGTAAAAGTCCCACAAAATTGGAAGCAACGTCTCCAAAATGACCTATACAGTGTTGAAGGTGACGTTAAACCTCAAATCAAACAAACAAACAGAAATGGGCACAACAGGAGGCTCAGTTATAAAGTGGCTTTAGTGTATATTACACCCATAACAACTCCTACTTTTGCAAACAGAGATGAGGTCCTACATTGTTTGCCATGCAGCTTGTGAATAATGTTAAGAAATTTTCATGTTTGACAGTCGGCAATGGCTGAGGCCAAAATATATATATTCAGCAGGATAAGGGTTAAGACTTATTGGGTTTTCTGGGTTTCTTTTTCCCGCCCATTTTTTGTCCAGTTGTGAGGAAGGTTTCAAAATTAAAAAAAAAGGGTGGGCCCATAAAATCACGAAAAAACACGCAAAAATCCGCCCAAATATTTTACTAATCGTCGAGTCGAGCAATTAAGTGACAAATATATTTTTTCAGACTTTCAGTGGAATGCATACACCTTCAGGGGAGGCAACTCTTTCAAGCGTATTTTAGTCTCCCATGTCAATGAGGGTCAACTCTAAACGAAAGAATTTGCTCCTAAGGAGCAAATTTCTTCTTTAAGAGTAGACCCCTTTTTCGTGGGACAAAGCTTATAGAAATTCAAACAGGAAGTTCCGAAAGTTGCCCCCTTTTGAAAAATGTGGAAAATCTGCCAAGTCATTCCCATCAGATTTCATGTGACCAATAACGGACTTTAATTGACCAATAGTTCTGCTTTTCTGTTAGATTGTTTGTTTACTTGATTTGAGGTTAAACATCCCCATTAACATTATTTAGGTCATTTTGGAGACATTACTTCCAGTTTTGTGTGAAATTTTAACCCGACGTTTAGATAAAATGACATTTCAATCCCTGCCGCCCAGTTAAACCGATATGGTTTATATGCTCGGATGGTCCGACTCACCAGGGCAGGCTTTGGGAGTTTATGGCTAAAGTTAACAGACATGTCCGACTCGCCAGGGCAGGCTTTGGGAGTTTATGGCTAAAGTTTACAGACATCTGAAGCGCCAGTATTATAGGCTGTTGTGTCAGGCAGCACCATGAACATGTGTCGCGTAAGGATCCGAAAGACTTTGGGGCTTGAACCATATGTAATTCGGGTCATTTCTCCGGTCAGTCGCAATGGCGAACTTCCACATAAAAAATGTTTATTTTCGAATCAATTTTTAAAATTCAAACTAATGCATCTGATAAAATAAAGTTCAGTTATGATTAGTTTGGTTATTCTATTTTTAAAGTTTAATAGCCAAAAATTGATTTATTTGCCAGTTTAACGCATTTTGTTATTTGTTGATGGTATGGATAATGGTGTTAGATAGGGAATCGCAATATCGACGATTCTGTTTTTTTTTTTTTTTTTTTTTAATCAAAATATAGGTAATGAGCGCTTTCTTTAATTATACCCCGACATTTTCTCAACAATCAAATTACCGATAATCCAAGTGTGTGTACAAAAATCCGGGAAGCAAAACATTCAATAAGTGTTAATCAGCCACATGCTTGATTTGTCACAGCACACCCGAGTGTCGCAAGATGGACCTGTCATTTTTTTCCGCAGTCGCGATAGGCAATACCCACCAGCCAACAGACCTGAGACTGTTAAATCCTTTGATCAATTGAGCACTCGCTGTCATTTACAAAGACGAACGCGACAGGAGAAAAAATGCTGGCCACGACTGGAAACTTTACGCAAAATCTGGCGTAAGAATGCCCATAGGGGCTTGAAGAAATATATGGATTGCACGATGCTTCCACGCAGAGCTGAATCCGGCCCGCACACTAGTACTGGTAAACGGCTTTGAGGATCTAAGTCTGTCCAGGAACCGCGGTGCGAGGCGGACCGTCCATGCTAATAAACCCTATTGGTTTCATTGGGCGACAGGGCTTGAGATGTCATTTCATCTCCATGTCGGGTAAAAGTCCCACAAAATTGGGAGCAACGTCTCCAAAATGACCTTTACAGTGTTGATGGGGACGTTAAACTTCAAATCAAACAAACAAAACTGGCGTAAAAAATACGCCGGATCCGGCATTTCCCATCATTGATGCTCAATAAAGTTCTGTTCCCAACACTGTGATTACATCTTCATAGTCTCGTAGTTGATACGAACCATACAAACACACCTTTTTAATTTTGACCCCTACCGCTCAAAGTTGGAACTTCCTACTGTTTCTGTGAATAGCCCCGCCCATCATGGCTTGCAAAAATAGACTGGGCTGCATGATGTTTCCACGCAGAGCTGACCGAACACGAGTACTGGTAAACAGCTTAGAGGTTCTGAGCCTGCCTAGGAAATGTGTTGCGAGTCAGACCGTCCATGTATATAAACCCTATAGGTTTCATTGGGCGACAGGGCTTGAGATGTCATTTCATCTCAATGTCTGGTAAAAGTCCCACGAAATTGGAAGTGACGTCTCCAAAATGACCTATACAGTGTTGCGGCCCCCGCCCATCTGGGCTTGAAGAAATACATGGGCTGCATGATGCTTTGGTAGCCAACAATGGGTGTGGCTAAATTAATTTATTCAGCAGGATAAGGGTTTAGTGGCCAAAACGAGACATTAGTTTTTCTTGGTTTCTTCTCTTTTTTCCGCCCAATTTTTGTCCCGATAAGTTCTCAGTAATCACTAGACAGATATGAAAATGAAGTTGTGCAGGAAGATTACAAGATTTAAAAGTGTGGACCCAACAGGTCTCCTGGGGGGGGGGGGGGGGGGGGGGGGGCACGCAAAAATCAGTTACCGTCGAGTCGAGCAATTAAGTGACAAATATTTTTTTTATTTATTTATTTTCTGATTTTTTTATTTATTTATTTTCTTTTCTTAAAGGAAAGAATTTGCTCCTCTCCAATTCATTCTTTCTACTATTTCTATTTATATCGGTCGAATCAACATTGGAGCGTTTTCAATTGTAGTGTGATCGGTCATTGCCGATCCAGGTCTGCAGGATGAAAACATACACAGTAATCATGTAATAACGAAGAAATCTTTAACCTGCACAGAATGGGCCTCCCAGTTAACGTCCCGATGCGGAGGACGGTGCACTTTGTGGCATTCACCCGGAGCATGTTCGGACACCGCAGTTTTATTACCGCTGCCGGGAATCAAACCGGGGGCCTCTAGCATCACAGGCAGGTGCACTATACCATTGAGCTACCACGTTTGATTCAATGTCGAGTGCCGGCTCGACCACTTTAATACATGTATATACAGGGGTTCATCCATTGTTCTTTCTTGTTTCTGCTACAGCCTCGAGGTTTAAACGAGTATCCACAATCTGTTTTGAGATGAATATATATTCGCTTGCGGGTACTGCTGGTCAGAACCGCCTCGAGGTTTTGTGTATTTTGTTTGATTTGAGGTTTAACGTCCCCGTCAACACTGTATAGGTCATTTTGGAGACGTTGCTTCCAATTTTGTGGGACTTTTACCCAACAATGAGATGAAATGACATCTCAAGCCATGTCGCCACCTAGAGGTTTTAACGAGTATCCACAATCTCTGTTTTGAGCAGACTATAGATTGTGGGTACTGCTGGTTAGAACCGCTTCGAGGTTTTAACGAGTATCCACAATCTTCTTTTGAGCAGTATTAAAATCGATTGTAACATTAACTGACAGCGCTATTATCCCGCCCACGCTTAAAACGTCCAAAGACGTGTGTCAATCATCTAAAATACCGGTTCAGAAGCACGTGATGGAAAGTTCAAAACGGTGCAACAAAGCTTTCGGCACGTATTTGATATTCGTCTCAAACAACATCAAAAGTACGTCTGGGAGAAGACCTATTGCTAACTTGCCGATTGCGTTGTTGTAAATATTCATCCGTCCCAAAACTAGCCATATTGAGAGTGTAATTAATTGACCCGGGGGCCCTTTGTCCAAAAAGATAACGAATGCGTTAGTTTACGCACATGTATCATTCACAACGGCAAATACACCAACATTTAATATAGTTGAAATGAGGTTTTACATCCTCGTCAACACTATATTTAGGTCATTTTGGAGACGTTGCTTCCAACTGTGTTTGTTTGAGGTTTGTCGTCCCCGTCAACACTGTAAAGGTCATTTTGGAGACGTTGCTTCCAATTTTGTGGGACTTTTACCCGACATTGAGATGACATGACTTCTCCAGCCCTGCCGCCAATGAAACCAATACGGCTTATAAGCATGGACGGGCCGACTCGTACCGCATTGCCTGGGCAGGCTTAGATCCTCTAAGCGGTTTACCAGTACTCGTGTGCGGGTCGGTTTCAGCTCTGCGCGGAAGCATCATGCAGCCCATTTATTTCTTCAAGCCCCAATGGGCGGGGGCCTGCTTCCAATTGTGTGGGTATGGGGTTGGGGAAATGGCGAAATGCTGCCCAATGTAACCAGAACGCTTTTGTGCATTAAACGGTCCAACTAAGTACTTATGTGCGGTCAGTTTCAGCTCTGCACGAAAGCACCATGTAGCTATTTCTGCAAGCCCGGATGGGCCAGCCCGACTCAAGAAATATAACATAATCATGGCGAAAGTATTTTAAACTATGCCAATGTATTTGTGCTTAAGACACTGGCTTACCACTGAATTCCTTGTACCAGAACTTGATGGTTCAAGAAGTGTGCTTCAGTAGATGGGAAAATTGGACATATTATCTTTCTTTTCTTATATACACTTTCATCCACCCTTGTGGGCGGTCCAGGCATGTCTCCCTGGGCAGAAATTACATGTAAGTGCCCAAATGCAGAGATGGACAAGTCGGCTTTAACTCTCAAGCTGCCGAGAAAAACTACATATGAAAATGCTTTGGTCGTCTGCTGTCTTCTTGCAACTTTTCAAACATACTTTTTGCATACTGGCAAACAGTGTGGACCAAGATCAGACAGCTCCGCTCTGGGAAACAATGTGGACCCAGATCAGACTGCTCCTAGAGGAGCAGTCTGATCTGTGTCCAAACTGTTTGCCATAATGGCTTTTTAAGTAACCGGCAGACGACAAAGCAGACGACAATTGCCGTGATTGACATTTTATGGGTTAAAGGGTTAAACCGTCTGAGCTGGGCCTACATAGTCGGGTTTCAATTTTTTTTTTTTTTTTTAATGTTTCCTTTTTGCAAATTGCTTCCTTTTGCGAGATAGTCATCTGTAGTTTGATGTTTCAATCTGCCTTTGTGTTATTTTAACGATTTTAACAACGTCCCACAAAATATAATAATAAAACAGCATACCGAATTCCGACTGGCTTTTATTGTTCATTTTCTGCAGTCAATTTAACCAAAATTACTTTGCTTTTAAGTCACAAAGGAAGAATAAATGAAAATGTACACATTTTTGACGTGGGAAACTTAACCGGGTCGCCGCCTAATGAATACAAGCAGTAATTTTCTTAAACAGTCCATTCAAAAGTTTATACAGGTATCAATTATCTTTGTAACATACGAACTTTTCAAAGTTGTACATGACTTCACTATTCGATGTCATAAAACTAAATTTAGGGTAAAAGTATACAAATCATTTATGTGCGAACTCTGCAAAATCTCGCCAAGCCTCATACAAGTTTTGTCTTCATTCATATGCATGCTTACAAAAGAGCCTTTTCATGCTAAAGCCATGTCAACAAGACATCTCCCTCTCTCTCTCTCTCTCTCTCTCTCTCTCTCTCTCTCTCTCTCTCTCTCTCTCTACGTGTCTCTCTACGTGTGGATAGTCTACATATGCTGTGTCACTTCATATCTTTACATGCAGTGGGTATAGAATCATGACTATTTTGGTTACATTCAAAACAAAATATTTTGCATGCTCATGATCCTGAGAACCCGTTGCAACCATTGGAATATTAATCAACAAGTTCCAACTCAACCTTTTTTTCAACCAATTAATTGCTTGCAGCTTCAAGTTGAAAAAAAATAACTCTTGACGTTTAACTGAATCACTGAAAACCGAGGCGGTTCTAATGAATACGCCATCACGAAAACACGCCTATATAATTTTGACCCCCTTGAACCCCACTTTTATATGATAAAACTCGGGTTTACAGGGGTAAACCTTACTTTTCTTATTTCTGCTCTAAAATATAGACTGTGGGTATTCGTTAGAACCGCCTCGATGCGGCGGTTCTAACGAGTACCCATGATCTATATTATGAGCAGAAATAAGAAAAATATCACAATTTTTCATCTGAAATTTTGCGTTTTTCGGCGGTAAAGTTTACAATGTATTTGTATAGACGTGTTTTCGTAATGAAAACAAAGGCTTGTATGGAAAAAAGGAAAATTATCATTCAGTTATCACAAAATACCCACCTTATCTGTTGCTACATGTTTGGTCCCCCCCCACCTCAACCCCTACCCAGTCCCCTCCCCTATCCCCTTCCCTACCACACCCCCACCACACACTCCAATATCCGATGGCCTTCTTAGCTCTGACGCATGTAAGTCTGATCAGTTGTCAGGACCGCCGGTTCAGCATCAGTCTTTGAAGGAGGAATGTGTTTTCGTAATTATGATTATTCCTGTCGAGGCACCCTTGACCTTGAATATCTTGACCTTGAATATCTTGACCTTGGATATCTTGACTTTGAACATGTAGTCGAACTTAAATGGTTCCAACACCATTATCATCACGTGACCAAGTCCGTGAAATGAAGACCCTCTATACCCCACTTTATATAGAGAAAACTGGGGTTTATGGGGTATACATTATTTTTCTTATTCTTGTTCCAAGACATAGGTTGTGGGTACTCGTTAGAACCGCCTCAATGAGGCGGTTCTAACGAGCACCCACAACCTATGTTTGCAGTATTTATAAGAAAAATATCACGGATTTTCAACAGAAAAAATGGCCATTTTGGAGATGTGTAAAAATGCATCAATTTGCACGGGTGTGTTATCGTAATGGACTATGATATCACATCGAGATAGGGGTACTTCGAGCTACTGCGGGCTAATCACAGCACCTGACCAGGCGACATAATGGAGATTATTAAGAGACATTTTGTGCTCTTAAAATTGAAGCGATATTTTGTGTTTTCATTAGAATGGCAGCCCCAGTGAGATTCTGATGGCTACAAAACAAGAAACAAAATCTCCTAATTAATCCCCACACCGTTATGGTGGTACAACGAACGCGATGGGTACAACAAACGCAGTTAAAGTTTAGTTGCTAGTTCAACTTTTCTTTTATTTTGTGTGTTCTGATGGTAATGGGGTTGGGGTGGCGGGGCACGCTTCGTGTGTGTTTCAGTGTGTGTTTTGGGGCGGGAGAGAAGACCGTGTTTTCGTTGTTTTGTCCTAATTTCAGTTATGACACGGTCAGAGAAGGGAAACCGAAGCTGCAAAACACGGTCACTACAGACAGAAATTTCAAAAAAAATATTCCTGTGACGTCAATTTAATTTGCGTTCGTTAGACCCAGTCGCGTTCGTTGTACTGCGATAAACAGTGTGATCGGGTAGTTGCAAACAGTCGTGGTGAACGAATCATCAATGTTCGAGTCATTGAAGTGTCACTGTATCATAGCAACAGATTAGGTTGGTATTTTTTATTATTTTTATTATTATTATTATTATTGAAGGATAGTTTTCCTTATTTCTCCATAGAAACCTATGTTGTGGGTATTCATTAGAACCGCCTCGCCGAGGCGGTTCTAATGAATACCCACAACATGCGTTTTTATGGAGAAATGACAAAAACTATCCTTCAGTTATCACAATACATCAACCTTATCTGTTGTTATGTCTGTACATATACAATTTATGTTTTCA
The DNA here is from genome assembly GCA_963580285.1 of Lucinisca nassula. Classification (NCBI taxonomy): domain Eukaryota; kingdom Metazoa; phylum Mollusca; class Bivalvia; order Lucinida; family Lucinidae; genus Lucinisca; species Lucinisca nassula. The sequence continues at coordinate 122,074,333 of OY757025.1, read as the reverse complement.
AACTCAAGGAAAGCGAAAATGCTTACCTGTTGCCATAGCAACGATGGTATGGAGTTGGCAACAAGCGCCGTGACGATCATGTGGCTAACAGGAAGCAGAATCCCCAAGATGGCTGTCAGGTAAGTCCTTAGTGGCATCATGGAATAAATTAAGAAAACACCAAACATCACTTCCCAAACACCCTGCACGGGGGTGTGAACAGGGTGCGGTCTGTCTCCTAATACTGATCCAAAATCCAGAGGAAATCCAAACACGATAAATCCAATTAAGAATATCAAGGACACTAAACAAACATATGAAAAGTGAGATTCCTTCATAAATCTCGTATTAATAAATATAAATAGCACAACGAAAAGCAGAAACATAACTCCAAAATATAGTCCCGGCACACTTAAATTTTTCACATACACAAAATTTAGCACGCACAAACATGCGCATAGAACGCTTGTTAGGGAGAGGAGATGCCCTAGCGAGGCCTGTTGTAATTTAAACACGTATCTTGTATACAGTCTTTCAAGCTCGTCGCTCTCAAACTCGTATCTGCTAAACGCCCTTTTCAGCTGTTTACGAGCGGGCGTGCGCTGTAGCATCGGGCTCGTCTCCGTCCCGGCCATTCTTGGAGTTCTCTGAGCCAGAACAAAACTATAAAACTTCACTTTGCTACACCATACCTCTACAATCCGAGTTCTGAGGAATCTTGGCTTCCATTTCCAATACTTTGTACTACATCTCGCCGTGTTTTATAGTTTCATACATCCGTGATACTGCAAATAACAAGAGCCACGTCGTGACAAAACCTAGCTTCGGGATTAGCGACCTGGAAAGACACAAACCAGACTAGTTAGTTACACAGACTGGTTAGAGTTTTGAAATTTTAGATAAAGAAACTAGATGTAATTTACTACACGAACAGCGAAAACAAAGGTGCTGAGCAGCCTGCGCGCATGCGCAGGCAGATCTGCACCTTTGTGTTCGCAAATGCCAAAAACACGGTTTTCCAGAGACGCGTCGCACATGCGATTACATTCCTAGATTACATTTCCACACTATTTTTCTGCCGTTTAAAAACAGACAGCCATCCAATAATGAAAACAAATCCGACGAATTTGGACCAAATGCTAAGACTTCTTTACACACAAATTGATATTTTTCTTTTCACAACACGTCGTATTTGCCAAAAACATACTTCGGTTTGATCCAGTGATTCATATTGTCAGACCTTGAGAAAATTTAGCTTTGAGTGAATGGTTCTCATTCCTTAACGCATATGCAACAAGAAAATGCTCAGGCGACCTTGCTCACAAGCGCAATGTCGTCAGGGTCATTACTGCTCACAAGAATACATAAATGACCTATAGGCAGCACCATGCAAGTCACCCGTCTGGCCCTATTAATTAGTGCGCATGCGCATATGAGGAACATAAATCGCATAAATTCTAAGGGCCATTTTCCCGTGTGTTCCTGCATTTATTTTCCTCTTTTTTTCGTTATCAGTCATACAATCAGAAAATACCTTCATTCCCTCAGCATCTTATTGCCCAACGAAGATGATAACATGCTTCAAAATGCACCACCTTTCTACGCATGCGCCAGTTCATGAGAAAAGGATACGTATCGCCGATGCGAACAGCAAAGGCTCTGGCCAGCCTGCGCATGCGCGCTGCCCCGCCAGAGCCTGGAATGTAGAGGATACATGTACCTTCCAGTAGCTGGATGCAAGAAATCACGCGTCTAGTCCTATTTATTGTGTACGCATGCGCATTTGAATAACATAAATCTGTACTTGCAACAGGCCTTTGCTCACGGGTCAGCTGATATATATTACATACTATTTAGTTTCAGATTTTCATCTGATGTCATGTTTATAATTACTAAGTTATGATATATTTTTCCAAGTTCCAGGCATGTGGGGTTCTGTTAATTATAATGATAATTAACATTTGGTTTTAACAGGTATGGTTCCAACACGCGCCGAAGATTACCCCTGTTGCGATTATATTGCCTTAGATAAGTGTTGGAACTCGGAGTTTTTCCCTGAAGAAAACTAATTTGTTACCTAGTTACCTGAATAATTCTGATAAGACTTGTTACATTTTGCTACATGTAGGTAAAGGAACAAATTGCAGATTACTTCTGACACTAGTCTCCGTTGCAGGGTCAAGTCATGGTATGTACCTGCAAAGAAGAAAAAATATGAATAAAGAACATTGTTACATATTTCATGGCGCACATTTTCTTGCACACCAGACAAGGAAATCCGTGATTTTACCCTGGGATAGAAGTTTATGTTCTGACCCTGGTGTTCCGACCCCAAATCGAATATTCCCGCGTGTTTGATAAATGTACTGGTTGAATGCGACCTCGAATGCGCCTTCGTTAAGGTTGACGTCATGCACGTTACGTGATGTCACTAAACATTCCTGTAGTGTCATCACAATATGGCGGACGTTGGTAACCGAAGTGACCCCAGCATTAAAAATCCGCGCTAAAAATGGAAGGTATGCAAGAAAAAGAATCCTATATGGGTGTGAGGGGTGGATAGAAAAATCCGTCCCTCGGTATCACTGTCCGGCATCACTCGGCAAGCCTCGTGATGCCGGACAGTGACCCTCGGGACGGATTTTTCCATCCACCCCTCACACCCGTTTATAAGATTCTTATATTGTCAGACAGGATACCACAGGATGATGCCTTGTTAATTAGTCTACAATATTCTCTTCAGGGTAGCAATGGTAGCGTCTCTAGTTATGTGAAGTAGTATGGCTTCAGAGGTGATGTCATTTAAAGATTTTTCTGTTATACAGAAAAATCTTCAAATGATATCACCTCTGAGGCCATAAGCTCATTTCAAAACTATATGTTTTTTTTTTTTTTTTTTTTTAATGTTTCATGAATCTGGTATGAAACCAAAAACTTAAACAAGAAAGCTCTGAAGGAAAATATAAATTTCATTTTTGAAATGCAAATACTTAAAATGTACTTAAAACAAGATTTCTTTTTTTCATTTGTTCTTAGAGGTACTTTGTTACAGCCTGTTTAGCTTTTTTACCTAAGAAAACGGCTTTTGGGACAAAAACTGTAGGACATATTATCACGGATATTATCAACCCTTGTCTGGATTTTATACATGGACACCGACAGTCACGTGGACAAAATCCTACGGGAAGCACTTTAGGTCGATTGACAGACGATCGACCCAAAAATGTCCAAATGTTTGTAACATAGGCAACCGGCAGAGTCTCTGATCAGACTGCGCATCTGCATGTAATGAGGTGCGTTCAACAACGCGGGCGCTCGCCGAGCGCTCCTTTGATGCCTACGTTCTGATAGCATTGTTGCCTACGTTCAGTTGGCAACAAAGTGAGCGCTGTTCGGGTGCCCGCTTTGTTGAACGCGCCTCAGATCTTGCATGAAATTTCCATGCACCCTCCTCTATGCCATGGTGGGACAAATAACAATGGCTTCTATATACATGGTAACATCGAATTTTAATGACTCGAATATGAGGACCGTGTTCGAAACAAGGGTAGTTCGAGCCACTGCGGGTTGGTTACTCGTATCAACGGCTCATGGGAACGATTTTTTTTTATCTTCTATGAAATAAAGTACACATTAAGGGAATGTGGACCCCTGGCAAATTTGTCCATCATTTTTCCAAAGGAGACAACTTTCGGGATTTCACGTACACGCTTTTCTGTAATTCCTGTCCCACTGAAAAGGGGTTTGCTCTTTAAGGAAAGAATTTGCTTCTCAAGAGCAAATTTTTCCCTTTAAGAGTTTACCCCTATTGACATGGGAGAGAAAACAATTTTGCAGGAGCTGTCTTCCCTGAAGGTGTTCCCATTCCCCTTAAAAGCACCTATACGTTCTCATTTGGGCGATACCAACACACCTTTTCGAAAAGCCTTCCTAAATTTTCTATGGACTCAATGGACGTACCCAGGGTAAACGAACTATCTGTGTTCTAGACATTGAAGGTTCACTGTATTTTACTCGACAGATTGCTCGGAAGACCCAAATTACACGGTTTCCCTTGCGATGCGGTTCGGGTATTAACAACAACAAGAGGGCCAAGATGGCCTGAACGGCTCACCTGATTTCAAAATGTTTCATAACTTCTGTAAAATCGGGCGGCCATCTTGTTCATTAGAGCAGAACAATTAGAGGGTCACCTTAGAAGCATTCCTGTGAAGTTTGAATCATTTTTTTCCAAAGGGCTCAGAAGGAGTTGACATTTAAAATAAAGCAAACTGTTGACCTTCTTCTATTTTAACCACAGGCGGCCATTTTGTTCATCCGAGCCGATGTTAGCTATTTTGGTAAAGGGTCACCTAAGCAACATTCCTATGAAGTTTGACTGAAATTGACCCAAGGATTTGGGGGGAGTTAACATTTAAAGCTAATTGTTCATGGTTTTCTATTTTTAGCTCTGGCGGCCAGTTTACCCATGCGAGTTGAACTGTTTTGGCTATTTTGTTAGAGGGTCACCTAAGCAACATTCCTACTGAGTTTGAATGAAATTGGCCCAAGGGTACAGGCGAAATTGTTGTTTAAAGATGCTTCTATTTTTAGATCTGGCGACCATCGTATTCAGTCGAGCCGAAGGAATTTAGCTATTTTGGTTTTGGGAGTGGGTCACATAAGCAATATTCTTATGAAGTTTGATTGAAATTGGCCCAAGGGTTAAGGAGACGTTGGTATATGAAGCAAACCGCGATATTTTCTATTCTTAGCTCTGGCGGCCACTTTACCCTGCCGTCTTGTTCATTGGTGTTGAACTTGTTTTAGCTATTTTGACACAGTTTCACCTTAGCCATATTCCTATGAAGTTTAATTGAAATTGGCCCGTGGGTTTAGGAAAAGTTGTCGTTTAAAGATTTTTGCTATATTTAGCTCGATCAGCCATCTTGTTCATCGTATTGGAACGAATTTAGCGATTTTGGTAGAGGCTCATCTAAGCAACATTCCTATGAAGTTGATTGCAATCGGCCAAAGGGTATAGGAGCAGTTTGCATTTAAAGCAAATTGTTGGCTTTTTTCTATTTTTAGTTCTAGCAGCCATTTTGCTCATCTGAGTGGAATCTTTTTAAGGATTTTCGTAAAGGGTCATCTAAGAAACATTCCTATGGAGATTTAATGAAATCGGCCCTAGGGTTTAAGAGTTGTAGTTTAAAGATATTTTCTATTTTTATCTCTGGTGGCCATTTGTGCTCATAGGAGCGGAACCGGTTTAGCTGTTTTGGCAGAGGGTCACCTTAGCAATATTTCCATGAAGTTTGATTGAAATTGGCCCAATGGTGCAGACGGAGTTGTCGTTTAAAGAGTGTTCTATTTTCAGCTCGGTGGAGGGGGGGGGGGGGTGGGGGTGGGGGCACTTTGTTCATCAGACTAGCTTTTAGATATTTTGGCAGAGGGTTACCTATGCAACATTCCTGCGAAGTTTGATTGAAATTGGTTGAAGGATTTAGGAGGGGTTATCGTTTAACGATTTTTCTATTTTTAGCTCTGACGGCCATCTTCATCGCAGCGTAATGGTAGAAGGTCACCGAGGCAACATTCCTATAGTTTTAGGAAGAGTTTGCATTTAAAGTAAATTGTTGACGCCACACGACACACGACGGACGACGCACGAAAGACTGCGGAGATTGACCGATCACAATACCTCACCATGAGCACTTCGTGCTCAGGTGAGCTAAAAAGAACAGGCGCACATGTGCTAAATGCGCCAGAGAAATCGGATCAGCCTTCTCACTTTGCATGAGACATCCGTCCGAGAAGTTTTAATGGACCCTGATCATCCCGCACGAGTGTGAAGGCCGATCTCAAACCGCGTGCATCGCACATGCCAATTTGTATATTTCCCAATTTCCCAACTGATCAGTTCAACAGATTTCAAATCCTTGACGTCTGTCGACAATATACCGGTATTACATAAATTATCGTCAACATGATCGGTGACACTTTTATAAATAATTCAACAATTGCATAAAATATATCTGATTCAATTAACTTAACATTTTCAAGCTTAATTAAGTACATTAAGTCCACATACAATTGCATAAGAACCTGTAATTTGTGAAAGCAATCTAGTCGTATACAATAATTATTTTATTTCAATAATCTCTGAATAGATAATAATCTCAGAATAGATATTCAATATTTCACGATTGCGTTGCTGTGTTACAAGATATAAGAATATTTATTTAAAGTCAGATTGCTAATTAATATACAACATTTTAACATTAGCTAGCCAAGCTATTTTACCGCCTAACGTCAAGAAAGAAACAAAGAGATCACAGAGAATAGTTTTAATCACAGATTTTATACAAATAATACATTTAAGAAATGAAATTTATTTTTCTGCAGTTCATGGAATTATGAACGCAGTGGGTCGCGTGCAAAGTAAGTGAACCCCGAAGGGGTTTATGTAAACTTTGCTAGCGACCCACTGACGTTCATACTTTCATGAAAAGCAGAAAAATTAAGTTTATTTTTTATATTTACATTATTTACCCCTCATCACTGGGCGAAAAAATGCTTGTAGGACAAACTTTTAAAGCTGAAAAACATTTACACGCTGTTTTTCTACGAAGAGCGGAGCAGCGTTGACGTCATCAACCCCCGTAGAGAACAATGGTTTAGAATGACGTCACTTAACGTCACTGAAAATCATGTGATTCGATGCGTTCATGGAAGTATGAACGCAATTGTTTTCTATAGGTTTACATTAGACTTTACACTGGAAATGTAAATATTGTGTTTTATACAGATTTTATACAAATAATACACGCTTATCATTTGCATGTGTTTTATACAGATTTTATACAAATAATACACGCCTATTATTTACATGTGTTACGAAACCAGACATGTCTATGTAATGAACACACCCTTCTGAATCCCAGGTTTTAATGCGAATGGGAATACCTGGCAGATTTTTTCACCATTTTTCAAAGGGAGACAACTTTCGGAACTTCTTGATCATTTTTCTCTAAGCCCTGTCCCACTGAAAAAGGGGTCTGCTCTTAAAGGAAAGAATTTGCTCCTTAGGAGCAAATTCTTTCCTTTAAGAGTTGACCCCTATTGACATGGATGACGAAATAATTTTGCAGGAGTTGCTTCCCCTGAAGGTGTTCCCATTCCTCATACGAGAAAGTCGTGTTTACAAGGGTACATAGTTTGCCTTACTTTTTGTTAACAATCATAGAGTCTGGAGGATGTCGCTAAAAGACCGTTTAAACTGCATCCCGCTAAATAGAGAAGACTGGTGTTTACAGAGGTATACATCGCGATTCCTATTTCTGCAGGATGTCGTAACCAGTCCGTTTAAACTGTACCCCGCTAAACCCCACTTTATATTATATAGAGAGTCTGGATGATGTCTATACAAGTGCGGTTAAACGGCATCTCGCCGCGCAAGTTAACCCCACTTTATATGATATAGAGCTGGTTGTTTACAGAGGTATACATCGCGATTCCAATTTCTGCAGGATGTCGTAACTAGTCTGTTTAAACTGCACGTTTTATATTATATAGAGAGTCTGGAGGATGTCTATACAAGCCCGTTTAAACTGCAGCCCGCTAAGCCCCACTTTACATTTCATAGAGAAAAAACTGGTGTCATTACGATACATATTTCTACTATAAAACATAGATTGTGGGTACTCGTTAGAACCGCCACCATCTAAGTTTCTAGCAATATATAAGACAAATATCATCTTCACATTATGCAAATAAATTGATGTAACAAATGCCCTCAGTGTAAACCCAAATGGAGACAGGTGAGGTTTACGAAGCCGGAAATGCATTAGTTAACTTGTTCTTTCTCAAATAATTAGATAGTGGTACTCGTTAGAACCGCCTCGTTGAGGTGATTCTAACGAGTACCTACAGCCCATGTCTGAAGCTGGCTTGAAAGATGGGCTATGTCACTTGGGGAGAACCAAAGCACAGGCGGCGCTTCCTGACCGATTGTCTCTGAGCAAGGAAAAGAAATCCTGAACGGAAAAAAAGACTTTCGTTTGACACTTAATTTTTTTTCAAACATTGTAGACCCTGGTCAGACACCACGTTCTGTGGCGTCTGATCTGGGTCTACACTGGCTGTCTAAACCAACACATCATGTTCAATCTATGTTTTATGGCTACATGTGTAGTCCTCTTTACACAACCCTCGGGCGTCCCAACAGGAATAGCACGGCTATAAGATTTCATACAAAGCAGTGATAGTCATGAGGGCCTCGGCAAGGTAAAGGTTCTACGCTTAGCAACTTTGGGTCGAATGACCAACAAAAGACTCAAAAACAATTTTTCAATTTTGTACAAAGAAAGAAAAGCATCTTTCACGAGTGTTACTAAATGTTTTATTTATACAAAACTTTATTTCGATTATCATTATACGTCTTTGATATAAGTATTGAAAGATCTAAAAATATTTCGTTCAAATTTTTGTATCGTTAAAGTAGGAAAGCAAATTATCTGAAAATGCGTTTTTGTTAAAGCCGAATGTTGAAATCCCCAAGAAATTCATATTACACTGCAGCAAAAAGGTTAAAAAAGCAAATGTCATTGCTATCCCATCAAGAAAAGGCAATTATAGGCATTTAACTTCTGCTTATCACTATTTCTTGGCAATTTAGAACCGCTCAATTTCTGGTTAATTAAAATATTGTTAGAGTATCTGACACGATCATGTTTTAGCAGGAGACACGAATCGAAATTCGGAATATCAAAAACTTCTGCATTCAGTCCCCAATGCAACGCAGTGGTCGAAACGTGGAATTGCTCAGTCAAAAACGTCAATCCTGACCGGTTGGTTATTCTTATGGTAAGATAATCATTAAAGTCTGAATAAAACTGAAACCTAGACAGATCTTTGTATGATAAAATGCATGCGGCCTGTCACTAGAAAACCCCTCTCCTTGGTTTGCAACCAGATAAGACACAAACCAGCCTACTCAGCTGCACAGACTAGCAAGAGTCTTGAAAATTTACATGTACAAACTAGACATATTGTACCATCTAAGCAGCGAACACAAAGGTGCTGATCAGACTGCGCGCATGCGCAGTCTGATCTGCACCTTCGTTGTTCGCAAGTGGCAAAAACAGGTTTTCCTATGACGTTTTTCATATTAAACAATGTTAACGCAATCTGGCGCCAAAGAATTAACATCAATATGCATTCGATACACATGTCCCTATTGCCCGCGAACACACCCCCAAAACAATATGTGGTAAGTCATATAGAAACAATTTGATTGAAGTTGTTTTACTTCCATAAAACACATTTTTAATCGGATGGGGAAATTGATAGACTTTCAGGGGAGATAATATTTACCAGAAGAACCTTTTTCTTTCGAAAGAAGTTGCTCCGTCTGAAATGACACAGGGATTTGTATCAATATAATAATTTCTTTTTTTTTTCGCAGTATATAACTAAACTCGTAAGTTAGTTTAATTTATAAATTTTTCTACCTCAAATAATTTGACTACAGCCCAGTTAGATGGGGGAGTTGGTTTGTTCATTTGTTTGTCGAGCCAGTCAGTTCACGTGACCATTCTTTTCCGGGACAGGCTTAACCAGTACAGTGCACATTCTTTCAACCGAAACTGACAACTGCGCTCCTTGAATCAGCGGAATGGAGAGAATGGAAGGAGAAAAGATTGCATGAAACCTTTCCGGCCGAGCAGCTATCGAACCCGCGACCTTCAGGATAGAAGTCAGATGCCCATCCAAATGAGATACTGAGGACGGCAGGTGGGGGGTGGGTGGCATCCCGAAAATACGACTGTATAATTTTGGCCAAATTGAACGCCACTTTCAAACAGTAAAACTTGGGTTTATAGGGGTATACATTTTTTTTTGTTTCTGTTTAAAAACATAGTTTGTTCTAACGGGTCCAACGGTTTATGCTTCGAGAGGAAATATGAAAAATATCACATTTTACATTACGAAAATACGCCTATAAAAATACGTTGTAAATTTTACCACCGAAAAATGAAACATTTTCAGATGAAAAATTTCGATATCGAGGCGGTTCTAACGAGTATACACAATCTATGTTTTGAGCAGAAATAAGAAAAATAATGTAAACCCCTGCAAACCCAGGTTTTACTATATAAAAGTGGGGTTTAAGCGGGTCAAAATTATATAGGCGTGTTTTCGTGATGACATCACGAAAACACACCTTTATAATTTTGACTCCATTGAACACCACTTTTATATAGTAAAACTGGGGTTTACAGGGGTAAACCTGATTTTTCTTGTTTCAGCTCTAAAATATGCAGTTTAGGTCGCAGTATCAAAGTGTTAATCCAAAATCATTAGTCCATAGACAAAATGGCAAATATCAATGTTCAGATCAACAGACATGGACTCCAGAAGAGTGTAATCAGGCGTCCGCGAATAGTAAGCATTACTTGGTAAGCAAGCTTCGCCCACCATGCCCATCGACCCAAACGAAGGAAAGGTGTAAATGCCGAGAAGGGTATTTCCGAGATTTTGGAAGTCTTCCTATGGCTTTCCATTGGCAAACATATCAGAAATAATTCTGGAAATGACCACATTGTACGGATCAACAAGATCATGGTGCTTCGTATAGAACTTCTTTAGTGTTGATACCAGTTGAGGGTACTCGTTAGAACAAGTAGGCCATAGAACAAGTACGCCAATCTATATTTTGAGCCGAAAAAAGAAGAATACCACAATTTTTCACCGTAAAATTTTCATTTATTTCAGTGGTTAAGTCTATAATGTATTTGAAAAGACGCGTTTTCGTAATGAGCACTCATAATCTATTCTTTGAGAGGAAATATGCCAAAAAATCAAGAAATAAATAAATAATAAAATAAAATAATACACATTTTAGTACGAAAAATTTAGTATATTTAAAATTTTACATTTTGTGTCTGATTTTTTTCCTGGTAAGGTTTTAGGCAAGTTTTTGCGTAATGCGTCTCAAACTACAAGAAAGCGGACAGGGATCTAAAGTGACCAGGAATAAAAACATTTTGAATGAAGAGGACTAATTATGTCATCTTCAATTGCTTCATGAAATGCATTTTTCTGGCGATATTTTTGTTCATTACAATAACACATCCGTGTGACATACTGCACTTTTCATGAGGCCAAACGAGTTATTTTTCTAGTTAAAATTTGTGATATTTTTTTTATATTTGTACTCAAAACATAGGTTGCGGTTGCTCGTTAGATTTGAGGCGGTTCTAACGAGTACCCGCAACCTATGTCTTTGAGCAGAAATATCAAGAAAACTGTTTATCCCTGTTTACACCAAGTTTTCTCTTTATACAGTGGGGGTTACAGGGGGTCTTCATTTCATGGACTTGTTAACATGATGCAAAATAATGTTTCGTGAATCTCACTCAAATGACACGTGAGAAGCCGTTTTTTTTTTGTTTTTTTTTTTTTTTTTTTTTGTGGCTATGGAATCGGCTAATTTTTATCTATTTTCATATAGTTTTGGCTCTAGGCACTCCTGTTATACTAAGCCATTTTTTCATCATGTTATTAAGTCCGTGAAATGAATACGCGCCTAAACCCTACTTAATATAAAGAGATCTAGGGTTTACAGGTGTATAAATTATTTTGCTTATATCTGCTCCAAGACCTAGGTTGTGGGCACTCGTTAGTGCTAACGAGCACCAACAACCTATATTCGGAGTATTAATAAGAAAAATATAAATTATCATTAATTTTCATCGGAAAAAGAATGCACGCGAAGTCGCAAGGGTGTGTTATCGTAATGCTACGACTGATTCATGATCCACTAGAAAGAAAGAAAGAAAGAAAGAAAGAAAGAAAGAAAGAAAGAAAGAAAGAAAGAAAGAAAGAAAGAAAGAAAGAAAGAAAGAAAGAAACTATCCGGGAGAGAGTCAAAGTCCTGAAACGGAAATATCGGAGAAACAGTAGGATTTGGAAGAAACTAGTCTATTCAATTAACTTGATGTCTGGCAGGATATCAGACATTTTAAGCAGATATTGCTCCCCCATCCCAGCAGGCATTTTATATTGAATAAATGTCGAATATTGCTAAGCAGACCTCACTTTGATTTGATATTCAATGTAAGAACCAACACAGATTTGTGCGGAACTAAAGGTCGCTGGAGAAGGTCAGTGACTTAAAGCGTCACTCATTACTCTCGACCGAGGGTCACAACAAAAGAGTCATTGTTGCGACAACACACAGTCTTTCGCGACTTAAGAAGTAAACAACAACCTTGTTTTAACGCGATTCGTTATTACATGGTTTGGGTATAGCACGGTTGGAAGATGGATCCAAAATGGATAGACTGCATAGAAAAAAAATGACCATAAATGGTCATCTATACATTTCGTTTTGATATAACACAGACTTTTCTGTGGATCAAAAAAAAAATCTTAGAAAGATGAAGATTTCTGTTTCAAACATACATGATTGTCGGTGCTCGTTAAAAATGCATCAAGTATTTGTGATAAATAGGAGACTTGAAAATGCAAACGAGCGTACCAATGCAAACTCCGCTTCTCTCTGTAAGCGGGCTTCTGTTCTTGTGAGTCTCTGTAACAGAGGCCGTGCCTTACTTCTCTCGGCTGTTTCCGTCTCATATTGCACGGACCAACGTCAACCAAGCAACATCTGTTTTTCCTAGGCCACGATTCTCTCAATCTTCTGCTCCGCGTGTCCTCTTAGGCTTAGACTGAGTTTAGCGGAGGCATAGCCGTATCCTTCGGCAGTTACAATTTCATTGATAAGCCGACCCACGACAAACTTAAACAAAACACTCGTGCAGTCAGCAAAGACTCAGATCAGACTGCGCGTCCGCGCAGTCTGATCAGAGTCTTTGCCGTTCGTAACGGGTTTCCATACACTCTTGGCTTCTAATGATCAATAAGAAAAACTCTGGTCTGGCTAGCTTGATGCACACTCCGATCTGAGTCTTCGCTAGCCACATAAATCCTATTGTATGTTTATACTGTGATCTGTCTAATTATTAACTATTGAATATGTGGTTGGGGCAAAATTTATTGACTATATTTGTTTGCCGCGCCAGTTAGATACAATAATATGGAAATTGTGAATAATTTTGTAATATTTTTTCTTGAAGATTCGTTCAGGCAACAAATCATGTTCTATTGCCCTATAGTTATTTTCTAAAATCACTGGCAATTTTAGAATCTCTTTGCCAAAATATTCTAAGCTAATCAATGAGTGTATCGTATATATCGCAAATGTCTAGACACTGAAATAGATTTCTTCCAGCACCACCATGTCGACAAAAGTAGACTATTGTTTAATCCACGAATGGCTGTGAAGCACCAAGCACCATCATAGGTGTGTTAGTAGCTATGTAAGTTTTAGGTTTCTAACAAGGGCGAAACACTCTTCCTTGACTATTTTTCTGTCCCTGTTAACTCCCTTACCTGGCAGAAACTCATAACTCAATGAGAAATCCCTTGCCAATGATTTTTTACGAAACATTAAAGCATTTTATAGTGACTAAATTATCAGTTAGGCGGGAGGGTCAAACACTGCTAACGGATAACGGCTAACGGCTAATTCGAACTCCTTCTTGGGTCCAAAGATGTTTTTTTTCAGATGTAGCTCCAGATGTGTGTGTGTGTTTGAGTGTAACGTCCCACCAAAACGTAAGGTTATACGGTGACGGGACCTCGGTTTAAAGACTCATCCGAAAGTCTGCAGACGCCCGGGATCGAAATCATGGCCCTGGTTTGTGGTGAGTAGCGTTGACACTGTACCATGAAGGCTTCCACCTCGTATGTGGAGAAAATGAACAACATGAGAATCAAGGGAAAGATGTGGACATGGCTAGTGGTAGCGAGGCATACTGCTGTCTACAAGTGTCGAGCCAATCAAAGTTCCAGAATGACATGGGTTTACCGCAATGACCTGTACTGTCCCTAGTTCTATTTATTCTACTTATAGCAGATATCTACAGAGATGTGGAGAGCTAGAAAAAAATCAAATTTGCCGATGACGGAACATCACGAAAACACGCCTATATGATTCTGACCCCCTCGAACCCTACTTTTATATATAAAAACTGGGGCCTGCAGGGGTAAACATTATTTTTTGTTATTTCTGCTCTAAAATATAGGTTGTGGGTACTCGTTAGAACCGCAGCATCGACGGCCCCCGCCCATCGGGGCTTCGGAAGAAATATATGGGCTGCATGATGCTTCCACGCAGAGCTGAAACCGACCCACACACGAGTACTGGTAAACCGGTTTGAGGATCTAAATAGAAGTGGGCTAGCCTTCCTAGGCAAAGCGGTGCGAGTCGACCAGTCCATGATTATAAACCCTATTGGTTTCACTGGGCGACAGGGTTTGAGATGTCATTTCATCTCAATGTCGGGTAAAAGTCCCACAAAATTGGAAGCAACGTCTCCAAAATGACCTTTACAGTGTTGACGGGGACGTTAAACCTCAAATCAAACAAACAAATCCACCTTATACATAACATTAGTCCATTTCAAAATGTTATGGTTTGTTCGATATTTATATCGGAAATGCCTGAACGTTTTGCATCTAATGCAGGCCCTGATCAGACGCCTACTTCAGCTGCGCCTAATCTGGGTCTGTCTTTTTTACCATTTGGCAACAAAAGGAAAATTCCATCAAGTCTTTTTTCAAAATTTATGAGTGTGATGTTGTGTTTTCAACATTTTGAAAAACAAATGCCAACAATGTAGGTCCTAGCTGATCAGACGCCTATTTCTGTTGCGTTTGATCTGGGTCTGCATTGTTTGCCAAATTGCGCTAAATGGAATCTTCCACCTGTTAAATACCGGCCTCGGTAGCTCAGTCGGATGCGCGTCTGACTGGTGATCAGGAGGACGCGGGATCGCTACCAGCCGAGGTCGACAACATTCTTGTGGTGCAGATTGATCATGAAATCTTTTCTACGGTCATTTTCACACCCCCTCTTATTCAAGAAGGGCAGTTGTCAATTCCTGGGGAAAGAATGTGAGCTGTACTGGTTAACCACTCACGTATAAGCCTGCCTAGGCAAAGTGTGGATAGGTAAACTGACCGGCTCAAAAATGACCTAAAATAGATTTTAGTGGGCCGTTTAACTCCAAAACAAACGAAATCCACCTTGTAAATCGCACAAGACCATTTCAAAATTAAAGAGTTGTCTTCCAAATTTATTTTGAAAATGCCTGAAGCTTTTGGAAACAATGTAGGCCCTGATCAGACCCTTAGTTCTTTTAGCGTCTGGACTGGGACTGCACTGTTTGCCATTTGGCGCTAAACTTTAGGAACTGTAAAAATGTGTGTTTTTCAGGCGTCTACCATGTTTTCCTTATTTATTTATTCATTTATTTATTTTTCTTTGTTCCAAAGAGAGATTGTGGGTACTTCATTCCGAAAATACGCCTATACAAACCAATTGAATTTTTACCACCAAAACTGAACATTTGCCGTTATAACTTCTGATGATTTAAATATTTCTGCAAAAAACATAGGTTGTGGGTACTCGTTAGAACCGACTCGGCAAGGCGGTTCTGACGAGTACCCACAATCTATATTTTGTGCAGAAATAAGAAGAATAATATATACCTTCTTAAACCCCAGTTTCACTACATAAAAGTGGGGTTTAGCGGGGTTTAGTGTGTTTTCGAGATGTGTTAGAAACACCATAAACACCCATTACAAGGCGGCTCTGATGAGCGCCCACAAACAGGTAAATAGACGTGACCTGTCAAACACATATTCCAGGGTAACCGATTACCCTCTCTTGGACCCCTACCTGTTTGACATTCCTCACAATACCCCGAGTGTGTATTATCTCTAAACTGCCAGTCATAAGGATGTTATGCAATCCAAAATGTTTTTTAAATGTAAATGTGTGTTCGTTTATCCGAATCACTACTGATAAGAGAGACCAGTACCGCCATTAATGCATGAACGAATTAAAAATTGAAAATAAAAAATAAGGGTAAAACATACGAGCAAAGAGGATTTTGATTGGCCCGTATTCTCTCGCACACACGCGTTTCATCGTCATTATTCTTATTGGTTGGAATTCTCGCGCACAGTAACGCGTATTGAGCTTACCTAACGCGTTTTGTATAAACACTTTCATTGGCTGATATAAAACGCGTTGCAATCGTGTATGAACGCGATAAACCGCGTATTGAAACGCGAAAATTTTACACGCACGCAATGCGCGTGTGCCACGCGGACAAAACGTGAAAATAGTTAACTTCTTCTTCAGCGTATCTGTATCAAGGCACAGTTAATTATATCTGTGCTCAAAACAGGGTACTGCAGGCTGAATAAATATAGGCACAAGACATGACTGAAAGAAGCGCCAAATTGCAACCGTAGAGATCCAGAAAGTTTCCAGCATTTCATAGAGGAATGTGAATTATATGAAGACATCCGTGAGAAGATGAGAATGAGGTTGTTCTACAGCTGAGACACTATCAATTCCATATTTGAGGCATTTCGCTTACGAACAAAAGATTTGATATAAACAGTAAATCTTCATAATTTAAATGCAAATTGAAATACAACTGAATCGGACACACAAACTTTTTATTTTTTTAAACCTACCTGAAGTTATATATTACCAAGAAGACAACATACCTGAGAGACATTTTCGGCAAAGGGTCAATAATAACGACATCTAGCTTTAGATGCACAGTAAAATTTCTATATTAAGACCACCTTTGGTACTGTTCAAAAGTGGTCTTTAAGACCACTTTTGAACAGTCCCAAAGGTTTTCGCTGACCAGAGGACACTGCAAGCAGAAAACACAAAGAAAGAAAAACTGCAAATTACTAAGCATGCAGAATGAGTTTTAATTTTAGGTAATTTCACTTTATATAGCATCCTTGAGTGGGTGGTGGGGGGGGGGGGGGGGTGAAACGTTATGGTGTAAATTTATTTTTCACAAAAGAACGAAAACATATCCCTAGTCAACCCCATTATGGCCTCTGAACTGGCGCTATAAACAACCCTCAGTGGCTCGAACTACCCCTGGCTTGAAGAAATTTTCATCGTCCCAAAGGTGTTCAGCCAATGAAGTTCAACTATACTTCTATATCTTCACAATACAGTAGAACTTCGATGGCTCGAACATCGATGGCTCGTTTACCATGGATGTGTCGAACCCATTCTTGAGCCTCTAGCGAAATCCTCTTCACAAGCAATAGTGGGGGATAATAAAAAAGATTTTAGTCTTTTATCCCGCAAATGTATGCTGTGTGTACTCATTAGAATCGCCTCGGTGAGGCGATTCTTATGAGTACACACAGCAAACATTTAAATAGTAGAATACCGAAAAGATGTATAAAAGTATCCCATTATGCCTCCTGACAGTAACCTCAGTGGCTCGAACTACCTCTGTCTCGAACAGATTTTCGAGGTCCCAAAGGTGTTCGAGCCATTGGAGTTTGACTGTATTATTTTGGTTAATAGATTAATTGAATTCAATTGAGGGCGTCTGATTTTATATACTGTCAAAGTATGAATGATTATGCTATAGTAATCAATCAATCTGTGTCTAAAAACCTTTCATTTGCATTTTAAGAATATGGTATGTACCAATGCTTAGATGCACCGGCCCCGATAGCCCAGTTGGTAGAGTGTCCGATCCGGGGAACGGGAGGTCACGGGTTCGATCCCGGGCCGCGACATACCAAAGTCGTTAAAAATGGTACTAGCTGCTCCTCGCTTGGCACTCAGATTTACGGGATAGAGCTAGGACTGGTCGACCCAGTGTCAGGATAATGTGACTGGGTGTGGTATCATGGAATGTGTCTGGGACATGATACTTCAGTGAGGCAGCACTATTAAAGTGAGCATTGAGCTCCCTGTCACAACCAGACACCGTCACGGCGTGCTATGACTGAAAAATTGTTGAAAGCGACGTTAAACCCGAATTCACACACACACACACACACACACATACCAATGCTTAGACATCACGAAAAGAAGCCTATATAATTATGACCCCCTTGAACCCTACTTTTACATAGTAAAACAGGGGTGTGCAGGGGTAAACCTTATTTTTCTTATTTCTGTTCTAAAATATATAGATTGTATACTCGTTAGAACCGCCTCACTGAACCGCCGCTTGACAAACAATCGACCCAAAAATTGTAGGGAGTGAGTTGCGGAGACACAAACACAACTATTAAGTTTGCCAGACGGACAAACATACGGACGTACGTGCATGCACGAACATTCATACTTGCGTGGATGTGTTTTTACAAACAGTATGCCGTCCTTTATAATTCGTGGCAGGGCTATAAAAATACCCATAATCTTATTACAAGGTAAGGGCAAAAAATCAAATCTCAAAAAAAAAAAAAAAAAAAAGAAATCCATACAACAGGCACAAAGACGGCCCCCGCTCGTCGGGGCTTGAAGAAATGGATGGGCTGCCTATTGCTTCCACGCAGAGCTGAAACACCGACCCGCACACGAGAACTGGTAAACCACTCAGAGAGGATCTAAGCCTGCCCAGGCAAAGCGTCGCGAGTCAGACCGTCCATGCTTATAAACCCTATTGGTTTCATTGGGCGACAGGGTTTGAGATGTCATTTCATCTCAATGTCAGGTAAAAGTCCCACAAAATTGGAAGCAACGTCTCAAAAATGGCCTGTACAGTGTTGACGGGGACGTTAAACATCAAACCAAACAATCAATACAGGCACAAAGAAAGCAAAACTACGTGAAAATTGCGGAAAACTAGGGGAAAAAAGACAAGATGATCTGACCTGTTTTGTATCAACACACATTCAATCCCAAAAATAAGCCAAGAACTAATGTTATTTTTGGAACAAAATGACAGACTTGTGAAAGCAGAAGAAAATATACAGCATGAAGAGCAAATAAAACCTTGTGCCAAGGGCAAAGAACTTCTTAAAGGCCGGAACATGTCATAATCTACAAGCCGGGACCGGTGTCGCCGGCAAATAGTCGATCCCCATGGCCAGTCAAGTCTGACATGCGAACATCGGAGACTCTGATCAGACTGCGCGAACAGTCTGATCTGAGTTTTCAATGTTAGCATTGGTCTCCTATAATGTGAGAGTCGCTTTGTGTTTAAAGATTTGTTCTTTGGGTATCCTCGGATTAGGAGCCTCTTGCTGACTAAGAGGGCTGCCCAGTCGTTCATCAGAATCATAGGACGTGTCATTTGCTAGAATTCCCCGTGGATTGACTTGAAAAACGAAGCATTTAACCGATTTACATACATTTTATAGACAACAGATATTCAATTATATTAGTCAGGGCACTGTTAAATGAACAAGCTGGCAGCAGCGATCAATGAACACTCTTGATAAATTGTCTTTTCAATAGCACAATCATGGCAATCGAATCTGATAACGTAGCACGTGCGGATGTTTTGTACGGCCAAGTCAACAGCTAAGATGATATCGGGTCGGTCAGGAACCTTCATTGCTCCCCGACAAGGCCTTAGGGGGAATGGGAACACCTGGCAGATTTTTCCATTTTTCAAAGGGAGACAACTTTCGTCGGGAAATCCTGTTCGGTTTTTCCATAAGACCTGTCCCACTAAAAAGGGAGCTACTCTTAAAGGAAAGAATTTGCACCTTGGGAGCAAATTCTCTCCTTCAAGAGTTGACCCCTATTGACATGGGAGACTAAAATACTTTTGCAGGAGTTGCCTCCCCTGAAGGTGTTCCCATTCCCCTTAAGACATAAAGCGATTTACCAGGACTTAGTGCGATCGCCTCATGACAGTAACTGACAACAGCCGGTGAGTCAACGGCTGAGTCCACCAGCAACCGTCCATCTAAAAGATGCTACTGTACATTAGAAAAGGAAAGAAAAGATGGATTAGAAGAAAAAAAAAAAAAAGAAAAAACACCACCCACCCCCCCCCCCCCCCTCCCACCACCACCACAATCCCGCATTTGCTGCGAGCACAACAGGCCCTTGCCATTACGAAACACACCCGTGAGTCATAGTACCTTTTTTACATCTCCAAAATGAAAATCCGTGATATTTTTCTTAAAAAATGCTCAAAACATAGGTTGCGGGTACTCGTTAGAACCGCCTCATTGAGGTGGTTCTTACGAGTACCCACAACCTATGTCTTTCTATGAGAAAAATAATGTATACCCCCATAAACCCCAGTTTTCTCTATATGAAGTGGAGTTTTGGGGGGTCTTCATTTCACGGACTTGGTCACGTGATGCTCCACATGTTGAAGCCAAAGCTGAAACAAACCGCACACGATTACTGGTTAACCGCTCAGAAGGTCTACGCATGACCAGGCAAAATGGTACGAGTCGGCCCGTCCATGCATATAAACCCTATTGGTTTCATTGGGCTGCAGGGACTAAGATGTCATTTCATCGCAATGTCGGGTAAAAGTCCCACAAAATTGGAAGCAACGTCTCCAAAATGACCTATACAATATTGACGGGGACGTTAAACCGGAAATCAAACAAAAGGGTGTTCTGTTCGCTGGTCGCATACATCACAGCTTAATTATATCAATGGCCCCCGCCCATCGGGGCTTGAATAAATAGATGGGCTGCATGATGCTTCCACGCAGAGCTGAAACCGACCCGCACACGAGTACTGGTTAACCGCTTAGAGGATCTAAGCATGCCCAGGCAAAGCGGTGCGTGTCGGTCCGTCCATTCCTATAAACCATATTGGTTTCATTGCGCGGCAGGGCTTGAGATGTCATTTCATCTCAATATCGGGTAAATGTTCCACAAAATTGGAAGCAACGTCTCTAAAATGACCTTTACAGTGTTGACGGGGGCGTTCAACCTCAAATCAAACAAACAAACACAATTATATCAAAGTACTGACGGCACTGGCAGTTCCATTGTCTCTGGGTGTAGGTAGGGAAGGGAATTAGACAGTTTAGTTTAAATTCCTGTGCATATAGTGCATACCCTGATACCGCGCTCCATGCATATATGGATTATCCACTGTCCTAAGGAGGACCCACATTGCATCTTAAAAACATAAATAAATAATACTTGTATCACGTTTACCATGTTTACTGAAAACCTCCAATAGTTAACTATTGGGCGCAACGTTGTTCACACTGACTCACGCGACGTTACATGACGTCAAATAAGCCATGGTTCGGACGATCTACGGCGCTCTTTCATTGCGGGCATTTGTTTTCTTGTTTCAACTTTAGCCCTGAAACCAGAATTTTTCGAGACACAATGGGTATAGAAAATAATCTAAAGACAATGGATCCGTGATGAAGGTAATTTAACGTCCATAGCATGAACAACATCGGGTCACGAGTAAATTCATACCCCAATGCACGTTTGATTGATAACTTACATGTTAATTTGTTTAACTCATTTTGTGCCGGAAACCCCAAAACGGGTACCCTGGCAAACAGTGCAGGCCCAGATCAGACGCCGCAGAACGCGGCGTCTGATCAGGGCCTACACTATTTGCAAAAAGTTAAGCCACTTTCCAAATCAATTTTGAAGAAAACGCAGCCTGACACCCCTAAATCTCGAAATGGACTCCTGCTATATATAAGGAGGAAGATTCCATTTGGAACAAAAGGGGTTAAGGTTCACTGAAGCATGAACATCATCTTACCCGAGTTCGTTCATACGTCAGTGCACTGTAATTAAATTACATGTACATTCATTATTTAAATAACAGCAATTCACTTCAATTCAACCTCAAAATTCAACCTAAAAATTCTGAGTATATGTCATAGGTTGAAATAAACATGGGAAAATGCTTAATGTTTTGTGTCCATCTTTAACATACGACCTGTCCTCGATTACCGGGATGCATGGTGTGTTTTTAAAAAATACTAACATGCACTCAGGTGTGTTAAGCTATCTGCAAGGTATTTTGTATGCATCACTGCAGATGCATTTTTGTGTTCAGTATGAAAGGGCCTATGCCTATGTATATTTATTGTCTTTGTATTATATTGCAGTGCAGCATGTACGAGGACTGTTCAAATATGAATGCATCTAAGCACATAAAAATGATGACGTGATAGATTTCGATGAAAAATTTATTTTGTCCCCTCAAAGTATTCCCCTTTAACAGATATACAAACTTTCAGTCTTCTGATCCAATCATTGAATAGTCTTTTCGAGGTAGACTATGAAGGCACTGGAATATTGCAGAACCGAGGTGTTTGCGCTGTACAAATTTTCGACCAGAAAGGCATTTTTTCACCCGCGGGAACAAAAAAAAGTCACACGGGGCAAGGTCAGGGGAATACGGGGGGTGAGGGAGTTCAACAACCTTTTCTTGCTTCAGATAGACTTGCACAATGAACGCCTTGTGCGATGACGCATTGTCATGTAGCAATCTGACATTGGCCAAACCAGTTGTGGGTCTTCGTTCTTTGAAATATTTCTTCAATTTTCGAAGAACTTTATTGTTGTAAAACTTCGCATTTACAGATTTGCCTTTAGGCACAGCAACCTGAATAGCAGGGCCCTGATTTGAAAAGAATACGGCATACATTACCTTCTTGATGCTCATGGTCTGCTTTGCAAGGCATGGTCTTTTGCAATACTTTGTTGCCCATATTTTGTTCTGAATCTTTCGTTTTGGCTCAAAAAAGTGATCCCATGTCTCGTCACCTGTGACGACATTAGCGAAAGACCGTGCATTGTAATTTGGAAACTTTTTAAGCAACTTCTTGGCGCACTGAATGCGTGTCTTTTTCTGCTCATCTGTCAACAGATGGGGAATCCATCTAGCACAGATCTTTCTCATTTTCAAACCCCGTTTCAGAATTGTATGAGCTGCTCCTAATGAGATGCCAACCATACTAGCTATTTGCCTAGTGGTGTATCATGCATCGGTAGCAACTATTTCTTTCACTCTAGCAACCATCTTGGCAGATGTTGCTCTTTTCGGTCGACGAGAATGTGGTGCATCTTCTGTTGAGCCTAGCCCACAGCTGAATTTCTTACACCAACGAAAAACTGTCGGAAAAGACTTTTCATAATGCCCATAAACCGAACATATTTCATCAAAAATGTCTTTGCACCGTATACCAAGAATACAACGATTCTTAATATAGGACCGTATTTCAACGGCGTACTCTGACCGTCTTCCAACCATGTTTTGTATTAGTATACAAGAGTAGACAGTGTTTATCGAACGATATACATGGCTAAAGTGCACGGGTTTTAACAGGTTTGGTATCAATCTATAGGTAAAATGTTTTCTACGCTGTGATATCTATTTCCAGGTGATTTTCGCATTAGTGCATGAGAAAACGTTCTACTTGCATTCATATTTGAACAGTCCTCGTATGACTTGGTACCATCTATAGATCATCAACATTAAACCATCATCCTCAGTAGAAGACTGTTATTTTTATCTTTGGACCCCCTAAATCCCGCATATAGATAGCGGCTATCGGCTGTCTGGTGACATTCCTTTATCTTTTCAGGATCTGTCTTGATGCCATCCATGTTTATTTCAACCTATGACATATATTCACCATATTTGCATTATTTGCTGGCTCCCAGCTTGCCCATTGCCAATATTGGAAAACAAGTAACCAGATCCCCCTGACCTTTAAAGGTCAGGGGGGTCTGGTTACCTGTTTTTCCAACACTGATTACCTTCAGACTAGGAACCAGCAGATAATGCAAATACGGTCAATAAAAGCGATCCGTTGGGCTTTCTTTTGCAACTCAGTATAGTCGAGGATTTATTTGACCAACAAGCTTAACAGTCAATCTCATAGATGATTTAAGGCTTGAATAAGAATAGATCGGCGTATAAATAGGTGCACTCGAACACAAAGAAATATACAAAAAGAAAATATTTATATATAAATTAGCACCAAACGAGGAGCAACTTATGTTCTTGGCCAAGGGCCATAATGTTTCATTATTCCTCACAATTTTATTAGCTTTTTGATGGTCGAAAAGATTGAAGGCTAAAACACTCACAGACTAGACGCAAAGAATTTTGGGTCGATCGATTGACCCTAAAGTAACATCACGTGAACAAATCCGTGAAATGAACACCCTTTAAATCCGACTTTATATAGAGAAAACTGGGGTTTACGGGGGTATACATTATCGGCCTTATTTTTGCTCAAAAACATAGATTGAGGCGGTTCTAACGAGCACACACAATCTATGTTGAAAGCAGAAATAAGAACTATATTTCATTTTTACCTAAAATGTGTAATTTCTGACACCATGTTGTACGCCATTATTTCACACGGACATGTTTGATTCAGAAGCGTCCCTGTGCTATTCCTGTCCGTTTGACGTCAGATGTCTATGTAAAGAGGGTTATCTGGGAAATCTAGACTGGTCTTATGCGGCGGGACATTGGCGAACAGTGTAGGCCCAGATCAGACACCGAAGAATGTAATTAACCACTTTATGATGGGAAACGTAGGTTTTACAGTGGTAAACATGTGCATTGTTTTCACTATTTTTGTTAAAAATATAGATTGTGGATACTCGTTAGAACCGCCTCAATGAGGTGGTTGTAACGAGTATCCACATTCTATGTTTGTAGTAGAAACAGAATATTTACCATTAAACCCCCCCCCCCCCCCCCGACAGCCTGTTAAGTATAATAATGATCGCATGCATACAGATTTCTGAAATATTGTCGTAATTTGGCAGCTTGTCTGCGCATCTTTGTTCCTCATTCTGAGCGTCTGTAACTTTAATTAGGCTGTTGTCTACTAGTCCTTTACAAGCAATATGCAATTTCCTGTTTTTAGTTTTCTTCCAGGCGCCCTGGTCAGTATTAACCCGAGATGATGATGGCTGTTGAACAGGAAACGCACCACATTTTACATAGTATCTCTATATTTTTTATTCAAACAGTCGAATTCCATTCCATCACGAAAACACGTCTATATAATTTTGACCCCTTGAATCCCACTTTTATAAAGTAAAACTGGCGTTTACAGGGGTAAACCTTATTTTCTTATTTCTGCTCTAAAAAATAGATTGTGGGTGCTCGTTAGAACCGCCTCGATGTGGCGGTTCTAACGAGCACCCACAGTCTATATTTTGAGCAGAAATAAAAAAAATCACCATTTTTCATCTTAAAATTTTCTTTTTTTCGGCGGTAATGTTTGCAATGTATTTGTATAGGCGTGTTTTCGTAATGCAACGTAAACTGCCCGACTGGTGACCACGATGTCGTGGGTTCGAACCCCAACGGATCCACAACTTTCCATTGTGTAGTTTGATCTCCGCTGGCTCAAGAACGGCAGTTGTCAGTTTCTGGAGAAAGACCCCATTTGTACTGTAGTAATTAACCGTCTACATGTATGTGCGAGCTGGCCTCGGTAGCTCAGTCTGATGCGCATCTGACTGGTGATCAGGAGGACGCGGATCCGATACCTGCCGGCGTCGGCAACTTTCTTAGGTGGAGATTGATCATATAATCTTTTCTACTGTCATTCTCTTCCTTCCGCTGATTCAAGAAGGGCAGCTGTCAGTTTCTGGCGAAAGAATGTGCACTGTACTGGTAAACCGCTTACGTATGGCTCTTACGTATAAGCTTGCCCAGGAAGGTGTTGCTAGGTAAACTGACCGGCTCAAAAATGACAAAAAATAGTGTTGCCTGGGCCGTTTAAATCCAATACAAAAAAAAAAAACTAACAAAACATGTATTTTCCGCTGGGTGAAATGGCCTGCGACAATGATCGTAAAAGTGTTCACTGGGCAGTTAAAGCAAAAGATGCGTTTTCAAGTTTGTGACGTTTGTCAAACCATAACCTACCTGAGGAATTGTGTAGTTGTCAGCAAAAATTATCCACCAGGTGCAAAACATAGCACAGAGATTCTGGTATTTTCCATAACTTTCATCCCAAAACAAACAAGTTACTCTAAGTGATCATCAGAAATATTATCAAAACAAGGCTATATAATAATGTCATTTATTTCAAGCTGACCATTCGACCTGGGGCCAGTTGTCCAAAACTGACAATGTCGTTAGCTAACATATCGTAAAAACTTTGATCATTTGGTATGGCAAATATGCTAATATTTTTGCTAAAAAAATGTGAGCAGCTTTTGCAAATGCAAAAGCTGCTCAAATATTTTCAGCAAAAATAATAGTATATTAGATGTTGAACATATACTTGCTAGAACAGTTAACATTTTACCACTAACGAACTCGTTAAGCACGACTGGCTCCAGGCCTGGTTTTAGAAACTTTTTTTTGTTCAACTCCAGGCAATTCTTCAATACTGCGCATATTTAAATCAAAAGATGAAAACCTCAAAGGCGTTTCTTTTTCATGCTCAGACCGGCAGATTATAACATGTATCCTGTTCATGAATACTAAAATTCCATTAGATTTATGAGCAGTACAAATTCCATGCGCAAATGAAATGAGCAGATTTTTTTATAACGTGGGTTGGGAAATATTTCCGATTTGTTGTTCAAAAGGGAGTTTTGTTTTGTTTGATTTGAGGTTTAACGTCCCCGTCAACACTGTATAGGTCATTTTGGAAACGTTGCTTCCGATTTTTGTAGGACTTTTACCCGACATTGAGATGAAATGACACCTCGAGACCTGTCGCCCAATGAAACCGGTAGGGTTTATAAACATGGACGGTCCGACTCGCACTGCTTTGCCTGCATGGACAGACTTAGATCCTCTAAGCGGTTTACCAGTACTCGTGTGTGCGGTCGTGTGTGTGTGTGTGTGTGTGTGTGTGTGTGTGTGTGTGTGTGTGTGTGTGTGTGTGTGTGTGTGTGTGTGTGTGTGTTTTAAGTGGGGGTGTGTAGGTGTCTGACCGGAGAAGAGGCCCCACTTTGCCTCAGGCTACCCACACGCCCAGTTAGTGATGTAGACCCGGATAGTCTCACCCCGAGTGTTTTTTCTGCGCTTTTCTCTGTTTTCGGATTGTTGCATGCTCACATGCTTAGAAGATTAGCCGACAACTGAATACCTTCAGTGTAGCGCAGAATATTCACTTATTTTGTGGCAGCAGTTTTGTGTTTCTTTTGTGCATTTGTGCTGTGTTCTCGCACTTTAGTTAATCTGTATATGAAGAAGATATATACTTCTTTCTTTTTGAGCAAACGTTTATTACGCTGTAGGTTCGAATATGTCCTTACTCCAGCGGACAATAGCTGAATTAAGCAAGAACGCGTTTTCGAGAAGTAGGCTTCTCTTCATCAGTTGCAAATAAAGACACAACGATTTTTTTTCAGCTCAGTGTTATTTTTCTTTATCGTGACAAGGCACATAACATACACACTTGTAAGATAGCAGTGTAAAAGATATATATATAAGGCTTGCACATATATTGTTTTTATATATAACAACACAATATTCCAGAATGGATATGCCCTGTAGATTAAAATACGTATAGTGGTTAAAACCACTGGCAGATCCTTGGTGAAGCAGCAAATCTACTCACTCGATTGTATATTGTGTTGTCCGTACTTTATGTACGTTGTACTTAAACGAGCAAGGTCGGGTTGGTACCGCCGTGAATATTGCTTTATATGGGACAGGGTTGGTACCTGTTTGGTTCCCATATTACTTAAGTACTTTTGAGCAAGGTCGGGTTGGTACCGCCGTGAATATTGCTCTTTGTGATGACAAATTTCCAAGAGGAAAGATGCGTGTGCTTTAGCCAAAGTTCATACTTCGGCGCTTTTTTACCACACTCTTCTGCAAAAGAATGTGTCTGCATCAGTCAAAGTCTCAACTTCGACTGGCATTAGCCTAGATACCGCTCCTCAAAGTGTGTTTAAGTAGCAAGTCGGCGTGAATACTCTTTGTTCTTGTGTGTATCAATACAATTAATTACCCGGAGTAAAACAGACCCATCAGCCATATCTCTTTGATGCAGCGAGTCTTTTGAACTAGATCTGAATCACTGGTAAATATTCAGATAGTTTATAGGGGTCGTGGTTTTCCTTTTTAGAGGCGCGACTTTTTTTTTTTTTTTTTTATAATAATTATTATTATTATTATTATTATTATTATTATTATTATTACCTGGCAAGAAGAACGGCAGTGATCAGTTTAGTTTAAGATAAAAGATGCGTGTTTAATCAAAATATTAACTGATTGTCTCTTCTTAGTGTTTTGGGGCTCGTAATTATATGGGTTCAGAAAAGAGATCCCATTTTGCCTCGCTGAGGTCCCACGCTTAGTTAGATATCACTGCAGGTACATATGTCGACGCACCGTACATGTGGGGAAACTGTTAATCAGCACATTTTCAGTCTCTTTGTTTAGGGAGTAACCTGCCCTTTGCACCAATTATTGTTAATTATCCATGTTGAGACAAGATTACACAGCGTCTTGCATGCACTTGTTCTTAATTAGCATAATCTGACATTTACATCTATTAGTGGTGTCTTGCAAGTTATAGACCGCAGGTCTTCATTTTCCAAACTGTATAATTTTCTATGAAGATCGATGCCCTTTTATGAAGCATCTGATCTGGGTCTACACTGTTTGCCAAACCCAACCCGTGTATGGATAACCCTCTTTCGCAACATTCTGACAGGAGAGCGATAAGAATTGTGAGGCTATTTTTTTATAAATAACCTGGATTTATTGATGTGGACTTCAGCATGGAAAAGCTCCTGCGCTTTATAACTTTGGGTCGATTGTTATCAGTCGACACCCCAGAAAGAAGAGGGATGGCTTACAATAGAGCCTTCAATGTTTAATCTATGTTCTAGTGTAAACTAAATTTAAGCCTTTGACACCAAACAAGCCGCTGTTCATTTCTCATAAATGACACATATTTTTAATAGAACCATTACATTTAGGTAGGTAGGTAAAAGGGTCACTTCAGCAATCTAATGTCACCGCATCAGCGCGGGTTCATTTTGTCTATGTTTAAAACCCCAAATAACGACAAGTTAAGCCTTAGATAGCATATTGTTTGTTTATCTATGTTTTATATTTATGCCAATTAATGATGCTATATTCTTTGCCAGTAAGATGAATTTGCGTATCAGATTTACTCTGTCTATGTTTCGCTACTATAATGGCCTAAAACTGTGTAGACCTTCATTTTATCGGGAGTGTCGTAATTATAACCCCGTATATTTCCGTATAATAACATTGATATGGTTGATAAGATCAGCAAAGTGGGGGTCCTCAACCCTAGCAAGACCTAAAAGGTCATTAACGCTAGTTAAGGAGTCCCTACCCTCGGCATAATCTGGGTGCCTGATCATAAGTTTTAAGTGGGGGTGTGTAGGTGTCTGACCGGAGAAGAGGTCCCACTTTGCCTCAGGCTACTCACACGCCCAGTTAGTGATGTAGACCCGGATAGTCTCACCCCGAGTGTTTTTTCTGCGCTTTTCTCTGTTTTCGGATTGTTGCATGCTCACATGCTTAGAAGATTAGCCGACAACTGAATACCTTCAGTGTAGCGCAGAATATTCACTTATTTTGTGGCAGCAGTTTTGTGTTTCTTTTGTGCATTTGTGCTGTGTTCTCGCACTTTAGTTAATCTGTATATGAAGAAGATATATACTTCTTTCTTTTTGAGCAAACGTTTATTACGCTGTAGGTTCGAATATGTCCTTACTCCAGCGGACAATAGCTGAATTAAGCAAGAACGCGTTTTCGAGAAGTAGGCTTCTCTTCATCAGTTGCAAATAAAGACACAACGATTTTTTTTCAGCTCAGTGTTATTTTTCTTTATCGTGACAAGGCACATAACATACACACTTGTAAGATAGCAGTGTAAAAGATATATATAAGGCTTGCACATATATTGTTTTTATATATAACAACACAATATTCCAGAATGGATATGCCCTGTAGATTAAAATACGTATAGTGGTTAAAACCACTGGCAGATCCTTGGTGAAGCAGCAAATCTACTCACTCGATTGTATATTGTGTTGTCCGTACTTTATGTACGTTGTACTTAAACGAGCAAGGTCGGGTTGGTACCGCCGTGAATATTGCTTTATATGGGACAGGGTTGGTACCTGTTTGGTTCCCATATTACTTAAGTACTTTTGAGCAAGGTCGGGTTGGTACCGCCGTGAATATTGCTCTTTGTGATGACAAATTTCCAAGAGGAAAGATGCGTGTGCTTTAGCCAAAGTTCATACTTCGGCGCTTTTTTACCACACTCTTCTGCAAAAGAATGTGTCTGCATCAGTCAAAGTCTCAACTTCGACTGGCATTAGCCTAGATACCGCTCCTCAAAGTGTGTTTAAGTAGCAAGTCGGCGTGAATACTCTTTGTTCTTGTGTGTATCAATACAATTAATTACCCGGAGTAAAACAGACCCACCAGCCATATCTCTTTGATGCAGCGAGTCTTTTGAACTAGATCTGAATCACTGGTAAATATTCAGATAGTTTATAGGGGTCGTGGTTTTCCTTTTTAGAGGCGCGACTTTTTTTTTTTTTTTTTTTTATATAATAATTATTATTATTATTATTATTATTATTATTATTATTATTATTATTATTACCTGGCAAGAAGAACGGCAGTGATCAGTTTAGTTTAAGATAAAAGATGCGTGTTTAATCAAAATATTAACTGATTGTCTCTTCTTAGTGTTTTGGGGCTCGTAATTATATGGGTTCAGAAAAGAGATCCCATTTTGCCTCGCTGAGGTCCCACGCTTAGTTAGATATCACTGCAGGTACATATGTCGACGCACCGTACATGTGGGGAAACTGTTAATCAGCACATTTTCAGTCTCTTTGTTTAGGGAGTAACCTGCCCTTTGCACCAATTATTGTTAATTATCCATGTTGAGACAAGATTACACAGCGTCTTGCATGCACTTGTTCTTAATTAGCATAATCTGACATTTACATCTATTAGTGGTGTCTTGCAAGTTATAGACCGCAGGTCTTCATTTTCCAAACTGTATAATTTTCTATGAAGATCGATGCCCTTTTATGAAGCATCTTTTAAGTGGGGGTGTGTAGGTGTCTGACCGGAGAAGAGGTCCCACTTTGCCTCGGGCTACCCACATGCCCAGTTAGTGGAGTAGACCCGGATAGTCTCACCCCGAGTATTTTCTGCGCGTTTCTTTGTTCTCAGATTGTTGCATGTTATGTTGCATGCTTGTGGGTCCAGAGTATTTGCCGACAAGTGGAATGTTCTTTACTGTCGCGCAGTGTTTAATACTGAGAACTACACTTTATTTTCTTGTGTATTGGTGCTAGTTTCTACACCTTAGTATATCTATATGTAAGCGATGGTGATATACCTTTTAATATAATTATATTTGCTCGCATATGTCCTTACTCCAGCAGACAATAAAATAGACTTAAAAATAGAGAAAACTGGGGTTTACGGGGGTATACATTATCGGCCTTATTTTTGCTCAAAAACATAGATTGAGGCGGTTCTAACGAGCACACACAATCTATGTTGAAAGCAGAAATAAGAACTATATTTCATTTTTACCTAAAATGTGTAATTTCTGACACCATGTTGTACGCCATTATTTCACACGGACATGTTTGATTCAGAAGCGTCCCTGTGCTATTCCTGTCCGTTTGACGTCAGATGTCTATGTAAAGAGGGTTATCTGGGAAATCTAGACTGGTCTTATGCGGCGGGACATTGGCGAACAGTGTAGGCCCAGATCAGACACCGAAGAATGTAATTAACCACTTTATGATGGGAAACGTAGGTTTTACAGTGGTAAACATGTGCATTGTTTTCACTATTTTTGTTAAAAATATAGATTGTGGATACTCGTTAGAACCGCCTCAATGAGGTGGTTGTAACGAGTATCCACATTCTATGTTTGTAGTAGAAACAGAATATTTACCATTAAACCCCCCCCCCCCCCCCCCCCCCCCCGACAGCCTGTTAAGTATAATAATGATCGCATGCATACAGATTTCTGAAATATTGTCGTAATTTGGCAGCTTGTCTGCGCATCTTTGTTCCTCATTCTGAGCGTCTGTAACTTTAATTAGGCTGTTGTCTACTAGTCCTTTACAAGCAATATGCAATTTCCTGTTTTTAGTTTTCTTCCAGGCGCCCTGGTCAGTATTAACCCGAGATGATGATGGCTGTTGAACAGGAAACGCACCACATTTTACATAGTATCTCTATATTTTTTATTCAAACAGTCGAATTCCATTCCATCACGAAAACACGTCTATATAATTTTGACCCCTTGAATCCCACTTTTATAAAGTAAAACTGGCGTTTACAGGGGTAAACCTTATTTTCTTATTTCTGCTCTAAAAAATAGATTGTGGGTGCTCGTTAGAACCGCCTCGATGTGGCGGTTCTAACGAGCACCCACAGTCTATATTTTGAGCAGAAATAAAAAAAATCACCATTTTTCATCTTAAAATTTTCTTTTTTTCGGCGGTAATGTTTGCAATGTATTTGTATAGGCGTGTTTTCGTAATGCAACGTAAACTGCCCGACTGGTGACCACGATGTCGTGGGTTCGAACCCCAACGGATCCACAACTTTCCATTGTGTAGTTTGATCTCCGCTGGCTCAAGAACGGCAGTTGTCAGTTTCTGGAGAAAGACCCCATTTGTACTGTAGTAATTAACCGTCTACATGTATGTGCGAGCTGGCCTCGGTAGCTCAGTCTGATGCGCATCTGACTGGTGATCAGGAGGACGCGGATCCGATACCTGCCGGCGTCGGCAACTTTCTTAGGTGGAGATTGATCATATAATCTTTTCTACTGTCATTCTCTTCCTTCCGCTGATTCAAGAAGGGCAGCTGTCAGTTTCTGGCGAAAGAATGTGCACTGTACTGGTAAACCGCTTACGTATGGCTCTTACGTATAAGCTTGCCCAGGAAGGTGTTGCTAGGTAAACTGACCGGCTCAAAAATGACATAAAATAGTGTTGCCTGGGCCGTTTAAATCCAATACAAAAAAAAAAAACTAACAAAACATGTATTTTCCGCTGGGTGAAATGGCCTGCGACAATGATCGTAAAAGTGTTCACTGGGCAGTTAAAGCAAAAGATGCGTTTTCAAGTTTGTGACGTTTGTCAAACCATAACCTACCTGAGGAATTGTGTAGTTGTCAGCAAAAATTATCCACCAGGTGCAAAACATAGCACAGAGATTCTGGTATTTTCCATAACTTTCATCCCAAAACAAACAAGTTACTCTAAGTGATCATCAGAAATATTATCAAAACAAGGCTATATAATAATGTCATTTATTTCAAGCTGACCATTCGACCTGGGGCCAGTTGTCCAAAACTGACAATGTCGTTAGCTAACATATCGTAAAAACTTTGATCATTTGGTATGGCAAATATGCTAATATTTTTGCTAAAAAAATGTGAGCAGCTTTTGCAAATGCAAAAGCTGCTCAAATATTTTCAGCAAAAATAATAGTATATTAGATGTTGAACATATACTTGCTAGAACAGTTAACATTTTACCACTAACGAACTCGTTAAGCACGACTGGCTCCAGGCCTGGTTTTAGAAACTTTTTTTTGTTCAACTCCAGGCAATTCTTCAATACTGCGCATATTTAAATCAAAAGATGAAAACCTCCAAGGCGTTTCTTTTTCATGCTCAGACCGGCAGATTATAACATGTATCCTGTTCATGAATACTAAAATTCCATTAGATTTATGAGCAGTACAAATTCCATGCGCAAATGAAATGAGCAGATTTTTTTATAACGTGGGTTGGGAAATATTTCCGATTTGTTGTTCAAAAGGGAGTTTTGTTTTGTTTGATTTGAGGTTTAACGTCCCCGTCAACACTGTATAGGTCATTTTGGAAACGTTGCTTCCGATTTTTGTAGGACTTTTACCCGACATTGAGATGAAATGACACCTCGAGACCTGTCGCCCAATGAAACCGGTAGGGTTTATAAACATGGACGGTCCGACTCGCACTGCTTTGCCTGCATGGACAGACTTAGATCCTCTAAGCGGTTTACCAGTACTCGTGTGTGCGGTCGTGTGTGTGTGTGTGTGTGTGTGTGTGTGTGTGTGTGTGTGTGTGTGTGTGTGTGTGTGTGTGTGTGTGTGTGTGTGAATTCGGGTTTAACGTCGCTTTCAACAATTTTTCAGTCATATCACGACGGTGTCTGGTTGCGACGGGGAGCTCAATGCTCACGTTTATAGTGCTGCCTCACTGAAGTATCATGTCCCAGACACATTACATGATACCACACCCAGTCACATTATCCTGACACTGGATCGACCAGTCCTAGCTCTACCCCGTAAATATGAGTGCCAAGCGAGGAGCAGCTAGTACCATTTTTAACGACTTTGGTATGTCGCGGCCCGGGATCGAACCCGAGACCTCCCGTTCCCCGGAGCGGACACTCTACCAACTGAGCTATCGGGGCCGGTTTGTGTGTGGTCGGTTTCAGCTCTGCGTGGAAGCATAATGCAGCCCATCTATTTCTTCAAGCCCCGATAGGCGGGGACCGTCGAAAATGAGTAAGGTTCTTAGAAATAATACCCACTACAAATCCCTTCCCCTCCCCCATTGGATAATACTTGGAAGAGGTACTTAACAAGTGAAGAAGAGAGGAAGAGAAAGCCCCTCTTTCCTGTCATTACGTCTCTGTGATATACTGCATTTTTCATCTCTTTTCTGCTGAAACAAGCTGCAATAATTCCAAACATAGAGTGTAGGCCCTCGTTACAACAGGCTTACTGATGCCTCACTGAGGCGATAAAAATGAGGACCAAACAACGATGTCATACTTTAAGGGCCGTAAAAGTAATACTATATACCCTTGTAAACTCCACTTTTCTCTATAAGAAGTTTGGTTTACAATGGTTTACACTGCTGCCCAGCAGGTACAAGACGTAATTGTGACGACACATCAACGTTGGTGCAACGTCATGACATTTATGCAACGTCACATCGTCGGTGCAACGTCGTGACGTTGCAGTGACGTTGATTTGACGTTGCCCTGCTGATAGTGAACGTTATGTGAGGTTGTAACATTGACTGTGCGCTACAAGGTCGATTCATCATGTTAACAAGTCCATGTAATGTACCCCCTGTAAACCCACTTCATATAACACGGGTTTGCAAATGGTGTGAACTATTTCTTTTTTTATTTCTGCTCTAAGATGTATGTTGCTGGAACTCGTCAGAACGTCTCCGTGAATGAGTCAATTCTAATGAGCACCCACAACTTCTGTTTGGGGTATAAATTAGATAAATATCACAACCCATTTTGGAGAAGTGAAACCCAGCAGGCACACGTCGCAGGGGCAACGTCAAATCAACAACGTTGCATCGACGTAGATATGACGTTGCATAAACGTCACGACGTTGCACCGACGTTGATGTGAGGTGACAATTATTTCATGTGCCTACTGGGAAAGAATGTGTTATACGACTCACGTAACCCTTTGTTTATTGTTTAATCGTTTGTGTTGAGGAATTACACGCCCGTCAACACGTTTTAGATCATTTTGGAGACGTTGCTTCCGGTTTTGTGGTACTTTAACCCAATGACTTCCCAAGCCCTACCGCCCAAAGAAATCCGGTCGCTAGGGCTTATGGGGCGGTCCGACTCGCACCACTTTTCCTGGGCAGGCTAAGACCTTCTACGCGGTTTACCAGTACTCAACAGTTCGGCCGGATTGAACTCTACGCAGCCAAATCCATCACGAAAATAGGCCTATATAATTTTGACTCCCTTGAACCCCACTTTTAAATAGTAAAACTGGGGTTTCCGGGGGTATACCTTATTTTTCTTATTTCTGCTCTAAAATAAAGATTGTGGGTACTCGTTAGAACCGCCTCGATGAGGCGGTTCTAAAGAGTGCCCACAATCTATATTTGACTTTTCAGCATAAAATGTTCATTTTTTCGGCGATAAAGGGGGCAATGTATTTGTATAGGCGTGTTTGCGTAATGTGTTTCTCCAAGCCCGTGGTTGAGGATGTCAAAACTATTTTCCCCTAATAAACTGTGCTTTTTAGGAGGTTAGGGGGCCGGTTTCGGTGTTCTCCATAGTGCGAATAATAATTATTCATGGCTATATACGCAAGGTTTTTAGACATAAATTAGAAATGTAGTGAAGATGTCAACGGTTAAATAGTATACAATGCCTGTCCCGCCTATTATTTGCTTTGTATTCATCTTGTTCACAACAACATGAAATGTATATGTAAAATGTTGTTTAACATAGATTCCATGATTACAAAGATAATTACGTTTCAGAATTTGTTAAAAAGATTGACATATTACTCATTTCACAATTTGTTTAAAAGAAATATCGTATCGGGCCTCCGTGGCCAAGTGTGTAAGAGCGCTGACTCGTAATCATTTAGTCTCTCAAATCTGCGTGTTCGAGTCTTGCTCGGGTCACATGTGAAACGCAAAGTCCAGGTGTTTTATCTCCAGGTACTCCGGTTTTCGCCCACCTCTGATGAACGATCGGCTCGAAATAATTGAAATTATCTTGAAAGGCCGAAAAACCAAGATTTGAAAAAAGTCATCAAGGCAAAGGACGTTGCCAGCCCCCACCCATCGGGGCTTGAAGAAATAGATGGGCTGCATGATGCGCCCCGACGCCCCTCACGCAGAGCTGTAACCCCGCACTAGAGACTCAGCCTACCCAGGCAATCGTTGCGAGCCTCCCTCACCCACCCCCCCCGCCTAACCGATGTTACTGCGACAGGCTTGCGATGCAAACGACAGCCCTATCTACCCTACTACCACCCCCCCATCACCACCCTATAATGTGTTCACTAAAGTCCCAACAAAAGTCCCAACGTCTCCAAAATGCACTCATACCGACAGCACTGAACAGTACAACTCAATCAAACAAAACAAGCAATGACGTTGAAAATCAAAGCACCTGACAGTACTGCTGGATTGGTTGTCTCTGAGTGTAATGGCCTATTAAACTCAAACAAAGGCCGTATACAATAAACCTGTTCATTTGAATCAGAAGTGGCCGTAGGTTACTGTCTTTCCAACTGTCCCTGTCATACGAGCCCTCTACCAGAATTTACCCTGTTTACAAAGACGCTACAACTATTAAGCTTTTATCACGATGATTACACTTTACGCTCTCCGTCCGGTAAACCTCGACGTCCAGATGGATCCCGGGCTTCTCCAGACTTTCGGATTAGTCTTAAAACCGAGGTCCCGTCTCCGTATGACCTTGCTTGGTGGGACGTAACATTCAAATACTCCCTCACTCACACAGACGTTACAAGGAGAAGACTAGCGCTGCTATAAATATAACCGGCATCTGGATTCTTTCACATGGTCAGCGATAGTCACGTGGACAATGGCAGGCGGAAAGCTTCTGTAGTAAGTAGCTTTGTTGGATCGATTGATAAACAATCGACCAAAAATGGTCCTCTATAAACAGCAGTGTTGACGTCACAGCGAAGGGAATAAATAACCGTTATCTTTATAGGGTTCAAACGCAATATGCGCGGTTGAACCTCATTGGTCAACGATAGTCACGTGGATAATAACAGTATAACTCAGATTCATTAGTAGACTTATAAAGTCTGTTGAAATGAGACTTTTTTATTAAGTAATCCTTAGATGAATAAAAATATACCCCTTCCCTTTTTCCCCTTACTAATTCTCTCTCTCTCTCTCTCTCTCTCTCTCTCTCTCTCTCTCTCTCTCTCTCTCTCTCTCTCTAGCCCTAACTCTTGATGTTGAGACAGCATAAAATAAAATCTAGCCTTTCCTTGTTCCCCTTACTAATTCTCTCTCTCTCTCTCTCTCTCTCTCTCTCTCTCTCTCTCTCTCTCTCTCTCTCTCTCTCTCTCTCTCTCTCTCTCTCTCTCTCCTCTCTCTCTCTCTCCTCTCTCTCTCTCTCTCTCTCTCTCTCACTCTCTCTCTAGCCCTAATTCTTGATGTTGAGACAGCATAAAATAAAATCTAGCCTGGCATGATGGCATATGATAAAATGTGGCAAGCATGGACAAAACCATTAACATCTAGGACTGATATCAGTCTAATTCACTAGTAACAAAGGATCGATTGATCAACAATCTACCCAAAACATGGCATTCCCTTGGAAGATTCCCTTGACAAGTAAGAGAAATACGTGTATATCGGACTTAGTGCCACAAAGCTCATAGTTTTGGGGTAAATTGTTTGTCAGTCGACACAGTGTTACTAAGAACAGAAGCGCTTCATTGCTGATGTCCACGTGACTATTGTAGAAAATCCAGGTAACGGTTGTTGCGCAACTTTTGCCGTTGTGACATCAGAGTTTATTGTAAAACATTGACTCGGCGTGTGTGCTGGGACATTGGCAAACAGTTATGCGTCCAATCAGGGTCTATACTGTTTACATACATGACAGGAAATAAAGGTTTAAACGAAACAGTGTAAGTCCCCGTTCAGGGCCTTTTTTCAGCCTACACTCAGAGACAATCGACCCACCCGTGTTGTCAGTGCTTTGATTAAAATATACATTT
Source organism: Lucinisca nassula (assembly GCA_963580285.1). Taxonomy (NCBI): domain Eukaryota; kingdom Metazoa; phylum Mollusca; class Bivalvia; order Lucinida; family Lucinidae; genus Lucinisca; species Lucinisca nassula. Next base: position 122,035,977 of record OY757025.1, on the reverse strand, counting down.
ATATGCATACCGGACAAATATCAATTACAAAAAGACACAACAAAGTGTAAATTGCATATTCTTATAAATGGATATAGAATAGTTGCACTTTTTTCTCTCGAAATAAAGGTTTCGACACCGTGTGCAGTAGACGGTGTTAACCCTTTTAATACCAGAAACCCGTAAACGGGTACCCTGGCAAACCGTGCAGGCCCAGATCAGACGCCGCAGAACGCGGCGTCTGATCAGGGCCTCCACTGTTTTCTAAAAATGTCAGTCATTTTCCAAAGAAATTTTGATGAAAACAAAACCTGACACCCCTATATTTTGAAATACACTTCTGCTATATATAAGGAGGAAGATTCCATTTGGTACAAAAGGGTTAAACAACAAAAATAGTGTTTACATGATTTTATAACCATGAAATTGCTAAATTCGTACATTAACATGTTTAGCAGTTATATGTTTGACACTTTGTATGATTATTTCCCTGAGCAACTGACATGTAGCTTGCATGTTTCTTTTTTGGTCACTCCTAAACTTGATGATGACATTTGGAACTCATGTGACATGTCCATCATCTTTTCAAGCCCATGTTTTGGCCCTCGCCCATCAGGGCTTGGATAAATAGATGGGCTACATGGTGCTTCAACTCAGAGCTGAAATAACCGCACACGGGTACTGGAAAACCGCTTAGAAGATCTAAGCCTGCCCAGGCAAAGCGATGGGAGTCGGACCGTCCATGCTAATAAACCCTATTGGTTTCGTTGGGCGACAGGGCTTGAGATGCCATTATATCTCAATGTCGGGTAAAAGTACCACAAAATTGAAAGCAACGTCTCCAAAATGACATTTACAGTGCTGACGGGGACGTTAAACCTCAAAACGCCTAAACTTGATCATGACATTTTGATCTCATGTGAAATGTCCATCATCTTTTCAAGCCCATACTTTGGCCCTCGCCCATCAGGGCTTGGAGAAATGGTGCTTCTACGCAGAGCTGAAACTAACCGCACAAGAGTAAATGGTAAACCGCTTAGAAGCAGGCAACTTGGTGCGTGTCAGACAGTCCAATGCATAAGCTCTATTGATGGGCTTGAGATGTCATTTTATCTCTGTGAATATCGGGTCAAGTCCCACAAAATTTGAAGTAACCTAAATTGTGTTGACGGGGACGTAATATATAGAAAAAAAGTAATTGGGTTTACAGGGGTATATATCAGTTTCCTTATTTTTGCTCATAAATCTAGAATGTGGCTAGCCCGTTATAGGCGGTTCTATCTATATTTACAACTGTCACATTATTTCATCAAAAAATAAAATTTAAAAAATGCCATTTTGCAGTCAGGAAAGAAATGGCTATGTGACAAGGTTATGTTATCTTGATGTCATTTATGCAATATGTTCTGCTAAGCAAACTTTAACATTTTCCGAGGTCTATAACCCAGTCCACGCTCCTGATATAGAGTGAGTGAGTGAGTGTTTAGGTTTTACGTCCCACCAACAGCTAAGGTCATATGGAGACGGGACCTCGGTTTAAAGACTCATCCGAAAGTCTGGAGAAGCCCGGGATCGATCCTGCGGCCCCTGGATCCTGATATAGAATATACAGTAAACTTCCTATATTAAGACCACCTTTGGGACTGTTCAAAAGTGGTATTTAAGACCACTTTTGAACAGTCCCAAAGGTGGTCCCTGATCAGGGGACACTGTGGGCAGAAAACACAAAGAAAGAATAACTGCACCCTTCTAAATAAGCTTTTTAAATAAGATTTAGTCTTAATTTTAGCGGAATTTGACTGTATATAAGTGAAGAAAATGTCCGAAAAATATAGAAATTTAGGGGGTGGCTGATCCCGAACTTTGAACAAGGAGTTAAGGCTCACAGATTTGGGTTTGAATTTCAACCTTTCACTCCTTAAATTTCTGAAGTAGACACCTTCTGATTAGGAAACAGCCATTTTCCAAAACATCTTAGCTGGATCTAAACTGTTTGTATACGTATCTTTACGTGTCTACAGGGTTGAGAAGGTTGATGCACGTAACTTTATGAAGGGTAAAATTTCATGACATGTCGGGCTTCTATAATCATTTCAACCAAATTGGGTTCGACTGCAACACTCACCCTCGGGTATCCCTCTGCAATCGCCACTGGAAATGATGTACCCAGCCATCAGATCCGTGTAAAAATCACCCCTGTCAACCCCACTTTACAAAGAGATTGGGGTTTACAGGGTAAATATTATTTTCCTTATTTTTTTTGTTCATATTATAGATTGTGGGTACTCGTTAGAACCGCCTCAATGAGGCGGTTCTAACGAGCACCCACATTGAGGCGGTTCTAACGAGTACGCAAAATCTATGTTTGGAATAGAACTAAGAAAAACATCGCAAATTTTCTTCGGAAAAAAAAATGCTAGTTCTGGTGATATGACATTTTAGCTCAGGCGTGTATTATCGTAATTAATCTGCCGCCATTTTACATGTAAAAGGGAAATAACTCGCTACTACCTACTAACAACTTTTCGGTAAACAAAGTCGCTTTGACCCCGCCCATCGGGGCTTGAAGAAATAGATTGGGCTGTATGTTGCTTCCACGCAGAGCTTAAACTACTGGTAAACCACTTATAAGGTCTAAGCCTGCCTATGAAAAGTGGAGCGAGTCAGACCGTCCATGCATATAAACCTATTGGTTTAATTGAGTGATGGGCTTGAGGTGTCAGTTGATCTCAATGTCGGGTGAAAGTCCCACAAAATTGGAAGCAGTGTCTCCAAAATGACCTAAATAATGTTGACGGGGACATTATCAGAATTGTTACTGGTGACACGTACACATTAAACCTCAATCAAACAACAAAACTCGTTAAAACCGCCTCAATCAGGTAGTTCTAACGAGCGCCCACATTGGACTAGTAATAGGAAGGAAGAAAAAAATGCCAGTTCCGGGGATGTGACAGACACTATTTAAGCTCACGTGTGTATAATCGTATAAAATGAAACTTCGTCCATTTTACATGTAAAAAGGGAAATAACTCGTTACTTCCAACTATTAACGTGACTTTTTTGTCAACAAAGTCCCTCTAAAAACGGGGCGATTTAGCTTTGGTAAATGCTGGATTCACATTGTCTACTGTTGATACACCCAGATCTGAGCCTACATAATCAGCTTTAAATGACAATTGATCGCGGCGTCTTATCAGGGTCTGGTTTGTTTGTTTGGTTTGAGGTTTAACGTCCCCGTCAACACTGTTGAGGTCATTATGGAGACGTTGCTTCCAATTTTGCGGGACCTTTACCCGACATTGAGATGAAATGACATCTCAAGCCCTGCCGCCCAATAAAACCAATAGGGTTTATAAGCATGGGCGGACCGACTCGCACCGCATTGCCTGGGCAGGCTTAGATCCTCTAAGCGGTTTACCAGTACTCGTGTGCGGGTCGGTTTCAGCTCAGCGTCGGAGCATCATGCAACCCATCTATTTCTTCAAGCCCCGATGGGAGGGGCTCGTGTAATGACGAGGCATTGGCAAACAGTGAAGACCCAGATCAGGAGCCGCAGATCCACCTTTGGAACTTCAGTGTCTTCCAGAAAGAGACCACCTTAAAGACCACTTTTGAACAGTCCAAAAGGTGGTCTTACAATGTATTATAGGAATTTCACTGTACATTATGCTATTTATTTCATAAACGTCGATTGTGGGTATGTAGAGTGTGGATACTCGTTTGCTGCCAGGCAAAATAGAGAATCATGACAATTTCTAATTTTAAATCAAATATGACGGGCCTCCGTGGCCTAGTGGACTCATTACGTCTCTCACCACATGTGAGACGAGACGTGTGAGACGCCAATTTCTGCAACGGAAGGTCAGGTGATTTTCTCCGGGTACTCCAGTTTTCGCCCCCACCGATTAACGATGGGCCAGACATGAGTGAAATAATCTTTAAAGAGCCGTATAATAATAATAATCATGATGATGATGATGATACATTTGTAATAATAATAAAATATCTTTAATCTTGCCATGATAAAACACATCTTTAATATTCGAGCCATATTTCACCTTTCGGAGGATTGATTGTTTATCAATCAACCCAAAGTTACTAAGTACAGAAGCTTCTCGGCTGCTATTGTCCACGTGGCTATCACTGGTCATGCGCAAAATGCAGGTCGATTTCAGGGCTGTAATCTTATTCCAGGCAGTGATGACAGGGCGTTGTGTAAATAGTAAAATCTGGACTGGGCTCGTGTAATGATGAGGCATTGGCAAACAGTGACGAACCAGATCAGACGCCGCATATCGCGACGTCTTATCAGGGTCATGTTTGTTTGTTTGATTTGAGGTGTAACATCCCCGTCAACACTGTAAAGGTCATTTTGTAGACGTTGCTTCCAATTTTGCGGGACTTTACCCGACCTTGAGATGAAATTACATCTCAAGCCCTGCCGCCCAATGAAACCAATAGGGTTTATAAGCATGGACGGACCGACTCGCACCGCATTGCCTGGGCAGGCTTAGATCTTCTAAGCGGTTTACCAGTACTCGTGTGCGGGTCGGTTTCAGCTCTGCCTGGAAGCACCATGCAGCCTATCTATTTCTTCAAGCCCCGATGGGCGGGGGCTATTGGGCTCGTATAATGAGGCACTGTCAAACAGTGACGAACCAGATCAGACGCCGCATATCGCGACGTCTTATCAGGGTCATGTTTGTTTGTTTGATTTGAGGTGTAACATCCCCGTCAACACTGTAAAGGTCATTTTGTAGACGTTGCTTCCAATTTTGCGGGACTTTACCCGACGTTGAGATGAAATTACATCTCGAGCCCTGCCGCCCAATGAAACCAATAGGGTTTATAAGCATGGACGGACCGACTCGCACCGCATTGCCTAGGCAGGCTTAGATCCTCTAAGCGGTTTACCAGTACTCGTGTCCGGGTCGGTTTCAGCTCTGCATGGAAGCACCATGCAGCCCATCTATTTCTTCAAGCCCCGATGGGCTGGGGCTACTTATCAGGGTCTACACTGTTTGCTTACACTAAAGGAATTTAAGGATTAAATGAAACAGTAAAAGACCTGTTCACATTACGAAAACACGCCTATACAAATACATTTAAACATTAATCGCCGAAAAAAATGAAAATTTTCAGATGAAAAATTGTGATATTTTTCTTATTTCTGCTCAAAATATAGATTGTGGGTACTCGTTAGAACCGCCTCATCGAGGCGGTTCTAACGAGTACCCACAATCTATATCTTACAGCAGAAATAAGTAAAATAAGGTTTACCCATGCAAACCCCAGTTTTACTATATAAAATGGGATTCGAGGGGGTCAAAATCATATAGGCGTGTTTTCGTGATGAGGGTCATTTTCCCAGCCTATACACTCAGAGACAATCGACGAAGCAGTGCTGTCGGTGCTTTGATTTCGATCACACAAAATGTTGGGTTACAACCCGACAGGTATATTTTTTCTTATATACTACTATATTCGGGTCAACAGTAGTGTATGAATACTAAAATATCTTATAATTTACATAATAGGTGCTTAATGTAATATTTATGTTTAAAATACATTGATGACCTCGTCACGAATCGAACAAAAAGGTAGGATTGTAGTATACATAATATACATGACAGTCAGGTAACTACTATATATAAGTCTCCCCCCCCCCATACACACACATACACATACTGATTCAAGAAGGGCGGTTGTCTGTTTCTGATGACAGTGGCATACCGCTTATGTATAAGCCTGGCCATTGGCCCCCGCCCAACCCATCGTGGCTTGGAGAAATAGATTCGGCTGCATGATGCTTCCACACAGAGCTGAAACCCAAAGTGATGTGAGTCGGACCGTCCATGTATATAAACCCTATGTGTTGCATTTAGCGGCAGGGATTGAGATGTCATTTCATCTCAAGTGCCACAAAATTGGAAGCAACGTCTCCAAAATGACCTAAATCTCAAAATTAATCAAACAAATAGGCCTGCCAAGGAAAAAAATGACCTATTAGATATAATCAAAATGGTTTTGACTGGGCCGTTAAAGTTCAAACAAACAGAAAACATGCTGTCGAGTTTCTAATTTGCACTGAAAATAGAGTCTGTAGGTGATATAGAGGATCTTACATGAGTGGTCATGTATTATTGAATTTATTAAACGAGTTGAGGAAAAGGGATAAAATGCGAGGCTTTGCCGAGCATTTTATCTCTTTTCCTCAACGAGTTTAATAAATTCAATAATACATGAGCACGAATGCAAGATTCTATTTATCATGTGACATTTAAAACGCATTTTATTCACGATTGTTTACAAGAATGTCAATTTTCCGCCATTAGTAAACGCGACGCTGTTGAGAACGTCGTACATGTAACGTTACGGGACGTATCTAGCTAATTTGCATATTTAATCCACTAGTGGATTATCGAAAATATTACATGGCGTTATTACACTCTCAGACGCGACGTCATATGATAAATATGATGAACCGTTATCAAGTCCGTGTAATAAAACCCCCGTAAACCTGCTTTTTACATGTGTAGAGAAAACTAGGGTTTTATGCAGGGGCACAGTTTATTTTCCTTAATTCTGCGCTTAGGTGTAGTTAGGTGTAGTTTGTGGGTACTCGTTAGGTGTAGTTAGGTGTAGTTTGTGGGTACTCGTTAGAAGTGAGGTGAGGTATCAAGAAGAAGAAAAAAAAACTTATCTTTCTGTATATATGACAGTTTGTTTGTGTCGAAGTTGCGGTTTTACGTCTCCGTCAACACTATTTGGGTTATTTTGGAAACGTTGCTTTCGATTTTGTGGGACTTTTACCCGGCATTGAGATGAAATGACATCTCAAAGTAAGTGATGGTCCGACTTGCAAAACTTTGCCTGGCACAGGCTCCGAATATTCGGTCGGTTTCAGCTCTGTTCGAAAGCACCATGCAGCCCAATCTCCGATGGGCGGGGGCGAGTATATATGATAGAAAGAATACATTGTTACTCGGGTGTAATAAAAAAGTCCTACCACACATCATATGGCTTAAAACTTTTGAATGATTAACGATATAAGATTCATTTTTGAGACAAACAGTTGAACATCCTTAAATAAAGTTGCAACACATTACCAAAACACACCTATACAAATATACCTCCGAAAAAAAGATATTTAAAGATGAAAAATCGTGATATTTTTCTTATTTCTGCTCAAAATATAGATTGTGGGCACTCGTTAGAACCGCCTCATGATGAGGCGGTTCTAACGAGTACCCACTATCTATATTTTAGAGCAGAAATAAGAAAAATAATGTATACCCCCTTATACCTCAGTTTTACTATATAAAATTGGGGTTTAGGGGGGTGGTCAAATTTATATGGGCGTGTTTTCGTGATGATCCTTAAATTAAGTTGCAACAAATGAAAAACTAATGTTATTTTTTTATATTTAACTGTATATTTTTTAAAAAGAAATTCGAAACGCTTACCTTTCTTTGTTTCAAAAGCCCGAATCTTATTAAATTCACAGTTTGCAACCAATCCTTTAGAACAATATTTCTCTACAAACTACTTTCGAAACACAGGTAACTGTTTGTGCACAGAAATCCATTATCGTTAACGCCACCACATGCAGGTTAATGTGTAGAGCGAGTTAAGGCCATATGTTTTTGTTAACTTTGAGTATTAACTATATTCCCGGTAGAAGATAATGCGATACTGATTGGAGTGTGTTAAGGTAGAGTTTTAGTATGAAGAAGATATTGTAATCTAACTGATTTTGGTTAAACGTCTAGTAGAGTTCTCGCCCTTGTGTTACCACAGAGACGTTGCACATTAATGCACTACACCTGAGCCAGCTGTGGCAGAAGGATGGATTTTGTTTGATTTAAGAAATAATCTCCACGTACCGTGTGTTATCGTGATTAACACACGGTGTTGGAGGGCAGATTGCGAAATATTAATTCACGACGGCGAAGCCGGAGTGAATTAATATTCGCATATGCCCGACAACACCGTGTGTTAATCACGATAACACACCGGGTGCGTGGAAATTATTTCGATTCTAACATGATGCTAAACTGAAATACAGTAGTAACAAAGCGTTATCTTGGGGACTATTTTGCAGCGGATGTCGACAGAAGGAAATGTTTACATGCAACGTCACGATGACGCCAAATTGCACGCACCACGTTGACGACGTGAATTATCGCTGACGTTTCCACTGGGTTAATTGGGAAAAACGTTAACGTCATGTTAGAATTGAGGTTTAACGTCCCCGTCAACACTGTAAAGGTCATTTTGGAGACGTTGCTTCCAATTTTGTGGGATTTTTGCCCGACACTGAGATGAAATGACTTCTCAAGCCCTGTCGCCCAATGAAACCAATAGGGTTTATTAGCATGGACGGTCCGCCTCGCACCGCGGTTCCTGGACAGGCTTAGATCCTCTAAGCGGTTTACCAGTACTAGTGTGCGGGCCGGATTCAGCTCTGCGTGGAAGCATCATGCACCCCATATATTTCTTCAAGCCCCTATGGGCGGGGGCCGGGCAGAAAGATGTAGTGTACTCCATTCCAAAACGATAGTGCACCTGGTGTTCAAAGTGCACAAACATTGAAATGAATGTTGTCATGACTAAAACACGCCTATATTAAAAAAAAAAAAAAAAAAAAAAAATACATTGTAAACCATGTTTACCGCCGAAAAACGGAAAAATTATGATACTGTTCAAAATATAGATTGTGGGTAGTCGTTAGAGGCGGTTCTATCGAGTACCCACAATTTGTATTTTAGAGCAGAAATAAGACTAAGGTTTAACCCCAATAAACCCCAGTTTTACTATATAAAAGTGGGGTTCAAGGGGGTCAGAATTATATAGGCGTGTTTTCGTGATGTTTTGATGTCATAGTACTTCCACATCTGTCCATAGCTGGCCTCGTCTTATGGTAGCCTACACTCGGACTAATCAATTTGATGGGTCCGAGCCTACACGGAAAACCCGCGAAAACTTGAAGTATATTTCAATTGACAAACATCAAACTAGACCGGAGGAGGAATGCGTGCGAGGTGGGGCGCGGCTGGACGCTGGGGATGATGTTAGTTTCACTGCCTTAAGTGTTTTTCGCGAGAGCACACTAGTGCCGTGGTAGCTCAGTGGCCAGTGCACTTGCCGTTGATGCACCCGTGTTCTCCCCCCCGGGGGATAACTTTTCAGTATTTCGATGCTCACTTCGCACCATTTGCAAGAATGAATGCCCCTTGAAGAATTACATATACTGGGTAGGCTCAAGTTCATTCTGCAGGCTTGGACTGTATGTAATATACACCGGACCTACGAGTGAAATATGACCGATCGCAGTATATGTTTAAGAAAGAAAGAAAGAAAGATATGGTAGTGTTAATGTTGAAAGGGTCGTAAATAATGTTGAAAGGGCTGTAAAGAAAGAAAGAAAGAAAGAAAGAAAGAAAGAAAGAAAGAAAGAAAGAACATTCATTATGAAAGGACATCATGCCATTCATGGCAGAATGATAGGTGTTTTTTTCTGATTTATAAACGCAATAAAGATTCTAGGTACTCCCTAGTTATATAGTAGGTCATTTAGTTGAGGCTGTAACGAGCACCCATGCCTGGATTACAGAGAAACTACCCCCAGTGGTTCGAACTACCCCAGTCTCGAACAAATTGTCATCGTCCCAAAGGAGTTCGAGCCATTGCTCGTTCGACTGTATGTTTTTGTTAAAAAATATGGAAAATAATGATGGTCAAGAAATATCATTCAGCCACTTTATTGGTACTGCGCAGACCAGCTTCAACAAGCTCTAGACGGTGCGCTTACAGAGGATGAATTTGATGCAAGACAATACAAGAACACAAATGGGTATTTGAAAGCACGTGCAACTTGCGCACACTTTAAAGTGGTGGCCCAAGTATCAAATCAGAATTTGTCAACAAACTTGACAATCAGTGGACTAAAGACTGAAAAAAGTGAAATGAACCATCTGGTGACATACAGTGACTAAAAGTAAAAGCTAACTATCTGGCACAGAATATATGAGTCCCCAGCCATGCCAGCTGAATACCGGTTTTGAGTCCCCAAGAATAAACTTTCACCAAAACAAAAGTCGCGTTTACCCGCATTCTGCAACCAGGATCCTTAGATTCAGAGGTGTGATTCAGCTGCGCAGTTATAAATCAAAGCACTGAGAGTACTGGTAGGTATCTTGAGTGTAGATTGTGAAAATGGGCCTGATTGGGATTATAAGAATCTGATATGGGTGTGAGGGGTGGATTCTTTTTTTTGCATACCTTCCATTTCTATTGCGAATTTTAAATAGTTGCTGTCACTTGGTTACCAACGTCCGCCATTTTGTGATGACACAACAGGTATGTTTAGTGACGTCACGCATGACGCCGCCGCGCATGTTGTTGTAATCAACCAGTGCATTTATCAAACACGCGATTATATTCGATTTGGGGTCGGAACATAAATTTCTATCCCAAGGTAAAATCACGGATTTCCTTGTCTGGTGTGCAGAATGTAACAATCTATCTATCTCCCAATATATCTAAACCCCCAAAGGGAGAGGTAAGATTGGTTCCGGGCGAACCATTGGTGTTGAAGGGTGTTAGCTGAAAAGTTGGTGAAATGAGTTTGTACAGTGCAAAACTGTGTAGACCCTGATCAGATCATCAGATGCTGCATTTTTCATCGTCTGATGCTAAATAAATTCCTGTACTATAAGCAGTGTAGACTCTGATCAGATGCCATGTTCTGCTTGACTGATCTGGATCTACTCTGGCAAGCCTGACCGAAAATTCCAGCCCACATTCTACAGATGACCCTTTTTTTACGCATGGTGACCCTACTGAGATAAAATTCTATAAATAAGTTACAATTTGCATTTCCTTGGCCCTCGCCCCTCAGTGCTTGACATTACGATAACACATCTGTACGAATTGGTGAATTTTTACATCTCCAAAATGACCATTTTTCTGATGAAAATCCGTGATAATTTTCTTATAAATACTGCAAACATAGGTTGTGTGTGCTCGTTAGAACCGCCTCATTGAGGCGGTTCTAACGAGTTCCCACAACCTATGTCTTGAAGCAAGAATAAGGAAAATAATGTATACCCCCCGTAAACCCCAGTTTTCTCTATATAAAGAGGGGTATAGGGGGGTCTTCATTTCACGGATTTGTTCACGTAATGAAGAAATAGATGGGCTGCAGGATGCTTCAGTGCAGAGCTGAAACTGATCGCACATGCGTACTGGTAATTAAACCACTTAGAGGATCTAAGCCTGTACAGGCAAAGCGGTGCGAGTCGGTCCGTCCATGCTTATAAACCGTATTGGTTTCTTTGGGCAACAGGGCTTGAGATGTCTTTCATTTCAATGTTGGGTAAAAACACAGTCCCACAAAATTGGAAGCAACGTCTCCAAAATGACCTATTTACCATATTTGCATTATTTGCTGGCTCCCAACTTGCACATTGTCAATATTGGAAAAACGGGTAACCAGACCCCCCAGACCTTTCGAGGTCGTGGGGGGGGGGGGGGGTGGTCTGGTTACCTGTTTTTCCAACACTGATAATCTTTGCCTTTGAGAGCATTCTTGCTGACTGTCAACATGGTTTCCGGAGTCAAAGACTGCCTTTGCCTTTGAGAGCATTCTTGCTGACTGTCAACATGGTTTCCGGAGTCAAAAGTCTTGCGAAACGCAGCTTGTTCAATTTTACTATGACATTGTGAGCAATCTGGATGGGGCCATAAACAGTGGCCACAAACAGACTGACTTGATCATCATGGACTTCACTAAGGCCTTTGACAAGGTACCTCACAGAAGGCTATTACATAAACTGGAGTACTATGGGATAAGAGGATCCACACATAGGTGGATTAGCTCATGGCTCTCTGGGCGCTCACAACAAGTTGTACTAGTGATGGCCAAGCGTCTGATCCAGTCCCTGTTTTATCTGGAGTCCCCCAAGGTTCGGTCCTTGGACCGGTCCTTTTCTTGGTTTTCATTAATGATCTCCCCGATAATATCAGGTCATCGGTCCGTTTGTTTGCTGGTGATTGTGTCCTGTATAGGAACGTATATTCTCCTTCTGACTGTCTTATATTACAAGATGACCTGGATCAACTTGAACAGTGGGAGGCCGATTGGCAAATGAAGTTCAATGTGGCCAAATGTCACTCAATGAGGGGTTCACAACACCCTCCGGACAAGCAAATTAAGTTTGACTATTCACTTCACCAGCAAATTTTGGAGCATGTTCAATCCGCCAAATATCTTGGTATCACCATCACTGACGATCTTGATTGGGGTCAACATATCTCTGAGATTACATCTAAATCAACTAGGACTTTAGGATTCCCTAGACTGAACTTGGCTTTTGCACCTAGGCAGACAAAGGATGTTGCATATAAAACATTGGTTCGCCCTCAACTTGAAAATGCATCCCTAAGTTAAAACTCAGACTCAGCAGGTGGAGAAGGTGCAGAGGACAGCTGCTCGATGGACCTGTAGGCGACGGCGAAATAGAAGTAGCGTCGCTGACATGCTTAATGAGCTAGAGTGGCCGTCCCTGGAGGCCCGTCGTGAGCAGTCCTCTTTAACCTTCTTCTACAAGATACACTCTGATTCAGTGTCTGTTATTAATAAAGATAGGTACTTGACCCCTATAACAGTGTCGACCCAAACAAGGGCATCAAAAGTAAAAGACTCACAAAATCGTAGATACCAGTCCTATAGTGATGCACTGAAGAACTTGTTCTTTCCTAGAACTATTCCCCAATGGAATAGTCTGCCCTCTTCTGCGGCGAATGCCAAGTCCGCAGAAGAGTTTAAAGCCCGTACAGTGTAAGATTGAGACTCAGAGTAATGATTTTAGGATACCTCTGTTATGCAGATTGTAAATAGTTTAAGGACACATCCAGTGCCTCTCTTTTTTTTTGTCAGCTAAATTCTAAATTTAGCCACCCAATCAACTGAGGTAATGGCCAAATATGACCGACTCAGTATAAGATTAGATAGATAGTTCTTCAGACTAGGAACCAGCAGATAATGCAAATAAGGTGAATACAGTGTTGATGGGGACATTAAACCTCGAATCAAACAAAACAAACAAACATGCATTTCCTACAAATCAGTGAGTCACATGGGCTCCAGCACTAATAGTTTTGGGTCGATTTATAAACAATCGAGTGAATCATCCAACATAAACATTCAACCCCCAAAACTGAAAATCATAGAAATTTATGACAATTATAATGATGATTTAATGCCAACTGATGTGGGCCTGCATGCCTGGCCCCCACCCATCGGGGCTTGAAGAAATATATGGGCTGCATGATGCTTCCACGCAGAACTGAAACCTACCCGCACACCAGTAGTGGTAAACGGCTTAGAGGATCTAAGCCTGCCCAGGCCAAGCGGTGCAAGTTGGCCCGTCCATGCTTGTAAACCTTATTGGTTTCATTGGGTGACAGGGATTGAGATGTCATTTCATCTCAATGTTGGGTAAAAGTCCCACAAAATTGGAAGCAAAGTCTCCAAAATGACCTTTACAGTGTTGATGGGGACGTTAAACCTCAAATCAAACAAAACCAAACAAATGGCTGCATGCCACTGATACCATTATTGAAATCAGGCCTTACTTGTACTTTTATTGAAGGGTTGTAAAAACACAAAAATATCACCATGCACAGTATTGTTTATTATATTTTTTTACACAGTATAAACTGCCAGTAAAGAATGGAGCTGGCTGGTTCCCACTGGCTACAGGATGGTTCCCACTTGCTACATGATGGAGAAGAAGAAAGAGTGCAGAGAAAGAACAAGTATAAGAGAATCCGTTCCCGAGCCAGGGAACATTATCTACAGAGTTGTGGGTACGGGTTGACGTCAGCAAAACCACCGCTACCACAGTTTATCTCCAGTGAGTAAAATTGTTTTTTTTTTGTTTTTCAAACACCTTAATTCCTTCATTTTTGAAATGGCAACGTTTTGGGGGCCATTGGTTCTTCAGTGTGCCAAAAGTTACAAAGGGCAGTAGCTTTACATTGCTGATGTATAATCCAGGTAAATGCTACATTACAGTACTAAAACACACCCATGTGCCATAGTGCATTCTTTCTTTTCTCCAAATGACTACTGTTCCGATGAAACTTTGTGATATTTTTCTTATCCATAGTCCGAACATAGGTTGTGAGTGCTCGTTAGAACCGCCTCATTGAGGCGGTTCTAACGATTACCCACAACCTATGTCTTTGGGCAGAAATAAGAAAAATAATGTATACCCACATAAACCCCAGTTTTCTCGATATAAAGTGGGGTTTAGTGGGGTGTTCATTTCACGGACTTGTTCATGTGATGCTAATTAGGCCCAGTCAAACTTCAATAGCGAAACACCTTAACCCGTTGTATACTGGTGGACTCTTCCATTGCTATAATGTTGGACAAGTCCATTTGTCATATAAGGGGTGGTAGGCCTATATTTCATTTTTATTATATTTTTGATGAAAAATTCTTTTAGCAAATAGGGCAGGCCGGGTTCTGCCTTATCTGATCTGGGCCTGCACTTTTTGCCAGGGTACCTCTTTAGGGGCTTCCCGCCTGCAATGGATTGAGGGCCATGGAAAGTTTGGGATACTGTAATGATCCTAAGTATCGGGACAGATAGGCCTCAGCAAACAGTGCAGGCCAAGTCTTATCTCATTCTGGGTCTGCACTGTTTGCTTAGGCCTGTCTGTTCAAATACTAAGGATCAATACGGTAGTAGCCATGGCAAATTAGAGGTATTGAATGTACACAGTATCCACAAAAATGTATACCCGGGAAAACCCAACATTTCCTGATTATAAAGTTTGGTTTACTAAGATGTATGAGACACAGCCTCGTTGATTTGATGAGGCATGTATATAATCATGTGAACTGGTCTGAAATTAACACCCCTCTAAAACCTTTAAAGAAAAAAATGGGTTTATGGGGGTATTCATCATTTTCCTTACATTTGCTCAAAAACATAGTGGGAACTCACTGAGGCAGTTCTAACAAGTGCCCACAATCTGCAGACTAAAAATATGAAAATATCAAACTTTTTCACCTGAAAAATGCTAGTTCTACAGACCAGGGCCCAGTTGTTCAAAGCATCGTTAGCTTAACGAGCTCGTTAGTGGTCATATTGTTAACTCTTCTAGCAAGTACAATATTGTAAATTTTGGTATTTTTGCTGAAAAAATGTGAGCAGCTTTTGCGTTCGCAAAAGCTGCTCACATTTTTTCAGAAAAAATTTCAGCATATTTACCATATTTAATGATCAAAGTTTTAACAATACGTTAACTAACGACGTCGTTAGTTTTGAACAACTGGCCCCAGAAAGTAGCTGTTTTAGCACGAGAGCATGAGCTACTTGACACAGGTTGTTTTAACATTGAAATAGTCAGTACAAGTCAATTAACCCTTTTTGTACCAAATGTAATATCCTCCTTATATATGGCTGTAGTCCATTTCAAAATTTAGGGGTATCAGGTTGTGTTTTCTTAAAAAAAAAAATATTGGAAATTGGCTGAACTCTTTGCAAACAGTGTAGAACCTGATCAGACGCCACTTTCTACGGTGTCTTATCTGGGCCTGCACTGTATTCACCTTATTTGCATTATCTGCTTGTTCCTAGTCTGAAGGTTATCAGTGTTGGAAAAACAGGTAACCAGACCCCCCTGACCTTAGGTCAGGGGGGTCTGGTTACCTGTTTTTCCAATATTGACAATGTGCAAGCTGGGAGTCAGCAAATAATGCAAATATGGTGAATGCCAATTACTCCTTTTGGTGTTTCTGGTACGAAACGGGTTTAGTGGGTAATAAGAATTGATTAGTCATTGAAAGCTCTTTACAGTTTATATAGGTAAATTTTCATTGTGCAATACATGTATGCCAGCTCAGTCGTGAGGTTACTTCGATGATTTGTAAAAAAAGAGCCAAAAAAAAACCCGTTTAGTGTCGAGTATGAAAATGCTGACACAGTACCTCAGACGCAATCTGGCTTTTTTTTTCTTCTTTTCTAGTTTTGTGTCAATGCTTGTCAGTCTATTCCTACTTGTTATTGTGCATGTGACTATCGCTAATACTATCGCTACAAAATCTTGGTAACGGTTATCTAAAGTAGATTAGCTCTTCTTCTCCCTGTGACATCATGTAAACAAGTCCATGAAATGAACACCCCCTAAACCTCACAAAATAAAACTGGGGTTTACGGGGGTAAACATTATCTTCCTTATTTCTGCTCCAAGACATAGGTTGTGGGCACTCATTAGAACCGCCTCAATGCTGGGGCTCTAACGAGCACCCACAACCTATGTTTGCAGTATAAATAAGAAAAATATCACAGAAGCAGCCATTTTGAGGGTGAAAATGTGTACTACCGTATGTTGCACCGGTGTGTTACCGTAATGACATCAGAGCACTGTGTAAAAAAGGGTTCGTGTCTGTAAAATCTGGACTGGGCTCGTGTACTGGGACATTGGGGAACAGCGTAAACACAGATCAGATGCCGCAGAATATGGCATCTGATCAGGGTCTACACTGTTTGCTTAAATTACTCATATTTATTGATTATAAATCTCAGTTCAGGACTATTTTTCTCAGTGTATATTCAAAGGCAATCAACGAATCAGTGCTGTTTGTGATTTGACTCCTTGTTTTAGCAGAACTTTAACCCCATATCCTGCTGAATAAATTAGGTTAGGCTCACCCATATATGACTGTTAACCAATCACATTATTGGATATAATGCATTCATTCAAATAAAACTAAATGTCAAACAATGTAGATCTTGATCAGTTTGTTTGTTTGATTTGAGGTTTAACGTCCCCATCAGCACTGTAAAGGTCATTTTGGAGAGTTGCTTCCAATTTTATGGGACTTTTACCCGACATTGAGATGAAATGACATCTCAAGCCCTGTCGCCCAATGAAACCAACAGTGTTTATAAGCATAGATGGACCGACTCGCAGCTTCAGAAGCTATCTGATCTAGATCTACGCTGTTTGCAAAGGTAGGGGTTGTCATGTTTAGTGGGGTAAGGGTTATTAACAGTGCCATATTTGAGACATTCAGACAGAATCAATCAATTACAGTAAACAGTGGTTGAAAGTAGGGGGACTGAGGTTATTGGGAAAAGCTGTTGCCATAGGCCAAGATTTACTTGGCCAGGACACTTTAACCCATTGTATACTAGTGAACTCTTCCATTGCTATATGTTCGACAAGTCCATTTGTCTTATAAGGGGTGGTTGGCCTATTTTTTGTTTTTATTCTTTTTTTTGACGGAAAATTCTGTTTGCAAATAGTGCAGGCCCTGATCAGACGCCGGGTTCTGCGGCGTCTGATCTGGGCCTGCACTGTTTGCCAAGGTACCCCTTTAGGCATTTCCCGCATACAATGGGTTAAGGATGCAAGATTCCAGTGTCCTATGGGTATTGTGGGAAGGGACTTCAGCGCAAAGTAAGGCTGAAATAAAGTATGATATACATGTATAGCTTTGATAAGAACTGTTAAAAAGCAGTCAAGTCTGGTTTTGACTAGGCTTCTTGTGGGGCCATTTTTGGCACCCCATGGTTCAGTCGGATAGAGGCATCTTACTGATGATTGAGTGGTCGCCTGCTCAAACCCCACAGGGTTTTGCAATATTATTCATGGATATATATTGATAATATAATTAGCTCACTTGAGTCTTTAGATTTGGTATAACCATGGTCTGTCCTCTATCCTCCATCCGTTGTCTGAAAGCTTTTAGGAGTGAGTGAGTGTTTGAGTTTTACATCTCACCAACAGCTTAGGTCATACGGAGAAGGGACCTCGGTTTAAAGACTCATCCGAAAGTCTGGAGAAGCCCAGGATCGATCCTGCAACCCCTGGTTTACAAGGCGAGTAGCATAACCACTACACCACGGAGGCTTCTGAAAGCTTTTAGGAACAAGGAAATGAAGAAAGAAAAAAATAATAAGGAGTTTGGTCACATGACCAATATGGCTGTCATGCCCAAAGAAGGCAAAAAAATTAGAAATGATGGCAATGATCAGGAATTGCTACAATTAACCCACAGCTCCCATCAGAGACACCAAAGGGAAAGAAACACAAACATGAAATAACTAGACCCTAATGGAAACATCAATAGCGGAAAGCCAAAAGGACAGATACTTTCCCACAAAATGGCCAATTGGCTATCCAAAACAAAAAAGATACAAGCTATACACACACTCAAAGACAAAACATAACAAAAATAAACCGCGACAAAAGGACCGCCTTGGAACCCCCTCAGTGAAAAGAATTTCACTGGTGGGGGGCTTAAATTGATTTTACGGGTCCGCAATCCTTGCTCTTACTTCCGTCGGGCAAACCCTTCAAAAATATTCTCCAGAACCAGTGGGAGAATTGTCATAAAACTTTGTACCAGTAAGTAGCATTAGGGACTTGAGCCAATCATAGTTTGTTCAAATGATGACCCCTGAATGACCTTGACCAATTTTAGGACAAGGTCAAATTTAGTTGCATAGGCTTTTGTATAGGAAAAAGTAAAAACTGAGTTTTTTCATGCCCCCACCATCTGCAAGATGCCGGGGGCATATAGATTTTTGGTTTTCCGTACATGTGTACATATTATTTAATGGATTTGCTTCATATTTGCTTTGATGATAGTTACTTGTCAAAAGATTTATTTAGCCATATCCTGCCCCTGACCTTAAGGACAAGGTCACAGACTTAGAAATTTTTGGTGTTAAAGTTCTTATGGCTCATATTTTCAAAATCATATGATGGATTTGTTTCATATTTTAAACAGGTCCAGTTTCATTCAGCCATACCCCTGCCATGACCTCAAGTTGACCTCTACCAAGATTGTTCAAGGCCCCCGCCCATCAAGCCTTGAAAAAATAGATGGGCTGCATGATGCTTCGACACAGAGCTGAAACCAACATTTCATCTCAATGTTGGGTAAAAATCCCACAAAATTGGAAGCAACATCTCCAAAATGATCTTTACAGTGTTGACGGGGACGTTAAACCTAAAATCAAACAAACAAAAAGCAAGGTCGATCAGAGTATAGCCTTTTGGCCAAAAATGGCCCAGCCCTTGAACCCACATATTTTACATAGACTTCTATAGGGAAAACCTTTAAAAAATCTTCTTGGCCCAGGTATTTGGTATGTAGCTTCATCTAGTGGGCCTCTTCAAAGATTTTGAAATTATAGCCTTGGGGCCAAAAATGACCCCATCCCAGGCCTGGTTCAGCTGATGAACAACTACATTAATTGACAACCTTGAATCTTAGAAGATATTTATATCAATCATGTTAACCCTTATCTTGTTGTTCATGACAACCCCTATCTTTGCAAACAGAGTAGATCCAGAAGAAGCCATCTGATCAGGATCTACAGTTAAACATTCAATATATGAATTTGTAGGAATAAATTACATCAAGTAATCTGATTGGTTCAAAGTCAGAAATGGGTGTGGCTAAAATGAATATTCAGCAAGAGAAGGGTTAACAAACATATCTTGCTTGGCTTTCTTCACAGTTTCTATTTTTTTTATCATTTTCTGGTCCACAGGTGAGCAATACAGGGCTATCTTGACCCTCTTGTTGTTTTTTTTTACATGGGAGAGAAGTAGCATGTAACAATCAATCCATTAGAACAGGCTTATTTCCCTTGGACAGAAAACTTGCACACAGTAGGTTTATATACAGTAAATTCAATACTTGTTTACTATGAGTCAGCTTAGCCGAGAGGTTACTTCGTAATGATTTCTGTGTCACAGTCTAACCAACGGACTGGGAAGGGTTAAACCAGGCTAACCTGTCCAATACCTCTGGCGCAATCTGACATCTCTCTTTTTTTTTTTTTTAAATGTATTTTCTTTCTGGTGTTTTGACAACTTGACAATATAAATTTTAGCCTGGCCCGTTTTCTTCTATTTTTACCTGGCTAACATATTCTGCTGAATAAATTATTGAGTCGAACCCTTTTTGGACAGGTTTTTCAAGGAAAAATTCCATCCTTTAGAATAGCGATGTCCATGCGGGCGGGCAGCTGGGCATCCCCATCCTGGTTTACCTTTTGGTTAACCCTTTTTCAAAGTTATGTATTACCTTTATTATCCACTGGATTGCTTTCATATTAGGATTGTTGTTTAATTGGGGGTTCATTTTCATATGCAATCCATTATTTCCACCAAGGAGCAAAATTTTTGTGGGAAATTGGCCTTTTTTTGAAACTCCTACTGAAAAACCCGTCCATAATGCCATTTGGCGTTTTTCTTGTCTAACTATATTAGCTAACCAATTAAATATAATGTATTCATCCAAATTTGCAAACTGATTAGGACAAACAGGGAAGATCCTGATCAGATGGCTTCTTCAGAGGTCATCTGATGATGGCTTCTTCAGAAGCTATCTGATCTGGATCTACACTGTTTGCAAAGGCAGGGTTTGTCATGATCGGTGGGATATTAGGTTAATTAATTATCATAATTGTGCAGCTCACACGTCATACTTTGGTCACATCACATGACGTTAGGTCATTTTGAAGAAGTTGCTTCCAATATTGTGGGACTTTCACCCGATACTGAGATGAATGACATCTCAAGCCCTGTCGCCTAATGAAACAGAAAAAGCTTGTATGCATTGGCTGGTCCGACTCACACCACTTTGCCTAGGCAGGCTTCAAGTCTTTTCTTTCTAAGCGGTGTTGACTGGGCTGTTAAACTCCAATGTAAACAAACATTACAAATGTAAAAAATTATATGACAAAGGAGAAGAAGAAAAAAAAGATATATATGTTTGTTTGATTTGTTTGATTTGAGGTTTAACGTCCCCGTCAACACTGTACAGATCATTTTGGAGACGGTGCTTCCAATTCTGTGGGACTTTTACCCGACAGTGAGATGAAGTGACATCTCAAGCCCTGTCCCCCAATGAAACCAATAGGGTTTATAAGCATGGACGGACCAACTCACACCGCTTTGCCTTGGAAGTCTTAAATCCTCTAAGGGGTTTACCAGTACTTGTGTGCGGGTCAGTTTCAGCTCTGCGTGGAAGCATCATGCAGCCCATATATTTCTTCAAGCCCTGATTGGCGGGGGCTGTGAATAGAGTATGGTTTTTGTTAGATTGAGGAACAGGATAACAAGTAACCTGCCTGAGAGGGCAGCTTTAATGGATCAATGGTAAAAGAAAACATGTTTTCAGGGTTCTCAGACAAGTCAAGACATAGATCAGAAAGAAATATTCATGCCTAACTGTCATGTTCAACTCACTTTAGCATGGACTTTGTCCTGCTCATAAATTTTAAAATGTCAACAGTTGTTGGCATTTTAAAATTTATGAGCAGGACAAAATATCATACCCTGCTGACTATCAGGTTTTGCAACAAAAAGGTCAGGTGTTGGCATTTTAACCCTTATTTTGCTGAATATTCATTTTAGCCACACCCATCTCTGACTTTGAAGCAATCAGATTACTTGTTGTAATTTATTGCTACAAATTCATAAACTGAATGTCAAACAGTGTAGTTCCTGATCAGATGGCTGATCTGGAGCTACACTGTTTGCAAAGATAGGGGTTGTCATGAACAGCAAGATAAGGGTTGAAATTTATGAGCAGGACAAAATATAATTCCCTGATGAGATATATGAGCTTTAAAAAAAATTTGTTTGTAGTTTTAAATTTATAAGCTGTGCAAATTTTATGCTCAGCTTGGCCTCAATGTCCAAGTAGGTAAAAGTGCTGACTAACAGCATTAGGTCTCCCACTGCTATGGGTTTCAGCCTCGCTCTGGTGACCTGTGAGATGCCCAAAAGCCTCTGTAGTGTAGTTGTTAACTCGTTTCATAAAGCAAGGATCCTGGATTTGATCCCAGCTTCTCAATTGTTTCAGATCAGTCTAACTGAGGTTCTGTCTCCATATGACCTTAGCTATTGGTGGGATGTTAAACTCACACATGCATGCACACACTGACACACATGTGAGATGCCAGATTCTGGAACGAAAAGGTCAGGTTTTGCCCATCTCAGATTAACAAACTAGTACCCCCAAATATGTTTTATCGAAAAAAAGAAATTTGTCACAATTTTTCAGCAGAAGAAACAAGTCACATCACGTGAACAAGTCCGTGAAATGAAGACCCCCCTATACCCCACTTTATATAGAGAAAACTGGGGTTTATGGGGTTATACATTATTTTGCTTATTCTTGCTCCAAGACAAAGGTTGTGGGTACTCGTTAGAACCGCCTCAATGAGGCGGTTCTAACGAGCAGCCACAACCTATGTTTACAGTATTTATAAGAAAAATATCGTGGATTTTCATAAGAAAAATGGCCATTTTGAAGATGTGGAAAAATGCACCAATACACACACCCAACGGTGTGTTATCGTAATGTTTAGAGACAAAACAAAATCATTTTACCAAAGAAGGTCAGAGTTCACTGATGGTCAGGCCATTGCTGGTATTTATAGTAGACTTGAGAAAACCTGTTTTCTGGGTTATCGAAGCTGTGTAGACATTGATCAGGTTATGTAAACAGTGAAATTATAGACTGGGTTTTAGCTAACAAGGCAAGAGGCATTGGTTTTTAGTCTCTGAGGACAGAAAGTACCTTTAATCAGTCAGTGAGGGTGTTGGTCACACTGGGTGGCTTGAGGTTTTCTTTTGATATGCTTAGTGGCGGACCTAGTGGTCAAACATTGGGACACTAGTACTTCCTATGGATTTAGACTGAAAGATACTGTAACTGTACAATATAATGCTATCTTGCATAGGTTGACCCATTGTATGTGGGAAACCCCTAAAGGGGTACCTTGGCAAACAGTGCAGGCCCAGATCAGACACCGCAGAATGTGGTGTCTGATTAGGGCTTGCACTATTTGCTAACAGAATTTTCTGTCAAAAATAGGATAAAAAAGAAAACAATAGGCCTACTAACTCCTTATTTAACAAATGGACTTGTCCAACATATAGCAATGGAAGAGTCCACTAGCATACAATGATTTAAAGGTGCTCGTTAGAACAGAACCACTTCATTGAGGTGGTTCTAATGAATACTCTGTATCAGATTTTTATCTTTGAAGCAGATATAATAAAAGTACATTAAAATTCCAATATTAAGACCTCCTTTGGAATGGTTCAAGACCACTTTTGAACTTTTTCCAAAGGTGGTCTCTTGCTAGAGGACCCTGAGTGTAGAAAACAAAGAAAGAATAACTGAAACCTTTAACTCTTATCTTGCTGTTCGCCACAACCCCTATCTTTGGAAACAGTGTAGATCCAGATCAGATGGCTTCTGAAGAAGCCATCTGATCAGGATCTACACTGTTTGGTATTCAGTTTATGAATTTGTAGCAATAAATTACATCAAGTATTTTGATTGGTTAATAGACAGAAATGGGTGTGGCCTAGATGAATATTCAGCAAGATAAGGGTTAAAATTGATAATGGAATTTCTCTGTATCACAATTTTTTATTTGGAAAATGTCAGTTTTTGGACCATGAAAAATGTATGATGGTGCATAATCACGTGTGTGTTTGAGTTTTACAGCCCATCAATGACTAAGGTCATATGGAGTCTGAACCTCAGTTTGTATAAGATTAATCCTTGATAGCTCATTGGTTAGCCATTCCACTTATGATTGAGAGGCTGTGATTGAGAGGATGTGGATTCGAATCCGGCCGAGGTGTGTCCTTTGGCAAGACATGTAATGTGACACTGCCCCACTCCACCCAGGTGTAAATGGGTAGCAGTGATGCAAAAGTCACTGCTCCTCTTGTGTGTACGTGATAACATCCTGAATGAGTGTTAGAATTTCAAATGAGCTTGAAGCTTTCATCACAATCTAACTAAAATAAATTGGTATAAACTAAAGTTTGGAGAAGCCCAGAACCAAACTTACAAGGGCAGTAGCTTTTTCACTGCATCATGGAGCCCTCTGCAGGGTTGTGTTATCCAGTTGACTTTCTATGTTTTATACCAATGAGCAAACCCCTGGATTTTTTTTTCCTTCTTTATACAGTAAAATTCCTATAAGACCACCTTTGGGACTGCTCAAAAGTTGTCTTTTAAGACCATTTTTAAACAGTACCAAAGTGGTCTCTTTCTAGAAGACACTGACTGCAGAAAACACAGAAATCTGTTAACCCTTATCTTGCTGAATATTCATTTAAGCCACACCCATTTCTGTCTATCAACCAATCAAATTACTTGATGTTATTTATTGCTACAAATACATAAACTGAATGCCAAACAGTGTAGATCCTGATCAGATGGCTTCTTCAGAAGCCATCTGATCTGGATCTACACTGTTTGCAAAGATAGGGGTTGTCGTGAACAGCAGGATAAGGGTTAAATATTCTTTCTAAAGGAGAATTAATATGTGTTTATTTTAGGTAGTCTTGATTTCACTGTATAATTGTGTTTTGCTGGAGCTAGAACTGCCAAATCTTTAGCTTTATATATCAATAGTTTTGAGTTTGTAAAGTGAGTGTTGGCTTAGTTGAGGGGTTACTTCGATGATATTCTTTCAACAACCGAATGATTGTGAAACTCGAGATGGCTCAGACCGTCAAGGCTGGGCTGTCTGTAAACTCCTGATGCTCTCCAGCACTTTTTTTTTTTCAGTGAAAAAACTTTTTTTTGGTGAAAAAGACTTTTTTTATCCTATCAAATTGTCCTTCAGTGTAGCAAAATGTGTTTTTTTTCTGATCAAATTTTAGGGATGAAGTGAGGCCCTAATATGTTAGAATATTCAGCTCAGTTGAGAATTACATGTAAATTTATTCTGCTCATAGATATTAAAATGCCAACAGTTGTTGGCATTATAATATCTATGAGCAGGACAAATAAATATGTTTATGAGCGGTATAAATATTATATTCAATTGAGTTGAGCTTGAAAAAGTTGTACTTAACTCAGTTGATCATGAAAATTATCCTGCTCATAGATATTAAAATGCCAACATATTTATGAGCAGGACAAATATTTTTTGTTGATCAGAGTTTGTAAAAAAGCTGTATTTGCTAGTATGTTAAATATTTTTGAGCAGTATAAATCTTATGCTCATTTGAAATCAGCTTGAAAAAATTGCATTATGATAAGTCCGTGAAACGAAGACCCCCCTAAACCCCACTTTATATAGAGAAAACGGGGGTTTACAGGGGGTATACATTATCTTCCTTATTTCTACTCCAAGACATAGGTTGTTGGTACTCGTTAGAACCGCCTCAATGAGGCGGTTCTAACGAGCACCCACAACCTATGTTTACTGTTTCAATAAGAAAAATATCACGGATTTTAATTAGAAAAGTAGCCATTTTGGAGATGAGAAAAAATGCACAATGTCACACGGGTGTGTTGTCATAATGTACTCAACTTGAGCATGAAAAATACCCTGCTCATAGATATTAAAATGACAGCATTTAATTGTTTGCATTTTAAGATTTATGAGCTGAACAGATATTAGCTCTTGATCTGAGCATGGAAAAAGCTGTGTTTGTTAGTATGTTAAATGTTTATGAGCAGTATGTTTTTTTTTGACCCAGATGAGTTGAGCTTGTGGCGTCTGATCTGGGCCTGCACTGTTTGCCAGGTATTCCCTCGTGCAATGGGTTAACCCATTTTGTAACGAAAACCCCAAAACAGGTACCCGGGTAAACAGTGCAGGCCCAGATCAGACGCCGCAGAACGCTGTGTCTGATCACGGCCTACACTGTTTGTGAAAAGTTAAGCCATTTTCAAAATAAATTTTGAAGAAAACAGAACCTGACACCCCTTATCTTTGGAATGGACTCCAGCTATATATAAGGAGGAAGATTCCACTTGGTACTAAAAGGGTTAATAACCACATTCTGATTGTGGCTCCTATGATTTCTGCCCCAGCAGGTGTGCCACCGCCACCTGTAGAATTCTTGTTTTCTAAACACCGCTAATGATTTTCTGGTCCACAGATGAGCGATACAGGGCCATCTGGGAGTCTTTTTCTTTACAATGGCAAGCAAATTCTTTACATCACCTAAATGTCACTGGAACACATATTGTGGTTAAAACTAGGATCCTCTGTATAAAAACATAAAAGACTAAGGTTTAAAGTTGATCTCTGAAATGTCCAAAAAAAAGTGTACCCATGTATTAAATGACATGTCTTCTTTTCTCTCTAAAATCAGAAAAAAACAACAGAAAAAGTTGTCTGCTCCAATAGTGTTTGATGCCTTAACACTGTGCATGTTGGGTATTATTTTTCGGCAGACAGTTAAGCCCCTGTCACACTATGCCGTGTTTTCACTGCGATGGGACGGCGTTATTTAATTTTTCAGAACGCCGCGAGATCGCATCAAATATGAGATATTTTTGTGAACATTGACCTGTCATGGCGTCCCTACAGGGACCAAGACGTTGCTACGGAGCTTACATGGCGATCTATCGCGATCCTGCGGCGTTCTTGATGGCGATTGTATGCGCTCTCACGACCCTTCCTCTGCGCTTTTACGGCGCTCACAATGCGTGCACTGCGCTTTTAAGGCGCTCTCACTGCTAGCACTGCGCTTTTACGGCGCTCACATGTTGAAGACGTTCTCAAAGTGTAAACATACATCTTCATCAGTCGAACAGTTTTGTTTGATTTGAGGTTTAAGGTCCCATCAACACATTAAAGGTCATTTTGGAGACGTTGCTTCTAATTTTGTGGGACTTTTACCCGACATTTAGATGGAATGACATCTCAATCTCTGTCACACAATGAAACTAATAGGGTTAATAAGCATGGATGGTCCTACTCGCGCCCCTTTGCCTGGGCAAGCTTAGATCCCCTAAGCGGTTTACCAGTACTCCTGTGCCGTCGGAAGCAAGTCCACCGCAGTCACCGCAAACAGGAGCAAGTCCACCGCCATTTCCTTACCCGGAATGAGTCACCTCAGAAGTAGGTTTTTCGGGACAGTACACAATCAAACACTACTCTAGCCACTGTTTATACAAGTGGGCGGCCCCCTCCCATCGGGGCTGGAAGAAATAGATGGGCTGCATGGTACTTCCACGCAGAGCTGAAACCGACCTCACACGAGTACTGGTAAACCGCTTAGAGGATCTAAGCCTGTCCAGGCAAAGCGGTGCGAGATACGTGTAAACTCTATTGGTGTAAACATGCTTATACGTGTAAACTCTATTGGTTTCATTGGGCGGCAGGGCTTGAGATGTCATTTCATCTCAAAGCCGGGTAAAAGTCCCACAAAATTGGAAGCAACGTCTCCAAAATGACCTATACAGTGTTGACTGGGACGTTAAATATCAAATCAATCAATCAGTTAATCAATTATACAAGCGGAGCTTATATGGCGTTGTAGGAGACCTCTGTGCGCCCCTGCCGAGCTCCTGTAGCGTTGTAGGAGACCTTACTGCGCAGCTATGGCAACCTTACGGCAACCTTACGGCAACCTCACTGCGCTCTGATCAGAACGCCGAGCGACGGCGTTTGTTTTGAGCATGCTCAAAATGCGCGCCGTCGCTTGGCGTTCTATGCGATCCCAGCGCGTCTACTGGCGATGCCACTGCATTGCTACGGCGATGTTTGGGATCGTACTGCGCGCACCTCGGCGTTCTGCATTTTTCTTGGACGCTGTGAGAACGCAGCCCTGGTGTGACAGGGGTTTTACCAAAGGCGGTCTCTTTCTAGAAGACACTGACTGCAGAAAACACCCAGAAAGAATGACTGAAATCTGTTAAATATGCTTTCTAGTGTTAATTTTAGGTGGTCTTAATTTCACTATAATTTGGGGTTTGCTGGATTGATTGGTTACAGCTGCCTCGCTCGGGTCATATGTGAGACGCCAAGTTCTGCAACGGAAGGTCAGGTGGTTTTTCTCCGGGTACTCCGGTTTTCGCCCACCTCTGATTAATGATCGGCTCGATATGAGTGAAATAATCTTGAAAGGGCCGTAAAACCAAAAAAAAAAAAAAAAAAGTTGGTTACAGCTAGATCTGCCAAATGTTAAGCTTTATATATCAATAGTTTTCTGTTTGTAAAGTGAGTGTTGGCTTAGTCGAGGGGTTACTTCGATATTCTTTCAACATTAAGCAATGATTGTGAAACTCTGGATGGCTCAGACCGTCAAGGCTGGGCTGTCTGTAAACTCCTGATGCTCTCCAGCACTTTTTTTTTTTCAGTGAAAAAATTTATTTTGGTGAAAAAGACTTTTTTTATCCTATCAAACTGTCCTTCAGTGTAGCGAAATGAGTTTTTTTCTGATCAAATTTTAGGGATGTGGTGAGGCCCTAATATATGTTAGAATATTCAGCTTAGCTGAGAATTACATGTAAAATTATCCTGCTCATAGATATTAAAATGTCAACAGTTGTTGGCATTTTAATATTTATAAGCAGGACACATAATTACGGTTTATGAGCAGTAATAATATTATACTCAATTGAGTTAAGCTTGAAAAAGTTGTACTCAGCTCATTTGATCATGAAAATTATCCTGCTCATAGATATTTAAATGCCAACAATTGTTGGCGCTTTAATATTTATGAGCAGGACATATATTCTTTTTTGTTGATCAGCTTGTAAATAAAGGCTGTATTTGCCAGTATGTTCAATGTTTTTGAACAGTATTAATCGTATGCCCATTTGAGTTCAGCTTGAAAAAAATTGTACTCGAGCATGAAAAATACCCTGCTCATTCTATATTAAAATGACAGCATTTGTTGGAATTGTTATATTTATGAGCCGGACAGATCTTATTTTCTGTTGATCTGAGCATGGAAAAAAGCAGTACTTGTTAGTTTGTTAAATGTTTATGAGCAGTAAAGTTTATTTTGCCCAGTTGAGCTGAGCTTGAGAAAGATTTCATAACCTTAGGGTCTTGGCTATTGTAGGGATTCAGTCTTTTTTGCACCCCAGCCCTTGAATTGTGTAAGGTCTTGACTGGGAAAAATGCTAATGGAGACAGTGTTGTTGCTATTATGTTTGGGTTAATTTCTCAATAACTTCAGAGGACTGGGGCCTCTGCCCATAGGGGCTTGAGGAAACAGATTGGGCTGCATCAGGTGCTTCCATGCCATCACGAAAACACGCCTAATTAATTTTGACCCCCTTGAACCCCACTTTTATATTGTAAAACTGGGGTTTCCGGGGATATACCTTATTTCTGCTCTAAAATATAGATTGTGGGTACTCGTTAGAACCGCCTCGATGAGGCGGTTCTAACGAGTGCCCACAATCTATATTTTGAGCAGAAATAAGAAAAATATCACAATTTTTCATCAGAAAATTTTCATTTTTTCGGCGATAAAGGTGGCAATGTATTTGTATAGGCATGTTTTCGTAATGCAGAGCTGAAAAAAGAGGGATGAAAGTCAATGAAAGATAAGAGAGCACTGCTAAGAATGAAATAACTCATTTAACCCATTGTATACTAGTGGACTCTTCCAGTGCTATAAGTTGACAAGTCCATTTGTCATATAAGGGGTGGCATACCTATCTTTTTCTTTTTTATTCTATTTTTGATAGAAAATTCTGTCAGCAAATAGTGCAGGCCCAGATCAGATGCCGCATTCTGTGGCGTCTGATCTGGGCCTGCATTGTTTGCCAGGTATTCCTTCATGCAATCGGTTAATAACTTACGATTGTGGCTCCTATGATTTCTGCCCCAGCAGGTGTGCGGCCGCCTGCGAAATTGTTGTTTTCTAAACATCGCTAAAGATTTTCTGGTCCACAGGTGAGCAATACAGGGCCGTATTGGTCCTTTTGTTGTGAGTCTTTACTATCATGTTAGCAAGTCCATATAATGAACACCCCCTAAACACCACTTTGCATAATGAAAACTGGAGTTTATTGGGGTATACATTATTTTTCTTATTTCTGCTTCAAGACATAGGTTGTGGGTACCTGTTAGCATTGCCTCAGTGAGGGGGTTCTAACGAGGACCCACAACCTGTGTTCGCAGTAAAAATAAGTAAAATATCACATATTTTCATGAGAAAAATAGTCATTTAGGGTATGTGAAAAAAGGCACTATGTTGTACGGGCGTGTTATCCTAATGTGAGCAGTAATTTCTTTATAGTAGCAACAAAATGTCACTGGAACAAATATTGTGGTTAAAACTAGGATCCTCTGTATAAAAACATAAATGTTTACAAGCCATGTTGATCTTTGAAATGTCAAAAAAAAAGCCAGTGTATGACATGGCTTCTTTTCTCTCTAAAATCAGAGAAAAAATTGAAAAAGTTGTCTGCTCGAATTGTGTCTGATGCTTAACGCTGTGCATGCTGGTTATTTTTTTGGCAGAGACAACACTTTGAAATATTTTTTGTAATTTTTCCCAGAAAACAGGATTTGACATCTCATGCAAATTGTCTCCACAGAGACAATTTGCATGAGATGTCAAGTCCCGTTTTCTGGGAAAAATAAGAAAAATATTTTGAAAGTGTCGTCTGCTGTATTCGCCTAGATAGCGCTAAAGGTTAACCCTTGTCCTGCTGAATATTTATATAAGCCACACCCACTACCGATTATCAACCAATCAGATTGCTTGATGCAAATTATTGCAATAAATTCATAGTCTGAATGGCAAACAGATGCCATCTGATCTGGATCTACATTGTTTCAAAGATAAGGCATATCCGGGATTAGCAGGACAAGGGTTAAAGAATTCATGTGCCTTTGACAAGCTGTTCCGTGTGTTACATTTCATGTTGTTTTGACCTGTGACCAAAGACGGCATTTTCATAGTTTTCCTAAAAAAATATTGCTTGACATTTTTAGCTCACCTGAGCAGGAAGTGCTCAAGGAAAGGTATTGTAATCACCTTTGTCCGTCATACTGGTCAACATTTACCTTACCCACACTCAAGAGGCCACAGATTTTACTTCAATCTTCCTGAAACTTAACAGAATGTGGGTCATAATGATATCTAGGTCAAGTTCAAATATTGATCATATCTGGTCAAAAACTAGGTCATTAGTTCAAATTTCTTTAAAACCTTGTTCACCCTCTAGAAGGCACCGTTTAATGAAACACTATGTGTCATGTCATGAAATAAAAACTAGGTCACTAGGTCAGATTTCTTTTAAACCTTGTTCTCTGTATAAACCTGAGAAGCCTCAGTGGTGTAATGGCTACGCTACTCGCCTTGTAAACTAGGGGTCTCAGAATCGATCCTGGGCTTCTCCAAACTTTCGGAGGAGTCTTTAAACTGAGGTCCCGTCTCTGTAAGACCTTAGCGGTTGATGGGAAGTAAAACTCAAATACTCACTCTCTATAAGACCTCTGTTTTGCTTCAATTACAATCTTCATGAAACTGCCAGAATGTTTGTCTTGATAAGACAGCCCCAGCCCATTGGGGCTTGAAGAAATAAATGGGCTGCATGATGCTTCTACGCAGAGCTGAAACTGACTGCACATGAGCATACCTGTGATAATTTTATGTTGACCATGAGGGAGATTTGCTTCTCAGATGAGGGAGATTGGGGTCCCAATGAGGGAGTTTTTCTGACGGCATGTTTAAGTGTTTTTTTTTTCTTGTCATTTTTTGTGGTTTAGATGTACAAAGGAACTGGAACTACTTAATTAAAATGATAGGCACATATTTTGTCAAGTTTAATTTCAAAATAGCAAGTTGTAGGTTATTTACAAAGAATGCTGTAACCACAAGTCCATTGATGTGATTTCAAGTTGTGGGTATTTGTCAGAATCACCTGATTGTTGAAAGTACCTGCAACATGCTTTAGTGTAGAAATACTTGATTAGAAAAGATATCCTAAAATGTTTCCAGTCCTCCTCTTTATCCAGTGCTGGATTTTACTGCTACTGAACAGACCCAAAGCATAAAGTTCTCTTCAATGATAAGCATTACTTCTAGCACTATTTACACTCCTTCATATAGTCTGTGCAGGCAACTTTTTTGGCCTTTCTCAGAACACCCTGTTCATAAATACATGTATAGGTAAAGCAGTCCATGCTGAAATTAATACCATTTTATAACGGTGAAGCAGTCCATGCTGAAATTAATACCATTTTATAACAATCGTTCAGTTTGGCCCCCAAAAAATTAGTAAGAATCCCAGGGAAAAAAAGTGCTGAGTCTTTATTTGGTAAAAATGTAAATTTCGTTACATCTAAACCTTGATATAATGATGCCCAGGATCGCTCACCTGATCCACATTGAAGGAATGAAATGGTAGGTTATATATAGTACGGTGCCTTGTCAGAAGGAGCGTACATGCCAAATATGAAGGATCTATCTCAAATGGTTCAAAAGTTATGATAAAGTAGGTCAAGGTCAAACTTTTGTATGTGTGTGAAGCCCCTCTCACAATGAATATACATGCAAAATATGAAGACTCTATCTCAAATGGTTCAAAAGTTATGATTAAGTAGGTCACAGGCCAAGGTCAATTTTTTTTGCATGAGTGGGAAGACCTTATCACAAGGAACCTATATGCCAATTATGAAGGCTCTATGTTAAATGGTTCAAAAGTTATGAAAAAAATGGTCAAGGTCACAGGTCAAAAATTTTGTATGTGTGGGAAGCCCTTGTCACAAGGAGCCTACATGCCAAATATGAAGGCTCTATCCCAAATAGTTCAAAAGTTATGATTAAGTAGGTCAAAGGTCAAGGTCACAGGTCAAAATTTTTGGATGGGCGGGAAGTCCTTGTCACACAGAACAAACATACCAAATATGAAGGCACTATCTCAAATGGTTCAAAAGTGATAATAAAGAAGGTAACATGTCAAGGTTACAGGTCATTTTTGTGTGAGTGGAAGCCCTTGTCGCAAGGAACCTACATGCCAAATATGAAGGCTCTATCTTAAACGGACCAACAGTTATGACAAAATAACCTAATGATCTACTTTTTATGCCCCCGGAATCTAAGAGATTCGGGGGCATATAGTTTTTGGTCTGTCCGTCTGTTTGTCCGTTTGTCCGTCTGCAAAAACTTTAACATTGGGCATAACTTTTGAATGGTAATAGATAGAGCATTCATATTTCACATGTGTATACCTTATCACAAGACCTTTCCAGTGGTACCATAATTTTTGATCTCGTGACCTTGAACTTGACCTTTGACCTATTTTTTTCAAAATTTTTAAAAACATTAACATTGGCGCTGTCCGGGGGCATCAGTGTTTCACAAACACATCTTGTTGATTTTTAAACTTGATAAAGTTATTGTCAAGATGATCATTCTGAGCAAGTTTGATGATAATCCGACTAAAATTGTGGCGGCCTCTATTGTGTTCAGAACGTTTTTCTATGATTTGACCTACTGACCTACATTTTGACCCAACATGACCCATATTCGAACTTAACCGAGATATTGTCAAGAAGATCATTCTGAGCAAGTTTGATGATGATTGGACCAAAACTGTAGCCTCTAGTATGTTCACAAGGGTTTTTAATGATTTTCATCTTCTGACCTACTTCTTGCCAAACTTGACTTAGATATTGTCAAGATGATCTTTCTGAGCTAGTTTGATAAAAATCAAATTAAATATGTGGCCTCTAGTGTGTTGACAAGGTTTTTCTACAATTTGACCTACTGACCTACTTTTTGACCCAACATGATCCATATTCAAACTTGACTGAGATATTGTCAAGATGATCATTCAGATTAATGATGATTGGACCAAAACTGTGGGCTCTAGTGTGTTCACAAGGTTGTTCAATGGTTGACCTACTGACCTACTTTTTGACCCAACATGACCCATTTTCGACACTGACTTAGATATTGTCAAGATGGTCATTCTTAGCAAGTTTGATGATGTTCTGACTAAAACTGTGGCTTCTATACTGTTCACAAGGTTTTTCTATGATTTGACCTACTGACCTACTTTTTGAACCAACATGACCCATATTCAAACATGACAGAGATATTGTCAAGATGATCATTCTGAGATAAATTGATGATGATTGGTCCAAAACTGGCCTCCAGTGTGTTCACAAGGTTTTTCTATGATTTGACCTACTGACCTACTTTTTGACCCGAAAAGACCCATATTCGAACTTGACCGAGATATTGTCAAGATGATAATTCTGAGCAAGTTTAATGATGATCAGACCAAAATTGTGGCCTCTAGTATGTTCACAAGGTTTTTCTATGATTTGACCTACTGACCTACTTTTTGACCCCACATGACCCACATTTGAACTTGACCGAGATATTGTCATGGTGATCATTCTGACCAAGTTTTATGATGATTGGCCCAAAACTGTGACCTCTGGTGTGTTCACAAGAAAAGTTTACGCACAGACGACGCGCGACGGACGACAACGCTGGACATCTCACAGTTACAAAAGCTCACCATGGCCTTCGGTCAGGTGAGCTAATAAATGCACACAAATTATAGATTTCGCTAACATGAAGTTCCCTGTCACAAATCTTTTTAAATACAGTACTTGTAAAAAGCTTACTCAAGGGGAGCAATTTCCCTATAAGAAAATCTGCTGTTGATTTCATGACTTTTAATAATTACTCGTTATTGATTGGTAAATAATAACTATTTTCCACTTTCGAAATCAAAATTTCTAACTTTACATGAAATGTGAAAATAAAAGACATATTGGTGATTGATATAAAAGGAACAAACAGTGATAAAAAAAATGGGAAAATAAACACAATTTCAATTTAAATCTAAGCTAAATATAAGTAAAATAGAACTCAACTATCACCATACTAAACTACTGAGTGTCTGTACTACTGAGTGCAGATGCACCTTTCTCGTAAGAGATAACGGTAAATAAATTACGTCAGCTTATGTAATATTTACTGGCAGCCAGATCATGTTTATTCTGTGCAGTCAGCTGAGACAGAACAAAGGATTATCGGCTTTTC
Organism: Lucinisca nassula; assembly: GCA_963580285.1. Taxonomy (NCBI): domain Eukaryota; kingdom Metazoa; phylum Mollusca; class Bivalvia; order Lucinida; family Lucinidae; genus Lucinisca; species Lucinisca nassula. Next base: position 122,001,141 of record OY757025.1, on the reverse strand, counting down.
GAGGTTGATGTTTACCGTTAAGTGTCCGATATATTCTCCTGCTTATTTGTTAATTGCCTTCAGGTGTGAAAATTTTAAGTCTATTACCGCTTACCGCAAATGGTAGCTCCGGAAAAAATCGGGGACAGGAAAATTGCAAATGCGGGAGATTCTGTCTCCCGGACGGGAGAGCGGGAGGTATGCTTCAAATGCGGGAGCCTCCCGCATGATCCGGGAGACATCACAGGTATGCATGAGTACTGGTAAACTGCTTAAAGGATCTAATCCCGCCCAGGTAAAGCTTTGCCCGTCCGAATGTAGGAAAGAAAGTATCAGGAAAGAAAGTATCAGGAAAGAAAGTATCAGGAAAAAAAGGATCAGGAAAAAAAGAATCTGGAAAAAAAGTATCAGGAAAAAAAATATCAGGATGAAAGTCTCAGTTTCATGTAAAAAGGAGAGATAAAAGGCTATGTAATGGCATCCGAATTAATCTTTAATTGCATTTTGATCGTTCAGTACCAAAATTCAGTGCCTTACATAATCATGTTCATGAGCATTGAGGTCCGACTTGCATACTTTAGCTTGTTTAATTGGAGGTTTAACATCCCCATCTACACTATAGGTCATTTTGGAGACGTTGCTATCAATTTGTGGGACTTTTACCTGACATTGGGATGAAATGACATCTCAAGCTCTGCCGCCCATTGAAACCAAACAGGGTTCATGAGCATGGAGGTCCAACTTGCACACTTTAGCTTGTTTAATTGGAGGTTTAACATCCCTGTCTACACTATATTGGTCATTCTGGAGGTGTTGCTTCCAATTTGTGGGAATTTTACCACACATTGAGATGAAATGACATCTAAAGCCCTGCTGCCCAGTGAAACCAAATAGGCTTCATGAGCATGGAGGTCTGACTTGCACACTTTAGTTTATTTAATTGGGGGTTTAACATCCCCGTCAACACAATATAGGTCATTTTGGACTTTTACCAGACATTGAGATGAAGTGACCTCGTACCTTTTATAATGTAAGGATTACAGAGATAGGTTGCAAAATTGATTATTAAACTGAAAAGAAATCAAAACATACAAAAGTATCCTAATCATATCATTGTAACATCAAAAGCAAATCTGGTTAAAACTGATACTTTTTTTCCAGATACCTTTTTTTCCAACCCAAAACTGATACTTTTTCCGATACTTTTTTTCTGATACTTTCTTTCCCATTACCGGCCTATCCATGCTTATAAACCCTATTGATTTCATTGGGAGACAGGGCTTGAGAAGTCATTTCATCTCATTGTCGGGTAAAAGTCCCACAAAATTGGAAGCAACATCTCCAAAATGACCTATTCAGTGTTGACGGGGACGTAAAACCTCAATCAAACAAACAATCAAATTGTCTTGATAAGACCAAATGAAACTGGAATATAATTCATATTGAGCCATAAACTAGGTCACAAGGTCAGATTTCTTTAAATCTGTGTGTGCACTTTACAGGTTAAAAATGATTCAGGTGAGCCACCATGGCCAATTTTTCTTATTGTTTCCAATAGTATTTTCCTACGGGCTATGCCATTGGTCCCTTTTGTTTATGATTGATCCCAGCTCCTTTTATGGGTCTCGGGGTCAATCACAGTTCAATGACTTCATGACAGGTGGAAATAAAGATCTCCATCTGTAGTCAACAAAACATTATTGATGTGCATCAGCGTAGTTCCCAGTGAAAACTCCCTTACGAACATGAATGTGACTAATTAGGGCCAAATGTTGCATGCAAGCTTATTGGTCACGGTGCTAGACTGCAGCTTTTTCTCTCACCAGTCTCTGATATTTTTGTCGGTTCTGCAGTTTCTGATATTTTTGTCCTTTCAGCAGTTTCTGATATTTTTGTCCTTTGTGCAGTTTCTGATATTTTTGTCCTTTCGGCAGTTTCTGATATTTTTGTCCTTTCGGCAGTTTCTGATATTTTTGTCCTTTCAAGCAGTTTCTGATATTTTTGTACTTTCAGCAGTTTCTGATATTTTTGTCCTTTCTGCAGTCTCTGATATTTTGTCCTTTCAGCAGTTTCTGATATTTTTGTCCGTTCAAGGTCTGAGCAAAATTGAAGCAGATTCAATTCTTTATATTTTATTTTTTCAGAGGAAATCAGACTTGACATTTTATATGAATCCTCTGCTCCCATCAAGCGATTCATATGAAATGTCAAGTCCAATTTCTGCTCTAAAGTCAGAAAAAAATGAAAAAGTCGTCAGCTCTAATTGTGTTTGATGCATAAAGAGTTGATGTCCCTTGTACAAGCTGTTACGGTATGTTACATTTCATGTTGTTTTGAAACTTTTAAGCCATAATTGCATCGAGCAGACGGCATTGTAACAAACTATTTGTTTCGTATTTTTCATAGAAAATACGGCTTGACATCACATGTTAAGAAGATGATTCACATATAATGTCAAACTTTTTTTTTTCTCTCAGAAAAATAAGCAAAACTAAAGACTGCTCTGGGATTTCCAGCTGGATTGTCGTCTGCACCGAAATTTCCATTATGATTGATGGGTTAAGGCTTATACAAAACACAGGTTTTCATGTGATAAGCTATTCTTCTGTAAAAGGAGATGTGTTAAACGTAGTTTAACAATTAGTTTTTTTTTAATTTGGGTAAAATAGCGTATGAGGAAAAACTGGAGGAAGTAATTACATATATATAAACTTAATTTAAACGTGTGTTTCATACTGTAAAAATCCTAAAAATTCGGACACCTTGAGGACTTGCTGTAATTCTTCTGAAATTTTAACAAATTTGTTTCATGATCCAGGAAGGACTCCAAGAGGTGCAGAAGGAATGGCAAACAGTGTAGACCCTGATCAGACGGCTCCTAGGAGCCGTCTGATCTGGGTCTACACTGTTTGCTAAGGCCTATCTGTCCCAAATACTTAGGATCATTACAGCAGTTGTCTTAGATTGTGATTAAAGATTTTTTTTGTTTTCGTACATAATTGGAATATCATATTTCTGGGTTGAGTTTGTATTACATATTTTGATGTGCTTTATTTATTTTCTAAAAACATGATTTATAGCAGTGTTGGCATGGAAACAAATTACAATTATTGTTATATTGCAAAAGTGAGGAATCTCTTAATTGATGTAGGATGTCGGGGTCAATTGTTTGTCGACGAAGCACAGTAGCTTTACAATGTTGATGTACATGTGACTGGGATTATTTATACTAAATAGATGTGGTATTCTTAACACTTTAGACGCTGAGAAAAACAAAAAACAACATCAGATTCTGAAAATGTCGTCTGCTTATATCGTCTGCTGAATCTTTTTGCAAACCTTTGAAAAATTTTTTTTGTTTGTTGGTTTGTTTGAGTTGAGGTTTAACGTTCCCGGTCATTTTGGAGACATTGCTTCCAATTTTGTGGGACTTTTACCTGACATTGGGATAAAAGGACACCTCAGTCCCTGCCGCCCAATGAAACCAGTAGGGTTTATAAGCAAGGACGGGCCGACTCACACCGCTTTGCCTGGCTTAGATCCTCTATGTGGTCTACAAGTACTTGTGTATGGGCTGGTTTCAGCTCTGCGTGGAAGCATCAGGCAGCCCATCTATTTCTTTAAGCCCCTAGTGGGGTGGGGCGGGGCAAATAGTGTGGATCCAGATCAGACTGCTCCTAGAGGGCCCACACTGTTTGCAAAAAATGACTTTTAAAGTAACTGGCACTCAATAATTGTCGTGATTGGCATTTAATGGTTTAAACAAATTGCATTGGTTTTGTTTGTTTGTTTGTTTGGCCGGTCAGTTTACCTTACCACACTTCCTTGGCAGGCTTATACATGAGCGGTTAACAAGTACAATGCACATTCTTTTGCCAAAAACTGACGACTGCCCTTCTTGAATCAGCGGAAGGGTGAGAATGACCCGGACAGGCATAACCCGATTGGTTAAAGATTTCAGTGGCAATTAATTAATTGCAGTTTGACATGACGTTAGTCCATTTATTCCTGCAATCCTAAAAATGGGATATTTGCAAATAATGTAGACCAAGATCAGATGCTGCAGTGTTGCATCTGATCAGGGTCTATGTTGGCTTTAAGTACAGGATTGCTTTTGTAAAACTTAAAACAAATGCAGTGAAACATACCTGACACCCCCACCCCTCTTCCCTACCTGAAATTTTGGATATGGACAAGTCCAAATCTAAAAGGCGAAATATTCTATTTCTCATAATATGTGGGTTAAATCTGCAAATTACCATATCTACCCAGAGTATAGTAAGATTTCTATATTAAGACCATCTTTGGGACTGTTCAAAAGTGGTCTTTAAGACCACTTTTGAACAGTCCCAAAGGTGGTCTCATATTGGGAGAGACTAGGTGTGGAAAACACAATGAAAGAATAATTAAAAGCTTTCTCAATGAGCTTTAAACAGCAGATTTAGTCTTAATTTTAGGTGCACAGGTCTTAATAGCAGAATTATACAATATTTGGACATCTTAAGCCCTTACCAAAAAAATTACTTTCTCTAAAATTGTACCTCATACAATTTACTACCTACTGGCCCCGATAGCTCAGTTGGTAGAGTGTCCCCTCCGGGGAACGGGAGGTCACGGGTTCGATCCCGGGCCGCGACATACCAAAGTCGTTAAAAATGGTACTAGCTGCTCCTCGCTTGGCACTCAGATGTATGGGGTAGAGCTAGGACTGGTCGACCCAGTGTCAGGATAATGTGACTGGGTGTGGTATCATGTAATGTGTCTGGGACATGATACTTCAGTGAGGCAGCACTATAAAAGTGAGCATTGAGCTCCCTGTCGCAACCAGACACCGTCGTGATATGACTGAAAAATTGTTGAAAGCGACGTTAAACCCGAATTCACACACACACACACAATTTACTATCTGACTGGTGTGTCTGAAAATAGCTGGATGAGTGGTGAACAGTGTAGACCCTGATGAGATGCCACAGTAATACTGGTTCAACAGTTTGTTATGGCCTGTTTGTCTGATTACTAAAAATGATAAAAATGTCGTAAAAGTTTAATATAACAGGAGGTCAAATGCCTTAAATGATAACAGCAGTTTTAACATTGATAATGATGAGCAGAGTTGACAGTCAGTGTACATAGGAAACATGAAAAAAAAAATCTATCATGAGGATTTAGAGATACATTAGTAAATTAATAGTATTGGGTTCATGAACTATTGATGAACAGTTCAGATCTTAGATGCATGAGCATGAACTCCAGATGAACTACATTCATGAACATGCTCATGAACTTTGATGAATAGTTCTTGAATTTTCATGAACAGTTTATGCATGTACATAAACCGTTAAAGTAAATCGTTCTTTAACAGAAACCCCAAAAGGGGGACCTTGGCAAACAGCGGAGGCCCAGATCAGACGCCGCAGAACGCGGCGCCTGATCAGGGCCTACACTGTTTGCAAAAAGTTCAGCCATTTTCGAAATTCAGTTTTGAAGAAAAGACAAACTGACAACCCTAAGTTGTGAAATGGACTTCTGCTATATACATAGGAGGAAGATTTGGTACAAAATGGGTCAACTGATTCTTAACAAGGACACTAGTGATCATTTGGTAATGTTCTATTTAGTGCCACAGAATCTCTGATTGTAAAGAGGATTTCTAATGAAACTCAATGTTTCGTAGGTGCATTAGAATATAAGAATCTTATATGGGGTTCTGTTGTAGATGAGCGTTTCCAACCCGAGGGATGACCGAGGTTCCGCTCAGCACGGTAATCCCGAGGGTTGGAAACGCCCATCTACAATAGAACCCCATATTGGATTCTTTTTCTTGCACAACACCTCCGGTTAGTTTTGAAAGCTCGCACATGTATATTGTTTGCAAAATAAAAGTATTGCGGAAGTAGTTCCGGCGGTTGAATAGAATTGAAGCGCATTTATGTTAGTTGCCTGGGTCGGAACACCAGGGTCAGAACATAAATTTCTATCCCAGGGTAAAATCACGGATTTGCTTGTCTGGTGTGCAAGAACTTCATTTCTCAAATGATATAAAACTTTTTGCATGCACAATGTGTATGCCATGATCTGAGTTAGAATCCTTGCTGTCAGATTGCATAGAGAAATTGCCCGTAAATCTCCATGCAGTTTATGTGGAATTTATTTAAATAAGTTTAAAAGAGTTGATCAGTTCTATACTACACAAACTTTGGTAGGCATAATTTGTTAGCCTAACCCATAAAATGCCAATCACGACTATTGTCATCTGCTTTGCTGTCTGCCAGTTACCTTAAAAGTAATTTTACGCAAACAGTGTGGACCCAGATCAGACTCCTGCAGTCTGATCTGGACCCACACTGTTTGCCTGTATGCAAAATATTTTTGAATAAGTTTGAAAAAAATTCAGCAGACGACATTTTCAGATGTTGTTGTTCTCAGCAGGGTAAGGGTTAAAAAATAATGTGTTTGTATTGGAGTTTCACGGCCCAGTCAACACTATTTTAGGTAATTTTTGAGTCTGTCAGTTAACCCATCCACACTAAATTTCCTGGACAGGCTTATACGTAAGCAGTTAACTAGTACAGTGCATATTTCGCCAGAAACTGACAACTGCCCTTCTTGAATCAGCAGAAGGGAGAGAATGACCATAGAAAAAATTTCATGGTCAATCTCCACAAAAGAATATTGCCTCCTGCGGCAGGAATCGAATCCACTTGCTCCTGATCACCAGTCAGACACGCATCAGACTGAGCTACCGAGGCCGGCAAAAAATAATGTGACAGAAATCAGAATGTCTCTGTTAAGGCAAATTTAGTTGGTGTCTTACAGTTGATACCCATTCCTGAAAATAAATAAAGAAAACAAAAAAGAAAATAATGTCAACCCTTAAAATGACACCATTTTCAAGGTGCAATAAAAAACATAATATTATTTACCCTAAATATTGGACTCCTCAATTCCTTACCTAATACTGTAACAAATTTGTTTGACAATCCTGCAATTCCCAGCCACCAAAGAATGCCGGGCCAACGTCAGGCCGATAGCGGTACGACGTGGTAACGTCGTACCGCTATCGGCCCGACGTTGGCCCATGGTTTGTGCTGGCAGGAAAGGGAGACCAAAAGTGCAGCTGAAATTGCAAACAGTTTAGACCTTAATCCTTTATGTACCAAATGGAATCTTCCTTCTTATATATAGCAGTAGTCCAGTTCAAATTTTAAGGGTGTCAGGTTGTGTTTTCTTCAAAAATTTATTTGAAAAATGGCTGGACTTACTTTGCAAATAGTGTAGGCCCTGACCAGATGCCACATTCTGCAGCATCTGATCTGGGCCTGCACTGTTTGCCACTTAACCCTTTTGGGGTTTCCGGTACCAAATGAGTAAATTTGTTTGATTTGAGGTTTAATGTCCCCGTCAACACTGAAAAGTTCATTTTGGAGACGTTGCTTCAAATTTTGTAGGACTTATACCCAACATGGAGATGGAATGACATCTCAAGCCCTGCTGCCCAATGAAACCAGTAGGTTTATATGCATGGGCGGGCCGATTAGCACCGCTTTGCCTGGGCAGACTTAGATCCTCTAAGAGGTTTACCAGTACTCATGTGCAGGTTGGTTTCAGCTGTGCGTGGAAGCATCATGAAGCCCATATATTTCTTCAAGCCCCGATGGGCAGGGGCTGCCCAAATGAGTAAAGCAGACTGCAGTCTGATCTGGGTCTGCACTGTTTGCTCAACCCTTTTTGTACCAAATGGAATCTTGACCTCCTTATATATAGCAGTAGTCCATTTTAAACTTTAGGGGTGTCAGGTTTTGTTTTCATCAAATGACAGAACTTTCAGCAAACAACGGAGGCCCTGATCAGACGCCGCATCCTGCGGCATCTGATTTGGGCCTCCACTGTTTGCCAGGGTACCCGTTTTGGGATTTCTGGTACAAAATGGGTTAATCAGGCATGTCTGTACTTAGTATCATTACAGTAATATTGAATTATTGGTGCTTCACAAAACTTGTGAAGTATAACTCGCAGGTCTAACTTAATTTAAAAACATTGATTGTTATCGGATGTAAAACGCTAAAACAGGAGTGTGAATTACTTGAAAAAAATGACAATAAAGTGGATGGAATTGGAGAATATAAATTTGACATAGATTTTAGGTAACCCATTCTATGCGGGGGGGGGGGGGGGGGGGGGGGGGGGGGGGAACCTCTAAAGAGGTACCTTAGCAAACAGTGCAGGCCCAGATCAGATGCCACAGAATGCAGCGTCTGAGCAGGGCCTGCACTATTTGCTAACAGAATTTTCTGTCAAAAACGGTTAAAAATGAAAAAATAGGCCTGACGTCCCTTAACCCTTATCTTGCTGTTCACGACAACCCCTATCTTTGCAAACAGTGTAGATCCAGATCAGATGGCTTCTGAAGCCATCTGATCAGGATCTACACTGTTTGGCATTTAGTTTATAAATTTGTAGCAATAAATTACATCAAGTAATTTGATTGGATGATAGACAGAAATGGGTGTGGCTTAGATGGATATTCAGCAAGATGAGGGTTAATAAATGACAAATGGACTTGTCTAACGTAGCAATTGAAGAGTCCACTAGCATACAATGGGTTAAACTTTTTCTACAGTAAACTGTGGCGGCAATAAACTTCCCGGTAGTACATTATGGAGATATATAGGGTTTTCATTCTTTGACTGATGTTATGGTAGATCTAATAGCCACACCGGACAGTTAAAATTTTTAGTTAAATTATACATTGTGATGAGAGGTCACGGGTTCGATCCCGGGCCGCGACTTACCAAAGTCGTTAAAAATGGTATTAGCTGCTCCTCGCTTGGCACTCAGATTTAATGGGTAGAGCTAGGACTGGTCGACCCAGTGTCAGGATAATGTGACTGGGTGTGGTATCATGTAATGTGTCTGGGACATGATACTTCAGTGAGGCAGCACTATAAAAGTGAGCATTGAGCTCCCTGTCGCAACCAGACACAGTAGTGATATGACTGAAAAATTGTTGAAAGCGACGTTAAACCTGAATTCACACACACACACATTGTGATGAAAGCTCCAAGCTTATTGAATTGCTCTTGAACACTCATTCTGGATGTTATCATGCGCACGCGAGAGGCAGGCAGTGACTTTTACATCACTGCTGCCCATTTACACATCATTGTCATAACCTGTCTAAGTGCCGAAAGACACACCTTGCCTCTGGTGGCCGAATTCGAACCCACAATCTTTCGATCATAACCACTGAGCTATTGAGTAATTGTTTGGAGTAAAACAGCCCAGTCAACACTGTTTAGGTCATATCACGCCAGTCAGTTTAACTAATCACACTTTTTTTCTGAGCAGGCTTATCCATAAGCGGTTATAGGCCACAGAATGTGGCATCTGATCCGAGTCTGTACTGTTGGCAAAAAGTTCAGCCAATTTCCAAACGCAACCTGTCAACCATAAGTTTTTCAATGGACTCGTGCTATATATGAGGAAGATTCTATTTTGTGCAAAATGGGTTTAGTCCAAGTTCAGGCCCAGACCTAGCTTTTCATGGAAGTCTTGTTTTATAAAGGGATGTTTTAACCCATAAAATGCCAATCACAACAATTGTCATCTGCTTTGTCGTCTGCTGGTAACTTAAAAGTCATTTTTGCAAACAGTGTGGACCCAAATCAGACCGCTCCTCTAGGAACAGTCTGATTTGGGTCAACACTGTTTGCCTGTATGCAAAAATATTTTGTAAAACATTTGCAAAAAAAAAAAAAAATCCGCAGATGACATAAGCAGAAGACACTTTCAAATGTAGTTTTTCTAATAATTGTTAAATGTGTTATATCCGATTTCGTTCTATAATAAACAATGTTAAAATGAGGCTCATATGTAGTTTAACCCTTTTGTACCAAATGTAATCTTCCTCCTTATATATAGCAGGAGCCAATTTCAAAGTTTAGGGGTGTCAGGTTGTGTTTTCTTCAAAATTTATTTGGAAAATGGCAACATTTTGTGAACAGTGTAGGCCCTGATCAGACACCGTATTCTGCTGCAGCATCTGATCCGGGCCTGTACTGTTTGCCAGGGTACCCATTTTGGGGTTTCCGGGTACAAAATGGGTTAACAGAGAAACTCATAAATTGAGATTGGCAAACAGTGCAGGCCAAGATCAGACGTTGCTGTAGGCCATGTCTGTGTGTGTTTGAGTGTTACCTCCCACCCACCAACATCTAAGGTCATTTAAAGACTCATCTGAAAGTCTGAACAAGCCTGGGAAAATCTGAAGAAGCCCGTGATCGAAACCATGACCCCAGGTTTACGAGGCCAGTAGCTTAACTTCTGCAAGCCATGTCTGATCAGGACCTTCACTGTTTTGCAAAATGTTCAACCATTTTCTAAATACATTTGCAAAATCTCAACCTGACACCCCTAGATTTTGAAATGGGCTCTGCTGTTTATTAGGTGGAACATTCCATTCAGTACAAAAGAAAAGGTAGAAAGGCAGTGAGAAAAACAGATGCATACTGTAAATATCCTTAAAATTTGGACACCTTCAGCACTTGCTGTAATTCTCCTAAAAAGTTTTACAAATTTGTTTCATGATCCAGCAAGGAGTCCAAAATGTACAGACGGAGTGGCAAACAGTGTAGACCCTGATCAGACTGCTCCTCAGGAGCAGTCTGATCTGGGTCTGCACTGTTTGCTTAGGCTTGTCTGTCCCAATACTTTGTATCATTTCGATAAATCATTTATGAAGATCTGAAGTATTCCAGAAATTAAGTGTACAGGTGAGAGAGAATAAACAAATAGGTCTGTTATGAGGAAAACAGATGTCATAAGTTTGTTCATAAAAGTATCTACTCTAAATATTCAGACACCTTAACTCCTTACCATAATTGCTCTAAAATTTGAAGTATAATTTACCACCACCCGGCCCCCACACATAGGGGCGTGAAGAAATATATGGGCTGCATGATGCTTCTCCGCAGAGCTGAATCCGGCCCGCACACTAGTACTGGTAAACCACTTAGAGGATCTAAGACTGTCCAGGAACCGTGGTGCGAGGCGGACCATCCATGCTAATAAACCCTATTGGTTTCATTGGGCGACAGGGCTTGAGATGTCATTTCATCTAAATGTCGGGTAAAAGTCCCACAAAATTGGAAGCAACGTCTCCAAAATGACCTTTACAGTGTTGACGGGGACGTTAAACCTCAAATCAAACAAACAAAACAATTTACCACCCAGTTTTGTGGCTTATTGGGGCATCTGTCTGCAATTTTGTGATATGACATTACCAACCGTCCAATGCATGCAAGTCTTTTGGTTTCATTGGAGGGGAAAGGATTGAGATGTTACGTATTTCATCTCAATATCGGGTAAAGGTCACACAAAGTTGGAAGCAATATTTCCAAAATGACCTAAATAGTGTTGACAGGGAGGTTAAACATGAATTCAAACAAACAAAGACATCATCTAACAGTCCTCTTTATTCTGTCTGCAGTTTTGTGACATGACATCAGCTGAATGTCTATGCATTCTGTTAGCAGTTTTGTGACATGACATCAGCTGAATGTCTATGCATTCTGTTAGCAGTTTTGTGACATGACAATAGCTAAATGTCTATGCATTCTGTTAGCATTTTTTATGACATGACATCAGCTAAATGTCTATGCATTCTGTTAGCAGTTTTGTGACATGACATCAGCTAACTGTCTGTGCATTCTGTTTACAGACATGTTAAGTTTTGAAAATAAAAATGAGGGAGACAGCACGTTCGATGAGGATTGGCGAGCGCCAAAGGCGCCAAGCTTTGGGGGCAAGTTCCCAGGATAGCCTAGAAAATGGTGTATTCTGAGAGCTTTTGTTTATTCTTTACACTGCTGTTCATGGACAAATAACTAATATATATTTTTAAAATCATTTCCTTGGGAAGATGTCTTCAAACTGGCACCTAGCCAAATCTGTCCCCCACCTTCATCCCAAACACACCCAAGGTGTATTATGCTACAGCACAAGAGCATATCTTACCATACATGCCCAGATAGATAGATAGATACACCCGGACCTTGTTGTAGCACGATTAGTTAAAGCACGACTTCAGATACAGCACGGTTTTGCTTTGGACCCCAAATTTTCCCCAGCTAACATTTATAAATATAATCCAAGGTTTCTATCAAGTTTCAAGCACAACAACTTTATTCCCCTCCGACTTTTAAGTGCAGAAATACGGTATATAATACTGTACAGGTCGATGAATGTTTACTGAACATTACGTCACACGGGTCTATCCATCTGATACCGTTATCTAGGGATGTCAATGTCGTCAGTAAATGCAAACTTCTAAAATAAAAGCTGAAACTCATTCTCATGCGCAACAATAGAACTTATTGTTTGAATTATAAAAGATAGAAAATAAAAATACGACAAAAATTGTCGAGAAAAACTGAAAACTTAAAAGCAAACACCTTACGTAATAATTTGATGGTAGGCATCGTTTGAATGTAAGATTACTATACGCAACAATGCTCGTGAATAACAAATAGCCGAGTGGTTAGAGCATTAAAGTCCTCTGTGTGGTAAGGGCGAGGGATAGAAGAGACACACCCAAGGCGTAATTATTTTAAAACTTTTTTTTCTTTTTTTTTCTGTATTATTATCTCGTACATATATTTTGAGCCTTGCTACAACTCTACATATAGTTTTATGTTTTTATTATAAAATATTTGTATTGTTTTTTATTCTAAGATTTTTTCTTTCTTTTTCTTTTCCTTTGTTTTCTTTTAATATTAGTATGTAATACATTATTTTCAAACTCCAGCAATTCACATTAACTTGAATTTCATAATTTCGGAATTTCATATTTCGAAATTGCAATACAAAAACAGTTTTGATTCTTCGGCAGTGTCGGTAGATTCATCATCCTCAGAAGCAGTCTCTGTACCTTCGTCGCTATCATCTCCAACGCCACTGTCAGAGGTCATGTGGATAATTGTTCGCTCCGTTTCAGCCTCAACAGCGATATCCCTTTTACAATAGTCCTGTTCAGGCCCCCGTCCATTTGGGCTTGAAGAAATAGATTGGCTGCACGATGCTTCTACGCAGAGCTGAAACCGACCGCACACGAGTACTGGTAAACCGCTTAGAGGATCTAAGCCTGCCCAGGCAAAGCGGTGCGAGTCGGCCCGTCCATGCTTATAAACCCTATTGGTTTCATTGGGCGGCAGGGCTTGAGATGTCATTTCATCTCAATGCCGGGTAAACGTCCCACAAAACTGGAAGCAACGTCTCCAAAATGACCAATACAGTGTTGACGGGGACGTTAAACCTTAAATCAAACAAAACAATAGTCCTGTTCAGCCTTTTCGACATGCGTTAAGCAAGCAGACCATTCTTTTTCAACAATGCTTCTAATGCCTTCTTCGATCAGAGCCTTGATATCCGGCATGTGAGGCTGAATATTTGATTGGCCAATATAATCTTTCGAATTTCCCCCATATCATCGTCAAAGTTTGGCATTCAGATCAGAATGGTATGGTGAAAGCCGCAGAACTGTGTGCCCGTGGTTTATTCGTTTGCAAAGTTCCAAAAGATCAGGCTTGAACATTTCTTGCCACAGACTGCATAAAACTGTATTAAAGGAAAAAAAGTGCGAAAAACAAAAATGTTATTCAAAATTTGAGATTCGAACCTGTGACCTTTGGATAACTAGGTTGTTAAAGTTTAGTTAAAGTTTATGTATGTAACCAATACCGCCACATCGTATTGCTGCAACGATGTCATATCAGAATAATATACATCAAAGATTTTGTGAATTAAGCGAGATAAAAGTTGTTAACCCCTACATAACGGTTTCCGATGGAATGGTCCGTATGACGTAGTGTTCAGTAAACAGTCATCGGTCTATAGTTGTGGTCAATAACGGTACTACTTTTTCAAGTTCAAGTTAATTTATAAATATAATCCAAGGTTTCTATCAAGTTTCAAGCACAGCAACTTTATTTCCCTCCGACTTTTAAGTGCAGAAATACGGTATATAATAATGTAGTTCTCATGGTCAATAACGGTACCTTTTCAAGTTCAAGTTAATTTATAAATATAATCCAAGGTTTCTATTAAGTTTCAAGCACAACAACTTTATTCCCGTCTGACTTTTTTGTGCAGAAATACGGTATATAATACCGTAGTTGTCACTGTCAATAATGGTACTTTTTCAAGTTCAAGTTAATTTATGAATATAATCAAAGGTTTCTATCAAGTTTCAAGCACAAAAACTTAATCCCTTCGGATTTTTAAGTGCGGAAATACGATATATAATACTGTAGTTGTCACGGTCAATAAAGGTACTTTTTCAAGTTCAAGTTAATTGCAGACATGTTATAACAGCTTGACCAATTAGCAATTAAAGATACTGGTAACAAGCATGATTTAACGCAAGCTGCAGCCGATATACTCAAAAGATCAAAATTGTCATCTTAGCGAGATAAGCGCATAAAGAATGCACATTAGTTTATAATTTAAGGATGCAGCCACAAGACGAGGACCCCTCCATCCAAAACTTTCACACCTGCTCAACAAGCAAGTTCAAGGCGTACTTCAAAGATCTCCGCCACCAAAATCGCCATGAAATCCACCATCCACAAACCGCTGCTACCGTTTTTCTGCACGCGATCGGTAACTAACGTCATTCGACCCAGCACCCTCGCACGTGTTTAATGTCATTGTTTTATTTTAATTCATAAAAACAAGTTTGCAACCGGTTAAGAAATATTTTCTCGATAGCTAAACAGTTGTGGATAGAGATGGATAGAGAAGGGTGCCTTGCACAATTCCCGACTTATCTCCGGAAGCTCCTTGTCAAACACCAACAGCAGCATATAGATGTGTTTACACACATTAAAGCATTCCACTTTTCCCACCAAGCGTCCGCTATTTTGGCGCCAAAACATAAACATGCACGAGACAGTAGAATAGTCCGTTTTTATTATGCATACATACCGTGAGGTGTAGCTCAACGTCTTAGCAGCGATTACATCATTTTCACATATTGTTGTTTAAATTTTATGATTGGGGGATAAATGCAAATCAGAGACATAACTTAATCTTATTTTCACACCTTGTCACGCAGAAGATTATAGACTTATCGAGAGCACCAGAGGCTTGTGTTTACAGTGTAATAGTAGAATAGACTGATCCGTGACAAATACGGTCGGGGTTTATAACACGATTCGGTTAACTAACGCAGTCCGTTGGTTAAGGAAATTAACCGTTATGATTTACATTCATTTTTGCAATCACTTCAAAAAATGATTGTTTTCATTTGTTAATGCTCATCTGCAGGCATGGAACAGTGTTTTAATCCCCAATAATACTGGACAGTGCGTTAATTATTATCAGTTTATTCACGGATTTCCTCGGGTTTTTCCACTGGATTTTACACACACGAAAATACAAGCGCAGCTTTTCAAAAATTTACCCCAAAACGGTATTTTCATTTTTCCGGGAGTTTTATCCTGAATTTCGTGAGGCGTGAGAAAAGCTATTTTTTCGGGAGTCTCCCGCGATTTTCGGGAGACTTAACATGTCTGTGTTTAATAGCAGTTTTGTGACATGCCATCAGCTAACTGTCTGTGCATTCTGTTTAATAGCAGTTTTGATACATGGCATCAGCTAAATGTCTGTGCATTCTGATTAATAGCAGTTTTGATATGTGGCATCAGCTAAATGTCAGTGCATTCCTATTTAATAGCAGTTTTGAGACATGACATCAGCTAAATGTCTGTGCATTCTGTGTGACATGACATCAGCTAAATGTCTATGCATTCTGTTGGCAGTTTTGTGACATGACATCATCTAACTGTCTGTGCATTGTTTAATAGCAGTTTTGTGACATGACATCAGCTAACTGTCTGTGCATTCTGTTTAATAGCAGTTTTGATACGCGACATCAGCTAAATGTCTGTGCATTCTGATTAATAGCTTTGTTTGTTTGTTTGATTTGAGGTTTAACGTCCCCATCAACACTGTAAAGGTCATTTTGGAGACGTTGCTTCCAATTTTGTGGAACTTTTACACGACATTGAGATGAAATGACATCTCAAGCCCTGTCGCCCAATGAAACCAATAGGGTTTATTAGCATGGACGGTCTGCCTCACACAGTGGTTCTTGGACAGGCTTCGATCCTCTAAGCGGTTTACCAGTACTAGTGTGCGAGCCGGATTCAGCTCTGCGTGAAAGCATCATGCAGCCCATATATTTCTTCAAGCCCCTATGGGCTGGGGCTTCTGATTAATAGCAGTTTTGATATGTGGCATCAGCTAAATGTCAGTGCATTCCTATTTAAAAGCAGTTTTGAGACATGACACCAGCTAAATGTCTGTGCATTCTGTGTGACATGACATCAGCTAACTGTCTGTGCATTCTGTTAGCAGTTTTGTGCTTGACATCAGCTAAATGTCAGTGTATTCTGTTAGCAGTATGGTGACATGACATCAGCTAAATGCCTGTGCATTCTGTTTAATAGCAGTTTGTGACATTAATCAGCTAAATGTCTATGCATTCTGTTAGCAGTTATGTGACATGACATCAGCTAAATATATGTGCATTCTGTTTTATAGCAGTTTGTTTTATGACATGACATCAGCTAACTGTCTGTGCATTCTGTTTAATAGCAGTTATGTGACATGACATCAGCTAAATGTCTGTGCATTCTGTTAGCAGTTTTGTGACATGACATCAGCTAAATGTCTATGCATTCTGTTTTATAGCAGTTTTGTAACATGACGTCAGCCAAATGTCTGTGCATTGAGTTAAATAGCAGTTTGAAAGATGACATCAGCTAAATGTCTGTGCATTCTATTTAATAACGGTTCTCTGGCTAAATGTCCATGCATTTTGTTAGCAGTTTTGTGACATGACTTCAGATAAATGTCTGTGCATTCTGTTTTAGAGCAGTTTTGTGACATAACATCAGCTATATGTCTATGCGTTTTGTTAGCAGTTTTGTGACATGACTTTAGCTAAATGTCTGTGAATTCTGCTTAATAGCAGTTTTGTGACATGGCATCAGCTTACTGTCTGTGCATTCTGTTAGCAGTTTTGTGACATGACATCAGCTAAATGTCTGCACATTCTGTTTAATAGCAGTTTTGTGACATGACATCAGATAAATGCCTGTGCATTCTGTTTAATAGCAGTTTTGTGACATGACATCAGCTAAATGCCTATGCATTCTGTTAGCAGTTTTGTGACATGACATCAGCTAAATGTCTGTGCATTCTGTTTAATAGCAGTTTGTTTTAAGACATGACATTAGCTTACTGTCTGTGCATTCTGTTTAATAGCAGTTATGTGACATGACATCAGCTAAATGTCTGTGCATTCTGTTTAAAAGCAGTTTTGTGACATGAAGTCAGCCAAATGTCTGTGCATTTTGTTTAATAGCAGTTTGAGGGATGAAATCGGCTTAATGTCTGTGCATTCTATTTAATAGCAGTTTTCTGGCATGACACCAGCTAAATGTCCATGCATTTTGTAAGCAGTTTTTGTGCCATGACATCAGCTTAATGTCTGTGCATTCTGTTAAATAGCAGTTTGTTTTGTGTCATTGCATCAGCTAAATGTCTATGCATTCTGTTAGCAGTTTTGTGACAAGACATCAGCTAAATGTCTGTGCATTCTGCTTAATAGCAGTTTTGTGACATGACACCAGCTAAATGTCTGTGCATTCTGTTTAATAGCAGTTTTGTGACATGACATCAGCTAAATGTCTATGCATTCTGTTAGCAGTTTTGTGACATGACATAAGCTAAAAGTCTGTGCATTCTGTTAGCAGTTTTGTGACATGTCATCAGCTAATTGTCTGTGCATTCTGTTTAATAGCAGTTTTGTGACATGTAATCAGCTAAATACCTATGTATTCTGTTTAATAGCAGTTTTGTGACATGACATCAGCTAAATGCCTATGCATTCTGTTTAATAGCAGTTTGTTTTGTGACATGACATCAGCTTACTGTCTGTGCATTCTGTTTATAAGTCATTTTGTAACATGACATCAGCTAAATGTCTGTGCATTCTGTTAGCAGTTTTGTGACATGACATCAGCTAAATATCTTTGCATTCTGTTTAATAGCAGTTTTGTGGCATGGCATCAGCTAAATGTCTGTGCATTCAGTTTAATAGCAGTTTTGAGACATGACATCAGCTAACTGTCTGTGCATTCTATTAGCAGTTTTGTGATATGACATCAGCTAAATGTCTGTGCTTTCTGTTTAATAGCAGTTTTGTGACATGAAATCAGCTAAATGCCTGTGCATTCTGTTTAATAGCAGTTTTGTGACATGACATCAGCTAAATGTCTATGCATTCTGTCTGCAGTTTTGTGACATGACATCAGCTAAATGTATGTGCATTCTGTTTAATAGCAGTTTGTTTTGTGACATGACATCAGCTAACTGTCTGTGCATTCTGTTTAATAGCAGTTTTGTGACATGACATTAGCTAAATGTCTGTGCATTCTGTTTAATAGCAGTTTTGTGACATGGCATCAGCTTAATGTCTGTGCATTCAGTTAAATAGCAGTTTTGTTACATGACATCAGCTAAATGTCTGTGCATTCAGTTTAGTAACAGTTTTGTGACATGACATTGGCTAAATGTCTGTACAATCTGTTTAATAGCAGTTTTGATATGTGACATCAGCTAAATGTCTGTGCATTCTGTTCAATAGCAGTTTTGATATGTGACATCAGCTAAATTCTATGCATTCTGTTTAATAGCAGTTTTTTGACATGACTTTAGCTAAATGTCTGTGCCTTCTGTTTAAAAGGAGTTTTTTTGCATGACATCAGCTAAATGTCTGTGCATTCTGTTTAATAGCAGTTTTGTTGCCTGACATCTGCAAAATGTCTATGCATTATGTTAGCAGTTTTGTGGCATGACATAGGCTAAATGTCTATGCATTCTGTTTAATAGCAATTTTGTGGGACTTTTACTCGACATTGAGATCTGCCCCCGCCCATAGGGGCTTGAAGAAATATATGGGCTGCACGATGCTTCCACGCAGAGCTGAATCCGGCCCCCACACTAGTACTGGTAAACAGCTTAGAGGATCTAAGCCTGTCCAGGAACCGCAGTGCGAGGCGGACCGTCCATGCTAATAAACCCTATTGGTTTCATTGGGCGACAGGGCTTGAGATGTCATTCCATCTCAATGTCGGGTAAAAGTCCCACAAAATTGGAAGCAACGTCTCCAAAATGACCTTTACAGTGTTGACGGGGACGTTAAACCTCAAATCAAACAAAAACTCGACATTGAGATGAAATGACATCTTAAGTCCTTTTGCCTAGTGAAACCAAAAGAGCTTATAACTATGATAACTATAAGCCTGGATGGTCCGACTCCGATCCTCTAAGTGGTTTACCAGTACTAGTGTGCGGTCAGATTTCAGCTCTGCGTGGAAGCATCATGCAGCCCATCTATTTCTTCAAGCCCAGATGGGCGGGGGCAGACAAAAAGGGTTTATTTTAAAAACCAGAAACTATAATATAGTCAGTAGACTTGACCAACAACAACACCTACTTCTCTGAAAACAGTGTAGATCCAGATCAGATGGCTTTTGAAAAAGCCATCTGATCTTGATCTACACTGTTTGTCAAGCAGAAATACATTGTATCTAAACTCCGTTCAGAAAATCTGAATCATCGATTTTTTCGTTTCTTCCTTTTAATACTCATTTTAGCCCATATATCACTATGGGAATGTTGTAGACCTCACCCTCCGCCGATTTCTCCAACAAGTCGTATGCCTCAGCGACAGCCAGGAAAGGCTGTGATTATTTGGAGAAAATTGCAAAATCTAAATTTTCGTTCACAGACTAAGACATTCTGACAGGTTCGACACACCCTTTTAAACCATATATAGAAGTGGTCACTGTTCTTGTAAATTACAAGGGCGTATATATTTTATTTGCACGATCACTTCATGGAAAATCATTAGCTGTGACACCACATCTGACATCGGTATAATTCATTTTGACCACTGCTGACAGCACATCGCGCTAGTGGCTCCCCGTGCCTAGTGAGCTTCTATCTGGCCATTCGAATGTAAGGTATGTCGTAATTGCATATCTATTTATAAAGTGCATCACATGTATTTGAATATGTATTATTTTATCTGACAATCATCATCAAATGGACTTAGTCTGTGGTCTCATTTCTTTGTTTTGCAATTTTCTACAAATAATCACAGCCTTTCCTGACTGTCGCAGAGGCATACGACTTGCTGGAGAAATCGGCGGAGGGTGAGGTCTAAAACTTTCCCATAGTGATGTATGGGCTAAAATGAGCATTAAAAGGAAGAAACGAAAAAATCGATGATTCAGATTTTCTGAACGGAGTTTAGTAATCTGATCGGTTGATAGTGAGCAATCAGGCAATGGGTATGACAAAATTAATTTATTCTATTCCCCAGGATGAGGGTTAGAAGGTTTTATTTAGCGATAATGATTTCCGTCTTTTGATTGGTTGATGTTTTTGGCTGGAATCAGCTCAGTAATACCTCGTAGTACATCAGCAAAAGGAGAATAATGTTGGATAATTTTCCATGTTTTGATAAAGAGAAGAATCATCCGCCTATTATCTACATTACATCTCATTATCTGTTGTTGAAGTAAGTGTTTGTGGTGTCCGACTGTCTGGAGATTTTATGGTACCATATTTTACCTCATGGATTCGGAAACTAGGCTTGAGCAAACAGTGTAAACCCAGATGAGACGCTGCAAAATGCGGCGTCTCATCAGGATCTACACTGTTTGCCACTCACCAAGCTATTTTTAGACTTACCGAAAAAATCCTAGAAATTCGGGGAACCTTGAGGACTTGCTGTAATTCTCCTAAAATTTTAACATATTTGTTTCATGATCCAGCAAGGTCCTCGTCCAAAAAGAGCAGACAGAATGACAGTCAGTGTAGATCCTGATCAGACTGCTCTGTCTGATCTGGGTCTGCACTGTTTCTTTTAGCCTGTCTGTTACAGTACTTAGGACAATTGCGGTAACATCCTGTAGTGAATTATACCCAAATTTCGTTAGTATGGTAAGGACTTAGTTATTCCAATATTTCCAATATTTAGGATAAATATGGTAGATGTGAATTATTGTCCCTTCAAGGGCTAATCACAACTATTTTGGCAGACAACATTTTCAAAGATATTTTTTTCTTATTTTTAAGAGAAAATAAAGCTTGACATTACATGTGAACTTCTGCTAGGCAGACAATTCACATGAAATGTCAAGCCTTTTTTCTTTGCGCCGTAAAATAATTAGGTTGTCGTGTGCTCTAGAATATTCTGTCGCACTTAAAGGGTTAAGAACCGTCTCCGAAATGGAATTCGTCATGCAGTGATCAATTTAGCTGTGGTAGAGGATTATCGTATCTGGAATTAGATTAGAAACCTGGAATAGGACAACGTACATGAATTCTCGTACTGTTTCCAAAGTAAAGGATGGAACTACTTTCAAAGGGCAAAGAATTGATTTTTCTTTCACGAGTGTATAATTAAGACGGTGATGATTTAAATGAGACTGTAAGGTCTATATTTTTAATGTTCTAGAAGTTAGAGCAAAGAAACAATACATGCATGCATGTGATTTGGATTAATGGAAGATTCATTTAATGAAATTGGATAATAAAATATTGGAACATACAGTGTAAGCAATGGATACTGATAATTCCAGTTTGGATAATGAGTCAGGTAAGTTATATTTATTTATTTATTTATTTATTTTTAGAAGCCTCTGTGGTGTAGTAGTTATTCTGCTTGCCTGATCATCACGTGAACAAGTCCGTGAAATGAAGACCCCCTTATACCCCACTTTGTATAGAGAAAACTGGGGTTTACGGGGTAATACCTTATTTTCTTATTTTTATTCCAAGACATAGGTTGTGGGTACTCGTTAGAACCGCCTCAATGAGGTGGTTCTATCGAGCACTCACAACCTATATTTGCAGTATAAATAATAGAAATATCATGGATTTTCATCCGAAAAGTAGTCATTTGGAGATGTGAAAAAATGCACTATGTCGCACGGGTGTGTTAGCATTATGTAAGCCTAGAATTGCAGGTTCCATTCCGGGCATCTCTAGGCTTTTCCTGAGGTTCCATCTCCTTATGACCTTAGTTGTTGGTAGAACGCAAAACTCAAGAGAAATTATTTATATTTATTTATGTCTTGCTGGGCATTCTCAGAAAAGCTGACTCTCAACCCTTATCTTGCTGTTCACGACAAACCCTATCTTTGCAAACAGTGTAGATCCAGATCAGATGACTTCTGAAGAAGCCATCTGATCAGGATCTCCACTGTTTGGCATTCCGTTTATGAATTTGTAGCAATAAATTGCATAAAGTAATTTGATTGGTTGATAGACAGAGATGGGTGTGGCTTAAATGAATATTCAGCAAGAGAAGTGTTAACTAAAGCCAAACTGCTTGGGTCACTGTTTATTATTTGATTAACCCATTGTATGCTAGTGGACTCTCCCATTGCTATATGTTGGACAAGTCCATTTGTCATATAAGGGGTGTCGGGCCTATCTGTTCGTTTTAATTCTATTTTTGATGGAAAAGTCTGTTAGCAAATAGTGCAGGCCCTGATTCTGCGGCATCTAATCTGGGCCTGCCCTGTTTGCCAAGTTCCCCAATTTAGGGGTTTCCCTGCATACAATTGATTAATGAAGGCTCTTGTAAACTCTACTTGATATAGGGAAAAGTGGGATTTATATGGGTAAACAGTTTGTTTTTCTTAATCTTAATGCAAAATTATAAATTATGGGTATGGCGGTAATTGCTAGAACCTGATCAGACCCCACATTATGCATCACATGAACAAGTCCATGAAATAAAGACACCCCTAAACCCCACTTTATATAGAGAAACCTGGGGTTTATGGGGGTAAACATTATTTTCTTATTTCTGCTCAAAGACATAGGTTGTGGGTACTCGTTAGAACCGCCTCATTGAGGCGGTTCTAACGAGTACCCACAACCTCTGTTTTGAGTATAAATCAGAAAAACATCACAAATTTTCTTCAAAAATTGACCCTTTTTGGGGATGTGATGCACGGGTGTGTTATCGTAATGGTATCTGCACTGCTCGGCAAACCCAACACATGATTCCAGTCCAGTCTTACACAGCGATAAGAATAGCGTTTCTATTTTCTATAAATAACCATAACCTGGATTTCCTACAAGTCATTGATAGTCACATGGATTTAAGCATTGAAAAGCTACTGCACTTTATAAGTTTGGTTTATTGTTTATCATAAAACATGGATCTAAATAATCAAATATTGACCTGTGTAAACTGTGCCTCCAGGAGGTTGCAACAGATCAATCTCGATCAAGTCCAGAAACATTCTTTTGTGGAGTTAATTCCTATGGCTATTCTCTCTCTATTTGCTGATTAACCGTTTGACTGCTAATCACGACTAGCAACAGACGACTTTTCAAAGTGTATTTTTATTACTGTTCAGTGAAAATAAGGCCTGCCATTACATAGAGGATCTTACATGAGTGCTCGTGTATTATTGAATTTATTAAACAAGTTGAGGAAAAGGGATCAAATGCGAGGCTTTGCCGAGCATTTTATCCCTTTTCCTCAACGAGTTTAATAAATTCAATAATACACGAGCACGAATGCAAGATTCTATTTATCATATGACATTTAAAACGCATTTTATTCACGATTTTTACAAAAATGTCAATATTCCGCCATAAGTAAACGCGACGTCGTTAAGGACGTCGTACATGTAACGTTACAGGACGTATCTAGCTAATTTCTAATTTGCATACTTAATCCACTAATGGATTATCGAAAATAATACATGGCGTTATTACATTCTCAGATGCGACGTCATATGATAAATATCAATTGTCTGCAAATGATTCACATGTAATGTCAAGCCTCATAACTATAAAAATATTTTTAAAAAATCTAATTGTCGTCTGCTGATTAATCATTTGATGAACAGATGACATTTTTAGCTCACCGTCACGTAGTGACGAGGTGAGCTTTTGGGATCACTTTTTGTCCGTCGTCTGTCGTGCGTCCGTGCGTCCGTCCGTCCGTGCGTAAACAATTTCTTTAAACGACATC
Organism: Lucinisca nassula; assembly: GCA_963580285.1. Lineage (NCBI taxonomy): Eukaryota > Metazoa > Mollusca > Bivalvia > Lucinida > Lucinidae > Lucinisca > Lucinisca nassula. The sequence goes on along the minus strand of OY757025.1, from coordinate 121,977,026 downwards.
TCCTCCTAAACTACTGATCGGATTTTGACCAAACTTCACAGGAATGATCCTTAGGTGGTCCTCTTTCAAAGTTGTTCAAATGGTTCCGGTCCGTTGCACATCTAGGTCACAGGAGCAAAAAATAGATTTTTTTCACCAAAAACTTAAAAAATCTTCTTCTCTGAAACCACAAGGCCCAGGTCTTTGATATTTGGTATGAAGCTTCATCTAGTGGACCCCTACCAAGATTGTTCAAATTATAGTGCTGGGGCCAAAAATGCCCCCGCCCCTGGGCCCTTTGGTTTTACATAGGTTTATATAGGGAAAATCTTTAAAAATCTTCTTCTCTGAAACCACAAGGCCCAGGACTTTGATATTTGGTATGAAGCTTCATCTAGTGGACCCCTACCAAGATTGTTCAAATTTTAGTGCTGGGACAAAAAATGCCCCCGCCCCGGGGCCCTTTGGTTTTACATTGGCTTATATAGGGAAAATCTTTAAAAATCTTCTTCTCTGAAACCACAAGGCCCAGGTCTTTGATATTTGGTATGAAGCTTCATCTAGTGGACCCCTACCAAGATTACTCAAATTATAGTTCTGGGGCCAAAAATGCCCCCGCCCCGGGGCCCTTTGGTTTTACATAGGCTTATATAGGGAAAATCTTTAAAAATCTTCTTCTCTGAAACCACAAGGCCCAGGACTTCGATATTTGGTATGAAGCTTCATCTAGTGGACCCCTACCAAGATTGTTCAAATTATAGTGCTGGGGCCAAAAAATGCCCCCGCCCCGGGGTCCTTTGGTTTTACATGGGCTTATATAGGGAAAATCTTTAAAAATCTTCTTCTCTGAAACCACAAGGCCCAGGTCTTTGATATTTGGTATGAAGCTTCATCTAGTGGACCCCTACCAAGATTGTTCAAATTATAGTGCTGTGGCCAAAAATGCCCCCGCCACGGGGCCCTTTGGTTTAACATTGGCTTATATAGGGAAAATCTTTAAAAATCTTCTTCTCTGAAACCACAAGGCCCAGGTCTTTGATATTTGGTATTAAGCTTCATCTAGTGGACCCCTACCAAGATTGTTCAAATTATAGTGCTGGGGCCAAAAATGCCCCCGCCCCAGGGCCCTTTGGTTTTACATGGGCTTATATTGGGAAAATCTTTAAAAAATCTTCTTCTCTGAAACTGCAGGGCCCAGGTCTTTGCTATTTGGTATGAAGCTTCATCTAGTGGACCCCTACCAAGACTGTTCAAATTATAGTGCTGGGGCCAAAAATGCCCCCGCCCCGGGGCCCTTTGGTTTTACATAGGCTTATATAGAGAAAATCTTTAAAAATCTTCTTTTCTGAAACTGCAAGGCCCAGGTCTTTGATATTTGGTATGAAGTTTCATCTTTTGGACCTCTATCAAGATTGTTCAAATTATAGCCCTGAGGCCAAAATTGGCCCCGCTCCTGGGCCCTTTGGTTTTTCATAGATTTATATAGGGAAAATCTTGAAAAATCTTCTACTCTGAAACCACAAGGCCTAGGTCTTTGACATTTGATATGAAGCTTCAGCTAGTGGACCTCTACCAAGATTGTTCAAATTATAGCCCTGGGGCCACAATGCCCCTGCCCCAGGGCCCTTTGGTTTTACATAGACTTATAATAGAGATAATCTTTGAAAATTTTCTTCTCTGAAACAACAAGGCCCAGGTCTTTGATATTTTGTTGTGTAGCTTCATCTAGTGGACCTTTGCCAACATTGTTCAAATTATAGTCTTTTGTTGATATTTGGTATGAAGCTTCACCTTTTTAGACCTCCCTCAACATTATGCACATTATAACCCTGGGGTCAATAATGGCCCTCCCCGGGGCCCACTTGTTACTCTATGGATCAGGTGAGCGATCCAGGGCCATCATGGTCCTCTTGTTAGCTCACCGTCACGTAGTGACGAGGTGAGCTTTTGGGATCACTTTTTGTCCGTCGTCCGTCGTGCGTCCGTGCGTCCGTCCGTCCGTGCGTAAACAATTTCTTTAAACGACATCTCCTCCTAAACCACTGATCGGATTTTGACCAAACTTCACAGGAATGATCCTTAGGTGGTCCTCTTTCAAAGTTGTTCAAATGGTTCCGGTCCGTTGCACATCTAGGTCACAGGAGCAAAAAATAGATTTTTTTCACCAAAAACTTAAAAAATCTTCTTCTCTGAAACCACAAGGCCCAGGTCTTTGATATTTGGTATGAAGCTTCATCTAGTGGACCCCTACCAAGATTGTTCAAATTATAGTGCTGGGGCCAAAAATGCCCCCGCCCCTGGGCCCTTTGGTTTTACATAGGTTTATATAGGGAAAATCTTTAAAAATCTTCTTCTCTGAAACCACAAGGCCCAGGACTTTGATATTTGGTATGAAGCTTCATCTAGTGGACCCCTACCAAGATTGTTCAAATTTTAGTGCTGGGACAAAAAATGCCCCCGCCACGGGGCCCTTTGGTTTTACATTGGCTTATATAGGGAAAATCTTTAAAAATCTTCTTCTCTGAAACCACAAGGCCCAGGACTTTGATATTTGGTATGAAGCTTCATCTAGTGGACCCCTACCAAGATTGTTCAAATTATAGGGCTGGGACAAAAAATGCCCCCGCCACGGGGCCCTTTCGTTTTACATAGGCTTATATAGGGAAAATCTTTAAAAATCTTCTTCTCTGAAACCACAAGGCCCAGGTCTTTGATATTTGGTATGAAGCTTCATCTAGTGGACCCCTACCAAGATTGTTCAAATTTTAGTGCTGGGACAAAACATGCCCCCGCCACGGGGCCCTTTGGTTTTACATTGGCTTAGGCCAAAACAAAATATATGTGTGGTTCCGGTTACCCGACCGTGCCTAGCTTTTTCCCGCCGACCCTAATTATTTTTCTATCATGAATATTCCAAACATTTCATGGTTAAAGTATTTCAGTACATATTCATTAAAAAGCGCTTTCATTAAAGGACAATCTGGTCGTATTAACGCATGAAAATGGTGTGCGTCTGCCAAAAAACAACAACAAAAAAACATCAAAAACATCCGTGTTTGTCTCTAAATAACTGTGAGCCTAGAAAAACAATGCATATCGTAAGCATCGCTATTTAAAAGCTGTTTTTTTTTATCAATTGCCGCGAGCTGCCAGTTAACGGTAAGTGCATGGCCCGTGCTAATCAATAACAATTAGCCAGTTACAGTTCAAATGGGTCAGGGATATGGCACGTGGCTACTTCTGAAGAAGCCGACGCTTTGAAGTAACCCATAATTATAATCCAAAATCTCCAGTACTTAGCACATTCAAGACCGTTCATGCAAGCCAATAGAACCACCACCGGAAACAAAATCTACTACCAGAGGGTAAAACGTCTGTTGTCTCCTGTGATAAACAGGTATTTTCCATGGACCGGTAAGAGAGGCAAAATTAGGAAGCGGTCGGAACCCACAAATTTTGAATGCAATTTGTTTTCGGAAGCGCAAGATGCATAAACCCATGTCTCGGACGCATAAAAAAGGACAATGGCGCACATTTATTGCGGTATGCAGACCGTGACGGTATGATCCCTCGCAATAATCATGTTACTTTTGTGACAATAAAAATTATCCAAATTATGTTTTACCACCTGTAGCGATAATCAGACAAGTGTGCACGCTTCAACAAACATAAATAATGCAGACGGCTTGTGTAAATCTCTCAAGTATTTTCACGTTCTCCATGAACAGAAAGCTAAGCCTCTTCAGATGCGCAGGCTGATCGTAGTCTTTGCTGGTCACACATATATAGTTTTTGTCATGCCGCGCTTAATTTCCCGCCGTCATTTTGAACGTGCATTTGTTGCAGTCTGAATTTTTCCCACGTTTTTCAATAACACGTCATCGATAGTTTGCACACACGGTCTTCGCATCCAATTTTTTGAAAACATGACAGTAAACTGTGCGACAGGTGAAGTCACAGATCAGCCTGCGCAGTCTTATCAGTCTTTGCTCTTTGTTCAAACCTGTTGTAGTATGGCTTCTGCGATATGCAGAGAGCAGCAAATGAAAAGCTCGATGTGCAGGCTGATCTTACGGTAAAAGATTTTTTTTCGTGAGTGCAGGAAGCAGTTTAACCTGTTGTAATATATGTCCGATAAAGACGGTAGTTAATGAGCTAGGGTGTCATATGGTGGTGACATCAGAAATGCTTTCCGCGAAATGCACTGAATGCGTATGCGCACACAGAAAAGACTCAGATCAGCTTGAAGTTCTGCACAGTCTGATCTGAGTTTATTGTTCACAAGGTTTCATTTCTCGGAAAGTTTAGACACTCGCCGATTAGACTGGCCGCATATGCACATGATAACACTGGTCAGGTAAATTTTCACACCTAATCGTTTAATTGGTATCACTTACATGTACACTGGTCATCAAATCTTAAAGTGAGATAATTTGGAACAATAAACAGCGGGATTAGCGGTAAACCATCAAACAGGCAACAATCTATTGCTAAAAAAGTGTCTAAAATATCCATTTTCTCCATTCTTTAAACAGGCATGACGTTGTTATATTTTGGTCATTTGATTTGAGGTTTAACGTTCCCGTCAACACTGTAAAGGTCATTTTGGAGACATTGCTTCCAATGTTGTAGGACTTTTACCCGACATTGAGATGAACAGACTCAATAAAACCGAGTCTGCTATTTTCGTTTATTTGGTGTATTCTTTGCTTCCGGAGGATCTAACTATTCAGAACTTATTTATCCCTGCTCACCCTTGCATGCCCCTAGTTAAAGGGGAAAGCAGACTTAACTGGGGATATATTTTTCCCAATCTCAGCTCCAGAACATACATGTACGTTGTGGTTTCTTATTACAACCACCTCAATGGCATGGTTCTATTGAGTTTCCACACTGTACAAGTTTGGATTAGAGTCATAGAAGAGGCAGTTAGGGAAACATGCAACTATGATGTAGTGTACACGTGTGTAGAAATGTTTATGTTTTTTGTACAATCAAGATCAGGAACTTAACTTTTCAAAATGAAGGATTTTGGACTCCTGTTTTCAGAATCATTGTGAGATCTATCTATCTATCTATCTATCTATCTATCTATCTATCTATCTCTCTCTCTCTCTCTCTCTCTCTATATATATATCTCTATCTATCTATCTATCTATCTATCTATCTATCTATCTATCTATCTATCTATCTATCTATCTATCTATCTATCTATCTATCTATCTATCTCTCTCTCTCTCTCTCTCTCTCTCTCTCTCTCTCTCTCTCTCTCTCTCTCTCTCTATCTATCTATCTATCTATCTATCTATCTATCTATCTATCTATCTATCTATCTATCTATCTATCTATCTATCTATCTATCTATCTATCTATCTATCTATCTATCTATCTATCTATCTATCTATCTATCTATCTATCTATCTATCTATCTATCTATCTATCTATCTATCTATCTATCTATCTATCTATCTATCTATCTATCTATCTATCTATCTATCTATCTATCTATCTATCTATCTATCTATCTATCTATCTATCTATCTATCTATCTATCTATCTATCTATCTATCTATCTATCTATCTATCTATCTATCTATCTATCTATCTATCTATCTATCTATCTATCTATCTATCTATCTATCTATCTATCTATCTATCTATCTATCTATCTATCTATCTATCTATCTATCTATCTATCTATCTATCTATCTATCTATCTATCTATCTATCTATCTATCTATCTATCTATCTATCTATCTATCTATCTATCTATCTATCTATCTATCTATCTATCTATCTATCTATCTATCTATCTATCTATCTATCTATCTATCTATCTATCTATCTATCTATCTATCTATCTATCTATCTATCTATCTATCTATCTATCTATCTATCTATCTATCTATCTATCTATCTATCTATCTATCTATCTATCTATCTATCTATCTATCTATCTATCTATCTATCTATCTATCTATCTATCTATCTATCTATCTATCTATCTATCTATCTATCTATCTATCTATCTATCTATCTATCTATCTATCTATCTATCTATCTATCTATCTATCTATCTATCTATCTATCTATCTATCTATCTATCTATCTATATCTTGTTCAGCTTTAGGACCAAGTAAGACAGATACAAATGGAACAAGGACTACGATTTGAAAAGACTATAAATAAAATAGTTTCTGCTGGTGCTAATTGGTGGATGTTTAATTTGCAGCATTAAGCCGTTATAAGAAACTTTCTGATATCCGTTTACTCTGTCATTTCATCTTGATCTTTTGAACTTTTACATTTATCTTCAATGTATATATGGTACAATAACAGTTACAACACTATTCAAGATAAAGCAACCTTCACTAGAACAGCAAGTCCCAAAGGCTGACCTTTTGTAAAAAGGCAGTGTTCTGCCAAGAAATTCAAAAACATGGGCCAATGGCCCATCAGACAGGAAATTGTCGGGCCATTTACAAAAAAGTGGGGCCATTCACCAAAAAAGCAGGGCCATTCACAAAAAAAAAATCAATTTATACAAAGGGCGAGTATGACCTCTTGAAAGGGCCATTTATCAATCAGTATTTTATTTCTGTCCGACTTTTAAATGTGGAAATACAATGTTAAACCAGGTGTTGTAGACTTTGACATGAAAATCATGACCTTGCAGTCGGTACACAAAAAAGATCAAACAGAATTTTTTTCTTGGCCTTCAGCTAAATGTGTCTCATTACTATTTTTAGCCTAAGGAAATATAATTTTGGGGAACACTGAAACATGGGTTGATCAAAAAGAGACAGATCAGCCTGCGCAGCCTGATCAGAACATTCGCTGTTGGCTCTACAATTAAGTAGGAATCTGTTACCATAAACAAATTATTATAAGAGCGTTGGGTATTATCAAACCAAAGGCAATATTTACGGCCACTGACACGTGACCAGTCCACAGGTGTCAGGTGTGAAAAACGTGTTGGGTTAATTTTGAGAGGCTAAAAATATATATTGGGCTGCAGATTAATAGACTTCAAAGGAAAGCAACCGGATCAAGACATGATGACGGTTCGTTCCTCGAGAAAAAGGTGCGCCCGGCAATAATTTGGATGCGCCCACGGGCCCATGGATGTCAACTTTTCTGCGCCATACAGATTTTTTTCCGCGCCAATGGCGCAAGGGCGCGGCCTTGGCAGAACACTGAAAGGCGAACACATAACACAGGATGTCCAATCAAAATACTTTGTTCTGACTGAAGAAAACCCTTATTTTTGTAACAATTAGGACAATATGGATGAAAACTAAGCAATATTTATTATACTTTTATTTGTTTACAATGTTTTCAAGTACAATTATACAACAGAAGCAAAACAATATAACAAAAATAAGTGCAGTGTGTAGCATAGTATAGAAGGTGAGAAAAAAAAATAAAAATAAAAAATAAAATAATTTTCCTACCTACCTACCCTATTTTTGAAAACCATGTAATAGGAACCACACATATAGTTTGTTTTGGCCTTATATAGGGAAAATCTTTAAAAATCTTCTTCTCTGAAACCACAAGGCCCAGGTCTTTGATATTTGGTATGAAGCTTCATCTAGTGGACCCCTACCAAGATTGTTCAAATTATAGTGCTGTGGCCAAAAATGCCCCCGCCACGGGGCCCTTTGGTTTAACATTGGCTTATATAGGGAAAATCTTTAAAAATCTTCTTCTCTGAAACCACAAGGCCCAGGTCTTTGATATTTGGTATTAAGCTTCATCTAGTGGACCCCTACCAAGATTGTTCAAATTATAGTGCTGGGGCAAAAAATGCCCCCGCCCCGGGGCCCTTTGGTTTTACATAGGCTTATATAGGGAAAATCTTTAAAAATCTTCTTCTCTGAAACCACAAGGCCCAGGACTTTGATATTTGGTATGAAGCTTCATCTAGTGGACCCCTACCAAGATTGTTCAAATTATAGTGCTGGGACAAAAAATGCCATCGCCATGGGCCCTTTGGTTTTACATTGGCTCAATTATATATGGAAAATCTTTAAAAATCTTCTTCTCTGAAACCACAAGGCCCAGGACTTTGATATTTGGTATGAAGCTTCATCTAGTGGACCCCTACCAAGATTGTTCAAATTATTGTGCTGGGGCAAAAAATGCCCCCGTCCCGGGGCCCTTTGGTTTTACATAGGCTTATATATGCGAAATCTTAAAAAATCTTCTTCTCTGAAACCGCTAGGCCCAGGTCTTTGATATTTGATGTGTAGCTTCATCTAGTGGACCTTTGCCAAGATTGTTCAAATTATAGCCTTTGTTGATGTTTGTTATGAAGCTTCACCTTTAAGACCTCCCTCAACATTATGCACATTAAAGCCCTGGGGCCAATAATGGCCCTCTCTGGGGCCCACTTGTTACACTATGGATCAGGTGAGCGATCCAGGGCCATCATGGCCCTCTTGTTAGCTCACCATCACGTAGTGACAAGGTGAGCTTTTGGGATCACTTTTTGTCCGTCGTGCGTCCGTCCGTGCGTGCGTGCGTCCGTGCGTAAACAATTTCTTTAAGCGACATCTCCTCCTAAACCACTGATCGGATTTTGACCAAACTTCACAGGAATGATCCTTAGGTGGTCCCCTTTCAAGGTTGTTCAAATAGTTCCGGTCCGATGCACATCTAGGTCACAGGAGCCAAAAACAGATTTTTTTCACCAAAAACTTAAAAAATCTTCTTCTCTGAAACCACAAGGCCCAGGTCTTTGATATTTGGTATGAAGCTTCATCTAGTGGACCCCTACCAAGATTATTCAAATTATAGTGCTGGGGCCAAAAATGCCCCCGCCCCGGGGCCCTTTGGTTTTACATAGGCTTATATAGGGAAAATCTTTAAAAATCTTCTTCTCTGAAACCACAAGGCCCAGGTCTTTGATATTTGGTATGAAGCTTCATCTAGTGGACCCCTACCAAGATTGTTCAAATGATAGTGCTGGGGCCAAAAATGCCCCCGCCCCGGGGCCCTTTGGTTTTACATTGGCTTATATAGGGAAAATCTTTAAAAATCTTCTTCTCTGAAACCACAAGGCCCAGGACTTTGATATTTGGTATGAAGCTTCATCTAGTGGACCCCTACCAAGATTGTTCAAATTATAGTGCTGGGGCCAAAAATGCCCCCGCCCCGGGCCCTTTGGTTTTACATAGGCTTATATAGGCAAAATCTTTAAAAATCTTCTTCTCTGAAACCACAAGGCCCAGGACTTTGATATTTGGTATGAAGCTTCATCTAGTGGACCCCTACCAAGATTGTTCAAATTTTAGTGGTGGGACAAAAAATGCCCCCGCCCCGGGGCCCTTTGGTTTTACATTGGCTTATATAGGGAAAATCTTTAAAAATCTTCTTCTCTGAAACCACAAGGCCCAGGTCTTTGATATTTGGTATGAAGCTTCATCTAGTGGACCCCTACCAAGATTGTTCAAATTTTAGTGCTGGGACAAAAAATGCCCCCGCCACAGGGCCCTTTGGTTTTACATTGGCTTATATAGGGAAAATCTTTAAAAATCTTCTTCTCTGAAACCACAAGGCTCAGGTCTTTGATATTTGGTATGAAGCTTCATCTAGTGGACCCTTACCAAGATTGTTCAAATTATAGTGCTTGGGCCAAAATGCCCCTGCCCCGGGGCCCTTTGGTTTTACATAGGCTTATATAGGGAAAATCTTTAAAAATCTTCTTCTCTGAAACCACAAGGCCCAGGACTTTGATATTTGGTATGAAGCTTCATCTAGTGGACCCCTACCAAGATTGTTCAAATGATAGTGCTGGGGCAAAAAATGCCCCCATCCCGGGGCCCTTTGGTTTTACATAGGCTTATATAGGCAAAATCTTTCAAAAATCTTCTTCTCTGAAACCGCTAGGCCCAGGTCTTTGATATTTGATGTGTAGCTTCATCTTGTGGACCTTTGCCAAGATTGTTCAAATTATAGCCTTTGTTGATGTTTGGTATGAAGCTTCACCTTTAAGACCTCCCTCAACATTATGCACATTAAAGCCCTGGGGCCAATAATGGCCCTCTCTGGGGCCCACTCGTTACACTATGGATCAGGTGAGCGATCCAGGGCCATCATGGCCCTCTTGTTAGCTCACCGTCACGAAGTGACGAGGTGAGCTTTTGGGATCACTTTTTGTCCGTCGTCCGTCGTGCGTCCGTGCGTCCGTCCGTGCGTCCGTCCGTGCGTGCGTAAACAATTTCTTTAAACGACATCTCCTCCTAAACCACTGATCGGATTTTGACCAAACTTCACAGGAATGATCCTTAGGTGGTCCCCTTTCAAAGTTGTTCAAATGGTTCCGGTCCGTTGCACATCTAGGTCACAGGAGCCAAAAATAGATTTTTTTCACCAAAAACTTAAAAAATCTTCTTCTCTGAAACCACAAGGCCCAGGTCTTTGATATTTGGTATGAAGCTTCATCTAGTGGACCCCTACCAAGATTGTTCAAATTATAGTGCTGGGGCCAAAAATGACCCCGCCCCAGGGCCCTTTTGGTTTTACATAGGCTTATATAGGGAAAATCTTTAAAAATCTTCTTCTCTGAAACCACAAGGCCCAGGACTTTGATATTTGGTATGAAGCTTCATCTAGTGGACCCCTACCAAGATTGTTCAAATTATAGTGCTGGGACAAAAAATGCCCCCGCCACGGGGCCCTTTGGTTTTACATTGGCTTATATAGGGAAAATCTTTAAAAATCTTCTTCTCTGAAACCACAATGCCCAGGTCTTTGATATTTGGTATGAAGCTTCATCTAGTGGACCCCTACCAAGATTGTTCAAATTATAGTGCTGGGGCCAAAAATGCCCCCGCCCCGGGGCCCTTTGGTTTTACATAGGCTTATATAGGGAAAATCTTTAAATATCTTCTTCTCTGAAACCACAAGGCACAGGACTTTGATATTTGGTATGAAGCTTCATCTAGTGGACCCCTACCAAGATTGTTCAAATTAGGGTGCTGGGACAAAAAATGCCCCCGCCACGGGGCCCTTTCGTTTTACATTGGCTTATATAGGGAAAATCTTTAAAAATCTTCTTCTCTGAAACCACAAGGGCCAGGTCTTTGATATTTGGTATGAAGCTTCATCTAGTGGACCCCTACCAAGATTGTTCAAATTATAGTGCTGGGGCCAAAAATGCCCCCGCCCCGGGGCCCTTTGGTTTTACATTGGGTTATATAGGGAAAATCTTTAAAAATCTTCTTCTCTGAAACCACAAGGCCCAGGACTTTGATATTTGGTATGAAGCTTCATCTAGTGGACCCCTACCAAGATTGTTCAAATTATAGTGCTGGGACAAAAAATGCCCCCGCCACAGGGCCCTTTGGTTTTACATTGGCTTATATAGGGAAAATCTTTAAAAATCTTCCTCTCTGAAACCGCAAGGTCCAGGTCTTTGCTATATGGTATGAAGCTTCATCTAGTGGACCCCTACCAAGATTGTTCAAATTATAGTGCTGGGGCCAAAAATGCCCCCGCCTCAGGGCCCTTTGGTTTGACATAGGCTTATATAGGGAAAATCTTTAAAAATCTTCTTCTCTGAAACCAGAAGGCCTAGGTCTTTGATATTTGGTATGAAGCTTCATCTAGTGGACCTCTACCAAGATTGTTTAAATTATAGCCCTGAGGCCAAAAATGCTTCGCCATGGGGCCATTTGGTTTTACACAGGCTTATGTAGGGAACATTTTTAAAAAAATCTTCTTCTCTGAAACCGCAACACTCAGGTCTTTGATATTTGTTGTGTAGCTTCATCTAGTGGACCTTCGCCAAGATTGTTGAAATTATAGCCTTTGTTGATATTTGGTATGAAGCTTCACCAATTTAGACCTCCCTCAACATTATGCAAATTATAGTCCTGGGGTCAATAATGGCACTCCCCGGGCCCACTTGTTACGCTATGGATCAGGTGAGCGATCCAGGGCCATCATGGCCCTCTTGTGATTAATATTAGGATCACTTTTTGTCCGTCATCCGTGCGTAAACAATTTCTTCAAACAACATCTCCTCCTAAACCACTGATGGGATTTTGACCAAACTTCACAGGAATGATCCTTAGGTGGTCCCCTTTCAAAGTTGTTCAAATGGTTCCGGTCCGTTGCACATCTAGGTCATAGGAGCCAAAAACAGATTTTTTTCACCAAAAACTAAAAAAATCTTCTTCTCTGAAACCACAAGGCCCAGGTCTTTGATATTTGGTATGAATCTTTATCTGGTGGACCCCTACAAAGATTGTTCAAATTATAGTGCTTGGGCCAAAGATGCCCCCGCCCCGGGGCCCTTTGGTTTTACATAGGCTTATATAGGGAAAATCTTTAAAAATCTTCTTCTCTGAAACCGCAAGGCCCAGGTCTTTGATATTTGGTATGAAGCTCCATCTAGTGGACCCCTACCAAGATTGTTCAAATTATAGTGCTGGGGCCAAAAATGCCCCCGCCCCGGGGCCCTTTGGTTTTACATGGGCTTATATAGGGAAAATCTTTAAAAATCTTCTTCTCTGAAACTGCAAGGCCCAGGTCTTTGATATTTGGTATGAATCTTCATCTGGTGGACCCCTACCAAGATTGTTCAAATTATAGTGCTGGGGCCAAAGATGCCCCCGCCCCGGGGCCCTTTGGTTTAACATAGGCTTATATAGGGAAAATCTTTAAAAATCTTCTTCTCTGAAACCGCAAGGCCCAGGTCTTTGATATTTGGTATGAAGCTTCATCTAGTGGACCCCTACCAAGATTGTTCAAATTATAGTGCTGGGGCCAAAAAATGCCCCCGCCCCGGGGTCCTTTGGTTTTACATGGGCTTATATAGGGAAAATCTTTAAAAATCTTCTTCTCTGCAACTGCAAGGCCCAGGTCTTTGATATTTGGTATGAATTTTCTTCTATGGACCCCTACCAAGATTGTTCAAATTATAGTGCTGGGGCCAAAAATGCCCCCGCACCGGGGCCCTTTGGTTTTACATAGGCTTATATAGGGAAAACCTTTAAAAATCTTCTTCTATGAAACCGCTAGGCCCAGGTCTTTGATATTTGGTATGAAGCTTCATCTGGTGGACCCCTACCAAGATTGTTCAAATTATAGTGCTGGGGCCAAAAATGCCCCCGCCCCAGGGCCCTTTGGTTTTACATGGGCTTATATTGGGAAAATCTTTAAAAAATCTTCTTCTCTGAAACTGCAGGGCCCAGGTCTTTGCTATTTGGTATGAAGCTTCATCTAGTGGACCCCTACCAAGACTGTTCAAATTATAGTGCTGGGGCCAAAAATGCCCCCGCCCCGGGGCCCTTTGGTTTTTCATAGATTTATATAGAGAAAATCTTTAAAAATCTTCTTTTCTGAAACTGCAAGGCCCAGGTCTTTGATATTTGGTATGAAGTTTCATCTTTTGGACCTCTATCAAGATTGTTCAAATTATAGCCCTGAGGCCAAAATTGGCCCCGCTCCTGGGCCCTTTGGTTTTTCATAGATTTATATAGGGAAAATCTTGAAAAATCTTCTACTCTGAAACCACAAGGCCTAGGTCTTTGACATTTGATATGAAGCTTCAGCTAGTGGACCTCTACCAAGATTGTTCAAATTATAGCCCTGGGGCCACAATGCCCCTGCCCCAGGGCCCTTTGGTTTTACATAGACTTATAATAGAGATAATCTTTGAAAATTTTCTTCTCTGAAACAACAAGGCCCAGGTCTTTGATCTTCATCTAGTGGACCTTTGCCAACATTGTTCAAATTATAGTCTTTTGTTGATATTTGGTATGAAGCTTCACCTTTTTAGACCTCCCTCAACATTATGCACATTATAACCCTGGGGTCAATAATGGCCCTCCCCGGGGCCCACTTGTTACTCTATGGATCAGGTGAGCGATCCAGGGCCATCATGGTCCTCTTGTTTAAATAGTATTTTACAGTAAAAATAAGATCTGCATTACATGTGAAACATATGATGCCAAGCCTTATTTACGGCCCCGCTTATCAGGGCTTTAACCCTTGTCCTGCTGAGCCCGGATATGCCTTATCTTTGAAACAATGTAGATCCAGATCAGATGGCTTCTGAAGAAGCCATCTGATCAGGATCTTCATTGTTTGCCATCCAGTTTATGAATTTGTTGCAATAATTTGCAACAAGTAATCTGATTGGCTGATAATCAGTAGTGGGTGTGACATATTTAAATTTTCAACAGGACAAGGGTTAAGAAATAGATTGGGCTGCATGATGCTTCCACGCAGAGCTGCATTAGTACTGGTAAGTAAACTGCTTAAACTCCGTTCAGAAAATCTGAATCATCGATTTTTTCGTTTCTTCCTTTAAATACTCATTTTAGCCCATACATCTCTGTGGGAAAGTTTTAGACCTGACCCTCCGCCGACTTCTCCAACAGGTCATATGCCTCTGCGACAGTCAGGGAAGGCTGAGATTATTTGGAGAAAATTGCAAAACAAAGAAATGAGACCACAGACTAAGTCCATTTGACGATGATTGTCAGGTAAAATAATAAATATTCAAATCCATGTGATGCACTTTATAAATAGACATGCAGTTACGACACACCTTACATTCGAATGGCTAGATAGAGGCTCGCTAGGAACGGGGAGCCACTAGCGTAATGTGCCGTCAACAGTGGTCAAAAAGAAATATACCGATATTGGATGTGGTGTCACAGCTAATGATTTTCCATGAAGTGATCGTGCAAATAAAACATATACGCCCTTGTAATTTACAAGAGCAGTAGCCACTTCTATATATGGTTTAAAAGGGTGTGTCGAACCTGTCAGAATGTCTTAGTCTGTGGAAGAAAATTTAGATTTTGCACTTTTCTCCAAATAATCACAGACTTTCCTGGCTATCGCAGAGGCATACGAATTGCTGGAGAAATCGGCGGAGGGTGAGGTCTAAAACTTTCCCATAGTGATGTATGGGCTAAAATGAGTATTAAACGCGAGAATCGTAAAAATCGATGATTCAGATTTTCTGAACGGAGTTTAGGTCTATGCCTGCCCAGGCAAGGACCATCCTTGCATATAAATCCTGTTGGTTTCATTGGGCAGCAGGGCTTAAGATGCCATTTCATCTCCATGTCGGGTATAAGTCCCACAAAATTGGAAGCAATGTGATTGTGTCCAAAATGACCTAAATAGTGTTGACGGGGACCTTAAACCCCAAATCAGACAAACAAAAACAAGCCCTATTTACTATAAAAATATATTTTAAAAATCCAATCAGCATCTGCTCAAAGAATTTTTGTTACTGCATTGTGCTCAGACTGGTTAATCACTTCAAAGGCCCAAAACTTCCTAGCGAAAGTGTGTTTGGATTAACAGGCAACTCTAAATGACCTTATAAGTGTTACCTGGGCCACTGAACTCTCAAACAGACAAAACTGTCCGAACTTTGAGGAGGCGACTATAACAATTTATAGAAGGCCTCTGTTTTGCCTTTGCAAAGTCTGAATAATTGTCGTTATCCCATTGCAGGCGGGAACCTTGGCATACAGTGCAAGCCCAGATCAGACGCTGCAGAATGCGGCATCTGATCAGGGCCTGCACTATCTGCTAACAGAATTTCCTGTCAAAAATAGAACAGAAACAAAAAATAGGCCTTACACCCCTTATATGACAAATGGACTTGTCCAACATATAACAATGGAAGAGTCCACTATACAATGGGTTAAGAAAAGAGTCAATAAAGTATGGTTTAAATACAATAAAATTTCATTTCATTTCAACAATTAATTCTATAAAAATCAATAGTTTTATACTTGAAATATTTGTTGCTGTTAATGACTAGAAATTTTACAACTTTAACCCTTATCTTGCTGTTCACGACAACCCCTATCTTTGAAAACAGTGTAGATCCAGATCAGATGGCTTCTGAAGAAGCCATCTGATCAGGATCTACATTGTTTGGTATTCAGTTTATGAATTTGTAGCAATAAATTATATCAAGTAGTTTGATTGGTTGATAGACAGAAATGGGTGTGGCTTAAATGAATATTCAGCAAGACAAGGGTTAATTACAAATTATAAAGAAGAAAAGCTACACTTTTGAGGGGCCAACATATTTTTGTCTCCCTTGTTTTTGTTTGTTTGATTTGAGGTTTAACATCCCCATTAACACTTTATAGGTCATTTTGGAGACGTTGCTTCCAATTTTGTGGGACTTTTACCTGATGAAATGACATCTCAAGCCCTGTCTGCCAATGAAACCAATAGGGTTTATAAGCATGGACGGTCCGACTCCATATGTCTTCCAAACGTTTTTAGAATCAAGCTTCAAAGACCGTCAGCACTCATCCTTTTTGCAAATGCAAAAGCTGCTCACATTTTTTCAGCAAAAAATATTAGCATATTTGCCATAATAAATGATCAACGTTTTAACAATAACATTAACGACATCATCAGTTTTGAACAACTGGCTCCAAGTGGTTCTTCCCTGGGTGCTCCAGTTTTATCCTGCACAACATCTTATTAACGATCTCCTCGAAATCAGACAGCAGTCAAACCTATACCAAAACGACAAAAAAATCAACAAAAAACTTTTTGGGAAGCTTGTTTTTTAAGAAGGCAAACAGAGTGAGTGTTTGAGTTTTAGGTCTCACCAACAGCTAAGGCCATATGGAGACGGGACCTCAGGGGTTTAAGACTCATCTGAAAGACTGGAGAAGCCGGGGATCGATCCTGAGGCCACTGGTTTAAGAAGGTTAACAGATTTCATGAAATTTGTCACCTGGAGCCTTCAATATTTTCCCTTGTCGATAATCAATTATGTGCCTGGGCCATTCTCAATTATTAGTCCTGTGCAATTAAGCGATTTCCAATTTTGTTTAAACAAAAAATTCAATGAAACAAATTCAGCCCTGGGGGATAGTTTGATTAAAATGTTTGAAGTTTGCAGAATAATAATCATATGTTTGGTTTAAACCATTTTTGTATTGAAAACCCAAAAAACAGATACTGACAACTGCAGGCCCAGATCAGACACAGCACTGTGTTAAAAGCAGATACTGACAACCAGTACAGGCCCAGATCAGACACAGCACTGTGTTATAAACAGATACTGACAACCAGTGCAGGCCCTGATCAGACACAGCACTGTGTCAAAAACAGATACTGACAACCGGTGCAGGCCCAGATCAGACACAGCATTCTGTCAAAAACAGATACTGACAACCGGTGCAGGCCCAGATCAGACACAGCATTCTGTCAAAAACAGAAACTGACAACCGGTGCAGACCTAGATCAGACACAGCACTGTGTTAAAAACAGATACTGACAACCGGTGCAGACCTAGATCAGACACATCACTGTGTTAAAAACAGATACTGACAACCGGTGCAGACCTAGATCAGACACAGCATTGTGTTAAAAACAGATACTGACAACCGGTGCAGACCTAAATCAGACACAGCACTGTGTTAAAAACAGATTCTGACAACCGGTGCAGACCTAGATCAGACACAGCACTGTGTTAAAAACAGATACTGACAACCGGTGCAGGACCAGATCAGACACAGCATTGTGTTAAAAACAGATACTGACAACCGGTGCAGACCTAGATCAGACACAGCATTGTGTTAAAAACAGATACTGACAACCGGTGCAGGCCCAGATCAGACACAGCACTGTGTTAAAAACAGATACTGACAACCGGTGCAGGCCCAGATCAGACACAGCATTGTGTTAAAAACAGATACTGACAACCGGTGCAGGCCCAGAACAGACACAGCATTGTGTCACAAACAGTGCAGTCCCAGATCAGACACAGCATTGTGTTAAAAACAGATACTGACAACCGGTGCAGGCCCAGATCAGACACAGCATTGTGTCAAAACAGATACTGACAAACAGTGCAGTCCCAGATCAGACTCAGCATTGTGTCAAAAACAGATACTGACAAACAGTGCAGGCCCAGAATAGACACAGCATTGTGTCACAAACAGATACAAACAGGGCAGACCCAGATTAGACACAGCATTGTGTAAAAAACAGAAACTGACAAACAGTGCAGACCCAGATCAGACACAGCATTGTGTCACAAACAGATACTGACAAACAGTGCAGACCCAGATCAGACACAGCATTGTGTCTAAAACAGATACTGACAAACAGTGCAGACCCAGATCAGACACAGCATTGTGTCACAAACAGATACAAACAGTGCAGTCCCAGATCAGACTCAGCATTTTGTCAAAAACAGATACTGACAAACAGTGCAGACCCAGATCACACAATCTTATTACATGTATTAGGGCCATGTAGGTTGTTACACCCACCTCATTGAGGTTGTTCTATTGAGCACCCACAATATATGTTTGATTTAGAATTAAATGTTAGCCTAAAAAAACGGGACCTTGGTTTAAAGACTCATCCAAAAGTCTGGAGAAGCCCGGGATCGATCCTGCGATCCCTTGTTTACAAGGCGAGTAGTGTAACCACCATACCACAAAGCTTCTACCACAAAGAGCCGAAACGGACCACACACAAGTACTGGAAAACTGCTTAGAGGATCAAAGCCTGCCCAGCCAAAGTTGCGAATTGGACCATCCATGCTTATAAACCCTATTGTTTTCATTGGGCGTCAGGGCTTGAGATTTCATTTCATCTCAGTGTCAGGTAAAAGTCTAAAAAAATTGGAAGCAACGTCTCCAAAATAACCTATATAGTGTTGAATGGGATGTTAAACCACAAATCAAACAAACAAAACCATTCTCATAAACAGTCAACTCACAAATGCTCTCAGTGCTTTGATGATTTGTATTTTTTATTTTTTTTTTTTTTACAGATTTCACCCTGGAGGATAATAGTTAATTGTTTGAAGAATACAGAATTCACAACTTGTTTGTGAGAACATTATTTTTGCAAATATTTGCTGGTTTGATTACTGACTTTGCCAACAAGAACTTGCACATTATTTTAATAACACATCTCTTTGAGCATTCTTTTATACTGTAAAAATCCTAAAACTTTGGACACCTAAGGACTTGCTGTAATTCTCCAAAAATTTTAACAAATTGGTTTCTTGACATACCTGTGATATCTCCCGGATCATGCGGGAGGCTCCCGCATTTGAAGCATATCTCCCGCTCTCCCGTCCGGGAGACAGAATCTCCCGCATTTGGAATTTTCCTGTCCCCGATTTTTTCCAGAGCTACCATTTGCAGTTAGCAGTAACAGACTTAAAATTTTCACTGCTGAAGGCAATTAACAAATATGCAGGAGATTATATCGGACACCTAACGGTAAACATCAACTTCAAAAAGCCGATAATCCTTTCCGTCTCAGCTGACTGCACAAAATAAACATGATCTGGCTGCCAGTAAAGATTACACAAGCCGACGTAATTTATTTACCGTTATCTCTTAGGAGAGCGGTGCATCTGCACTCAGTAGTACAAATATTCAGAAGTTTTGTACGGTGACCGTAACAGTTCTATTTCACTTATATTTAGCCTAGATTTAATTGAAATTGTGCGTTTATTTTCCCATTTTTTATCACTGTTTGTTCCTTTTATATCACTCTCCCATATGTCTTTTGTTTTTATATTTTATGTAAACTTAGAAATTTTGATTTTGAAAGTGGAAATAGTTACTATTTACCAATCAATAACGAGTAATTACTAAAAGTCATGAAATCAACAGCAGATTTTCTTATTTGGAAATTGCTCCCCTTGAGTAAGCTTTGTACAAGTACTGTATTTTAAAAGATTTGTGACCGGGAACTTCATGTTAGTGAAATCTATAATTAGTGTGCATTTATTAGCTAACCTGACCAAAGGTCATGGGGATCTTTTGTGACTGTGAGAAGTCCGGCTTCGTCGCGCATCGTCCGTCGTGCGTCGTCCGTGCGTAAACTTTTCTTGTGAACACACCAGAGGTCACAGTTTTGGGCCAATCATCATAAAAATTGGTCAGAATGATCACCATGACAATATCTCGGTCAAGTTCCAATGTGGGTCATGTGGGGTCAAAAAGTAGGTCTGTAGGTCAAATCATATAAAAGCTTGGCGAACATACTAGAGGCCACATTTTTGGTCTGATCATCATTAAACTTGCTCAGAATTATCATCTTAACACTATCTCGGTCAAGTTCGAATATGGGTTATGTCAGGTCAAAAAGTAGGTTAGTAGGTTAAATCAGAGAAACCTTGTGAACACCCTAGAGGCCACAGTTTTAGTCTGACCATCATCAAACTTGCTAAGAATGACCATCTTGACAATATCTAAGTAAATTTCGAAAATGGGTCATGTTGGGTCAAAATGTAGGTCTGTAGGTCAAACCATTGAAAAACCTTGTAAACACACTAGAGACCACAGTTTTGGTCCAATCATCATTAATCTGAATGATCATCTTGACAATATCTCAGTCAAGTTTGAATATGGATCATGTTGGGTCAAAAAGTAGGTCAGTAGGTCAAATTGAAGAAAAACCTTGTCAACACACTAGAGGCCACAGATTTAATCTGATTTTCATCGACCATGCTCAGAAAGCTCATCTTGACAATATCTAAGTCAAGTTCGGCAAAAAGTAGGCCAGTAGGTAAAATCATTAATAAACCTTGTGAACAAATTAGAGTCTACAGTTTTAGTCCGATCATCATCAAACTTGCTCAGAATGATCTTCTTGACAATATCTCAGTTAATTTCGAATATGGGTCATGTCGGGTCAAAAAGTAGGTCATTAGGTCAAATCATAGAAAAACGTTCTGAACACACTAGAGGCCACACTTTTAGTCGGATTATCATCAAACTTGCTCAGAATGATCATCTTGACAATATCTTGATCAAGTTTAAAAATCAAAAAGTAGATCATTAGGTTATTTTGTCATAACTGTGGATCCGTTTCAGATAGAGCCTGCATATTTGGTATGTAGGTTCCTTGTGACAAGGGCTTCCACTCATACAAAAAAGACCTGTAACCTTGACATGTGACCTTCTTTATCATCACTTTTGAACCATTTGAGATAGTGCCTTCATATTTGGAATGTTTGTTCTGTTTGACAAGGACTTCCCACCCATACAAACATTTTGACCTGTGACCTTGAACTTTGACCTACTTAATCATAACTTTTGAACTATTTGGGATAGATAAAAATCAAAAATGAGTTCCTTTAAGAGCAATGAAAACATTCATAAGAAAGAAGATGGGTCATACTACGTAGTTTCGTAGTTTAGAGCCTTCATATTTGGCATGTATGTTCCTTCTGACAAGGGCCTTCCACCAATACACACAATTTTACCTGCGACCTTTGACCTACTTCACCATTACTTTTGAACCATTTGGGATAGAGCCTTCATATATGGCATGTAGACTCCTTGTGACAAGGGCTTGCCACACGCCCCCGCCCATAGGGGCTTGAAGAAATATATGGGCTGCATGATGCTTCCACGCAGAGCTGAATCCGGCCCGCACACTAGTACTGGTAAACCGCTTAAACGATCTAAGCCTGTCCAGGAACCGCGGTGCGAGGCGGACCGTCCATGCTATTAAACCCTATTGGTTTCATTGGGTGACAGGGCTTGAGATGTCATTTCATCTCAATGTCGGGTAAAAGTCCCACAAAATTGGAAGCAACGTCTCCAAAATGACCTTTACAGTGTTGACGGGGACGTTAAACCTCAAATCAAACCAAAACCAAAAAGCCACACATACAACATTTTTGACCTGTGACCTTGACCTTTGACCTTTTTTGTCATAACTTTTGAACCATTTAAAATAGAGCCTTCATAATTGGCATGTAGGTTCCTTGTGACAAGGTCTCCCCACTCATGCAAAAAATTCTGACCTTGACCTGTGACCTACTTAACTTTTGAACCATTTGAGATGGAGCCTTCATATTTGGCATATATATTCCTTGTGAGAGGGGCTTCGCACTCATACAAAAAGTTTGACCTTGACCTACTTTATCATAACTTTTGAACCATTTGAGATAGATCCTTCATATTTGGCATGTATGCTCCTTCTGACAAGGCACCGTACTATATTACCTACCATTTCATTTCTTCAGTATGGATCAGGTGAGCGATCCAGGGCATCATTATATCAAGGTTTGGATGTATCAAAATTTACATTTTAAACAAATAAAGACTCAGCATTTTTTTTCCTGGGATTCTCACTAATTGTTTGGGGCCAACCTGAACGATTGTTATAAAATAGTATTAATTTCAGCATGGACTGCTTTACCTATACATGTATTTATGAACAGGGTGTTCTGAGAAAGGCCAAAAAAAAATGCCTGCACAGACTATATGAAGGAGTGTAAATAGTGCTAGAAGTAATGCTTATCATTGAACTTTGTGCTTTTGGTTTGTTCAATAGCAGTAAAACCCAGCACAGGATAAAAAGGAGGACTGGAAACATTTTAAGATATCTTTTCTTATCAAGTATTTCTACACTAAAGCATGTTGCGGGTACTTTCAACAATCAGGTGATTCTGACAAATACCCACAACATCACATCAATGGACTTGTGGTCACAGCATTGTTTGTAAACAACCTACAACTTGCTATTTTGAAATTAAACTTGACAAAATATGTTCCTATCATTTTAATTAAGTAGTTCCAGTTCCTTTGTACATCTAAACCACAAAAAATGACAAGAAAAAAACACTTAAACATGCCGTCAGAAAGTCTCCCTCATTGGGACCCCAATCTCCCTCATCTGAGAAGCAAATCTCCCTCATGGTCAACATAAAATTATCACAGGTATGTCTTGATCCAGCAGAGAGTATGAAAGGTGTAGATGGAATGGCAAACAGTGTAGACCCTGATCAGACTGCTCCATCAGGAGCAGTCTGATCTGGATCTTCACTGTTTGGTTATTTTTCTTATGAAAATTTGTGAGATTTTCCTAAATAATGACTCCGCTGAAGTTGTGGTTGCTCGTTAGAACTGCCTAATTGGCCCCAGCCCATCGGGGCTTGAAGAAATAGATTGGGCTGTATGATGCGTCCACCCAGAGCTGTAAGTACTGGTAAACTGCTTAGAGGTTCTAAGCCTGCCCAGGAAAAGTGATGTGAGTCTGACCGTCCATGTGTATAAACCCTTTTGGTTTCATTGGATGGCAGGACTTTAGATGTCATTCCATCTCAATGTCTGCTAAAAGTCGCACAAAATTAGAAGCAATTTCTCCAAAATGACTTATACAATCTTGACGGGGATGTTAAACCTCAAATCAAGCAAACAAAAGAACTGCCTCAATGAGGTGGTACTAACCCCTACTCACAATCTATATTTTCTCTACATGAAGTGGGGTTCAGAGGGGTGTTCATTATATGGACTTGTTAAACTGATGATGGGGTGTAGTTGTATTTAAAATTTTGTGGTGGGCTAGTACGTTACTTTAGGCCCTCAGTAATATAACCCACTCTTTGTGAAATGGCAGTTAGGGCTCTAAAACTTGCTCATCATGTATGAGAGTAGTAAGGTTGGCTGACAAGGTCTATCACCCTTGTTGTCATTCGCCCTGCTTTTTGTCTGTTAGGCCTAACTTTTTTATAAACATCACAGACTGATCATTTTTAGCCAGTCAGTTTCTCAAAAGAAAAACTTTCGAGCTATTGTCATCACTCCTGCGTCTGCATTCTGACCTAGAGCAAAAACTATATTATTATTACTGAATTATCTCCCCTTTTCTGATTTTTTTTCTGAAACACATTTTTTACTGTCATTCCAATACTATTTGTAACAGAGCCTTCAAACGTCACATGGATGTTCCTTGGGACAAGACCTTACCTTTTTGACCTATGACCTTGACCTTTGAACTTTGACCTATTTCACAAAAATTTAACCAAAAACCTTAACCTTGACCATATTTCCAAAAACAATTGGCCTACCTTTATGAAACTTCACACATACTCACCATGACAAGAGCTACATTCTGACAAACATGTTGTTTATGGCTGAATTATCTCCCCTTTGATTGTTTTCTGAAACACATTTTTTACCCCTTTTCCAATACTATTTGTAACAGAGCCTTCAAACTTCATATGGATGTTCCTAGTGACAAACCTTTTCACTGATACCAACATTTTTTTACTTATGACCTTGACCTTTGAACTGGTTTTTTTTTTTAACACATTTTTTACTCCCATTCCAATACTATTTGTAACAGAGCCTCAAACTTCACATGAATGTTCTTTGGGACAAGACCTTTTCACTGATATGAACCGTTTTCACCTGTGACATTGACCTTTGAACTTTGACCTATTTTACAAAAATTTAACCAAAAACCTTAACCTTCACCATATTTCCAAAAATATTTGACCGCATCACAAGAGCTACAATCTGACAAAGGGCCTTAACTATATTGCTGATTATGGTTGTATTATCTCCCCTTTTCTGATTTTTTTCTGAAACACTTTTTCACTACAATTTTTGGACACAATTTTGAAAAAACTAAGCGCACGGTATGGTAATTAGGGTGAATAAGTTCCATAACTGTATCATGCAATTTGACTGATTTGTCTCTGTAACAAACATAGAGGATCTTACATGAGTGTTCATGTATTATTGAATTTATTAAACAAGTTGAGGTAAAGGGATAAAATGCAAGGCTTTGCCGAGCATTTTATCCCTTTGCCTCAACGAGTTTAATAAATTCAATAATACATGAGCACGAATGCAAGATTCTATTTATCATATGACATTTAAAACGCATTTTATTCACGAAGGTGAAGTTTAGTTGAAATTTCATCGACCACAAACTCCTTAAGGGGTCACACAGAGAGATGACGCAGCAGCTCAGCTTCCAGGAACTCATCAGTCTTCAGAGACCGGATCAAGATTGTTGTTTCTTGCGTCCAAGAAAGAACATCTTGATCCGTTTTTATGGAGAATCATAAAGCATTGGGTTTGGGAGGGTGGGTGTGTGACCCCTTAAGGAGTTTGTGGTCGATGAAATTTCAACTAAATTTCACCTTCCCTTCTACGAAGGTAAGTCTCGTTTAATTTTCCAATTTCATCTCCCACATAACTCCTTAATGGGGCCTCACCAGTACTCTTGTGCAGTCAATCCATTTCTTCATTTCACAGACTTGTTATCATGATTTTTGAAAATCTCTCTCTTTTATATATCAAATGGGATGAGATGGGTTGGCGGCCCAAGGTGCAAATAAACCAGTACACTTTCCTGTAATAATATTCTTTATACTGGCATGTTAGATTCCATTGTAACAAATCTCCATAAAAAGCTAGATTTATGTATATTGACCCCATTTTGTACAGGAAACCCCAGTGCGGGTCATTGCCAAACAGTGCAGGCCCAGATCAGACGCCGCAGAATGCGGCGTCTGATCTGGGCCTTCACTGTTTGCACAAAGTTCAACCATTTGCTAAAGAAATTACCAAAAAAAAAATTGGAGCCTGACAGCCCTAAATTTAGAAAATGGACTGTTATATGTAAGGGGAACGCTTCCATTCAGTACAAAATGGGATAACAAAATTGATGAATTCATGTATATATGGAAATTTATGGAACTGTGGTACTAAGCTAAAGAAAAGCTAATAATTTTCACAGCCCTAGATAAAATGAAGTAACAAGGATGACTTTGAGATATTTCTTATTGCTCGATTAAAAACGCATTTTGTGGGTACTGACCAGAATTGATTTGAATGTGCTGTTCTAAACTAGAACCCACAATGTGTGTTTCTCACAAGAAAAAAGGAAAATTATCTTCAAAATTATCTTCCTTGCTACAGCTGCTCCTTATCGGGAGATATAGATATTTAGCAGCACATCCATTGGCCATGGGCTGTTTTTCAGTATTCCCGAGGTAGTAAAATCGCAATATTGAATATGACACATCTCATTCCATTTGATATATACAAGAGTGAGAAGCCTTCGTGGTGTAATGGTTATGCTCACTCGCCGTCGCAGGATCTATCGTGGGCTTCTCCGGACTTTCGGATGAGTCTTTAAACCGAGGCCCTGTCTTCGTTGGTGAGACGCAAAACTCAAATACTCACTCACTATAGTAAGGGTGAGTTTTTCATACATCATGATAATAAGTCTGTGAAACGAAGACCCCGACCTGAACCGCATTTTATATGGAGAAAAGTGGGGTTTATGGGGGTGTACATTATCAGTCTTATTTATGATCAAAAACATAAATTGTGGGTGCTCAAAGATGCAGTTCTAACAAGCACCCACAATCTATGTTGAAAGTAGAAATACGAAAGATGTTATTTGTCATTTCTGACACCTATAAAGACACTCATCAAAATAACAGGTCCATGCAATGAACACATCTCTAAACCCCACATTTACATAGAAAAAAGTTGGTTTTGCAAGGATATATTTTATTTCCCTTATTTGTGATCGAAAACACAGAATGTGGATGCTCGTTAGAACCGCCTCACTGAGGCGGTTCTAATAAGTATTCACAGTTTATGTTTGAAGAAGGAAAAAGAAAAATATCCATCAATTTAACATGTCTTGAGTAATAAATACCCCTAACGCGGCTCTAACACTGTCACGACTTCGACCACGATTGTCCACGACTGTCCACAACCAATGGGGACCATGAAAATCGTGGCAAATAGGGGCATACACGGTTCCGATTTCACTACCCTATGAATACTCACGTCATTGCTACGACACTTCTACGAACAATCACGATTGCTGTATGGTAATGGAGCCGATTTACAACGATCCACCACGATCGACCACGATGTCTTACGATCCTCTAGGATTCTTCTACGACTGCACCACGATTGCTTCAAGATATCAGACGATCATACACGATTTCTAACGATCCCTGCAAGACTGCTCTACGACCAGAGCCGAATTGGCACGATGATCAAAGACTCAGTACGATCACGGAGGAATCGATACAATTTACTCACAGTTAACCAAGACTTCTCCCGATTTGTCAGGATTTATAACGATCTGGGTATATTAAAGTGTTGGTGAATCTTGCATTGTCGTGAGCAGTCGTGGTGATATTGTAGTAGATCATACGGCAGTCGCAATGGAATCGTAGAGGCGTCGTAGATGATCTTGTTTCGTCGTAGCTCAATTTTGGTAGAATTCAGTCACGATTATTCATGATTAGCCACGAATACCACGACGACGGCTCACGACTGAGCTACGCTTTGAAAAATGATGCCGACTCGTCACGAATGTTTTGAACATGTCCAAAACAGTCGTGGTCACTCCCGAACTATCACGATCAACCACGATTCCTCAAGATCTCTGCCGACCTCTCTACGACGTTGTTCAGGATTTACCACAATTTAAAAAATCGTGCTGAGTCGTGGCTAAAATCGTGACAGTGTAAGAGCCCCTTAACAAACTGCACTTTATATAGAGAAAACTTTGCACCCGCCCATCGGGGCTGGGCTGCATGGCACTTCCACACAGGGCTGGTACCTACTGAACATGGAAAACCACTGAGAAGATCCAAGCCTGCCAAGGCAATGTGGTGCAAGTGAATGCATATAAACCCTAGGGTTTGTTGGGCGGTAGGGCTTGAGATGTCATTTCTGTCATTTCATCTCAGTTTTGGGTGGACGTTCCACAATCTCCAAAATTACCTGAAAAGTGTTGACAAGGACATAAATCTTCTATTCAAACAAACAAAAACTTCATCAGTTTTTGGTAATAGAATCCTTCTGACAACAACTATGTTTGGTGAGAAAATTGTCAACAAAAACACAAACAGTGGGTAATAATTATAGTAGCTCGAGTCAGGCTCATATTGGTTTTCAGTTAATTTATATTATTTGAAGCTGACAGATTTTTTTTAGATCCAGTTACAATTATACAAGGGTAGGCTGAAAAGTTCTGAGCCTGACCAAGAAGCAGGCATCGAACAGCCATGAAATTTTGTATTCATCAAATCCAAACCTTTATTACTTGATTTGACTCAAATGAGTTCAAGTTTACCTGCAATAACGTAGAAATTCTAGACTTTGAAAATTGATACTAGCACGTTTTTGAGAAAATGGACAAAATCTGGCATTGTGGTGTCATCAAGTACCTCCATAAAAAGGGGTTAGCTCCTAAGGACATTCATGCCGATATGGTTGCTGCATTAGGGGATGATGCTCCTTCGTATGCAACCATGAAAAGGTGGGCAGCAAATTTTAAGATGGGCAAGGACAGCCTTGAAAATGAAGACCGGTGTGGAAGACCCACAAGGGCAACAACTGAGGAAACCATCAGCCAAGTGCACAGGGCCGTGATGGTTGACAGGCGTTTAACTGTGAATCAGTTAGCTAACACTGTTGGCATCTCCCGTGAACGAGTAGAGAACATTCTACACCGCCAGATGGGTGCCACTGCTTTTGACGCCTGACCAAAAGTTGACCAGTCTGAACCTGTCACAAGCCAACTTGTCTATTTTTGAAGCAGACCAAGATGGTTTTCTTGACAGTTTTGTCACTCAGGATGAGTATTGGGTTCATCACTTTGAGCCAGAGACCAAAAGACAATCCATGCAGTGGAAGCACCCTGGCTCACCCCCTCCAAAGAAGGCAAAGGTCGTCTCCTCTGCAGGGAAGGTGATGGCATCAGTGTTCTGCGATGCCAAGGGTATAATATTCATAGATTACCTTCAAAAGGACAGACCAATTAGTGTGGAGTATTATGCAGATCTGCTAAAACAATTGCGAAATGCAATTAAGGCTAAACAACCCGGAAAATTGACAAAAGGGGTCTTGTTCCATCAGGACAATGCGCCTGCTCATAAATTGGTTGTCGCAATGGCTGCTGTGCATGACTGTGGCTTCCCACTTGTCGATCACCCTCCTTATTCACCTGATCCAGCTCCATCAGATTATTTCCTGTTTCCAAACATGAAAAAGCACTTGGCTGGGCAGCATTATCGGTCAGACGAGGAGGTGATAGCTGCTGTGGAGGAGTTTTTCAGGGACCAAGATGAGACCTTCTATACCACTGGGATCCAAGGACTCCAGCATCGCTGGAGGAAGTGTGTGGTCAGGAAGGGAGACTATGTTGAAAAATGAGGCACTTTCAGCATGGACAAACCATTGGATCTTGGTCAGGCTCAGAACTTTTCAGCCTACCCTTGTATGATATACTGTTTGTAGTATCAGTAGGTTTTTAGGATTTGGTGGATTTGAGGTTTAACTAACATCCCCATTAACACTATACAGGTCAATTTGAAGACATTGCTTCCAGTGTTGTGTTTTTTTACCTGACATTGTGATGAGATGAAACCTCAAGCCCTGCCACCCAATGAAACCAGTAGGGTTTATATGCATCCGACTCGTACCACTTTTCTGGGCAGACCCAATAACCCTCTAAGCGGTTTGCAGTCGTTACAGCTCTACATGGACGCACCATTGTTCCAAGCCCTGATGGGTGGGGGCCAGTAAGTAGATTTACTTCCACAGAAACCACCACAGAAAATGACATAAGCAGGACAAGTTGAGTTGTGTTATAAAAAATATTTGGGATTTTTTTTCCAATGGGTCTTGTACACTCCTCCAACTACTCAGGCCCAATTTGTCATACTTACAGTAATTTCTACTGACCATTTTTGTCATACTGTATTTTCTACTGACCAGTTTTGTTATACTATATTTGCAGCTGGTTTGTCATGTTGT
Source organism: Lucinisca nassula (assembly GCA_963580285.1). Lineage (NCBI taxonomy): Eukaryota > Metazoa > Mollusca > Bivalvia > Lucinida > Lucinidae > Lucinisca > Lucinisca nassula. The sequence continues at coordinate 121,947,465 of OY757025.1, read as the reverse complement.
ATCTTCAGCATGTCTGTTTTATGTGCTGTATCTTCTGCCAATCAGTTTTATCATGCTGTATCTTTAGCATATCTGTTTTATCATGTTGTATCTTCTGCATGTATGTTTTATGTGCTGTATCTTCTGCCAATCAGTTTTATCATGCTGTATCTTTAGCATATCTGTTTTATCATGTTGTATCTTCTGCATGTATGTTTTATGTGCTGTATCTTCTGCCAATCAGTTTTATCATGTTTTATCTTTAGCATATCTTTTTTATCATGCAGTATCTTCCACATATCTTTTTTGTGCTGTATCTTCTGCCAATCAGTATTATCATGCAGTATCTTTAGCATATCTGTTTTGTCATGTTGTATCTTCTGCATGTCTGTTTTATGTGCTGTATCTTCTGCCAATCAGTTTTATCATGCTGTATCTTTAGCATATCTGTTTTATCATGCTGTATCTTCTGCATATCTTTTTTGTGCTGTATCTTCTGCCAATCAGTTTTATCATGCAATATCTTCAGCATATCTGTTTATACCCCCTGTATACGAAGTATACTATGGGGGTATATAGTTTTCGTCTTGCCGTTCGTCCGTCCGTCTGTCCGTGTGTCCGGTTTTCCGTCTGTCCGAGCGCATCCGTGGGCACATGTTGGGTAGACACAAGTTGGGTACTTGCCGTTTATTCCGTTGTTGTCCAAGATAAGTAGCCAGTAGCCTGTTGGGTACTTTGTTGCTTGTTGGGTATTTTTGAATGGGAATTTAACATGGCGGTACCCAACAAGTGTCAATCTGTAAGAACGTGCGTCCGTCCGTCCGTTAACATTTTGGTTAAAGTTTTGCGTCAAAGTTTCCAGGAGATTGTATCTTCTGAACCCTTTGATAGATTTTTTTTTTGGCTGCACTTGGCTGGGCAGCATTATCGGTCAGACGAGGAGGTGATAGCTGCTGTGGAGGAGTTTTTCAGGGACCAAGATGAGACCTTCTATACCACTGGGATCCAAGGACTCCAGCATCGCTGGAGGAAGTGTGTGGTCAGGAAGGGAGACTATGTTGAAAAATGAGGCACTTTCAGCATGGACAAACCATTGGATCTTGGTCAGGCTCAGAACTTTTCAGCCTACCCTTGTATGATATACTGTTTGTAGTATCAGTAGGTTTTTTGGAATTGGTGGATTTGAGGTTTAACTAACATCCCCATTAACACTATACAGGTCAATTTGAAGACATTGCTTCCAGTGTTGTGTTTTTTTACCTGACATTGTGATGAGATGAAACCTCAAGCCCTGCCACCCAATGAAACCAGTAGGGTTTATATGCATCCGACTCGTACCACTTTTCTGGGCAGACCCAATAACCCTCTAAGCGGTTTGCAGTCGTTACAGCTCTACATGGAAGCACCATTGTTCCAAGCCCTGATGGGTGGGGGCCAGTAAGTAGATTTACTTCCACAGAAACCACCACAGAAAATGACATAAGCAGGACAGGTTGAGTTGTGTTATAAAAAATATTTGGGATTTTTTTTTCCAATGGGTCTTGTACACTCCTCCAACTACTCAGGCCCAATTTGTCATACTTACAGTAATTTCTACTGACCATTTTTGTCATACTGTATTTTCTACTGACCAGTTTTGTTATACTATATTTGCAGCTGGTTTGTCATGTTGTATCTTCAGCATGTCTGTTTTATGTGCTGTATCTTCTGCCAATCAGTTTTATCATGCTGTATCTTTAGCATATCTGTTTTATCATGTTGTATCTTCTGCATGTATGTTTTATGTGCTGTATCTTCTGCCAATCAGTTTTATCATGCTGTATCTTTAGCATATCTGTTTTATCATGTTGTATCTTCTGCATGTATGTTTTATGTGCTGTATCTTCTGCCAATCAGTTTTATCATGTTTTATCTTTAGCATATCTTTTATATCATGCAGTATCTTCCACATATCTTTTTTGTGCTGTATCTTCTGCCAATCAGTATTATCATGCAGTATCTTTAGCATATCTGTTTTGTCATGTTGTATCTTCTGCATGTCTGTTTTATGTGCTGTATCTTCTGCCAATCAGTTTTATCATGCTGTATCTTTAGCATATCTGTTTTATCATGCTGTATCTTCTGCATATCTTTTTTGTGCTGTATCTTCTGCCAATCAGTTTTATCATGCAATATCTTCAGCATATCTGTTTATACCCCCTGTATACGAAGTATACTATGGGGGTATATAGTTTTCGTCTTGCCGTTCGTCCGTCCGTCTGTCCGTGTGTCCGGTTTTCCGTCTGTCCGAGCGCATCCGTGGGCACATGTTGGGTAGACACAAGTTGGGTACTTGCCGTTTATTCCGTTGTTGTCCAAGATAAGTAGCCAGTAGCCTGTTGGGTACTTTGTTGCTTGTTGGGTATTTTTGAATGGGAATTTAACATGGCGGTACCCAACAAGTGCCCATCTGTAAGAACGTGCGTCCGTCCGTCCGTTAACATTTTGGTTAAAGTTTTGCGTCAAAGTTTCTAGGAGATTGTATCTTCTGAACCCTTTGATAGATTTTTTTTTTTTTTTTTTTTTTTTTTGGTTTGGGTTTTACGGCCCTTTCAAGATTATTTCACTCATATCGAGCCGATCGTTAATCAGAGGTGGGCGAAAACCGGAGTACCCGGAGAAAAACCACCTGACCTTCCGTTGCAGAACTTGGCGTCTCACACGTGGCCCGAGCGAGGCTCGAACCTACGGCGGTGAGAGACCTAATGACTAAGAGTCAGCGCTCTTATCCACTAGGCCACGGAGGCCCGTTCTTTGATAGATTTAGTTGATGCTTACACTAAAGTTACATACTGGTCTAAAGATTTCATTGATGCATGTCCCAACCCCCACAAAGTGACCTTAATGTCAAGGTCACAGACTTAGAAATTTTACATTTGGTTAAAGTTTTGCGTCAAAGTTTCTAGGAGATTGTATCTTCTGAACCCTTTGATAGATTTAGTTGATACTTTCACTGAAGTTACATACTGGTCTTAAGATTTCATTGATGCATGTCCCACCCCCCACAGTGACCTTGAGGCCAAGGACACAGACTTTGAAATTTTACATTTGGTTAAAGTTTTATGACAAAGTTTATAGATACCTATTATGTTCTAAACTCTAAGACAAATTCAGTTGATACTTGAATCAGTGTACCAGTCCCAACATTTTGTGATGTATGTCCATTCTCCCACCCACAGCGACCTGGACCTCAAGGTCATGGACTTAGAAATTTTACATTTGGTTAAAGTTTTATGACAAAGTTTATAGATGCCTGTATGTTCTAAACTCTATCTAAACTCATACTTGCATCGATGTTGCATACCAGTCCAAAGATTTCATTGATGCATAACCCACCCTGCTGCTTCAGTAACATTAATACCCCAACTCCCTTGGTCCATTTAGAAATTTTATGTTTAGTTTAGCTTTTACAAGCACATTTATAGATTCTTATAGCTTCTTGACATCTTCATTCATATTGCATACAAGCTTGAAAGCTATATCAGAGTATGGCGCTGGCCGGGGGTATACGTGACCCACTGGTCACTTTCTCTAGTTTGTCATGCTGTATCTTCAGCAGATCTCTTTTGTCATGCTGTATCTTCAGCCTGTCTGTTTTGTCATGCTGTATCGTCAGCATATCTGTTTTGTCATGCTGTATCTTCAGCCTGTCTGTTTTGTCATGCAGCATAACAAAACTGGTTGGCAGAGGATACAGTGTAACAAAACTGGTTGGCAGAGAATACAACATAACAAAACTCATTGGCAGAGGATACAATATGACAAAAATGGTTGGCAGAGGATACAGCATATCAAACTCACTTACTCACCTATCTGCCTGCTTTTGTTTGTTTGTGTTTTGAGGTTTTACATCCCATCAACAATGTTTAGTTATTTTGGAGAGGTTGCTGGACTTTAACCCGACATTGAGATGAAATGACATCACAAGCCCTACCACCCAAAGTATAGGCCTTTTATGTGTTACACATAGATGGTTGATAGGGTGAGGGTGATTTTAAGTGCAAAATATGGAAACGCTGAAAACTAATGTATTAACTCTTATCTTGCTGTTCAGGACAACCCCTATCTTAGGAAACAGTGTAGATCCAGATCAGATGGCTTCTGAAGAAGCCATCTGATCAGGATCTACACTGTTTGACATTAAGTTTATGGCTTTGTAAGAATGAATTACATTAAGTAATCTGATTGGTTCAAAGTCAGAAATGGGTGTGGCTAAACTGAATATTCAGCAAGAGAAGGGTTAAACTTGACAGGATTGTAGGTTTGAATATTTGTGTAGTTCATTAGGAAGATGAAGGTAAGATAAAGGAAAATTAACACTCTTAAGATATTTGACAAGGCTGAAAAAACAGCTATTCTCTTTTTGAAATTAGTGATGCAAATACTAATTAGAATTTTAAGATTGACATGATAACAAATATTTCTGTTTTGATTGGGGACTTGAGCATTTCATTATCAAAGATATTCCTTCGGTCAGATTACAAAATTACCAAATCTGGTAACTACATTTTACAGATTTTACAGGGGAGCAAACAAAAAAAAAAATATTGTGTTATAATTTATCTTGGATAAATAGATAGCGAAGGCTGTTCTAAAAACTTGTGTCACCACACTTTTTGAGCCCAAAACTCTCCTTTCTGTGAGGTACAACCTTTTGTCACAAGGTATAGTTGAATCCAATTGAAAAGCTATTTTTGTAAAAAGTGTGTAATCGGACCAATGGTATCCCCCATCGTATTAATATTTTTGATATATCATTTTGGTGGCGCCTGCTATTAGCATGGCACGACAAAGGCGTCCGGTTTTCCATCCGTCTGTGTGTCCATTCGTCCATCCTTTTGTCAAAGTGTCAACATTTGCAACCACACTAGCGTACACCCTAATGGTCAAGTTTATTTCTCAAGAACTATGAGAGCTACATCAATGATACTTGGTACAAACTTGTATCTGGGGATTGCAACTTCAATGCAAGCATCCATATTTGACATTGACCTGCATTTCATGGTTCACTGACTGTGTTAAATATTGTGACCACCCTAGCATTCACCCTAATGGTCAAGTTTTTTCTCTCAAAAACTATAAGAGTTTCTGTAATGACACTTGGTACAAACTTATATCTGGGGATAGGAACTGAAATGCAAGCATCAGTATTTGATCTTGACCTACATTTCATGGTTCACTGATTTTGTAAAATATTGCGACCACCCTAGCATTTACCCTAATGGTCAAGTTTATTTCTCAAGAACTATAAGAGCTGCATTAATGATACTTGGTACAAATTTTTATCTGGGATGCAAGCATCCCTATTTGACCTTGACCTACATTTCATGGTTCACTAACTTTGTAAAATATTGCGACCATCCTAGCATTCACCCTAATGGTTAAGTTCATTTCGCAAGAATTATCAGAGCTTCATTAAGTATCCTTAGTACAAATTGCAACTTTTATGCAAGCGTCTATGCTTGACCTTGGTCTAGATTTCATGGTTCGTTGGCTTTGTGCCCCAATAGGCGCGACATAGCCTTTGGGGGAATTCTTGTTCTTATTTCTGCATCAAGACAAAGATACTGACTGGGTACTTGTTAGAATTGCCCCAATGAAGTGGTTCTAATGAGTACCCACAACCTATAGGTTCATCATAAAATAAGTTTTTGAGATTTGAAAGAGTACACTAAGTATAATCAATTCATGTAGAAAATTCTTGTTTTTAAGCAAATTGTGCAGACCATGGCTTCTGATCTGGTTCTTTGTTTGTTTGATTTGAGGTTTAACGTCCCCGTCAACACTGTAAAGGTCATTTTGGAGACGTTGCTTCCAATTTTGTGGGACTTTTACCCGACATTGAGATGAAATGACATCTCAAGCCCTGTCGCCCAATGAAACCAATAGGGATTATTGGCATGGACGGTCCGCCTCTTACCGGGGTTCCTGGACAGGCTTAGATCCTCTAAGTGGTTTACCAGTACTAGTGTGCGGGCTGGATTCAGCTCTGCGTGATCAGCCCATATATTTATTCAAGCCCCTATGAGCGGGGGCTTTGATCTGGTTCTACATTGTTTGCTAGTGATGTCGGTCTTGATGATCAAAGGAGCCAAATGGATAAGTTGGAGCTTTATTTTTATCCCCTTGAGATCACAGGTCGGCAGCATTCTTTTGTGGGGATCATTACGCAAACACACCTATACAAATACATTGCCACCTTTATCGCCGAAAAAATGAAAATTTTATGATGAAAAATTGTGATATTTTTCTTATTTCTGCTCAAAATACAGATTGTGGGCACTCGTTAGAACCGCCTCAACTTATATTTTAGAGCACAAGGCGAGTACCCACAACCTATATTTTAGAGCAGAAATAAGAAAAATAAGGTATACCCCCTGAAACCCCAGTTTTACTATATAACAGTGGGGTTCAAGGGGGTGAAAATTATATAGGCGTGTTTTCCTGATGTGATTAATTTAGCCAGTCCCTTTCTGAATTTTAACCAATCAGATTACTTGATATAGTTCATTCCTGCAAACCCACAAAGTGAATTTCAAACAGTGTAGATCCTGATCAGATGGCCATCTGATCTGGATCTACACTGTTTGCCAAGGTTGGGGTTATCATGAACAGCAGAATAAGGGTCAAAGAGGTTGGGATGTATAGATTTATTCAGATAGTACTCTATGCTTTAATTTTTACATTTCTTCCTTTTCCCCCCACGAAGGAAGCAGATGTGACAATTTTTCTTGCCAGGTCACAGACTGAAATATTGTTTTCTGTCATGTTGTCTCGCAGATATAGATCAGATATGGATGCATACAGCCACAAGGGGCACCCAATTTTGTCTTTAACCCTTTTTGTACCAAATGGAATCTTCCTCCTTATATATAGCAGGATTCCATTTCAAAATTTAGGGATGTCAGGTTGTGTTTTCTCCAAAATTGATTTGGAAAAAGGCTGAACTTTTTGCAAATAGTATAGGCCCTGATCAGACCCCACATTCTGGGGCGTCTGATATGGGCCTGCACTGTTTGCCAATTAACCGTTTTGGGGTTTCTGGTACAGTATGGGTTAATATTAGACTGTCTACAAATAAAAAAGACAGTCAGGGAAAGCCAGTCTGACAGTCTGACAGTCTGGTCAATAATTAAATAATCCTAATCATAATAATTAACCCCCTTTACCCCCACCATACTGGACCCAAACACATCCTTTTTTGGGTTGATTGTTTTGTCAGTCGACTCAAAGTTACTTACTAAGCACAGAAGCTTTTCAGCCTGATGGCCATGTGACTATCATTGATTTATATGAAATCCAGGTAACGTTTATTTGGCGAAAATAGCTTCAGAATTCTTGTCATTGTGAGGTCAGAGTTTTGCATAAGAGGCTATCTTTAGAATCAGGACTGAATTTATGTGCATTACAAAAACACGCCTATACTAATACATTGCCAATTTTACCTGGTAAAAATGAAAATTTTCAGATGAAAAATTTATATTTTTCTTATGTCTGCTCAAAATATAGATTGTGGGTACTCGTTAGAACCGCTCATAGAGGCAGTTCTAATGAGTACCCACAATCTATATTTTAGAGCAGAAATAAGAAAAATAAGGTTTACCCCTGTAAACCCCAGTTTTACTATATAAAAGTTGGGTTAAAAGTGGTCAAAATTATATAGGCGTGTTTTCGTGATGTTTGGTTTGGCAAAAATGTAGACCCTGATCAGATACCATAGAATCCACTTGATGGATTTAGTTACTTCTTGGACTGATGCTACATATTGGTCTAAAGTTTCACACAGTACCAGCCGCACCCCCTCAGTGACCTTGAGGTTTTCGTTTGCTCTATAGAAGAAAAATTTCATTTTTGATAATTTGCCCTCATTCAACTTAGGCCCCCAAAGGCGAGCTATGTTGTCTGCTGACAACTTTTGTTATCATTTCCCCCCCACACACCCCCCACCTCCCCCCACTGCCAGGACCCACATATAAATCTCTTAGCTCAAGTGAGCGATATAGAATCATTATGGTCCTCTTAAAGCGTGCCCTGGTCTAGTTTGAATCTGGGCCCAGCTGTTCAAAGCATCATTAGCTTGTGGTTAAATTGTTTAGTATTCAAATCATAAACTAAATGCCAAACAGTGTAGATCCTGATCAGATGGCTTCTTTAGAAGCCATCTGATCTGGATCTACACTGTTTGCAAAGATAAGGGTTGTCGTGAACAGCAAGATAAGGTTAACCAGTTGCTCGTATTTTTGCTAAAAAAGTGAGTAGCTTTAATTTTGCATTTGCAAAAGCTTTTCACATTTTCAACAAAAAAAAAAAACAAAGTTTTTTAATGATGTGCTAACTAACGACATCATAAGTAATAAATTTGAACAACTGGGCCTTAAGGTTAAGTAGTAAACACATTTTCAGTTGATGTAACTAAAAATGAAAACTGCAATATTTATTTTAATTTGATATATTGGCAAAAATCAGATGATCTGTCAAATGTTTTATTGATTTAACATTTTGGCTTCTGATTAATTGTGTACTTACTGTTATAGTGGTGTAGACCTTCCCTTAATTGCACTGAAAAAAAAAAACGAGTAATTTCATGGATATTATATTCCTTTCTATGGTCATTCTCTCACCTCATAGAGGCGGTTAGGTGAGGCGACGGTGTCGTGTATTTTGCATCACTAAGGGGCGTCCAACTGATATTGGCTTACCTTGGCAAAATTTCCTGATTGACAGTCAAAGGGCCTGGTCTGGTAAATGTTAAGTTTATAGGGTCTTAGACAGCAAGAAAATCTGTTTGAAAACAAACAAAAAATTATTTACCCCTGTAGATACTGCGTCAACTGCTTTGTTGTCTGCTGGTTAGTTTAACCCTTGTCCTGCTGAATATTTAAATATGTCACACCCACTACTGATTATCAGCCAATCGGATTACTTGATGCAAATTATTGCAAAAAATTCACAAACTGGATGACAAACAATGAAGATCCTGATCAGATTCAGAAGCCATCTGATCTGGATCTACATTGTTTCAAAGATAAGCCATATCTGGCATTAGCAGGACAAGGGTTAAAAGTCATTGTTACAATCAGTGTGGATCCAGATCAGACTGCTCCTCTAGGATCAGGGTCCACACTGTTTGCCAGTATGCCAAAAATATGATTGAAAAGTTTGCAGCAGACATAGCAGTCAACATAATTATACAGACAACATTTTCTCTAAAGAGAGCTGTTTCTTTTGCATTTATTGAATATGCAGCTTGCAACAGATGTGAAGATTTACAAAAAGTGATCAATATGTCTTTAATAACCTAATAATAGAACCCTTGATTGAGGTCAAGAGGTCAGAATAATGGTTCTTCAGAAGATGGATGATTCATGACAATTGTTGAGTGTCCACTTATTACTGTGTAGTTATCCTAAAATTTGGAATGTCTGAGCCCTGATCATCCCCCTCCACGGCTCCCCACCCCAGTACGAGGACTGTTCAAATATGAATGCAAGTAGAACGTTTTCTCATGCACTAATGCGAAAATCACCTGGAAATAAATATCACAGCGTAGAAAAACATTTTACCTATACATTGATACCAAACCTGGTAAAATCCGTCCACTTTAGCCATGAATATCGTTCGATAAACACTGTCTACTCTTGTATACTAATACAAAACATGGTTGGAAGAAGTCAGAGTACGCCGTTGAAATACGGTCCTATATTAAGAATCGTTGTATCGTTGTATGGTATACGGTGCAAAGACATTTTTGATGAAATATGTTCGGTTTATGGGCATAATGAAATGTCTTTTCCGACAGTTTTTCGTTGATGTAAGAAATTCAGCTGTTGGCTGGGCTCAACAGAAGATGCACCACATGATCGTCGGCCAAAAGAGCAACATCTGCCAAGATGGTTGCTAGAGTGAAAGAAATAGTTACTACCGATGCACGATACACCACTAGGCAAATAGCTGGTATGGTTGGCATCTCATTAGAAGCAGCTCATACAATTCTGAAACGGGATTTGAAAATGAGAAAGATCTGTGCTAGATGGATTCCCCATCTGTTGACAGATGAGCCGAAAAAGGCAGGCGTTCAGTGCGCCAAGAAGTTGCTTAAAATGTTTCCAAATTACAATGCACGGTCTTTCGCTAATGTCGTCACAGGTGACGAGACATGGGTTCACTTTTCTGAGCCAAAACGAAAGATTCAGAACAAAATATGGGCAACAAAGTATTGCAAAAGACCATGCATTGCAAAGCGGACCATGAGCGTCAAGAAGGTAATGTATGCCATATTCTTTTCAAATCAGGGCCCTGCTTTTCAGGTTGCTGTGCCTAAAGGCAAATCTGTAAATGCGAAGTTTTACTAGAACAAAGTTCTTCGAAAATTGAAGAAATATTTCAAAGAACGAAGACCCTCAACTGGTTTGGCCAATGTCAGATTGCTACATGACAATGCGTCATCGCACACGGCGTTCATTGTGCAAGACTATCTGAAGCAGGAAAAGGTTGTTGAACTCCCTCACCCCTCCTTTTCCCCTGACCTTGCCTCGTGTGACTTTTTTTGATCCCGCGGCTGAAAAATACCTTTCTAGTCGAAAATTTGTACAGCGCAAACACCTCGGTTCTGCAATATTCCAGTGCCTTCATAGTATACCTCGAAAAGACTACCAAAATGCATTCAATGATTGGATCAGAAGACTGAAAGTTTGTATATCTGTTAAAGGGGAATACTTTGAGGGGACAAAATAAATTTTTCATCGAAATCTGTCACGGAGTCATTTTTATGTGCTTAGTTGCATTCATATTTGAACAGTCCTCGTATACATAAATCACATGAATAAATTACCCCATTTTGGGGTGATAAAGAGTGGAAATAATAAATATCACAAAAAAAATAATCGGCCACCATCTGTCTATGCCCCACAGAGTGGTCTGTATTAACCCTTGTCCTGCTGAATATTCATATATGCCACACCCACTACCTATTATCAACCAGTCAGATTACTTGATGCAAATTATTGCAACAAATTCACAATCTGAATGGCAAACAATGTAGATCCTGATTAGATGGCTTCGTCAGAAGCCATCTGATCTGGATCTTCATTGTTTGGAAAATAAAGCATATTCATGCTCAGCAGTACAAGGGTAAAGTGATGAGGTCAAGGACGTGTTCTTTGACCAGCTGTGTGCTGTGACTGCCAAGATCCCAGGATCAGAACTCCTGATAACATGCGGAGATTGGAATTGTCACGTGCAGTAACTGGATACAAGGAAGTGCATGGTCGGATTGGGTAAGGTAGATCTGAAATAGATGTTGAAGGTGAGAGGATTCTAGAATATGCCCTAGCATTTGACCTGCTTCTTGGAAACACATGTTTCAAGAAACGTGACAGTCATCTTATCACATACAAGTCGGGAAGTGCAGCGATGCAGATACATTTCATCCTTTTCAGCAGGATACTGTGCAGACTTGTCACAGATGTGAAAGTGATCCCTGCTGGTGAGTAAGTAGCCCTGCAACATCAGCTACTTGTATGGGACATGAGGATTGATGTGCCATCTAAACCCAAGTGCAATTTCACCCCCAGATTTTAAAGACCCTCGGACAAGAAATCATTTCCAGGAGGTTTTCAACCAGCAGCTGAGTGTGTCTACAAGTGTAGATGATGCTACCACTGAGGATATATGGAACAACATCAAGACAGGCCTGCTCAAGACAACTGAAGAGGTGTGTGGTATAACTTGGCCCCACCCCTAGCATCTTGAAACCTGTTGGTGGAACGAGCTAGTTGATAAGGTCATTGCAGCCAAGTGGCAAGCCTTCAAGGCATGGAAGACTAGTAAAGGCACTAGGGCATCAATTGGGCCCCATCAAGCGATTTTGGTACTTATCCCCTATGCCAGTAGCGAAGGTTCAGGCGAGCCTGCGCGGATGCCAGAACCTTCGCTGCTCGCTCATACAAGCAGTGAATCAAGAGGAACCTTCAGACAGAAAGCCATATCCCTGGCCCCTCTGAATGGCTGGGCATGCGCAGTTAAAATTTGTCATGACGGAATGCTCGAAGACACAAATTCGCTTGGCGGGGCTCAATTGTTATGCGACCAAATGCATTGCCAGATGTGTGGTGCACCATGCTCGCCAAGAAGCCGACAAGGACATCTACAAGAATATTGGCCCTAATTCTTCAGAAGTATACCGCCTTGCTAAACAGATGAGAAGAGAGAATGCCGATGTTTTAGGCAACAAACCAGTTAAGAATGATGCAGGGGAGATGTCAGTGAGTGAAGAGTCAAACTGGTTAGAACACTACCAAAGGCTACTCAATGTTGAGTTTGACTGGGACCTGGACCACCTTTCTGATGAACCATGCAGCAGTGGAAGGGCTGCACATCCCTATCACTATTGATATATGGTTAAGAAGGTACTCAGATGAAAGACTGGTAAAGCACCGGGCCCTTCTGGCATGGTGGTGGAGATGATAAGAGCAGCAGGTGATGCAGGTGCCTCGATGATCTGCGACCTTGCAGATGGCCTCGCTAGATAGTTGGTGTCGATTGACGATTCCCAGTTTGGTTTCGTCCCAGGAAGAGGCACAAGAAACACAATTTTTGTTTTAATGCAGCTGCCAGAGAAGTATCTGGTGGCCAACAAGAGACTACATGGCTTTCATAGACCTAGAGAAGGCATTTGATCTAGTGCCTTGGAAAGTCATCTGGTGGGCACTGAGAAAACTTGGAGAGAATGAGAGGATTGTGCGACTGGTCAAAGGGATGTATGCTAATGCTCTGTTCTCAGCCCACTTTCCTTTTCATCATTGTACTTGAAGCCTTTTCATGTGAGTTCTGCTCTGGAGTTCCCTTTGAGGACCTGTATGTCAAAGGGATGTATGCTAATGCTCGGAGCCGTGTCTGTGTTGGTGATGGTTATAGTGCAGAGTTCGAAGTGAAGGTGGGTGTTCATCAAGGCTCTGTTCTCAGCCCACTGCTTTTCATCATTGTGCTTGAAGCCTTGTCATGTGAGTTTTGCTCTGGAGTTCCCTGTGAGGACCTGTATGCCGATGACCTTGTCATCATAGCTGAATCACTGGAGGAATGTGTCAGTTCCCATGTACTGTATGTCGCACTGGAGTGGGCAGCAACAGTATTTTTTGTAATGGCTGCAAGTTCTGGGTGCACAAAAAATGCCTTGGCAGAGGGCTCTGAATACAGGTGTACACGCTGCCAAGGAACTGCATGCTCCTTAGATGGCAGACCACAGAGGGAAGTCCAAGTCCAACCTGACAAGCTGGAAGTGGTAGCTTCCTTTTGCTACTTAGTTGACATGCTCTCAGCAGCGGGTGACTGCCATCTTTCAACCACTTCACGTGTGAAAACTGCCTGGAAGAAATTCAAGAACCTGCTGCCAGTTCTGTCTTCCCGCCACCTCTCGTTCAAGACACGCTGCCATGTGTACAGCTCTTGTGTGCCGCTGAGACTTGGCCATTGTCAAAGCCAAACCTCCAGGGTCTGCAGCGGAATGACAGGGTAATGATCAGACAGATCTGCAATGTTAAGCCACAGGACACTGTCACTATCAGGTCCTGGACAGGGCTTGGCTTTGAGGACCTGGTGCTGGTATGGACATGTGGCACGCTCCAACGGTGCAGTCAAGACTGCCTTTGAAATACAGGTAGATGGAAGGCGTGGGCCTGGGAGGTCCAATATAACAGCTGACAGAGGGAGAGCACAGAGAGACAAACCTGGAGATCTAGTGTGAGATATGCCATGCGTGCAGCAAACCAGCTACCTGGAAGGGGGCCCATTTATGTGGATGTTGCCCCTATACCTGCATGTTAATCAAACCTCAGGTGATAATGATGATGATGATGATGAAAGAGAGGCAATTCCAGTTAATCCTTCGACTACTAGTAGACGGCATTTTCAAATTTTTCAGTGAAAATCAGGTGACATGAATAAATTACCTTCCTTTGTGGTAATAAAGATGGGAAATAATAAATTTCACAAAGAGAGAGGCAATGGCAATTAACCCTTTATCTACTAATCATTGTTGATAAGTAGTGGATGATGTCGTGTAATAAAAATTGTATGACCACTGTAATAACACTTTGGCGGGATTAAGTAACGTCATGACGACGTCCATTGTAACCATGCATTTTTAGCTCACAGTCACGTTGTGACGAGGCAAGCTTTTGGGATCACTTTTCGTCCCTCCTGCGTCAGTGCGTCCGTGCATCAGTGCGTCTGTGCGTCCATAAACAATTTCTTCAAACAACATCTCCTCCCAAACCACTGATCTGATTTTGACCAAACTTCACAGGAATGATCCTTAGGTGGTCCCATTTCAAAGTTGTTCAAATGGTTCTGGTCCGTTGCACATCTAGGTAAAAAAAAAGCCCCAAAATAGATTTTTTTTACCAAAAATTTAAAAAATCTTCTCTGAGACCACAAGGCCCAGGTCTTTGATATTTGGTATGAAGCTTCATCTAATGGACCCCTACCAAGATTGTTCAAATTATAGTGCTGGGGCCAAAAATGCCCCTGCCCCGGGGCCGTTTGGTTTTACATGGGCTTATATAGGGAAAATCTTTAAAAATTTCTTCTCTGAAACCGCGAGGCCCAGGTCTTTGATATTTGGTATGAAGCTTCATCTAGTGGACCCCTACCAAGATTGTTCAAATTATAGTGCTGAGGCCAAAAATGCCTCCGCCCTTTACATGGGCTTATATAGGGAAAATCTTTAAAACTCTTCTTCTGTGAAACTGCAAGGCCCAGGTCTTTGCTATTTGGTATGAAGCTTCATGTAGTGGACCCCTACCAAGATTGTACAAATTATAGTGCTGAGGTCAAAAATGGCCCCGCCCCACGGCCCTTTGGTTTTACATGGGCTTATATAGGGAAAATCTTTAAAAATCTTCTTCTCTGAAACCGCGAGGCCCAGGTCTTTGATATTTGGTATGAAGCTTCATCTAGTGGACCCCTACCAAGATTGTTCAAATTATAGTGCTGAGGCCAAAAATGCCTCCGCCCTTTACATTGGGCTTATATAGGGATAATCTTTAAAATTCTTCTTCTCTGAAACCGCAAAGCCCAGGTCTTTGATATTTGGTATGAAGCTTCATCTAGTGGACCCCTACCAAGATTATTCAAATTATAGTGCTGGGGCCAAAAATGCGCCCGCTCTGTGGGCCCTTTGGTTTTTCATCGGTTTATATAGGGAAAATCTTTAAAAATCTTCTTCTCTGAAACTGCAAGGCCCAGGTCTTTGCTATTTGGTATGAAGCTTCATGTAGTGGACCCCTACCAAGATTGTTCAAATTATAGCCCTGGGGCCAGAAATGCCCCCCGTCCTGGGGCCCTTGGTTTTACTTGGGCTATATTATATAGGGAAAATCTTTAAAAAATCTTCTTCTCTGAAACCGCAAGGCCCAGGTCTTTGATATTTGGTATGAAGCTTCATCTTCTGGACCTCTACCAAGATTGTTCAAATTATAGCCCTGGGGCCAAAAATGCTCCCCCACCGGGGGTTTTACATAGACTTATATAGGGAAAATCTTGAAAAATCTTCTTCTCTGAAACCACAAGGCCTTGGTCTTTGATATTTGGTGTGAAATTTCATCTAGTGGACCTCTATCAAGATTGTTCAAATTATAGCCCTGGGGCCAAAAATGCTCCCGCCCGAGACCCTTTGGTTTTACATAGACTTAACGTATATAGGGAAATCTTTAAAAATCTTCTTCTCTGAAACTGCAAGGCCCATGTCTTTAATATATGGTATGGAGCTTCATATAGTAGACCTCTACCAAGATTGTTCAAATTATAGCCCTCAGGCTACAAATGCTCCCACCCCAGGGCCCTTTGGTTTTACATAGACTTATTATAGAGATAATCTTTGAAAATCTTCTTCTCTGAAACAGCAAGGCCCAGGTCTTTGATATTTGGTGTGAAGCTTCATCTAGTGGACCTCTATCAAGATTGTTCAAATTATAGCCCTCAGGCTACAAATGCCCCCGCCCTGGGGCCGTTTGGTTTTACATAGACTTATTATAGAGATAATCTTTGAAAACCTTCTTCTCTGAAACAGCAAGGCCCAGGTCTTTGATATTTGGTCTGAAGCTTCATCTAGTGGACCTCTATCAAGATTGTTTAAATTATAGCCCTTAGGCCAAAAATGCCCCAGCCCTGGGGCCATTTGGTTTTACAAAGGCTTATGTGGGGAATATCTTTAAAAAAAATATTCTTCTCTGAAACAGCAAGGCCCAGGTCTTTGATATTTGGTGTGTAGCTTCATCTAGTGGACCTTTGCCAAGATTGTTTGAATTATAGCCTTTGTTGATATTTGGTATGAAGCTTCACCTTTTTAGATCTCCTTCAACATTATGCACATTATGGCCCTGGGGTCAATAATGGCCCTCCCCGGGGCCCACTTGTTATGCCCCCAACTTTGAAAAAGTTGGAGGGGCATATTGCTTCTGGTTCGTTCGTCCGTTCATCCGTCCGTTACGCTTTTGATGCATAGCATAACTAAAGAACCGTGTATGCTAGGGTTTTGAAATTTCATGTATGGATTCCTCATGGAAAATTAGCTGACGCGTATTTTTTTTCTCGTCCGGATTATGCCCCCTTCAAGAGTTATTGCCCTTTGAAATTTTTTTAATAAAATCTTGTCAGCAAGATATCTCAAAAACTATTGGAGCTAAGGCCTTGAAAGTTGGTGATTATATTGGTGGTGATGAGTAGATGAACTGATTAACTTTTGACAAAATTCCGAAAAATACTTTGTGAGTTATGGCCCTTTGTCATTTTGGTAATTTGTGCCCATTGTAATGTATGCTAAAAGTGATGCATAGCACAACTTTAGAACTGTGTATTCTAGGGTTTTGAAATTTCATATATGGATTCCTCATGGAAAATTAGTTGACGCGTATTTTTTTTTCTTGTCCGGATTATGCCCCTTTTAAGAGTAATTGCCCTTTGAAATTTTTTTAATAAAATTTTGTCAGCAAGATATCTCAAAAACTATTGAGCTAGAGCCTTGAAAGTTGGTGAATATATTGGTGGTGATGAGTAGATGAACTGATTAACTTTTGACAAAATTCCGAAAAATACTTCGTGAGTTATGGCCCTTTGTCATTTTGGTAATTTGTGCCCATTGTTATGTATGCTTAAAGTGATGCATAGCATATCTTTAGAACCGTGTATGCTAGGGTTTTGAAATTTCATATATGGATTCCTCATGGAAAATTAGCTGACGCGTATTTTTTTGCTCATCCGGATTATGCCCCTTTTAAGAGTTATTGCCCTTTGAAATTTTTTTAATAAAATCTTGTCAGCAAGATATCTCAAAAACTATTGGAGCTAGAGCCTTGAAAGTTGTTGAGTATATTGGTGGTGATGAGTAGATGAACTGATTAACTTATTACAAAATTCCGAAAAATACTTTGTGAGTTATGTCCCTTTGTCATTTTGGTAATTTGTGAAAAACATTGTCATCGTTCTAGCGCCTACATTTCTTCACCAATTTCAATATAACTTCACACAAATGTTCCTTATAAAAAAATCTCAAGCGAGTTCGACTTTCAAGGTCATGACCTCAAGGTCAAGGTCACTGTGGCTATTTATAGAAAAACTTTGTCATCGCTCTAGCGCCTACATTTCTTCACTAATTTCAATATAACTTCACACAAATGTTCCTTATAAAAAAATCTCGAGCGAGTTCGACTTCAAGGTCATGACCTCAAGGTCAAGGTCACTGTGGCTATTTTTAGAAAAACTTTGTCATCGGTCTAGCGCCTACATTTCTTCACCAATTTCAATATAACTTCACACAAATGTTTCTTATGATAATATCTCAGCGAGTTCGACTTTCAAGGTCATGACCTCAAGGTCAAGGTCACTGTGGCTATTTTAAGAAAAACTTTGTCATCACTCTAGCGCCTACATTTCTTCACTGATTTCAATATAACTTCACACAAATGTGCCTTATGACTATATCTTGAGCGAGGTCGACTTTCAAGGTCATGACTTCAAGGTCAAGGTCACTGTGGCTATTTTTAGAAAAACTTTGTCATTGCTCTAGCGCCTACATTTCTTCACTGATTTCAATATAACTTCACACAAATGTTCCTTATGACAATATCTCGAGTGTGTTCGACTTTCAGGGTCATGACCTCAAGGTCAAGGTCACTGTAGCTATTTTTAGAAAAATTTTGTCATCGCTCTAGCGCCTACATTTCTTCACCGATTTCAATATAACTTCACACAAATGTTCCTTATGACAATATCTCTAGCGAGTTCCACTTTCAAGGTCAAGGTCACTGTGGCTATTTTTAGAAAAATTTTGTCAATGCTCTAGCGCTTACATTTCTTCATTGATTTCAATATAACTTCACACAAATGTTCCTTATGACAATATCTCAAGCCATTTCAACTTTCAAGGTCAAGGTCACAATGGCTATTTTTAGAAAAACTTTGTCATCGCTCCAGCGCCTACATTTCTTCACCGATTTTAATATAACTTCACACAAATGATCCTTATGACAATACCTCGAAAGAGTTCAACTTTCAAGGTCAAGGTCACTGTGGCTATTTTTAGAAAAACTTTTTCATTGCTCTAGCGCTTACATTTTTTCACCAATTTCAAAATCGATTCACACAAATGTTCCTTATGACAATATCTGTAGCGAGTTCCACCTTCAAGGTCAAGGTCACTGTGGCTATTTTTAGAAAAACTTTGTCAATGCTCTAGCGCTTACATTTCTTCACCAATTTCAATATAACTTCACACAAATGTTCCTTAAGACAATATCTCGAGCGATTTCGACTTTCAAGGTCAAGGTCACTGTGGCTATTTTTAGGAAAACTTTGTCATCGCCCTAGCGACTACATTTCTTCACTGATTTCAATATAACTTCACACAAATGTTCCTTATGACAATACCTCGAGTGAGTTTGACTTTCAAGGTCAAGGTCACTGTGGCTATTTTTAGAAAAACTTTGACATGGCTCTAGCGCTTACATTTCTTCACCGATTTCAGTATAACTTCACACAAATGTTCCTTATGACAATATCTCGAACTTTTTCGACTTTCAAGGTCAAGGTCACTGTGGCTATTTTTTGAAAATCTTTGTCATCGCTCTAGTGCCTACATTTATTGATGGATGTTAATAGAACTTCACACAAATGTTTCTTATGGTAATATCTCGAGTTGCTTTGACTTTCAAGGTCATGACCTCAAGGTCAAGGTCACTATGGCTATTTTTAGAAAACTTTGTCATTGCTCTACCGCCTACATTTATGATTTTAATCTAACTTCACACAAAAGATGCTTATGATAATATCTTGAGCAAGATCTACTTCAATGCAAGTATCCATTTCTGACCTTGACCTACATTTTATGGTTCACTGACTTTGTAAAATAGTGTGACAACCCTAACTTTCACCCTGATGTAAGAGTCTGTTTTTAAGAGTTTCATTGATGATACTTGGTACATGCTTGCAACTAGGAGTGAAATTTTTATGCAGGCGCTCATGTTTGACCTTGACCTAGATTTCATGGTTTGGTGACTTTGCGCCCCCACAGGCGCGACATAGCCTTCAGGGGAATTCTTGTTGTATGTTTTTGAGTCTTTAACAATATTTGTTGAATATTTTGCCATCTAAGGACAAGCAAGGTTGGGGGCATTGTGTTTTACAAACACCATTTCTAGTTATTCTATGGATCAGGTGAGCGATCCAGGGCCATCATGGCCCTCTTGTTTGTTTTTGAAATTTTGTCAAATCTAAAGGCGATAAAATCCAATTTAAAGAGAGGTAATAATTTATCAATCTTCCAGACAATTGTAACCATTCAGTTCCCTATGCAAGAGTTCAGAAAAAGGAATTTTGTGTTGCCTCAGGCAAGCCCTATTATGAGCCTGTTCACATCATGAAAACAGGCCTATATTATTTTTACCCACTTAAACCCATTTCTGTATAGCAAAACTGGGGTTTACAAGGGAATACATTATTTTTCTTATTTGTGCTCAAAAACATAGATTTTGGGTACTCATTAGAACTGCAACAATGAGGCATTTCTAAACAAGTTCAAACAGTCTATGTATGAATAATATCGGAAATTTTTCCTGTTTTTGGTGATAAAATTTTCAATATAATTATTTGAAAAGGCAATTTTTCATAATGAAAGCTCCAGGTCATTGATCATCATGGAAAATATTCCTTAGCCAGTCAGTTTTACCAAATTTGTTTCATGATACCAGCAAGGAGTCCAAAAGGTGCAGACCGAATGGGAAACAGTTAGATCCTGATCAGACTGGTCCCTAGGTCTGCACTGTTTGCTTAGGTTTGTTTGTCCCAATACTTAGGATCTTTGTGGTACTCACAGCCCCAGTGGGTTGATTGTCCATTACGCAAACACGCCTATACAAATACATTGCCACTTTTATCGCCCTAAAAATGAAAATTTTAAGAAGAAAAATTGTGATATTTTTCTTATTTCTGCAAAAATAAGAAAAATAAGGTATACCCCCGGAAACCCAAGTTTTACTATGTAAAAGTGGGGTTCAAGGGGGTCAAAATTATACAGGAGTGTTTCCGTGTTTGTTTTGTTTGTTTGTTTGATTTTAGGTTTAACGTCCCCGTCAACACTGTAAAGGTTATTTTGGAGACGTTGCTTCCGTGATGCTCTGCTCGGAAAATACTTAAACTGTATTGTTTAACCCTTAAATTCCAGTATTTTTCAAGCAAACATACAGCATACACCCATATCAGATGCCGCATCAGATAACCCATTCTGTGGACCCATTCTGTGGCATCTGATCAGGGTCTGAACTATTTTCCATTATAACAGCATATTATGCTAATAAACCCTATTGGTTTCATTGGGCGACAGGGCTTGAGATGTCATTTCATCTCAATGTCGGGTAAAAGTCCCACAAAATTGGAAGCAATGTCTCCAAAATGACCTTTACAGTGTTGATGGGGACGTTAAACCTCAAATCAAACAAACAAAAACTCAGCAACAAAAATAGTATAGCTTCTAACAGATAAGGGAAGTAATTCAGTAGGTGTTTTCCTTCTTGTGCTTTAAAGATTTCTGTCCCATCAATCTTCCTCCTATTTGGGCGACCCCTTAAGTTTGTTTGCATTGGAGTTTAATGGCCCAGTCAACACTATTTTAGGTCATTTTTGAGCTGATCAGTTTACCTATCCACACATTTCCTGGGCAGTTAGCTTTTACATAAGCAGTTAACCAGTAAAGTGCACATTCTCTCGCCAGTAACTGACAACTGCCCTTCTTGAATCAGCAGAAGGGAGAGAATGTTCATGATCAATCTCCATGGAAGAATGTTGCCTACCCTAGGTATCAAATCCACGTCCTCCTGATCACCAGTCACACGCGCATCTGACTGAGCTACCGAGGCCAGTTGTTAACCCTTAAGACGCCGAGGAAAATGTTCTCTGCTTATGTCGTCTGCTGAATTTTCTTGCAAACTTTTTATAAATATTTTGCATACAGGCAAACAGTGTGGACCCAGATCAGACTGCTCCTATAGGAGCAGTCTGATCTGGGCCCACACTGTTTGCAAACATGAATTTTAAAGTAACCAGCAGACGACAAAGCAGACGACAATTGTTGTGATTGGCATTTTATGGGTTAAAAGTGTCATTGTCAGGATGGGAGTTTGTGGTGGCGGTTATGGGGGTGGGGAAGGCTGGGTATACATAGGATCAGATGCCCCAGAACATTGGGTCTGACCTGGACCAGGATGTTTTGCTAATTCCTGTTTTGGGGTGATTTTTTATCTAAAATTGGCTAGACTTTAGAACTGATCCGTTCTCTTGACATACTAACCTGGAACATGCAAATTAGATTGAGTGAATTTAACTGATTAATCCCTGCAGCTTCATCTGTCTGCCATATTCATTTAAAGCAGTGTAAAGTGATTGGACAGCGCCTGAGATTTCCAACTTTGGTTGCTGGGTTTACCAAAAAAATTTACAGCTCCCGCCCATAGGGGCTTGAAGAAATATATGGGCTGCATGATGCTTCCACGCAGAGCTGAATTCGGCCTGCACGCTAGTACTGGTAAACCGCTTAGAGGATCTAAGCCTGTCCAGGAACCGCGGTGCAAGGCGGACCGTCCATGCTAATAAACCCTATTGGTTTCATTGGGCGACAGGGCTTGAGATGTCATTTCATCTCAATGTCAGGTAAAAGTCCCACAAAATTGGAAGCAACGTCTCCAAAATGACCTTTACAGTGTTGATGTGGACGTTAAACATCAAATCAAACAAACAAACCAAAAAAATTTAAACTTGGCATTTTGTGAGGTTCATGAAATGTCGTATCTTATTTTCCCTGAAAAATAATACATTACGATAACACACCCGTGTGACATAGTGTACCCACAACCTATGTCTGGGAGCAAAAATAAGAAAAATAATGTATACCCCCATAAACCCCAGTTTTCCCTATATGAAGTAGGGTATTCGGGAGTCTTCATTTTGCGGAATGAGAAAAAAAAAAAAAAAAAACAGAAAAGATGTGTTTGTGAAACACGAACATGCCCCCAGGCCAAGGTCAATTTTTTCTTCAAAATAAGGACAAGGTCAAAGGTCAAAAATTTTTGTGTTAGTGGAAAACTCTTGTCACAAGGAACCTACCTGCCCCCGCCCATTGGGGCTTGGAGAAATAGATTGGGCTGCATGATGCTTCCACGCAGAGCTGATACGGACCGCATAGGAGTACTGGTATTCCGCTTAGAACGTCTGCCCAGGAAAATTGCTGTGAGTTGGCCCGTCCATGCTTATAAACCCTATTGGTTTCATTGGGTGGCAGGGATTGAGATTTCATTTCATGTCAATGTCGGGTAAAAGTCCCACAAAATTGGAAGCGACGTCTCCAAAATGACCTAAATAGTGTTGATGGGGACGTTAAACCTCAAACCAAACAAACAAACAAGGAACCTACATGCCAAATATAAAGGCTCTGTCTCAAATGGTTCAAGTTATGCCCAATGTTAAAGTAATAATCCAACAAACAAACAGACAGCGGGCTATTGCTACCATGGACATAATAAATTTCATCATGTTAACATGTCCATGTAATGAACACCCAAGTAAACCCCACTTTATATAGAGAAAACTGGGGTTTTCAGGGTTTAACTCTTATCTTGCTGTTCATGACAACCCCTATCTTTGCAAACAATGTAGATCCAGATCAGATGGCTTCTGTAAAAGCCATCTGATCAGGATCTACACTGTTTGACATTAACTTTATGAATTTATAGGAATAAATTACATAAGGTAATTTGTTTGGTTGAAAGTCAGAAACGGGTGTGGCTAAAATGAATATTCAGCAGGATAAGGGTTAACTTTACCAGGCTCTTGGCTTTTTCAACAGAAGACAAATATTTGATACTTTTCTTATTTTTCCCAGAAAACCGGAATTGACATCATGAAATGTCAAATCCTGTTTTCTTGAAAATAATGGAAAATGTTTTGAAATGTTCTCTGCTAAAAAAATTACCCAGCATGCAGAGCATTAAATCAAAGCACTGACAGCACTGATAGGTGGATTGTCTGGGTCTCTGTCAGTATAGGCTGAAATAAATGGTTCTGAACGGGGACTTAGACTGTTCTATTTAACCCTTAAATTCCTGTACTGTAAAAGCCTCTGTGGTGTAATGGTTACGCTACTCGCTTTTTAAACCAGGGAGCGCAGGATCAATCCCAGGCTTCTCCAGACTTTCGGATGAGTCTTTAAACCGAGGTCCCGTCTCCATATGACCGTAGCTGTTGGTGGGACATAAAACTCAAACATTCACTCACTCACTCTTGTATTGTATGCAAACAGTGTAGATCCTGATCAGACCCAGTATTCTTATCTGGATCTAAACTGTTTACCAATGTACCAGCACATCTGGGCTTAATTAGCTTTCTTTTACACAGAGCTCTGATGTCACACCGTCAACACTGTATAGGTTGCTTCCAATTTTGTGGGATTTTTACCGACATTGAGATGAAATGACATCTCAAGCCCTGTCGCCCAATAAAACCAATAGGGTTTATAAGCATAGACTGCTTTGCCTGAGCAGGCTTAGCTCCTCTAAAGAATTTACCAGTATATACTTGTGTGTGGTCGGTTTCAGCTCTTCATGGAAGCATCATGCAGCCGATCTATTTCTTCAAGCCCCGATGGGTGGGGGCCGTATTCATGGCCCTTGGTGTGAAAGATCTCTTAACCCTTAGCCTGCTGAACTTGACAACCCCTACCTTTGCAAACAGTGTAGATCAAGAACAGATAGCTTCTTACATAGAAGCCATCTGATCAGGATCTACACTTGTCATGTAGTTTGAAAATTGAACAAACAGATTATATCAAGTAATTTGATTGGCTGATAGATAAGTTTATTCAGCAGGATAATAGTTAATTTTCATTTCTTTGAATACCATGCCATTAATATTTTTATCTCACATCTTTTATTATATTGATTCTAGACTCTGGCAATTTCATGGAAGACTCAGGGGACTATATGACAATCATTTGTGATAATTGAAGGATAGTTTTCCTTATATCTCAATATAAACCTACATTGTGGGTATTCATTAGAACCGCCTCATCGAGGCGGTTCCTATTGAATACCCACAACATAGGTTTTTAAGGAGAATTGACAAAAACTATCCTTCAGTTATCACAAAATACCATCCTTATCCATTGCTACGTACAATGGCAGAATACTAGGCTGACAGTCTTGAAAAATTTACAGTCGATTCTTCATTCTTGCCTCCTCCCATCTGGGCTTTGAGAAATCGGATTGGGCTGCATGATGCTTTCACTGACTTTGTGAAGATTTCACCCTCACAGGCATGACAGTTAGTCTTTGGTGGATTCTTGGCTACACTTTTGGTCAGTACATGTATTTGTTTCATAGGACACTAGGCCTAAATAGGCATATAAATGTTAACCCTTGTCCTGCTGAATAAATTAGTTTAGCCATACCCATTGCTGACTGTCAACCAATAAAAATACTTGATAAAATGTTCCATTCAAATTTGCAAACTAATTGACAAACAGTGTAGATCCTGATCAGATGGCTTCTTCAGAAGCCATCTGATCTGGATCTACACTTTGCAAAGGTATAGGTTTGTTTGTTTGATTTGAGGTTTAACGTGCCCGTCAACACAGTAAAAGTCATTTTGGAGACCCTGCTTCCAATTTTGTGGGACTTTTACCCGACATTGAGATGAAATGACATCTCAAGCCCTGCCGCCCAATGAAACCAATAGGGTTTATAAGCATGGACGGGCCAACTTGCACCGCTTTGCCTGGGCAGGCTTAGATCCTCTAAGCTGTTTACCAGTATCGTGGATACTTGTGTGCGGGTCGGATTCAGCTCTGCATGGAAGCATCATGCAGCCCATCTATTTCTTCAAGCCCCGATGGACGGGGGCCGTTGCAAGGGAAGGTGTTGTTGTGTTCAGCAGGATAAGGGTTAATATAAGAGCATCTAGACTGAGCCAGTTTTGGAGGGTCCCAGTCAGATGCTTATTCAACTGGTGATCAGAAGTACTCCCGGGTTAGCAACATACTTCCCCTCCCCAGATTTTTATGTTCCCAGGTGATAGCAATAGTGGGGACATCTTGTTTTTGCCCTGTTTGTTTGTTGGTTGGTTTTTGGTTGATCAACTTTAACATTGGTCATAACTTTTGAACCTTTTCAGATAGGGCCTTCATATTTGGCATATTGGTTCCTTGTGACAAAGGCTTACCATTGGTACAAAAAATTTTAATCTTGACCTGGGTAAATGTTCTTGTTTCACAAACACATCTTGTTGTTCCTGTTGAAAAAATGCTTTGTTTGAATTGAAGTTTAACGTCCCCTTCAACACTGTATTGGTCATTTTAGAGATGTTGCTTCCAATTTTGTGGCACTTTTAATCGACATTGAGATGAAGTTTTATCTCAAGCCCTGCCGCCCAACAAAATCAATAGGGTTTATACACATGGACGGGCTGACTTGCACCACTTTACCTGGGTAGGCTGGGAACCTCTAAGCGGTTTCCCAGTACTGGTGCGATCGGTTTCAGCTCTGCGTGGATCGAAGCATCATGCAGCTCATCCTATTTCTCCAAGCCCAGATGAGCGGGGGCTGAGTGAAAGAATGCCCACTGTATTGGTTAACCAAAGATTTATATATAAGCCTGCCCAGGAACAGTGCATTTAGGCTTAACATGACCTTAGTAGTGTTGACTTGGCCATTTACCTTTATCCTGCTGAATAAGAATTCATTAGCCACACCCAGTTCTGAGTATCAACCAATGAAATAACTTGACACAATGTATTTGTTCAATTGACAAACTGCATGACAAAAAGCATAGGTCCATATCAGATGGCTTTAAAGAGCCATGGGATCAGGATGTGCACTGTTTGCAAAGGTAGGGGATGATCAGAGGGGATAAACCAGTTAACCCTTAAGACGCCAAGAAAAACTACATCTGAAAATTTGTCGTCTGCTTATGTCCTCTGCTGAATTTTTTTGCAAACTTTTCAAAACTATTTTTGCATACAGACAAACAGTGGGGGCCCAGATCAGACTGCTCCTACAGGAGCAGTCTGATATGGGTCCACACTGTTTGCAAATAATTACTTTTAAGGTAACCTGCAGACAGCAAAGCAGACGACAGTTGTCGTGATTGCCATTTTATGGCTTAAGCTCAGCATTTTGAGCCATCTTACCTGGATCTTTGCTGTTTATGAGCATTTTGGGCTGTTTGCATAGATAGCTGTACCAGTCGGCAGGGTAGAAAGGATTCCTTTAGTGGTTCACTATTCACGGAGTATTGTGGCTCCTTTTCATATGTGCGGACTGTCAACCATTTCCTGATACAATTGCTATATTTGCTCTGCAATACAGTTAGCCAGAATTATCAGGTCTTTTTAAGGACAAGAAAAGTGCCATAAAGGTCGTTGATGACATAGTTTCCTTGGTCACCATGGAAACCAAACAATTTTGCTACCTTCATTAGTAAAAAGCCTCCTAGGTCAGCAAGCCATGAAATCAAAGATCTTTGATACAAAATGCTGCCTTGAATAGAAGTTTTGTTTGTTTGTATTGGAGTTTAACCACCCAGTCAACACTATTTTAGGTCATTTTTGAGTCGGTCAGTTTACCTATCCACACTTTTTTTTACCTCTTTCCCTTTGGTTTTACATGTACATAGACTAACATAGGGAAAAGCTTTAAAAATTTTCTTGTCTGAAACCAGAAGACTCAGGTATTTGATATTTGGTATACAGCTTTGTATAGTGGACCTCTATGAAGATTGTTCAAATTATAGACATAGGGCCAAAGATGCCCTTTGGTTTAACATCGACTTATATAGGAAAAAATTTAAAAAATCATCTCTTCTGAAACAGCAAGGTCCAGGTCTTGGATATTTGGCGTGTAGCTTCATCTTGTGGACCTCTGCCGAGATTGTTCAAATTATAGCACGGGGGCCAAAAATGTGCCTGCCCCGGGGCCCTTTGGTTTTACATAGACTTACATAGGAAAACCTTTAAAAATCTTCTTGTCTGAGACCAGAAGGATCAGGTGTTTGATATTTGGTATGAAGCTTCATCTAGATTTCGTGTTTGGTCAATAACTTTATAATTTGTAGATGGATTTTGAAATTACTTAGTAATTATACCCCCGCAAACGAAGTTTGAAGGGGGTATATAGGAGTCAGCTTGTCGTCTGTCGTCGGTCCGTTACAAAAACTTTAACATTGCTCATAACTTTCTTATTCTTTGACCGATTTCTTTAATATTCACACACCACACACCTTGCCACTAGTACTTAAGATTGATATACACAAACCTGACCTTGACCTTTACGTTGACCTTCCTCAAGGTCAAATACTTGTAAAAATTTGTCGTCGGTCCGTTACAAAAAACTTTAACATTGCTCATAACTTCCTTATTCTTTGACCGATTTCTTTAATATTCACACACCACACACCTTGCCACTAGTACTTAAGATTGATATACACAAACCTGACCTTGACCTTTATGTTAACCTTCCTCAAGGTCAAATACTTGTAAAAATTTGTTTGACAATGCATGCGGGGGTATAATTGGCGCCCGTTAGGCGGCAGCTCTAGTTTAGTAAGTAAGTAAAGTCTTTATTTTACGAGGGTTACAAATTGCGCATAGGAGCTAATCTTCCATGAGGCCCTCAAAACATTTACATTATTTACACACGCATTAAAACACAATATACAAATATAGCTATTAAAATAAATACAGGTAGCTGTCAGGAAAGAAAGAAGAAAAAAACAATGAAAATCATGTGTATTGTGTGTGTGTGTGCATAATGTGTGCATGCCTGTGTGCATGTGTGTATGTGTGCTAAGACTGTTACATGTACACAAACATTTACAAACTAAATATATCAGTCTATGTACTCGTCTTTGAGATAAATCACCAGTCAACCATTTGATGCATTTTCTATGAAAAGCTTCAACTGACTGAGAAGAGAATTCCATATAAGGCACCTAGAGTATCGCATTGACTGTTTAAAGAGCTCTTTCTTTGGTTTTGGTGGGGATGTTAACAACAATGAGAGGATGTGTTGCATGCATGACCCAGGTCAAGGTCATACTAAGAGGTCAAATGTAAAAAAGGGGCCTTTTTAAGTGTTCAGTCAATAACTTTCTTATTCCTGGATAGATTGTGAAATTACTTGGCAGAAATGTTAACCATTGAGACAATCCAGTCAATAACTTTTTTTTTCTGGGTGGACTTTTTATTTAAAATAACCATGCAGAAATATTCACCTTCATTAGACGATGAGTCGTGTGCAAGACCAAGGTCCATCCTTCCAATGTCAAGGTCATACCTGGAGGTCAAAGGTCAAAAAAGGGGCATTTTTGTGTACATTCAATAAATTTCTTATTCTTTGATGGATCATGAAATTACTTGGCAGAAATGTGAACCATCATGAGGCAATGTGTTGTACCTCAAAGGTCAAGGCCAAACTTAGAGGTCAAAGGCAAAAAAGTTTTTTTTTTGTGTGTACTGTCAATAACTTTCTTATTTCTCTATGAACTGTTTTAAGTTACTTTGCAGAAATGTTCATCTTCATTAGATGATGTGTTGCACACAAGACCCAGGTCAATACCTCTAATGTCAAGGTCATACTTACAGGTCAAAAAGGTGGGAGACATCTGTGTTTTTGTAGAAAAACAAATTCTAGTCTGATTATTTGTTTGTTTGATTTGATGTTTAATGTTCCCGTCAACACTATATAGGTCATTTTGGAGACGTTGCTTCCAATTTTGTGGGACTTATACACAACATTGAGATGAAATGACATCTCAAGCCCAGTGGCCCAATGAAACCAATAGGGCTTATAAGCATGGACAGTCCGACTTGTCCTTATCTGATTAACATTTAGCTTGAAATAAGAGAAATGATGTTGAAAGGGCCATAAAACTGAATACAAAAACAACAACAGTGTGATGTCAGTATCGGAGATCCATAATAAATTGCCATTTATATTGACACAGTATTGAATGAACTGAATGAATTAGATGGAACATATTGAACCAAACGTCTTATTCAAGCATATTTTGTTTGCTTAATTTAACCATATTAGTAGTAATAATTTCCTTAGCTGTTTGTCACGACTCTGTATCCAGTAGTCGATTTCTGTATCGACAACTCCACTCTCTACTCCGCAAGTGCCAGACAGCCAAAAGCCAATGTCTGCATTGTGAGAAAGTCTGTCTTTTTCGTGGAATTGGACAGGGAGATTTCTGATCAGACTGCACAGTCGTGCAGTCTGATCAGAGATCTCCCTTTGTTCAGAACACTCATGGAATACAAAAAAATAAGTACAGAGCCAAGGAGCAAACTCTGATCAATTTATTTTAACGTTGATCTGATTGAAATAGCTTCCCTTTGGCTCTGTCACAAGTTATAGCCCCTTCTCGCCCTCTGAATAACCAACAAAAACCCTTAACAGTCAGGGCCTCATGGATGGTACTTTGAGACTTGGAAAAACCCAAAAGACATTCTTTCAAAATTGACAAGAAAAAAAAAAATAGACCGGCTACTTGATTAGTGTCACATGACATAAGGTTGCTCTGGTGATTTCCCTGTGCCAGGAATGATTGGAGATTCCAATAGTCGTAAGATCAATACGCTTGTTGTAAAGAAGTGTGCCATGGGCTTGCAGCAACGTTTTCTGATTGTGTTTTGTTGCTGTTTTATGACTAGCATCGCTTAATTGAAATAAACGTTATGTAGTTGACATAGATTCGACTAGAGTGATTTTAAATTCTATATTGAACGGAAATAATAATATGGATTTAGGTTATTGGTGGATGTTCACTATAAGTTGTTGACATTTTTTTTCTGTGTTTATTTAAACATAAAAGTCAATTCCTGATCTTGGAACTGCAAGTACAAAAAGAGACAAACGTAGCTGGACCTCAAAAATAAAATTTGTTGTGGTTTATATAACCAATGTATAACAAGATTGTATTTTCAAGATAGGTGAAGGGTGTTGTGTGTTTTACGTCACCAGGGCGTCCAACTGATCACAACATGAACAAGCCTGTGAACACCCACTTAAACCCCATTTGACATAGATAAAACTGGGGTTTATGGGGGTATACATTATTTTTTTTATTATTTCTACTCCAAGGCATAGGTTGTGGGTACTAGTTAGAACCACCTCAATTCTTTCTATATATACTGCAACACCCTCTAACGAGGATTACATGCAGGTATACATTACATACACTCCAAGTTTTGCAGGATGAAAGCCCTCACAGTAATCATGTAATTATGGTAGGGATCTTTTACCTGCACAGGGAATGGTTCTCTGCACATGGGCCTCCAGTTTATGTCCAGATCTGAAGGAAGGTGCACTTTGTGGTATTCATCCCTGCAAATGATGCCAGTGGAGCATGTTCGGAAACTGCGATTTTATTAACGCTGCCTGGAATCAAACCGGGGACCTCTAGCAGCAGATAGGCAAGAGCACTAGCCACTGAGATACCACGCTCAATGTGGCAGTTCTTACGTGCACCCACAACCTATGTTTGCAGTATAAATAAGAAAAAAAGGATGGATTTTGGTCAGAAAAGTACGGTAGCCACTTTGGAGATATGAAAAAAACGCAAAATGTCGCATGAGTGGGTTATTGTAATGTATTGGCTTACAGCTCGGGTGCAATCCTTGTAGCTGGAAATGTTTGTTTTTCTGCCTTTTCTTCACTGTCTTTCATTGCAATTTGAGATTTAACTATTGCCATTTGTTTATATTGAGGTCACCTGCTATGAGTCAAGTGTCAGTTTATCACATGACGAATTACACTGTAGCGTCGTTATAACGCTGTCATCGGGATCCATCGACGTCGACCGCGTTATATGTGATCCAGCGCTATATTGATCCCGAAAATATAGCGTTATATTGTTACCCCACCCTCTTTTTCTGCATGCATGGATACTGTTTCTGCCAGTTTATTATGAATATATTACATACTGCATGTATTTTATAAATTATATAGTTACTAGATTAAATAATAATCTGATTCTATACTTCTAGCGGTCATTTAGCTTTTCATTCAAACCAATGCTGAATTTATTTATTACTGTACTTTCGTTTCTGTATCTCTGGCCGCCATATTTATTTACCTCCTCGGTCTCAAGAAGGTATCACTAAATAGTGAAGTAAAATGCAACTTGACAATTCCGAAAGGTTAGCTTGAAAGAGGGGCTATTAATGTAAGCTAACCAAGTTTAACATGGGGATTATGAATGTTTATTGTAGTACATGTACCTTGCTTGATTTCCGTTTCTTTGTTTTTATCCATCTAGTGAATAATAAATAAATATAAAAAAAAACCCGTCTGCTATGCTCTGTTTTGGCGGGAAAAATATTTAGGGTGTGCAAGTGACAATTACAAAGGGATTAATTGAGACAAACAGGTACAAATACCTTGATTACCTAGTTTTCACACCTTTCCACACAGTTAATTGCCGTCTTATCAATAAGCCATAGGCGAGTATTCACAGTTTGTTGACAACTTGAGTAAATAAGCGAGAATACAGGTATTGCCTTGGCTGATGGTATTTTGACTTTCAAGTTCGGCGGAAAAATGGGAAAAAAAAATTGACCATTTTCAAAACTGGTGGACAAAAGCAAAAAAAAGGAGCGACAGACCAACAGCGTTATAACGATTTCCCCCCCAACAAAAGGCCCCACGGATTTACCGCATGCAGATGCACAGGTGAAAACAGCGTCTGCATTACTCTGTTTTGGCGGGAAAAATGTTTAGCATATACAGGTGTCAATTTAATTTCACACCTTGTCCAGCTTATTTTTAATGCCTTAGGCGATTATTCACAGTTTGATAAGTGTTGACAACTTGAGTAAATCGGCGAGTATACACGTCTTATCATGGCCGACGATGTTTTGACTGCCGAGTTCCGCAAAATAAGGGCAAAATTTTCAACCAAACTTTCAAAACTGGGGAAAAACGTAAAGAAAAAAACGGGAGCCACAGACCAACAGCGTTATAACGATTTCCGCGTTATAAGCATCAGCGTTATAACGACTCTACAGTGTATTTTAAAAAAGGAAATTCTGAATACTTGTAAATAGAGAAGTATTCAATTAAAAAGACAATTTTCACAAAGTTTTGAAGTTGTATTTGGCTTCAGTAGATTACAAATGATAAAGTTAAATGAATGAAAGAAAGAAAACAGAAAAACATGCTTTTAATTTTTTGAGACCTGACAGCTCAATAATGCACCTTAATATTACTCCCCAGCCCTTTATGAGTTCAAGGTCACAGACTGAAAAAAAATGCTTTTCCTTTGACATTGTCTTGTAGACAGTCAAGTGACCAATAGGTAAGCTATGCTTTCCTCTGTCAGTTCTTGTTCATTTAATATTTTGTTATATGCAAAATTATTATCACTGGTATTATTTTTTTTTTCCTGAGAAAGTTTAACTTTAAACTGACAGCCAGAATCACATATTTTGATGTTGTAGAGTAATATACAGTTAAGTACAATAAAATTCCACTATTAAGGTTAAGACTCGGCTTTTTTTTTTTGTCCCTGAATACTTCACAGGTCAATGAGTTTAACAGCATTAACTTTTATATTGATTTTGAACACAATCAATTATTCCTGAAATATTTCAAGGATGCTTGTATATAGCTCAGTTCTTTAAACCTAAGAGCACCTGAGAAATTTTTAGAGCAGACAGCAATTTTATTTATATCTCCCCCGTTTAGGTGTTTCCCAAATGCAATGGGTTAATCTTAAGAAATAAAAGTCTTTACAAAGGAATGGAGCATGGCTGGAAAAGAATTCCAGTAAACTACTGAGCCAAAAGCGTCTACAGATTCCCTGAAATAGTGTCGAAGACTGGTCATAAACCTATAAGCTATATAATTGAAGTGGGAGTTGCAGTATGCATTTATGATGCAAATCCATATTTCAGTCTGAGACGATCACCAGAGTATCTTAAGGCATGAAAGTCCTAGCATAGCTGGAAGAAGTTTGACTTACTGACTTGCTACGATGAGCCTTCTCCTGGCTAGCCCCCGCCCATAGGGGCTTGAAGAAATATATGGGCTGCATGATGCTTCCACGCAGAGCTGAATCCGGCCCGCACACTAGAACTGGTAAACCGCTTAGAGGATCTAAGCCTGTCCAGGAACCGCAGTGCGAGGCTAATAAACCCTATTGGTTTCATTGGGCGACAGGGCTTGAGATGTCATTTCATCTCAATGTCGGGTAAAAGTCCAACAAAATTGGAAGCAATTTCTCCAAAATGACCTTTACAGTGTTGATGGGGACGTTAAGCCTCAAATCAAACAAAAGTTCTCATGTGGCCCTACACTTTGTTTGCTAAGTAATCTGTTCCAGATTATTGAAATGATCGCATAAGAAGTTTGACATGCTGACTTGCCATGAGGAACTTTCTCATCTGGCCCTATACTTTGCTTAGCAATCTGTACTAGATTATTGAAATGAAACTGTTTAACCCTTATCTTGCTGATCACGACAACCCTTATCTTTGCAAACAGTGTAGATCCAGATCAGATGGCTTCTGAAGAAGTCTTATCTTGCTGTTCATAACAACCCCTATCTTTGCAAACAGTATAGATCCAGATCAGATGGCTTCTGAAGAAGCCTTATCTTGCTGTTCACGACAACCCCTATCTTTTGCAAACAGTGTAGATCCAGATCAGATGGCTTCTGAAGAAGCCATCTGATCAGGATCTACACTGTTTGGCATGCAGTTTATCAATTTGTAGCAAAAAATTACATAAAGTAATTTGATTGGTTGATAGGCAAAAATGGGTGTGGCTTAAATGAATATTCAGCAAGATAAGGGTTAAAGTTTGACATCCTTACCTGCCATGATGAGCTGGTTGACATCTTGCTCTACACTTCGGTTGCAAGCAATCTTTTCCACTACTGTAGGAAAGAAACCGTTTTTAGATGACATGCAAACTTGCCATGATGAGCTGTCTCACTGGTACTACACTTTGGTTGCATAGCGTTCAGTTCCACTACTGTAGGAAAGAAACTCAAACAGCTTAAATATTGCATAAGACGTTTGACATGCTGACTTGCCATAATGATTGTTTCGGCTGGCCCTTAACTTTGGTTGCATAGCGATCAGTTCCACTACTGTAGGAAAGAAATAGTTTAAATATTGCATAAGACGTTTGACAAACTGACTTGCCATGATGAGCTGTTTCACCTGGCTCTACACTTTTGTTGTATAGCGATCTGTTCCACTACTGTAGGAAGGAAACAGTTTAAAGATTGCATAAGAAGTTTGAAATGCTGACTTGCCATGATGAGCTATTTCACCTGGCCCGACACTTTGGTTGCATAGCAATCTGTTCCTTTACTTAGGAAAGAAACAGTTTAAATATTACATAAGAAGTTTGTCATGCTGACTTGCCATAATGAGCTGTTTCACCTGCCCTACACTTCGGTTGCATAGCAATCTGTTCCACTCCTGTAGGAAGGAAATATACTACTCAAAGTTTGATAGGGATCACTTTTTAATGCAACATAATTTTTGGTTAAATTAATCAGCTGAATTAAAATTTGATACTTAATGATAGAAAACATATCCTTCACAAAGACTAGTGATTAATTTTGTCAACTTGCACTGCATTCAAGCATGACAACAGCAACCGTCATGGCACCCACAAAATTTGGCGTAACACGAATGGATTTGGACAATTGATTTTTCACAAATTTCCAAATTTGTTTAGATAAACGTGCCTAATAACGTGTATGGCGTCCATTAGCATCAATTACAGTACGATATCGCCTGCACATGCTCGTAATCAGAGTCTGTATCCGGTTTTGTGGAATCAGCCTCCATTCAGCAACCAATGCATCTTTGAGCTCCTGTAATGTCCTCGGCTGCACAGGTCGGGCTGAAACAGCACGCTGTAGCATGTCTCACGCATGCTCAATCGGATTTAAGTCCAGTGATGGAGCAGGCCAGTCCATACGAACGATTATCTCACGTTCCAGATAGGCATCAGTGACGTGGGCACGGTGCGGACGGGCATTATCGCCCATCAGAATAAAGTCCGGGCCGATAGCACCGGCATATAGTCTAACAAACTGATCAAGAATCTCATTACAGTACTTCACTGCCGTTAACGTTCCGTTTTCAACGAGGTACAAGTCAGTTTTACCGTTCACGCTTATCCCAGCCCAAACCATGACTGATCCTTTTCCATAGCGATCATGCTCTGCCACATTCAAGTCATCGAATCGCTCTTTAGACATTTGGCACACTAATTGACGTTTATCAGTGAAGTCTAGACAGAATCTGGAATCATCAGTAAACAGTACTGGCGTCCAGTCACGAATCGTCCACCTGAAGTGAGTTCTGGCAAAGTCCAACCGGTCTTGCACGCGCTGTCTCGTCAACGGAATAGGTACAGCAGGCCTCCTGGCATTCAGTTCGAAATCGCGGAGCCTGTTTCTAACAGTTTGTGCAGAAATTCGTACTCCAGTTCCATTCCTAAACTCGTTATTCCAACGGGTAGCGTTCAGGAACCGTTGGCGTCGAGACTGAATCAACAAAAAACGGTCCTGGAGTTGATTTTCAGCCCATTATCGATCCTCGCCGTGTCTATGTGAAGGGTTTCCGTGGGAAAGATGCCGACTCCACATTCGGGAAACCACGCTCTGAGACACATTCAGAATCCCAGCAACACGACGTTGAGAGACGCCAGATTCCAACATTCCGATGCCACGGTTCATTTCTTTGGGGCTCAGACGGTTTCTTAACTGTCCCCGAGGAATTTAAAAGTTTCACAAATCAAATGAAATCCTTTTTACGCTTAGTAAAGGAACACAGACAAGTTTTATTTTTCTGTTGGAATGCAGTGTTACGCAAGATTTTTGGGGTACATGAATTAATTTGCTGATTGTGAGAAGTGTGCAGTTGCATGAGTACTGAATTACACATGAGTTTCTGCTTAAGATATTTATCAATATTCGGAGTACAAACTTTGCCATGAAATTTTAAATTTTCAGTGCAAAATTCGGTATATAAAAAGTGATCCCTATCAAACTTTGGGTAGTATAGTTTAAAAATTGCATAAGCAGTTTGACAAGCTGACTTGCCATAATGAGCTGTTTTACCTGGCCCTACACTTTGGTTACATAGCAATCTGTTCCTTTACTTAGGAAAGAAGGCCCCCGCCCATAGGGGCTTGAAGAAATATATGGGCTGCATGATGCTTCCACGCAGAGCTGAATCCGGCCCGCACACTAGTACTGGTAAACCGCTTAGAGGATCTAAGCCTGTCCAGGAACCGCGGTGCGAGGCGAACCGTCCATGCTAATAAACCCTATTGGTTTTATTGGGCGACAGGGCTTGAGATGTCATTTCATCTCAATGTCGGGTAAAAGTCCCACAAAATTGGAAGCAACGTCTCCAAAATGACCTTTACAGTGTTGACGGGGACGTTAAACCTCAAATCAAACAAACAAAACAAACAAATACTTAGGAAAGAAACAGTTTAAATAATGCATAAGAAGTTTGACATTTTGACTTGCCATGATGAGCCGTTTCATCTGGCACTACACTTTGTTTCCATAGCAATCTGTTCCACTACTGTAGGAAGGAAATAGTTTAAAGATAGCATAAGCAGTTTGACATGCTGACTTGCCATGACAAGCTGTTTCATCTGGCCTTATATTTTGGTTGTATAGCAATTTGTTGCGAAACAGTTTAAAGGTTGCATAAAAATTTTGTCATGCTGACTTACCATGATGAGCTGTTTCATCTGGCCCTACACTTTGGTAGCATAGCGATCTCTTCCACTACTGTAGGAAAGAAACAGTTTAAAGATTGCATAAGACGTTTGACATGCTTACTTGACCATGATGAGCTGTTTCAGCTGGCCCTTAACTTCGGTTACATAGCGATATGTTCCTCTACTGTAGGAAAGGAACAGTTTGAAGATTGCACAAGAAGTTTGTCATGCTGAATTGCCTTGATGAGCTGTTTCACCTGGCCCTACACTTTGGTAGTGCATAGTGATCTGTTCCACTAAAATAGGAAAGAAGCAGTTTAAAAATTACATAAAAAGTTTGACATGCTAACATTTCATCTGGTGCTTCACTTTGGTTGCATAACAATCTGTTCCTCTACTGTAGGAAAGAAACAGTTTAAAGATTGCACATAAGGTTTGACATGCTGACCTGACATGATGAGCTGTTTCATCTGGCCCAACACTTCTGTTCCATAGCGATCTGTTCTGCTCTTGTAGGAAAGCAAAAGTTTAAAAATTACATAAAATGTTTGAGATGCTGACTTCCCATGATGAGCTGTTTCATCTGGCCCTACAATTCAGTTGCATAGCGATCTGTTCCACTAAACAGTTTAAAAAATGCATGACGTTTGACATTCTGACTCTCATCTGACTTTACAATTAGGTTGCATAGTGATCTGTTCAAGACTATTTTGAAAAGAAACAGTTTAAAGATTGCATAAGTTTGACATGCTGATTTGCATGTCATTCTACATTTCTTGTCTAAATTGTTTTACAGCTAAACCCTTGCTGATTCCGCTTGATACTTGCATGGGAGAGATTTCCTCTCCTAATTAATGTCTTTTATGCGTGACATAAGGTTGTCTAAAGAGACAATCAGAATAGACAAAACACAGAAAAATTCTTCTTGTGCCTTTGTGAAAATATGTGGAAACGGGCTAGATACTGCACAAAATCTACTCATCTCTGGAGGCATAGATTTTATGCAATAAATGAAACAGGCAGCCTGTTTGGTTACCGCTTTTGTTCAGACCTTTTAATGCTTCGGCCTTGTGATATTAACTCATTATTTGCTGATCTTGGTTTTCTGTTGTTGTTTTTTGCTTTCTGTCCCAGGAGAGTTATTGTGTAGCCAGTTCCAATTTTAATGATTAATTTATTTGTCTTTTATTGATTTTTCTTTCCATTTGAAACTGTCTTCTTGGCTAAATTCTGTATTATTGCACAACAATGACCTATAAACATCACGTGATCAAGTCCGTGAAATGAAGACCCCCCCAAACCCCACTTTATATAGAGAAAACTGGGGTTTACGGGGTAAACAATATTTTTCTTATTTCTATTCCAAAACATAGGTTGTGGGTACTCGTTAGAACCGCCTCATTGAGGCGGTTCTAACGAGCACCCACAACCTACGTTTTGAGCATTTATAAGAAAAATATCATGGATTTTCATCAGATAACTAGCCATTTTGAAGATGTGAAAAATGCACTATGTCGCACGGCTGTGCTGTCGTAATGGTTAGGCATGAATTCAGTCTTATTGTCAAATATGGCTGTTTTTGTGATTTAAAAATACATGTAGCAGGTAAAATAGAAATATGTGTAAACTTATTTGTTTATTGTCTTTTCTTGTTTGGTCCTTGCATAAAAATTTTAACCCTTATCCTGCTGATTAAGTGAAACCTCTATTTCTGACTATCAACCAATCAAATTACTTAACCCATTTAGTACGAGAAACCCCTAAACGGATACCCTGGCAAACAGTGCAGGCCCAGATCAGATGCTGCAGAAAATGTCATCTGATCAGGCCTTCACTGTTTGCTAAAAGTTCATTCATTTTCCAAATAAATTTTGATGAAAACGCAACATGACACCCCTAAACTTTGAAGGGGACTCCTGCTATTTATAAGGAGAGAGATTCCATTTGTTACAAACAGGGTTAATAAAATGTATTATTGTTCAATTCACAAACTGCATGACAAAGTTTAACAGTGTAACCCCTGATCAGATGGTTCTGTAGGGCTGGAAAATGTTACTTATCCATTTACCATGACGAGTAATATTTTGGAGGAGGAGTAAAAATTTTGTGTAAACCCTTCAAAACATAATAATTCCATTGGTCATGCAGGAAAAGTGAAATTTTGAAGAATTTTCAGCCCTGCCCAAATAGCACTTGCCGTTACAAAAACATCCCTATTCACATACATTATAAAATTTTGCCGCCAAAAAACACGAAAATTTAAGATGAAAAAAACGTGATATGTTTCTTATTTCCGGTTTAAAATATAAATTGTATGTACTCGTAAGAACCACCTCGTAGAGGTGGCTCTAACAAGTACCTACAATCAATATTTTAGAAGTCCGGTTTACTCCAGTGTTAACCCCCAAGTTTACTATATAAAAGTTGGGTTCAAGGGGTCAGACTTATATAGTCGTGTTTTCATGATATACCAAATCAATTTACTTATAGACATGCAAACATTGTAGATCCTGATCAGACTGCTTCAGAAGCAGTCTTCACCCCCACCCATCGGGGCTTGAAGAAATAGATGGGCTGCATGATGCTTCCACGCAGAGCTGAAACCAACCGCACACAAGTACTGGTAAACTGCTTAGAGGATCTAAGCCTGTCCAGGCAAAGCGGTGCGAGTCGGGCCGTCCATGCTAGAAAACCCTTTGGGCGACAGGGCTTGAGATGTCATTTCATCCCATTGTTGCGTAAAAGTCCCACAAAATTGGAAGCAACTTCTCCAAAATATTTAGGATAAATATGGTATTTTTTTTTCAGTCAAACAGATAATAGTTTCTGATTTTCATGTTTCAATAACCAAATGCAACAAAAAAAAGACCATTGATCGAGGACTGATCTAATAGTAATCCTAGATAGAGCAAATCTGAATGGAAATGTGTAAAAAACGTTCTATCTTGTCAGAATAATGTAATAAATTAATAACGAGTCCCAAGAATGTTGTCAAAATGAGGAAAACAGGCTGTCAGTTTGAAATTGCTTTCAGCAGTTGATATGTGATGGCATCCGATTAAATAGATTGCCTCACGTTTTGTTTCATCCCCTGATAAGGGTAGGGTATCCACATATTATTTTTCTTATTTCTGGATGAAAACATATATTGTGGGTACTCATTAGAAGCGCCTCGCTGAGGCGCTTCTAATGAGTACCCACATGATATGTATTCGACCAGAAGTAAGAAAAATATCAATACTTTTTGGATGAAAAAAAAAAAAAAACAACACCTTATTTGGAGCTATGGGTCATGTATGACCAGGGTCACTCGGATCAGAGTGTGCAGCTACTGAGGCACATGTACAGTTTGATCCATTGAAGCATGAATATATATTTGGATTGGCAACCTCTCCC
This sequence comes from Lucinisca nassula, assembly GCA_963580285.1. Lineage (NCBI taxonomy): Eukaryota > Metazoa > Mollusca > Bivalvia > Lucinida > Lucinidae > Lucinisca > Lucinisca nassula. The sequence goes on along the minus strand of OY757025.1, from coordinate 121,906,753 downwards.
GATTTTAAAGGATTGATCACCTGTATGCAGATGACTCGGCTGTTCTGGGTTTTCATTAGGAACTTTTAAAGTCCTGAATGTGGGATTTATTGTGGAATCATTTATTTATCATGTACAGCCAGTAAAGACTTAGATCAGACTGCACATCTTGCGCAGCCTGATTAAAGTCTTCACTGCCTGTATTATAGGCTTCTATAGATCTTAAGCTATACAGAACAAGTAATTGATGATGTCGTGTCATCCTGAAAAGCCATAGAGACTGATCTTAGTATCATCGTCACAGGTCGGAAAACCGGGAAGGCAGATTTTCACGTGACCACATTCATATGGTGTCTTATTGATTCCGTTGTATTGGAATGGTACGAGTTGTTCTGTGCTGAAAACAAATGGGAAGGCAGACATCATAAAACAGATCAAAAAAGAGAAAAAAAATTGAGGTGAATTTAAGGAATTACCTCAGGGATAATAAACGGGAAAAGAAGTTAAAATAGGCTTTTTAATGAAATAGGAACCATATATGGAGCCATAGAGCGACTCGCATTGACCTCCAGATTAGTTTCTGTTGCTAAATTGGTTTTAAGATATATCTGTGTAGGAAGACTTGGATTTAACTGATGTTCGAAGGATTGTTCTGTTAGATGTGTGTGTGCCATGCAAAATCCGAGAAAGGGCCGTCGGCCTCGTAGTCCGAGACCTACTTCTCGTCGTCATGGTAGCAGAGGTCAAGGTCATGAAGTAGTACGCTATGAGCATCAGAAGTCAAAGGAACCTAAAGACTGGTATCACTACTGCTTGTATAACTGTGGATATTTTCTCTGGCCAGATTGTAAGTGATATTAATTGACTATCCTGTATTGATCGGAGGTCATCCGTATTAACACCAGGTCAACCAATATTAACTGAGGTCAAAAAATCATTAATCATGTTTTTTAATGGTATCAATTAATAAAATTGTTATTAATCAAGTCATTTCGTATTGGTGGCCCCCGCCCATAGGGGCTTGAAGAAATATTTGGGCTGCATGATGCTTCCACGCAGAGCTGAATCCGGCCCGCACACTAGTACCCGTAAACTGCTCAGGGGATCTGGGCCTGTCCGGGAACCGTGGTGCGAGGTGGACCGCCCATGCTAATAAACCCTATTGGTTTCATTGGGCTTGAAATGTCATTTCATCTCAATGTCAGGTAAAAGTCCCACAAAATTGGAAGCAACGTCTCCAAAATGACCTTTACAGTGTTGACGGGGACGTTAAACCTCAAATCAAACAAACATTTCGTATTGGCCCAGGTAGAGGTCCGAGGTCTGCTGCATTGGCCGGAGGCCGAAGGCCAAGGGCCAATGCAGCTGACTGAGGACCTGTAGTATATTATTCTGTAGTAAGTTATATTCTTCATCATTTTTACAAGTCTGTGAAATGAACACCCCTCTAAACCCTATTTTACATAGAGAAAAATGGGGTTTACAGGGGTATACATTATTTTCTGTATTTGTGCTCCAAGACTCAGGTTGTGGGTACTCTTTAGAACCGCCTTAATGAGGCGGTTCTAACGAGCACCCTCAACCTGTGTTTGGAGTAAAGATAAGAAAAATATCACAAATTCTCATCAGAAAAAAATGCCCGTTTAGCGAACTATGCCTCATGTATGTATTATCATAATGGTAGGAAGTATTGAATTTGCTGTAAACAGAAGTTGTGAGACAGGCTAAAACATCAATTTTACATGCCCATAAAATTTTGATCCCTTAAATCCCACTTTTATCTAGTAAAACTGGGGTTTACTTTATTTTTGTTGTGCCTGCTGTTAGGCATCCCATTTTCTGTCTGTCCGTTTGTCAATCCGTCAAGATTTGCGACAACCCTAGCTCTCACCAAAATGGTCAAGTTCATTTCTCAAGAACTATAAGAGCTTCATTAATGAAACTTGGTACAAACTCGCATCTGGTGATGGCAACGATAATGCAAGCATCCATATTTGACCTTGGCCCACTTTTCATGGTCCACCAACTTTGTAAACTTTTTGTCAAACCTAGCGTTCATCCTATTTTTAGTTCACTATCACATAGTGACGAAGTGAGCTTTTGGGATCACTTTTTGACTGTCTTCGGTGCGTCCGTCCGTGCGTAAACAATTTCTTCAAACGACATCTCTGCCGAAACCACTGATCTGATTTTGACCAAACTTCACAGGAATGATCCTTAGGTGGTCCCCTTTCAAAGTTGTTCAAATGGTTCCGGTCCATTGCACATCTAGGTCACAGGAGCCAAGAATAGATTTTTTTCACTGAAAACTTAAAAAATCTTCTTCTCTGAAACCGTAAGGCCCAGGTCTTTGATAGTTGGTATGAAGCTTCATCTAGTGGACCCCTACCAAGATTGTTCAAATTATAGTGCTGGGGCCAAAAATGCCCCCGCCCCGGGGCCCTTTGGTTTTACATGGGCTTATATGGTGAAAATCTTTAAAAATCTTCTTCTCTGAAACCGCAAGGCCCAGGTCTTTGATATTTGATATGAATCTTCATCAAGTGGACCTCAACCAAGATTGTTCAAATTATAGTGTTGGGGCCAATATATTGATATTTTGTATGAAGCTTCATCTAGTGGACCCCTACCAAGATTGTTCAAATTATAGTGCCGGGGCCCTTTGGTTTTTCATGGGCTTATATAGGGAAAATCTTTAAAAATCTTCTTCTCTGAAACCACAAGGCCCAGGTCTTTGATATTTGATATGAATCTTCATCAAGTGGACCTGAACCAAGATTGTTCAAATTATAGTGTTGGGGCCAAAAAAGCCCCCGCCCCGGGTCTCTTTGGTTTTACATAGGATTATATAGGGAAAATCTTTAAAAGTCTTCTTCTCTGAAACCGTAAGGCCCAGGTCTTTGATATTTGGTATGAAGCTTCATCTAGTGGACTCCTACCTAGATTAGTAGATTGTTCTAATTATAGTGCTGGGGCCAAACATGTCCCCGCCTCGGGGCCCTTTGGTTTTACATGGGCTTATATAGGGAAAATCTTTAAAAATCTTCTTCTCTGAATTCGCAAGGCCCAGGTCTTTGATATTTGGTATGAAGCTTCATCTAGTGGACCCCAACAAAGATTGTTCAAATTATAGTGCTGGGGCCAAAAATGCCCCCACTACTGGGCCCTTTGGATTTACATGGGCTATATATAGGGAAAATCTTTAAAAATCTTCTTCTCTGAAACTGCAAGGCCCGGGTCTTTGATATTTGATATGAAGCTTCATCTAGTGGATCTCTACCAAAATTGTTCAAAATATAGTCCTTGGACTAAAAATGCCCCCGCGCAGGGGCCCACTGGTTTCACATAGGTGTATATAGGGAAAACCGTAAAAAAATCTTCTTGTCTGAAACCAGAAGGCTCAGGTCTTTGATGTTTTGCAGGAAGCTTCATCTAGTGGACCTCAACTGAGATTATTCAAATAATAATCGGGCGTCAAAAATGTCCACGTGCCAGAGCCCACTGGTTTTACATAGGCTTATATAGGGAAGACCTTTAAAAATCTTCTTGCCTGAAACCAGAAGGCCCATGTCTTTGACATTTTGCATGAAGCTTCATCTAGTGGACATCTACCAAGATTGTTCAAAATATAGTCCCAGGGCCAAAAATGCCCCCGCGCCGGGGCCCACTGGTTTCACATAGGCGTATATAGGGAAAACCTTTAAAAATCTTCTTGTCTGAAACCAGAAGGCCCAGGTCTTTGATATTTGGCATGAAGCTTCATCTAGTGGACCTCTACCAAGATTGTTCCAAATAAAGTCCTGAGGCCAACAATGCCCCTGCGCTGGGGCGTATACAGAAATAACCTTAGGCTTATATAGGAAAAACCTTTACAAATCTTTTTATCTGAAACCAGAAGGCCCAGGTCTTTGATGTTTGGCGTGAAGCTTTATCTAGTGGACCTCTACTGAGATTGCTCAAATTACAGCCCTGACACTAAAAATGCCCCCACACCAGAGCCCACTAGTTTTACATGGGCCTATATAGGGAAAACCTTTAAATATCTAAAACCAGAAGGCCCAGATATTTGGTATGAAGCTTCATCTAATGGACCTCTACCAAGATTGTTCAAATTATAGCCTTGGGGCCAAAAATGCCCGCGCCGGGACCCAATAGTTTTACATAGGCTTATATAGGAAGAACCTTTAAAAATCTTCTTGTCTGAAAGCAGAAGGCCCAGGTCTTTGATATTTGGCACGACGCTTCATCTAGTGGACCTCAACTGAGATTATTCATATAATAATCTGGCGCCAAAAATGTCCACGTGCCAGGGCCCACTGGTTTTACATAGGCTTATATAGGGAAGACCTTTAAAAATCCTAGAGACACTGATTCTCAGGTGAGCAATTCAGGGCCCTCTGGGCCCTGTTGTTAACAAATTGCGAGCCAAAAATTACTCGTTGACTATGGTTCAAAAACAAATTCAGGTGGGGAAGGAACTGACTGGGTGGGGATGAAACTGACTAGTTAGTTTCTTCCCCCGGGGAAGAATGAGGCTGGCCCAGTTCTTCCCCCGGGGAAGAAACAGGCTGGCCCAGGTCTTCCTGGGAAGAACTGGGCTGGGGGAAGAAACTGACCGTCACGTCACGTACACTGGGCTTAAGCTCAGTCACCATGAATATTTTTAGAAGAACATTATCACTCCTGCGCGTACATTTATTGATGGATCTTCATATAGCATTACACAAATGTTGTATATGATAATATCTCGAGAGAGTTAGACTTTCAGAGTCCTTGCCTCAATGTCAAGGTCGCTTTGGCTATTTTTAGAAAACTTTGTCACCACCCTAGCACCTACATTTATTTTTGTTTGTATATAATTTTTAAATATAACCTCACAGAATGCAGGTCAAGTTTGATTTCTGATAAGATCCACCAGTTATTATGGGAGTTATGGCCTTTTTTTAAAAACTTCGTTTTGATTACACATAAAAGTAGTTTGTGTTTGATATCTTTTGATATTAGATAGTTAATTTACACTGAATTCATATTTTATATAATCATGAATTCTAGGTCAATTTTCATTTAACTTGCAGAACAGAACAGAACAGAACAGAACTTTATTTGTCTAAGCTCAGGCCACACATGTGGCGTAAGAGAACATATATACAAAACATACAAATATATGAATAAAGGTGACATCATCACGAAAACACACCTATATAGTTTTGACTCGCTTAAACCCCATGTCTACAAAGTAAAATTGGGGTTTACAGGTGTATACACTATTCATCCTATACCCGCCCGAAAACACAGGCCGTGGGCACCCACCAGAACCACCTCACAGAGGTGATTGTAATGGGTAGCCACAATCCATGCTCCAAGCATACATATGAGAAATATCACAATTTTTAACCAGAAAATTTACATTTTAGTGGTAAATATTCAGTGTATTTGAACAGGTTTGTTTCCGTAATGTAAAAGAAGACACACACATACACACTCACACAGTACTTAAGAATCAGTTGAAAACTTTTTGATTATTATGTCTACAAATTTAGATAACTGAATAAGGTCTTGTACATTATCGGTAGTGAACAATTCTTTAAATTTAACTTGCAATATGCATATTATTATGACAGTTATGGCCCTTTTTCAACTTCATCTCTCTGCAAAATGCTTGTTTCCGGGTGACGCTGACCCCTGGGCAGGGGCATCATGTCATACTGACACATTTCTTGTTTCTTCTGTTTTTTCACTTTCATTCATTTACCTCTTTATCCCCTGTCCCTCACTTTCATCTCCTCTACTATTTCTTTCCTCCCTCAATCTGGGAAACACAAAATTACCCACACGGCTGATGTGCTGTGAAACCCTAGCATAAAAACGCGTTTCAAAGAAGTGTCGACGATTGATTAGAGAATGTGAAGGAAAGAACGAAACTATCCTTGATTTGTAGTTTGTTACCTCAAAACTGATCAGCTATTGTTGTGAAATAAATCACAGTTTGTTGGACAGTTTTAACCCTTATCTTGCTGTCCACGACAACCCCTATCTTTGCAAACAGTGTAGATCCAGATCAGATGGCTTCTTCAGAAGCCTTATCTTGCTGTCCACGACAACCCATATCTTTGCAAACAGTGTAGATCCAGATCAGATGGCTTCTAAAGAAGCCATCTGATCAGGATCTACACTGTTTGACATTCAGTTTATGAATTTGTAGCAATAAATTACATCAAGTAGTTTGATTGGTTGATAGACAGAAATGGGTGTGGGTTAAATGAATATTCAGCAAGATAATGGTAAGTAAACAATTCACGTCATTACACGCTTGTTATTTGATCTTCTTTACAGCTGGCCTCAGAACTGTGATTTATTACTCAGTAGATCACTGCTAGGGCTGATCTGTTTCTTAAGTAGCTGAGGGTAGAGGGCAATGTTTTTATTTCTTCTCTTTCTTCACTTTTTGTAATTTACCTCTTTCTCCCCTGTCCCTCTCTTCATGTCCTCTAAACACCCCCACCCATCAGGGCTTGGAGAAATAGACTGGGTGCATGATGCTTCCATTTAGAGCTGAAATCGACCACCGATGAGTATTGGTAAACTGTCTAGAAGGTCTAAGCCTGCCCAGGCAAAATAATGTGAGCTGGACCGTCCAGCATATAAACCCTTTTGGTTTCATTGGGTGGCTGAGCTTGAGATGTCATTTCATCTTAATCTCAATGTCGGGTGAAAGTCCCACAAAATTGGAAGCAATGTCTCCAAAATGACCTAAATTGTGTTGACGGGGATGTTAAACCTCAATTTAAACAAACAAAATAACTCTTCTGTCTCTTTTTTCCCTTTCTCCGGGAGATGACTGAAAAACACCCGCAGGTGTTGACGTGTCGTTAAAGCCCAATACAATCAGTCAATCAAGAAGGGCAGTTGTGTAAGTTTCTGATGAAAGAATGTGCATTGTGTCCGGTTAACCACTTACCATTGTTTGTTTGTTTTGGCCCAGTCAACACCATTTAGGTCATTTTTGAGCTGGTCAGTTTACCTATCCACACTTTTCCTTGGCAGGCTTATACGTAAGGGGGTAACCAGAACAGTGCACATACTTTCGCCAGAAACTAACAACTGCCCTTAGGGGGAGAATGGCGGTAGCAAAGATTTCATGATCAATCTCCACGAAAGAACGTTAACCACTTACCATAATGATCCTAAGTATTGGGACAGACAGACCAAAGCCATCAGTGCAGACCCAGATCAAACTGCTCCTAAAGGTCTACACTGTTTGCCATTCCATCTGCACCTTTTGGACTCCTTGCTGGATCATTAAACAAACTTCAAGTCGTCAAGGTCTCCAAATTTTTAGGATCATTACAGTATGTATAAGGCTGCCCAGGAAAAAGTGTGAGTTGGTAAACTGAAAAGCTCAACTTCACCTTTATATTGTTGATTGGGTGATTAACCGTGGACTTTTCCATTGCTATATGTTGGACAAGTCCATTTGTTATATAAGGGGTGTTAGGCCTGTTTTTTTTTTTTTATTCTATTTTTGACACAAAATTCTGTTAGTAAATAGTGCAGGCGCTGAACAGACGCCACATTCTTTGGCATCTGATCTGGGTCTGCACTGTTTGCCCTTGTATCCCTTTAGGGGTTTCCCACATACAATGGGTAAACTTCAAACCCAACCAAGCAAAACCTCTCCAGCGCATTTATTTTGTCTTTCTTTCTTTGATATAGTGTTTAATGCCCCCCATCAACACTGTATAGGTCATTTTGGAGACGTTGCTTCCATATTTTTGGGAGTTTGACCCGACATTGAGATGAAATTACAGCTCAAGCCCTACCGCCCAATAAAACCAATATGGTTTATTTGCATGGACGGTCCATCTTACACCACATTTCCTTGGTGCTTAGAACCTCTAAGCAGTTTACCAGTACTCACATGCTGTTGGTTTGAGCTCTGCGTGGAAGCGTCAAGCAGCCCATCTATTTCTTCAAGCCTTGACGGGCGGGGGCCACATTCATGTTGATCCTTCTTAGTTCAGTGTAAACTTTTTGATATGTCCCCCACCGATTGGGAGGGGGACATAATATTTTTGGTGTGGATCACATTGGTGGTGGCTTATGCGTTGCTGTGACACTTTCTTGTGTGCAAGATATCTGATGAACTACTGAGTGGTCTTTCATGACCTTGGCCTTATTTTCAAGGTCACAATGGTGCTATTAAATTAAGCTTGTTTTAAAAGGGGTATGTGGTAGGGGGACATCTGTTTTCTCAGAAAACAAGTCCAGTTGTAATTACTTTTCTCAGAAATCAGGCTTGACATTTCATGTGAGCAGACAATTCACACGAAACATCGAGCCTTATTCCAAAAAAAAAAAAGCAAAGAAATTTTAGAATATGTTCTCTGCTAGAGTTTTAGGTATTAATTGTGTCAATGCTTTTAACAACTTATGGTTTGAGTATCATTTCATGATATTGCTACCATTTTTATGATCATTTAACGCTACAGCCCCATGTAAATATTTCCTTCGTTTATTGATTTGCCTGAACGGAAAGAACAAGCGAATGGCAGTCCATAGAATGTTTCAAGAGAAGATTAATACATAATGGATTTCATAGGAGAACTTCAGTGCCCTCTAGGCCATTTATTAGTGTTGTGTTGAGCATCTTTTATTGACATGTGCCACAAAACAAATCAAAACGCTGACAGCACTGGTGTGTTGATTTTCTTTGAGTGAGTGAGGGTTTGAGTTTTACGTCTCACCAACAGCTATGGTCATACGGAGACGGGACCTCGGTTTAAAGACTCATTTGAAAGTCTGGAGAAGCCCGGGATCAATCCTGTGACCCCTGGTTTACAAGGCGAGTAGCATAACCACTGCACCTGACGGAGGCCTCTGATTGATTGTCTTTGAGTGTAGGCTGGGAACAGAGATGTGAACTGTTTTGTTTAACCCTTAAATTCCAGTATTTTAAGTGAACAGTGTAGATGCTGATCAGACACCTTTCCCCTCCCTCAATCTGGGCTTAGATAAATAGATTGGGCTGCATGGTGCTTTTGCGCAGAGCTGAAACAAATTTAACTTGAGTACTGGTAAACTGCTTAGAAGGTCAAGTCTGCCCAGGAAAAGTGGTGTGAGTCAGACGGTTCCAAAGACCCTTAGGCGGCTTCTTTGGGAGGTGGGGCTTGTGTTGTCATTTCATCTCAATGTCTGGTAAAAGTACCACAAAACTGGAAGCAATGTCTCCAAAATGTCCTAAATAGTGTTGACAGGGAAGTAAAACCTCAGTACAAAAACAAAACAAACACAGCGCTCTTGACGTCACAGGGAGCGGACTAACGCTGCTATAAATAACCGGTACCTGGATTTGTGATTGTCACATGGACAAAAACAGGCGGGAAGCTTTTGTAGTGAGTAACTTTGGGTTGGTTGATAAAGAATCAACACACAGAAGAGAGTGGAAGGCAACATGTCTTACTGTTACACTGTCAGTTGCAGTCACTGCCCCCACACCCTTGAGACCCTGCATGAGACAGGGTCAGGAATATGGAACTTTCCTTGTATCTTTACTGACAGTACTTTGGTGGGCAGAAGGATTAAGACTGCATTGTTATTTAATATAAAGATCATATGTTTGCCTCTACACATTGTTGTGTACTTTGCTTGTGAAGAATCTTCCATGCCAGTGGAGGATGTGAGAGAGAGAGAGAGAGGAAGTGATTGAAAAAAAAAAATTGCTGCTTAATAGACTTGTCAATATAGGCCATTTTCAGGTTAGACAAGGCACTTTAATTTTTATGGTCAAGATAATTCCTTGAGAAACTCTTTTAACACCAAAACACAGGGCTATGTTATATTAGTTACCCAAAAAAGGTCCTCAAAAAATATCCGTGCCAGTTCTGAGAAAATTAGGATTTAATCTGCAGAAAAAGCATTAAATAAGTAATGGCCCAATAATAGCACCATACACTGTTTTACCGGCTGTAAGGCGAGCTCTCCTCACGCGCAAACAAATATTCATTACAAACAAAATATACGTCAGAAATTGTTAAAGTGCAGTCTATAATTTATTATTAAAAAGAGAACGAAGAAGCTTTCTCTTGATTGATAAATGGAAATATTTGCTCAAAATCGTTCGAGATATGGTACACGGAGGCTATGCATTTTCCCAAATCTATCCATCTATGTCAATATATATGTGTTTGAATCCACAAAATCAAAATGAAATCCAGTTGAAGGTTTTGCGGACACAAGCAGACGATGCAGACTCTCGCTGCTTTCTATATTCTATTTTCTTTTTTTTTTTGAATAGATGCCATTCATATTTTCCTTGTATGCTATTGATAAACAAGATCTATATATTCAAGTTGTAAAAATAAACTTTTTTTGGGGGGGGGTGGGGGGGGGGGGGTCGGAAAATACATTTGTCAATGTCTCATGACAAAAATTTAGTGTATGGAAGCACATTTGTGCCATCAGAAAACAATGAATTGATATCGTAAATATGTGTATACGGTGTATTCTGGTAACATTACGCACATAAGATTTTGAAAACTATGTGTGACTGTGTGGAAGCAACCACTCAAAAAACACAATCAGAACTGCAACACTGTTCTATCTACTTACTGCAATAGAAATTGGCCGCTGAATTTTAAACAGGCAGGAAAATAATACTAAGAAAAGGGATACCCCCTTGAAATTGATTTACAAATTTTGTCACCCAACATTGCGCACAATAACTGTTTTGAGCTGATTGAACACAAAGGTTGCCTCAAACAACCTTAAAAGGGGCAAAATCCGGATGAGAAAAAATATCTTTAGCTAATTTTCCATGAGGATTCACAATGCATACAATGTACGGAAAGTGACAAAGGGCCATTTGCCACAAAGTATTTTTCGGAATTTAGTCAAAAGTTAATCAGGACATCTACTCATCAGCACCAATCTATTCACCAACTTACAAGGTTCTAGCTCCAATAGATTTTGAGATATGTTGCTGACAAGATTTTATAAAAAAAATTCAAAGGGCAATAACTTTTGAAGGGGCATAATCCGGATAAGAAAAAAAATATGCGTTAGTTAATTTTCATTGAAGAATCCATATATGAAATTTCAAAACCCTAGCATGCACGGTTCTTGCGTTATGCTATGTATCAAAGGCGTAACGGAAGTTAGGTTGGACGAACCAGAAGCAATATGCCCCTCCGAAAAGGTTGGGGTCATAAAAAACATTACAAAAACATGCATATTCAAATCTGTTGGAAGATTTGATCACCCAAAAAAGTTCCAGAGAAAATTCTGATGTTTTTCTTAATCATCACGAAAACGAGACGTTGCTTCCAATTTTGTGGGACTTTTACCTGACATTGAGATGAAATGACATCTCAATCCCTGCCGCCCAATGAATCCAAAAGGGTTTACATGCATGGACAGGCTGACTAGCAGCAACTTTTCTGGGCAGGCTTAGACATTCTCAGCGGATTATCAGTACTCATGTGCGGTCGGTATCAGTTCTGTGCGGAAGCATCATGCAGCCCAATTTATTAGTCCAAGCCCAGATGGGTGGGGTCGAAAAAAATGCCTATATAATTTTGACACCTCGAACCCCACTTTTATATTGTAAAACTGTGGTTTACAGGGATAATCATTAAATTTCTTATATCAGCACAAAAACATATATTGTGGGTACTTGGTAGAACCGCCAAGTTCAGGCGGTTCTTAGTCGAGCTCCGCAATCTATGTTTTGGGCAGAAATAAGAAAAAACATCATATTTTTAATCTTAAAATTCCATTTTTGGGCTTAAAAATTGACACTTTTTTTGTTTAGGCATGTTTCGTAATGTCTGCTCAAAAGCATAGATTGTGGGTACTCTATAGAAACCCCTTTCTCGTGGAGTTTTAGTTTATAATTTATTGTAGTTCAATTGCGATGAAAGCCTCAAGCTTAATCAATCGCTCTCGAACACTCATTCTTGTTGTTTTCACACGCGCGAGGGAGAGGCAGTTGACTTTTACACCACTGCTACCCATTTACACTTGGGTGGGGTGGGGCAGTGGGGAGTTTTAGGGGGTATACATGTACATTATTTTTCTTATTTCTGCTCAAAGAAGCCTCCATGGTGTGGTGGTTAAGCTACTAGCCTCATATACCAGGAGTCGTGGGTTCGATCGAAGGGCTTCTCACGACTCTCAGATGAGTCTTAAAACCGAGGTCCGGTCTCCGTATGCAGGGGTTTCATCAATAGACGGGTACTGGGGAATTTCCTGTTTACTTAGACATTATTCCCCTGCTATGCTTCATAAATTTGGCTTTATTCAGATAACAATGAAAATCAAACTCCTATCTCTCCTTGAAATCTGGATGCCAAAATGTTTTTGAAACCACTGCATATGACATTTGCTGTTGACGGGACGTAAACCTCAAACACAATCACTCACTTATTTCTGCTCAAAACATAGATGAGGCAGTTCTATTGAGTATCAACAATCCCAGAAGCTATGTTTTTGAGCAGAAAAATAGTATATAACCCCTAAACCTCAAGTGTTTCTAGTTTATATATAAAAGTGGGTTAGTGGAAGTCACAATTACATAGGCATGTTTTCGTGATGTGCCAAAGTTTGCTTTTGATTTTCCTTTTTTGATTTTGTTTTATGTGACCTTGTAGATAAGATTTGGAAATCCTTATTTGATATCTGTGACTCTTTTTACACTTTATGGTAACTGACACATTTTTAGTTCTACACAAATTAATGTGTGCTTAGCATAGACTCAAGCTTTTTGTAAAAGCTAATACTTGTTTTTCCATATTTCGCACAAAATATATAAAAAAAATAATTAAAAGAAAACTTTTATCTTCAGAATTTTTAGTATTTTCCCCAAATAGAAATATTCATTTTGAATGATTTAATGAAGTCAAGTATTAATTGTTTAACATACGCCAGTAATATTAATTTTGTCCTGCTTTTTGTGATTTTTCTTCATTTTTCGTATTTTTTCACCCCCCAAAAATACCCTTTCCCCTCGGATTTTTTTTGAGGACTTTTTTCTATAAATAAAGACACCTTCCTGATACTAAAACTGCTGATAACATTTCTCAAGGAATTAGTTGTGGGTCAAGGGTCATTTCCGGCTAAATGTACTGGCCTAGGTTGATTGTTATGTCAATCAACCCAGAGATAGCAATATTGTGGCAGGCTTCATTGGGTTACCTGTAAAACCTGGGCTGGGCTCATGGGCTGGGTCTGGGCTCGAATTTTTGGGCTCGAATGGAAATAGGTTTATCTGAGGTGAAAAACATTATAAGGTCAATTTTAATTCTCTAGTTTGGGTAATATCAGGTTAGTCTGCGCTCAGAATGTTAACCTTTGAGGTGAAGGCTATTACATTCTGACCAGATATCCCTTGAGATGCAGTGTCAGAATCAGTTGGCTATTTAGTTGCACTGCAGTGCAGGAAAATTCTACAAAATGTGGGGTTGGGGTTATTTAAAAAGATAAAGCAGATTTAACTAACTGCTATTTCGACGAGATGTGGTCCGTGTATCTGTCACGAAGAGTGTTTGTTTGATTAAAGGTTTAACGTCCCAGTCAACACCGTATAGGTCATTTTGGAGACGTTGCTTCCAATTTTGTGGGACTTTTACCCGACATTGAGATGAAATGGTATCTCAAGCCCTCCCGTCCAATGAAACTTTATATGTATGGACGGTCAAACACGCAACACTTTTCCTGGTCAGGCTAAGAACCCCTAAGCGGTTTACCAATACTAATGTGCGGTAGGTTTCAGCTCTGTGTGGAAGTATCATGCAGCCCAATCTATTTATGGCCCCCGCCCATCGGGGCTTGAAGAAATATATGGGCTGCATGATGCTTCCACGCAGAGCTGAATCCGACCCACACAAGAGTACTGGTAAACCGCTTTGAGGATCTAAGCCAACCCAGGCAAAGCGGTCTGAGTGTCGGACCGTCCCATGCTTATAAAGCCTATTGGTTTTATTTGGTGACAGGACTTGAGATGTCATTTCATCTCAATGTCGTGTAAAAGTCCCACAAATTGGAAGCAACATCTCTAAAATGACCTTTACAGTGTTGACGGGGATGGTAAACCTCAAATCAAACAAACAAAAGCCCAATCTATTTCTTCAAGCCCTGATGGGCGGGGTTGGGAGGCAGCGGTGTACAGACTATGTGAAGGCTATATGCTGCAACTAGTGGCACCATTAGATGATTTTATCTGTCTTGGTAAATCTTGCGATACTATTGTCAAGCTACCGGAGATCTATGTGACCAGCAATTTATAACTCAGTTAAGAAACAGGGCAGGCCAATAGACTGGTATCAATCCATTAAATTTTGAAATAAACTGAAACAGCCTGTTCTGTATGAAAATACCCAACAGTTTGTAGATTAACCCAATCATGGAGCGTCGAACTCTGTTACTTAGTCTTTTATGTCATGTATCCCTGTGGAATCCAACTGCTATGGAAAGTATTTTTTCTCCAGGGCCCTGCTGTTTTCACACGTTTGATTATTGTTTGTTTGTTTGAAAGACTAAATCTGATTTAAAAAAAAAAGTGCAGAGATTTCAGTTAACTTTCTTTGTATTTTCTAAACCAAGTAACCACATTTGGGACTGTTCAAAAGTGGCCTTTAAAAGGCCACTTTTGAAAAGTATAAAAAGATGGTCTCAATAAAGGAATTTTACAATAGCACTTAAAGAACTTGAGGATAATTCCTGTAGTTTTATAAGCAAATAGTGTAGACTCTATTCAGATGCCCATTGTGGTATCTGGTAAGGGTGTACACTGTCCCACTAGAGGGTCGCTTTTCTCTAAAGAGGTCCAGAGTCTGGACTTAGATTGTTTTCTTTTGTCCTTTAATTCCTATGGTTAAAGATCCTGTTCACACGCCGTATTCTGTGATGTCTGATCTAGGTCTATACTGTTAGTGCCCAATTTTTGGACCATGGCAGTGGATCGGGTCTACGCTGTCCGTGTACCATTTTGGAGCCACAGACATGTGGCCTCTGATCTGAATCTACACTGTCAGTTTCCCATTTTTGATCGAGACATGTGGTCTCTGATCGGAGTCTCCACTGCTTGTCTGACATTGTGTTATCCTGGAACCATAGGCATGTGGCACCTGATCTGGATCTACACTATTTGTCAGTGTTTGATTTTGGAACCCTAGACATGCGGCACCTGCTCTGGGTCTACACTGTCAGTATTCCATTTTTGAACCTTAAACATGTGGCATTTGATCTAAGTCTTCACTGTTTGTCAGTATCCCATTTTGAAACCCAAGACACGTTGTCTGTGATCTGTGTCTACACGTTTAGTATCACATTTTGGAACTCTAGACATATTGCCTCTGATCTGGGTCGTCACTGTTTGTCAGTATCACATTTGGAACTCTAGACGTGGCTTCTGATCTGGGTCTTAACTGTTTCTCAGTACCCCATTTGGAACTCTAGACGTGGCCTCTGATCTGGGTCTTAACCGTTTGTCAGTACCCCATTTCAGAACCCTAGACATGGGGCCTCTGATCTGGATCTTCACTGTTTGTCAGGAACCCTTTTTAGAATAAGTTCTGAAGTTTGAACCCTAGATTTGTTGCATCTGATCTGGCTCTTCACTGTTTTCAGTATCACACTTTTGAACCCCTGACATGTGGCCTCTGATCTGGATCTCCACTGTTTGTCAGGAACCCTTTTTAGAACCCTAGATTTGTTGCATCTGATCTGTGTCTTCACTGTTTGTCGGTATCTCGTCTTGAAACCCTAGACATGTAGCATCTGATCTGGGCCTACACTGTTTGTTAGTGTCCCATTTTGAAGGTAACCTGCAATGACCCATGCACAACCACTAAAAGCTCGGATCAGCCTGCACATCTGCACAGTCTGTTTTGAGCTTTTTCTGATCATATAGGTCTTATTGGAGCTCTGGGATCTTCTGGCTCAATTAAAAAGAATGAATCTTTGTTTCGATGTTGTAATCCAGATTTTAGTAATCCAGGTTTTTGCTTGTTGCAGGAAAACAAATGGTAATTATAATCTTGACAATGGCCCATGGGAGCAATTCTTCCTCCAACCAGACAAGAAACAAAGTTGAAAGGTCAATAACTGACCCTGTTTCACCTATGTCCTTAGTCAAACCCGTTTTCATTCGAGCCCAAAAATTCGAGCCCAGACCCAGCCCATGAGCCCAGCCCAGGTTTTACAGGTAGCCGGCTTCATTGCTGTTGTTCATATGATATTATCCTGACTAATAAAGTTAACTGCACTTAATTTAAGGGTTTGTGTACTGTTAAATAAACACAACACAATGAAGTTTTGTTTTGTTTTGTTTGATTTGAAGTCAACTGTCCCCCTCAACACTATTTAGGTCATTTTGGAGACGTTGCTTCCAATTTTTTGGGACTTTTACCTGACATTGAGATGAAATGACATCTCAAGCCATGTCGTCCAATCAAACCAATAGGGTTTATGAACATGGACGGTCTGACTCGCACGGCTTTACCTGAGCCGGTTTAGATCCTCTAAGCGGTTTACCAGTAATAGTGTGCGGTTGGTTTCAGCTCTGCGTGGAAGCATCATGCAGCCCATCTATTTCTTCAAGCCCCGAAGGGTGGGGGCCACAAAGCAATGAAGTAAAAGCCTGCTAGTACCAAAATTAGGTGTTTTAACAATTGCAAAGCCATATTCAATTTCTTAGGGTTCAATCAATTGAACAAAGGGAAACAGTGTAGTCCCAGATCAGATGCTGCAGTTATGGGTTTGTAAATGAAACGGTCTTTCAGGTTCAGGACTATTTTCCAGCCTTTGATCTGACCCCATTGCTATATACAAAGAGGCAATAAAATATGTTGAACGACCCAACAATGCTTTCAGTACTTTGATTCTTTTCCAGCTCCGACCCTGTCCATTTCCAATGGAGACAAGGCAGATAACTCTGATGAGAGTGGAAGTATGAGGGGAGGCTACTCCAGTGGACCAGACAGATCTAGAGAGCATTCAAGGGACAGAAGCAGGGATAGAAGTAGAGATAGATCAAGGGAGAGAACTGGAGCTGATGAACCAGTGTACGGAGTGATACAGACACAGCCCAGAGCAAGATCGGGAAGGCGTCCCGTTCCCCGCAGGCACACTGTTGGAGGATCGACCTTGAATGGACCGTCTGTAGAAGAAGAGGTATGTTATATAATTAAAATGCTGAGCGAGAGAGTGAGTGTTTGAGTTTTACATCTCATCAACAGCTAAGGTCATACAGAGATGGGTCCTTGGTTTAAAGCCTCAATTGAAAGTCAGGAGAAGCCTGGGATCGATCCTGCGACCCCTGGTTTACAAGGTGAGTAGCATAACCACTACACCACAGAGGCTTCTTATCAGACAGCAGAATGACATTCCAAATTCTTACGCTGTTTATCAAAGAAAAAAGGGTTTGACATTCCACATGGATGTCAGGTTGTATTTTCTCTGAGTTGTACAAGAGAAAATATTTGAAAATGTCATCTGCAGCATTTGTTTGATGCTTTACAGGTTAATGTTTTGACTAGAAATGACCATCTACTATATACCACAACCTCAGCAAACTCCCTAGAATATAGGTTACTAAAAATAGCACAATGGCATTTTCAGTGCTAGAGGCCTACCTGTGATGACTCATTCTGCTGACCAGTGTAGGTTGCGGTATAAAGTGCATCCTCTGGCAACAGTCTTCCATATTCTGTGCATTACGTAAACACGCCTATACAAATACATTGCCACCTTTATCGCCGTAAAAATGAAAATTTTAAGAAGAAAAATTGTGATATTTTCTTATTTCTGCTCAAAATATAGATTGTGATGAGGCGGTTCTAACGAGTACCCACAATCTGTATTTTAGAGCAGATATAAGAAAAATAAGGTATAGCCCCGGAAACCCCAGTTTTACTATATAAATGTGGGGATCAAGGGGGTCAAAATTATATAGGCGTGTTTTCGTGATGGTAACAACTTTTTGGTTGATTAGTGATCAGTAGACCCAAGGTAACGAAAACTCAAGAAGTTTCAAACCTGCTATTGTCCAGGGCCCAGTTGTTCAAAGCATTGTTAGCTTAACGAGCTCGTTAGTGGTCATACTGTTAACTGTTCTAGTAAGTTTAATACTTAAATTTTTGGTATTTTTGTTGAAAAAATGTGAGCAGCTTTTGCGGATGCAAAAGCTGCTCACATTTTTTTCAGCAAAAATTTTAGCATATTTTCCATATTTAATGATCAAAATTTTAAAGATACATTAACAAACGACATCGTTACTTTTGAACAACTGGCCCCAGCTGTCCATGTGAATGTTGCTATGTACAAAATCCAGGAAAAGGTTATTTATAGCTATACTATTCTTGTCCATGTGATGTAAAAGTGTAAAGAGGGTTATCTGTTTAATTGGACTGAGCGCATGTCCTGGGACTTTGGCAAACATTGTTTAGCCTGATCAGATGCCGCAGACTGGGGCATCTGATCAGGGTCTGCACTGTTTGCTCAAGTAACAGGCTTGAACCAATCAATGAAAGGTCAGAACTCCTGGTCTGGCTACCTGCCACTGTATACTACCATTTCCTGCCTTTTATTTTGCTGCTGATAAGCCTAAATGCTTTTCACCTCATTAATTTGCAGTTGCAGGACCAATTATTTTAGCGCTTACATGAGAAAAGGTTCTGATAGCATGTATAAGCAAACTGTCAAGATGCTGAGAAGATCGTGCATAAGTACAGTCTTATCAGGGTCTTTTCTGTTTGTACACTCCACTAGAGCAACCCCGGAGAAAGCCACAACCAAAGAAGGGGCCATGTGGTCCTTGCGGGTGGTTCTGCATACCTGTCGGGAGTGATCATTGTTGGCATTATTGGTATAATCAGTCTGGGAAAAAAATATTGAAGATTCAGCTCATTTATACAATACCTGTATTAAGGAAGTAGTTTTTTTTACCTGGAAAGTTTGGGAAGGAGAGAAAAATTGTTCAGCCAAGACCTGCACCGTAACTGAATATTATAACTCTTATCTTGCTGTTCACAACAAGCCCTATCTTTGGAAACAGTGTAGATCCAGATCAGATGGCTTCTGAAGAAGCCATCTGATCAGGATCTACACTGTTTGACATTCAATTTATGAATTTGTAGGAATAAATTACATCAAGTAATCTGATTGGTTGAAAGTCAGAAATGGGTGTGGCTAATCTGAATATTCAGCAAGAGAAGGGTTAAAAGAATGGACTTATTTATTAGTAGCTGGCGGGAGCATTATCTCAGAATTATATGCTCTTGTGACCAGTGGTTAACCCTTACCCTGCTGAATAATTTAATTAGCCACACCCATTTCTGACTAACAGCCAAGATTACATGATATAATGTTTTCTTTCAAATTCACAAACTGAATGACAATCATTGTAGATCCTGATCAGATGGCTTCTTCTTCTCATAAGGATCTGCACTATTTGTAAAGACAGGGGTTGTCGTGAACAGCAAAATAAGGGCTAATGATTCTGTGTGCAGTAATTTCAAGGAATTACCTTATTTGCTGTAATAAACACACCTGTTCTAATAGGCGCCCACCAGTACTTTCTTCAAGTGCTATATTTTGCGGTCTGCTGAGCTGTAGATCACTGAGTATGCTTTTTAGCTCATCTTGACGAAGAGCTGTTGCTACGGGTGACACGATTAATCTTATAATCGATTAATCGATCGATAAATACAACAAAATGATTATTGTTTCTGATTTGCTTTTAATCGATTACTTGATAGGTACAATTAACTACCCAAAGTTATGCCTAAAATAGCTGGATGAGTGGCAAACAGTGCAGACCCTGATGAGACGCGGCGTCTCATCTGGGTCTACACTGTTTGCTCAGGCCTGTCTGTTCAAATATACATATGGTAAAGTGCAACATATGGTAAGAGTCATGCTCAGAAGAAAGCCAGACAGGTAAAATTTTGACAAAAACCTTAGCGATTACTAATCGATTATCGATCGCAATGACGGGACTGATAATCGATTATCTTTTTATGCCCCCGCATCATATGATGCCGGGGGCATATAGTTTTTCTGTTTTCCGTACGTGCGTACATGTGTACGTCCGTCTGTACGTGTGTGTGTACGTACGTACGTACGTACGTACGTGATCCTGTAACCTCAGTTTAAAGTTTTTGTAACAGGTAGAGCCTGAAGTTTTAGAACTCATATTTTCCTAACCATTTGATGGAACTGGTTCATCTTTGGTATGATGATAGATATAGGTCCAAAGTTTTATTAAGCAATACCCCCACCCATGCCTGTGACCTCAAGGTCAAGGTCACAGACTTAGAAATTTTCAATGTTAAAGACTCAGGTTAAGGTTTTTGTAACAGGTAGACTTGAACATTTTAGAACTCATATTTTCCAAACCATTTGATGGAATTGGTTGATATTTGGTATGATTATAGATATAGGTCCAAAGTTTTATTCAGCAATACCCCACCCATGCCCATGGCCTCAAGGTCTAGGTCACTGTGGCTATTTTTAGAAAAACTTGCTCTAGCGCTTACATTTTTTCACCAATTATAATATTACTTCACACAAATGTTCCTTATGACAATATCTCTAGCAAGTTCCACTTTTAAGGTCAAGGTCACTGTGGCTATTTTTAGAAAAACTTTGTCATCGCTCTAGCGCTTACATTTCTTCAACGATTTCAATATAACTTCACAAAAATGTTCCTTATGACAATATCTCGAGTGATTTTGACTTTCAAGGTCAAGGTCACTGTGGCTATTTTTAGAAAAACTTTGTCATCGCTCTAGCGACTACATTTCTTCACTGATTTCAATATAACTTCACACAAATGTTCCTTATGACAATACCTCGAGCGAGTTCGACTTTCAAGGTCAAGGTCACTGTGGCTATTTTTAGAAAAACTTTGTCATTGCTCTAGCGCTTACATTTTTTCTCCAATTTCAATATAACTTCTCACAAATGTTCCTGATGACAAAGTCACTCACTTAGAAAATTTTGTTGCAACATGGATTTTCGGAGTGAGGCGGGGCCCTTGGCGGGGGCATCTGTGTCGTCTGGACACATTTCTAGTTAGCTCTGATTAGCCAGCCCTAGCAATTGCACTACCCCCTGCGTTGGCATTGGTGTTAGCATTGGTGTTGGTAATGGCAAGAGGAACATTGTAATGGTAATGGCAGCTAAGGTTAGGTGAAGATCTGCAGCAAGCAAGCTACCTGGAAGGGGGCCCACTTATGTGGACTTTGCCCCTGTACCTGCATGTTAACCCTTGTTCTGCTGAATATTTATATAAGCCACACCCACTACTCATTATTAGCCAATCAGATTACTTGATGCAAATTATTGCAACAAATTCACTATCTGAATGACAAACAATGTAGATCCTGATCAGATGGCTTCTTCAGAAGCCATCTGATCTGGATCTACATGGTTTGAAAGGTAAGGCATATCCGGGCTCAACAGGACAAGGGTTAATCACAAACCCTGACCATTGAACTTTTCAGGGCTTGTTTCTATAAATAGAATGAAATGTCTACGCGCACTGTGGCCTTCTTAGGACTACTATGGTATGGATGGTTGCTGGAGTTTCCAAGTTCCAGTAAATTTTACCAATTTTCTTTTCCACACTTTCGTGTCTAAATATGGAAAGATATGACAATCTGTCCTGCAGACATGATTGAATAGAACCATAAAAACTGAAAGAAAAAACAACAAACACACACACGCACGATGCCTGAATGAGTTACTATCTTATTTTTTCCCTAAATTGTGAACATGACGATCCTATTTTTGTAATTTTGTAATGAGTTAAAATGTTGCAGACTGTAGACCTAGATCAGGCTGCTACTTAGCCCTTAAGAAGCCACAAAAAAATTGCACCTGTTTATTATCACCACGTTTTTCGAAGAAAAGTGGGGATATTGTTATCGCCTCTGTCTGTCCATCCGTCCATCCGTCTGTCCGGCGATCTTCTCCTAAACCACTGTCCGGAATCCGACCAAATTCGGTATGTGAGTTGCTTACATTAATGGCTTGCGCGAGATCACATTCATTGTTGACCCGTTTTGCTTAAAACTATGATGTGCTGTACAAGGGCAATGTTTGCAATAAACGTGGGGATTTGTGATGGCGCGCCATCAACTGCGCGATCTAGTTTCATTTGCTGCATATTCCTGCTAGATTTCAAAATCTATTATTTTACATGCAGGCAAACAGAGTGGACCCTGATCAGACTGCTCCTAGAGGAGCAGTCTGATCAGGGTCCACACTGTTTGCAAGATTTTTGAAGTATCCAGCAGACAAGAAAACAGATGACAATTGTTGTGATTGGCATCAGAACAGTCTAATTTGGGGCTATATGTTTTCTAACTGTCCCATTACTTAGAGTAGCTGTGGTATTCAATTGGAAGGTGTCTGTAAATGATGCATTGTTAAACCTTCAAGCACTACAGAAAATTCTAGTCTATGTGCAGATGACATTTTTTTTTCACAGAAAAAGAAGGCTTGGAATTTCATTTGAAGCTGATTCACATGTAATGTCAAGTACATTTTTTTCTGAAGAAAAAAAAAAATAACCGAAAAATTTGCTATGAAAATGTCATCTGCTTGTTGTGATTGGTGCTTGAAGGATTAAAAGAAAGTGCTTAAGCAGCCAAAGCCAAGATTGATATACCTTCCGGATATAAGCATTCTCTCATCATAAAAAGCGGTTGTACAAGAGCTGGTTGGGATTATCATTAATCCATTGATGCTGATTTGAAGACGCAATGTTGTGTGAGTCCCCACTGGTGATATGGAATGCAAATTTTTTGGTGATTGAACCACACAAGTGATGAAAAGTTAAATTTCGATAGTGTCTGCGAATTACTGAAAGTGTGGAATAATAAGATAATTGTTCAGGTGTATAAAATGGACAGCTATTGGAGATCCAGAGTAAGTTCTGCTTGTTGTTGTTTTTTTTGCCCCCCCCCCCCCCCACCCGACTCCAAATCCACCCGAACCCCACCAACCACCTTCAACTGAACACTCCTTAGGGTAACACACCCATGCAACATAGTGCATTTTTCACATCTCCAAAATGGCTACTTTTCGGATGAAGTTCCATGATAGTTTTCTTATTTATACTGCAAACATAGGTTGTAGGTGCTTGTTAGAACCGCCTCATTGAGGCGGTTCTAACGAGTATCCACAACCTATGTCTTGTAGTAAAAATAAGAAAAATAATGTTTACCCCCTTGAACCCCAGTTTTCTCTGTATAAAGTGGGGTGTTCATTTCACGGACTTGATCACGTGATATTCAGAAATCATCGACCAGGTCTCTAGATGTGCTTATCCTGCTGATTAAATTAATTTAGTAACACTCATTTCTTGCCGTCAACCAATCAAATTGCCGGCCTTAGTGGCTCAGTCTGATGCGCGTCAGACTGGTGATCAGGAGGACGCAGGTTCGACTCCCGCCGGGGTCGGAAACATTCTTACGTGGAGATTGATCATGAAATCTTTTCTAGGGTTATTCTCTCCCTTCCGCTGATTCAAGAAGGGCAGTTGTCAGTTTCTGGCGAAAGAATGTGCACTGTACTGGTTAACCGCTTACGTATAAGCCTGCCCAGGAAAGTGTTGATAGGTAAACTGACTGGCTCAAAAATGACCTAAATAGTGTTGACTGGGCCGTAAAACTCCAATACAAACAAACAAACAAAACCAATCAAATTACTTTATATGATGTATTCGCTCAATTTCCAAACAGAATGACAAATAGTTTAGGTCCTGGTCAAATGGAAGCCATCTCTACTTTTGTAATATGTGTAAATTCTGATGAGATGTCTTCTGGGAAGCCACCTGATCTGGATATACGCTTCTCTTTCTTTCAGCTGATTTTAGGAATTTGATGGTCAATACTCAAAAATGGGTTTGGCAAACTAATTTATTCAGCAATACAAGGTTAAGAAACCCTAGGTTGGATGAGTCTGTATATACCTGGCTGTTAAAGGAGGCAAGACTACCTAGGGGATGTTTTTATGCCCCCGCATCATATGATGCCGGGGGCATATAGTTTTTTGGTTTTCCGTACGTGCATACATGTGTACGTCCGTCTGTACGTGTACGTACGTACGTGATCCTGTAACCTCAGGTTAAAGTTTTTGTAACAGGTAGAGTCTGAACTTTTAGAACTCATATTTTCCTAACCATTTGTTGGAACTGGTTCATCTTTGGGATGATGATAGATATAGGTCCAAAGTTTTATTAAGCAATACCCCCACCCATGCCTGTGACCTCAAGGTCAAGGTCACAGACTTAAAAATTTTCAATGTTAAAGACTCGGGTTAGGGTTTTTGTAACAGGTAGACTTGAACATTTTAGAACTATTTTCCAAACCATTTGATGCAATTGGTTCATATTTGGTATGATTATAGATATAGGTCCAAAGTTTTATTCAGCGATACCCCCACCCATGCCCATGGCCTCAAGGTCAAGGTCATGGACTTAGAAATTTTCCGTGTTAAAGACTCCAGTTAAGGTATTTGTACCTGGAAGAACCTGAACTTTTATGATGGCTTTGGTTCATATGATGATAGATATAGGTACAATGTTTTATTCAGCAATACCCCCACCCATGCCTATGATCTCAAGGTCAAGGTCACAGACTTAGACAATTTTAATGTGAAAGATTTTAAAGATCTCAAATTTTCCAAACTATATTATGGATTTGGCTTATGTATGCTATGATGATAGATACAGGTCCAAATGTTTATTTGACAATACCCCCACTCATGCCTATGGCTTCAAGGTCAAGGTCACAGACTTTGTCATCGCTCTAGCGCTTACATTTATTCAACGATTTCAATATAACTTCACACAAATGTTCCTTATGACAATATCTCGAGCCATTTCGACTTTCAAGGTCAAGGTCACTGTGGCTATTTTTAGAAAAACTTTGTCATCGCTCTAGCGACTACATTTCTTCACTGGTTTCAAAATAACTTCACACAAATTTTCCTTATGTCAATACCTCGAACGAGTTTGACTTTCAAGGTCAAGGTCACTCTGGCTATTTTTAGAAAAACTTTGTCATTGCTCAAGCGCTTACATTTTTTCACCAATTTCAATATAACTTCTCACAAATGTTCCTGATGACAAGGTCACACACTTAGAAAATTTTGTTGCAATATGGGTTTTTGGGGTGAGGCGGGGCCCTTGGTGGGGGCACCTGTGTCGTCTGGACACATTTCTAGTTAAAATTTGGATTTGATTTCATGTTGGTGAATCAAAATTTTGAGCATTAAATTCTTTGCATAAATACAGGACACCATATTGATTGGAGAAAGAGAGTTTTAATACAGGAAGGAATTTCTTTGGACACATAATTTAAAGAATTTTTATAAAAGGATCAACTTAAGCATCAGGGCATCAGAGAAATAGAATGGGCTGTATGGTTCTTCCTCGCAGGGCTGAACTGAACCAACATTTGATTACTGGTAAACTGCTTAGAAGGTCTAAAACTGCCCAGAAAAGTGGTGCCAGTCACCCACCGTAGCAGTATCTCTGGGAGGTAGGGCTTGAAATGTAGTTTCATCTCAATGTCGGTAGGAAGCAACATCTCGAAAATGACCTAAAAAGTGTTTATGTGAAACAATCAAACAAACAAAAAACTAATGAGGATATTTTCAGGATATTTATGTAACCCCACTGGAGGGGAGGGGGACATATTGTTTTTGGTGCAGATCCCGTTTGCGTTGGCGTCGGCGTCTGCATAGCCTGTTTGAAGCATTATATCTCCTGAACCTATGGATGGATCGTGACCAAACTTGCATAGACACATCACTAAGATAAGGGAAAACAGTCATGTGACCTTGACCTCATTTTCAAGGTCACAGCGACCCCAAAACAGTCATTTTTGGGCCAAAAAGGGCTTGTCTGCACTCTATCTCATTAGCAAATTGATTAATTTTAGTCGAACTTGGTACAATATATCATTAAAACATACCACAGATATGATTAGATTTGGGTGACCTTGACCTTATTTTCAAGGTCACAGTGCCCCCAAAACAGTCATTTTTGGGCCAAAAATGACTTGTCTGCACTCTTATCTCATTAACAAATTGACTAAATTTCATCAAACTTGGTACAAAATATCATTAAAACAAACCACAGATTTTATTAATTTTTGGTGACCTTGACTTTATTTTCAAGGTCACAGCAACCCTAAAACGGTCAATTTTGGGCCAAAAATGGCTTGTCTGCACTCCATCTCAGTAACGAATTGATTGATTTTCGTCAAACTTAGTATAATATATCATTATAACAAACTGCAGATTTGGTTAGATTTTGGTGACCTTGACCTATTTACAAAGTTACAGCGCCCCAAAGACAGTCAATTTTGGGCAAAAAATGGCTTGTTTGCACTCTACCTCATTAATGAATTGATTAATTATAGTCAAACTTGGTACAATATATCAATACAACATACCACAGACTTGATGAGATTTTGGTGACCTTGACCTTTTTTCAAGGTCACAGGCCCCCAAAAACAGTCACTTTTGGGCCAAAAATGGCTTGTCTGCACTCTAAGGCCAAGGTCTCCCGCAACCTGTTCTTTTGGGCCAAAAAATGGCTTATCTGTAGCCTATATCATTTAAGAATTTGTGAATGTTGGTCAAAATTGGTACAATATTTAATTACAGTCTACCAAATTTGTCTGGTGATCTGATCTTTTTAATGACTGTTTGTTTTTTAAGGTCACAGGCTCCTGAGAAAACTGTCAGTTTTTGGCCAAAAATGGCTTGTTTGCAGCTCACATTTTGGTGACTTTAACCTAGTTATTAAAGTCAAATGGGTGTTTTAAGATATATTTATGGTGGGGGGACATTGTTTTCCTCTGAAAACATTTCTAGTATAACTTATTTCTCTATTAAAACATACATAATGTGAGTAGTTGTTAGAATTGCCTCATTGAGGCAATTCTAACAAGTACCCACAACATTTGTTCAGAAAATTATCTCATATCCTCATTACTGCTGCTTATCTGAGGCTGTGTAAGATAAAGTAGTTATAGATAACTAAGACAGTTGCTTGAATTTCAGTGTTTATTATTTACAGTAAATTAGGCTGAACTACAAAAAATATTAACCCATTCTGTACCAGAAACCCCAAAAGGGATAATTGGCGAACAGTGCAGGCCCAGATCAGACGTGGGGTACGATCAGGGCCTTCACTGTTCGCAAAAAAGTTCAGCCTTTTTCCAGATACATTTTGAAAAAAAAAACACCCTGACACCCCTAAATTTTGAAATGGACTCCTTCTATATATAAGAAGGAAGATCCCCTTTGGTACAAAAAGGGTTAATTGGTTTTCCATATAAACAGTTTATATTTAGATTTTAATTAGAATAACAAGCACTCATACCTGAAGAAAGATTAATTGCTGATTTGCTGAACCTAATTTAAGGTTTCTATGATGCAGGAATTGCATTCCAACCTTCAGAACATCTTGATGTACACTACCTGCATTTCTCAGATATGTCATATATATTCCTAATAAATGTCCCCTTTGTAATAGACCCCTTTTCCAATTTTCATGGAGAACATTGGCTAATTTACAATAAAAATTTGGATGTACCATATTCGCCCTATTTATTTGTTTGTATGGGAGTTTAATGGCCCAGTAAACACTATTAAGGTCATTTTTGAGCCGGTCAGTTAACCTATCTACACTTTTCCTGGGCAGCTTATACATAAGCGGTTAACCAGTACAGTGCATATTCTTTCCCCAGAAGCTGACATCTGAAATGAGAGAATGACCGTAGAAAAGATTTCATGATCAATCTCCATGAAAGAACGTTGCTGACCCCGGCAGGTATCGAACCTGCGTCCTCCTCATCACCAGTCAGACACGCATCCCTCTGAGCTACCGAGGCTGGTTCGCCCTGTTAATGCACATGCTCCTATAAGCCCACATACAAGCTATTTTGGAAAGAAAATGCACAAGGGCACATTTTACAGTGGTTGGGGGTGGCTCTGAAAAGTTGTTAGCTTGTTTGAATTATTGAAGTTTCACTGTATTGTTTTGACTGCTGCCAGTCCTGTTGTTTTGTAGACCATCCTTCAACACTGGTTTCCTTTAGTTTTGTTTGTATTTCATCTTTCATCACAGTAGCTTCCATTGTTTCTGCTAAAAGCTCAGTAACAGCTTCTTCTAAAACTTCTTGATGTTTATTGGCTTGTTGTATGATATTTCACTTTAGTCTTTGGTACAGAGAGTGCAGGAGAATGCTTGCATATTTCTCTTTGATGGTATCGGCCCCCGCCCATCTGGGCTTGAAGAAATAGATTGGGCTGCATGATGCTTCCATGCAGAGCAGAAACCAACCACACATGAGTACTGGTAAACCACAGAAGTTCTAAGCCTGTCCAGGAATAGTATTGCGAGTCGGACCCTCGATGCATATAAACATGTTGGTTTTATTGGGCGTCAGGGCTTGAGGTGTCAGTTCATCTCAATGTCAGGTAAAAGTCCCACAAAATTGGAAGCAACGTCTCCGAAATGACCTATACAGTGTTGACAGGGGCGTTAAACCTCAATTTGTTTGTTTTGTTTGATTTGACGTTTAATGTCCCCGTCAACACTGTAAAGGTCATTTTGGAGACGTTGCTTCATATTTTGTGGGACTTTTACCTGACATTGATATGAAATGACATCTCAAGCCCTGTCACCCAATGAAACCAATAGGGTTTATTAGCATGGATGCCCGCCTCGCACCGCAGTTCCTGGACAGGCTTAGATCCTGTAAGCGGTTTACCAGTACTAGTGTGCGGGCCGGATTCAGCTCTGCGTGGAAGCATCATGCAGCCCATATATTTCTTCAAGCGTTAAACCTCAAATCAAACAAACTAATCTTTGATGGTTTTTGAAGTGTAAGTGGAGTCTCGATGCTGATCACTGTCTAAATCAGTTGCATTATGAAACCAGGGGCCAGTTGTTCAAAACTAACGACATCGTATCATTAAAACTTTGATCATTAAATATGGCAAACATGCTGAGATTTTTGCTGAAAAAATGTGAGCAGCTTTTGCGGATGCAAAAGCTGCTCACATTTTTTTTTCAGCAAAAATACCAAAATTTATGACTTTGTACTTGCAAGAAGAGTTAACAATATGACCACTTACGAGCTCGTTAAGCTAACGATGCTTTGAACAACTGGCCCCTGGCAGGCCTATACAAAAACATTGTAAATTTTGAAAAGGGAAAAAGGAAAATTTTAAGGTGAAAAATTGTGATATATTTCTTATTTCTGCTCAAAATATAGATTATGGGTACACGTTAGAATCGCCTCATGGAGGAGGTTCTAATGAGTACCCACAATCTATATTTTAGAGCAGAAATAAGAAAAATATGGTTTTCCCCTGCAAACCCCAGTTTTACTATATAAAAGTGGGGGTCAATGGGGTTTTCGTGATGTTTGTTGTATATATACACCTATCAAAGATGTATGTAATGGTTCTGATCAGGGGCACATTATAGACTGATTGATTATGTTAGTTTATACTAATTTATTTTAGTTCGATTGCGATGAAAGCTTTAAGCTTATTGAATCGCTCTCGAACACTCATTCCGGGTGTTTTCACACGCGCGCGAGAGAGAGGCAGTGGCTTTTACACCACTGCTACCCATTTACACCTGGGTGGAGTGGGGCAGTGTCATTACGTGTCTTGCCCAAGGACACACCTCGATACCGGTGGTGGATTCGAACGCACAACCTCTCGATCATTGATTATGTTGATGCCCAGAGAAAGGGAGTAAAGTTGTTTTTTTTTGTTTTGGAGTTTAACAGCCCAGTCAACACTATTTGGGTCATTTTTGAGCCAGCCAGTTTACCTATCCAAACTTTCCTGGGCAGGCTCATACATAAGAGGTTAACCAGTACAGTGCACATTTTTTCGCCAGAAACTAAGGGAGAATAGAGATAGAAGAAATAGTAGAGGAGATTATTTTGGCTCAGTATGATTTAAATAGTGTTGACTAGGTTGTTTGTCTCCATTAACCCTTGTCCTGCTGATCCCGGATGTCTCATCTTTCAAACAATGAAGATCAAGATCAGATGGCTTCTGAAGAAGCCATCTGATCAGGATCTACATTGTTTGTCATTCAGTTTATGAATTTGTTGCAATAATTTGCATCAAGTAATCTGATTGGTTGATAATCGGTAGTGAGTGTGGCATATATGAATATTCAGCAGGACAAGGGTGAAGTCATGATGTGGTCCCTTTTTAGCCCTTAATTAACCATTATTCTACTGATCTACACAGTCAGTCATTCAGTTTGCAAATTTGAACAAATACATTACATGTATATCATGTAATTTGATTGGTGGATTATCAGAAATGGGTGTAGTAAAAAAATAGTTTACTCAGCCGGACAAGGGTTAACCCTTGTCCTGCTGTCCTGCTGAGCCCGGATATGCCTTATTTTCCAAACAATGAAGATCCAGTTCAGATGGCTTCTGACGAAGCCATCTGATCAGGATCTACATTGTTTGCCATTCAGATTGTGAATTTGTTGCAATAATTTGCATCAAATAATCCAATTGGTTGATAACCGGTAGTGGGTGTGGCATATATGAATATTCAGCAGGACAAGGGTTAAGTTAAGTTGGCAGGCAAGCCCATCATGTAAGCATGTAAGTGAAATGAACACCCCTGTAAACCCAATATTATGTGGAAAAAACTTGGGTTTACAGGGGTATACACCGAGACATAGGTTGTGGGTACTCGTTAGAACCGCCTCAATGAGGCGGTTCTAACGAGCACCCACAACCAATGTTTGGATTTTGAATAAGAAAAATATCAGCAATTTTCATCGGAAAAAAAAAAAAACATTTTGGAGAAATGAAAGACTTCCCCATATCACACTGATTTTGTTTCTTTTGTTTGATTTGAGGTTTTAACATCCCCATCAACACTGTAAAGGTCATTTTGGAGATGTTGCTTCCAATTTTGTGGGACTTTTACCCGACATTGAGATGAAATGAAATCAAAAGCCCTGTTGTTCAATGAAACCAGTAGGGTTTATAAGCATGGACGGGCCGACTCGCACCGCTTTAACTGGGCAGGCTTAGGTTTTCTAAGTGGTTTACCAGTATTCGTGTGCGGGTCGGTTTCAGCTTTGCGTGGAAGCATCATGCAGCCCATATATTTTTCTTCAAGGCCCTATGGGCTTTTGCTTGATTTGAGGTTTAACGTCCCCGTCAACACTGTAAAGGTCATTTTGGAGACGTTGCTTCCAATTTTGTGGGACTTTTGGCCCTATGGGCTATATCACTCTGATGTGTAACCATAATGCAATGCAAAGTTCAGTGACATTTATTTCAGTGAGCTTATTTCTTCCTGAAAACTATTATGAAGATGTCAAAGTTGGCTTGAAATATTCTCATCTTGTATTGAATCTCCGCTTAAAGCTGACAGAATGTCATTTGGTTAATTATTTCCCATAATCATACCAGAAGCGGTAGAAATTACTGATTTAACCCATTTAGTACCAGAAACCCCAAAACGGGTACCCTGGCAAACAGTGCAGGCCCAGATCAGACGCAGCAGTATTCGGCGTCTGATCAGGGCCTCCACTGTTTGCTAAAAATTCAGTCATTTTCCAAATAAATTTTGATGAAAACACAACTTGTCACCCATAAATTTGAACTGGACTCTTGCTATATATAAGGAGGAAGATTCCAGTTGGTACTAAAAAGGTTATGCACTAGTCATTTGTAACCACTGCCCCCCCACCTACGGGGATAGTGGGGGCTAATGTGCGGGGTAATTACCGTCAGTCTTCCCCCGGGGTAGTAACCATCAGTGTTTTGATATTATGCAAATATACCCCCAGTGGAATGAATATTATAAACAGCGGGGCTTTGACCTTCTGGAAGTCCCCTGCAAGGCTTCTAGCAGAGCTGTGAAAAGTGAAAGTCATTGTCCCTGGTATCCCCGTAGGTGGGGGGGGGGGGGTGGGGGGGGGGCAGTGGTTACAAATGACTGGTGCATTAAGTGAGTGGAGAAACCCTTAGTGGTGAAGCTACTTGCCTCATAAACCAAGGTTCTTGGGTTTGCTTCCTGGCTTCTCCAGAGTTTCGGAATAGTCTCATCTCCATATGATCTTTGTTGTTGGTGGAACATAAAACTCAAAATGCACACACACTGCTTGGTAGTTTTTGAGTAGTTTCCTTAGTTTCAAATTAATCCTTATCTTGCTGAATATTCATTTAAGCCACACCCGTTTCTGTGTATCAGCCAATGAAATTACTTAATGTAATTTATTGCTACAAATTCATAAACTGGATGTCAACGACAACCCCTGTCTTTGCAAACAGTGTAGATCTACACTGTTTGGCATTCAGTTTATGAATTTGTAGCAATAAATTACATCAAGTAATTATAGCCCCGCTTTGAAAAAGTGGGGCTATATTGGATTTGCCATGTCCTTCTGTCATTCCGTAATTCCGTGATTCCGTTAATTTGGGTTGGCTCCATAACTTTGTATCTGCTTAACATATTTTCATGAAACTTCACACAAATGTTAAACACCATAAGACAATGTCCTACTTTTGGAGTTATTGCCCTTTGAACATTGAAAAATGGCAATTTTAATTGTGTCCGCTTCATAACTCGAAAACCCTTTGAGATATTTTTAGGAAACTTCACACAAATGTTAAGCACTATGAGACGATGTGCAGAGGGCAGGAACCATAACTCTGCATTGCTTATTTTTGGAGTTATTGCCCTTTGAACATTGAAAAATGGCAATTTTAACAGTGTCCGCTTCATAACTCGAAAACCGTTTGAGATAATTTCATGAAACTTCACACAAATGTTAAGCACTATGAGACAATGTGCAGAGCGCAAGAACCATAACTCTGGTTTTCGTATTTTCTGTGTGTCTGTCTGTGTGTCTGTCTGTGTCTGTTAACAATTTTCGTGTCCACTCCATAACTTTAAAACCCATTCACATATTTTCATGAAACTTCACACAAACATTAAACACCATGAGATGGTGTGCAGAGTGCAGGAACCATAACTCTGGATTGCCTAATTTTTGAGTTATTTCCCTTTGAATATTGAAAAATATCAATTTTAGCCGTCTTTGCTCGATAACTCAAAAACCGTTTGAGATCATTTTATGAAACTTCACACAAATGTAAAGCACCATATTACGTGTGCAGAGCGCAGGAACCCAAACTCTGGATTGTCTACTTTTTCAGTTATAGGCTTTTGAATATTAAAAAATGGCAATTTTAACTATGTCCGCTCCATAACCGTTTCTGATATTTTCATGAAACTTCAAATAAATGAAAAGCACTTTGAGATGATGTGCAGAGTGCAGGAACCATAACTCTGGTTTGCCTACTTTAGGAGTTATTGCCCTTTGAACATTTAAAAAGGCAATTTTGACTGTGTCGGCTCCATAACTCACAAACCATTTGAGATATTTTCATGACACTTCACACAAGTGTAAAGCACCATGAGACAATGTGCAGAGCGCAGGAACCCTGACTCTGATTTGCCTACTTTAGGAGTTATTACCCTTTGAACATTGAAAAATGGAAGATGAAATTTAGTATAAACATGGACATTCTGGTAATGTATCATGCTCATTGAAATGAGGGACAAGGGCTCACAACTCTTAGAGTTTTTCCAGATAATGTAAAATTTTCAACAGTTATTTCTTGTTCATAACTGTTTTCTCTGCAGCTTAAATAACTTTCTTCTTTGACAGCGCTGAAGCGGGGCTATAGTCAGATCCTCTGACAGCTCTAGTTTGATTGGCTGATAGACAAATGGGTGTGGCTTGAATGAATATTCAGCAAGATAAGGGTTAAGACCCGTTTTGTGGCTTCTTGTAAATTGCCTCAGTGAGGCAAGCATGCAATATAAAAGTATGTTTTTATGGCATGTAATGTTGGACTGCTTTTGTTTGTTTGGTTTGAGGTTTAACGTCCGGGTCAACACTTGATAGGTCATTTTGGAGACATTGCTTCCAGTTTTATGGGACTTTTACCCTGCACTGAGATGAAATGACAGCTCAAGCCCCGTCACCCATTGAAACCAATTGGTTTTATATGCATGGGCAGTCCGACTAGCACCAATTTTCCTGGGCAGGCTTAGAACAGCAAAGCGATTTACCAGTACTAGCATGCAGTCAGTGTCAGCTCTGTGTGGAAGCATCATGCAGCTCAATCAAGCTCAGATGGGCAGGGGCTGTGTTGGACTGCAGCGGTTGTACTGCAGCCGTTATTGTAAACCACTGCTGGTATGGTTGCTGTCAGTTCCAAAACACAAATTTATAAGGGAGAACTGGCAAACAGTGAAGGCTCAGATCAGATGCTGCAGAATGATCTGAGCCTTAACTGTTTGCAAAAAGTTCAGCCATTTTTAGCTCGCCTGCACAAAGTCCATGTAGAGTTATTGCACTACTCCCAGTTTTGCGTGGTGTTGACATTTGCATTGGCATTGCATCTGCGTCCAGACGGGCTGCATGATGCTTCCATGCAGAGCTGAAACAGACCCCACACGAGTACTGGTAAACTGCTTAGAGGATCTAAGCCTGCCCAGGCAAAGCGATGTGAGTCAGACCGTTCATGCTTATAAACCCTGTTGGTTTCATTGGGCGACAGGGCTTGAGATGTCAGTTCATCTCAATGTCGGGTAAAAGTCCCACAAAATTGGAAGCAACGTCTCCAAAAAGACCTTTACAGTGTTGACAGGGACGTTAAACCTCAAATCAAACAAAAAACAAGGATAAATACTGTAATGTCTGTGGATTCTTGTCTTTATGAAAAGCATTTATCGGTCTGTTCCCGTTATATAAGTTCTGAATAATTCAGGAGTTCTGCAGATCCCAAAAGGCAGAATTTTTCCCACATTTGCCAATCTAATCAATAATTTGCATTTCCTAGTTGCCTAAAAACCTTTATTCGAGGTCATATCAATAGGCAAATAGACTTTTTTCTAAAAAAAAAAACAATACATTGAAGGATACGTATCTTTATTATAATGCAAATTTTCCAGTTAATTTCTAGAGAAAATGAAATTGTGGAATATCAAAATTGCAGTGGTAATTTGCATCTATCTTTCTGTTGTATTGATACTGCAACACTTTGGGAAATTAGAAAAGCATGATTTTATTGTGTGTGATTCGGATAATCTGAGTGTGCATGTGTAGGAACATGAATCATAAAACCACGGTTCAGGCAGATGGAAAGTTGGTGGATTACCAGAAATGGCTGTCGCAGGTGATTGTTAAGAGTTTTGTTACATATGCTACAGTCTCTTTGCACCACTGTTGAGGCCCAAAGTCTTAGTTAACCCTTATCCTGCTGAATAAATTTATTAGCCAGACCCATTTCTGACTATCAGCCAATCAGATTACATGATATAATTTTTGTTCTAATTCCCAAAATGAATGACAGTGTAGATCCTTATCAGATGGCTTCTTCATCTGATCTGGATCTACTCTGCGTGCTGAGGTGCAACAGCAGGACAAGACTTAAATAACCTGATATCCAAACAAAAATGTAGAGCAGCTTACATTTAACTCTTATCATGCTGTTCACGACAACCCCTATCTTTGGAAACAGTTTCTGAAGAAGCCATCTGATCAGGATCTACACTGTTTGACATTAAGTTTTGGCTTTGTACGAATAAATTACATCAAGTAATCTGATTGGTTCAAAGTCAGAAATGGGTGTGGCTAAACTGAATATTCAGCAATAGAAGGATTAACTAGAAATGTGTTCAAAGGACACGGCTGCCTCCGCCTAAGTTAAAGGCAATTAACCCCTATCCTAGTGTATAAATTAATTAAGCCACACCCATTTCCGAATATCAACCAATCAGATTACTTGATATAATGTATTCATTGAAATTAGCAAACAGTGTAGATGCTGAATAGATAGGGCTTCTTCAGAAGCTATAAATTTGCCATTATGAAGAGTTCCAATAAAGAGAAATTGTTATGGGTGATAGAATGACATTTTCTTCTAAATTAATCCATATCACTTTGTGGATTGAAGAAAAAATCCTAAAGATTTGGACACCTGGAGGACTAGTTGTAATTCTCCTAAAATTTTAACAGGTTTGTTTGGCAATACAGTAAGAAGGTCAAAAAGTGTAAATGGAATGGCAAACAGTGTAGACCCTGATCAGATTGCGTCTTCAGGGTCTGCAATGTTTGCTTAGGCCTGTCTGTCCCAATACTTAGGATCATTATGGCAGTTCATCTGGAGCAAAGGTCAGCTTATGCCATGGCCTGTTGTCTGTTGTCTGTCCTCCCATCTTCTGTCATCCAGCCGTCCATCCATCCAGCTGTCCATGATTAGCTTTTCACATCTCCTTCAGTAGGTCGGATTCAGTTCATTCTTGGTTGCAGGCATTGAGGATGGAGGTTGGGTTGGGAACCTGGAGATTCAGTATTGCTAAAATCATTGCATTCTGGTGTCAAAGATGGCTGCCATGACTGCGATCTTAAATTTCTTCAAACCACATCTCTTGAACTGAAAGTCCCATTGAAACTGAAAGTTGATGGCATTGTGGTGTGACATGAGTGAGTGAGTGAGTTTTAGTTTTACGTCCTACCAACAGCTTAGGTCATACGGAGACGGGACCTCGGTTTAAAGACTCATCCGAAAGTCTGGAGAAGCCCGGGATCGATCCACTGCACCACGGAGGCTTCTGTGGCACTGCACCACGGAGGCTTCTGTGGTGTGACATGAAGATTCATAACTGCTTAACCCATTGCATGTGGGACACCCCTAAAGGGGTACCTTGGCAAACAGTGCAGGCCCAGATCAGACGCCACAGAACGTTGCGTCCGATCAGGGCCTACACTGTTTGCAAAAAGTTAGGCCATTTTCCTAATTACAGTCGAACTTCAATGGCTCAAACACCTTTGGGTCCTCGAAAATCTGTTCGAGACAGGGGTAGTTCGAGCCACTGAGGTTACTGTCAGGAGGCATAACGAGATATTTTTAGACAGCTTTTCGGTGTTCGATAATAAAAATGTATGCTTTTTGTACTCAATAGAATCGCCTCAACGAGGCGATTCTAATGAGTACACACAGCATACATTTGCAAGATAAAAGACTAAAATCTCCTAAGTTATCCCCAACTATTGCTTATGTAGAGGATTTCACTAGGGGCTCAAGAATGGGTTCGACACATCCATGGTAAACAAGCCATCGGTGTTCGAGCCATAGAAGTTCTACTGTAATTGTGAAAAAAAAACACAACCTCACACCCCTAAATTTCGAAATGGACCCCTGCTATATATATGGAAGAAGATTCCATTTGGTACAAAAAGGGTTCCTTCAGGACATCTCTAGACACTCTACTCTACACCAACATCATCCAAAGGCAGATTGTGTTGTACAGAAGCTTATCAGGGGCATGAAGGCAGCTTGCAGGTTCAGAATTGATCGCTCCCATCCATCGGTGCTTGGAAAATTACATTGGCTGCATGGTGTTTCCATGTGGGGGTGAAACTGGCCACACCTGAGTACTGGTAAACCGCTTAGGACTAAGCCTTCCCAGGCAAAGTGGTGTGTCAGGCCATCCAATGTATAATTCTAAGCCTTTTGGTTTCATTGGGTGGTAGGGCTTGAGCTGTCATTTCATCTCAATGTCTGGTAGAAGTCCCACAAAATTGGAAGCAACGTCTCCTAAATGACCTAAATAGTGTTGATGGGGACATTAAACCCCAATTCAAAGAAACAAACAAAGATTCAGAATTGCTAAGGGCAATGATAGCAAATATGACCAACGTACACAATCATGAAAGATGTCATGAACCTGTTCCAGGCGAGCAATTTCTAGCAACTATGACCACCATGACACAATCATGAAACTCATCCAGGTGAGCAATTTCTAGCCTACCTGCACCTCTTGTAGCAAGTTTGTCATTAAATTAAATGTAAATATAGAAGGGGTTGACTGAACAACACAATTTATAGTTTCAATTTTGTTTATATCATACTATACAGAGCCTTCTCTGAGACTTTTATTTACCTCATGGAGTGCTCGGATGAGCTACCGGAATGATCCTAAGTTTTTAGCCCTAAGCAAACAGTGCAGACACAGATCAGATTGCTCCCTTCACCTAGATGAGGATCTACACTGTCAGCTTTTTTAGACACAACATCTGGTAGTAAATTATACTCGTTAATATTTTAGAACAAGTATGGTAAAGGGTTGAGGTGTCCTGATATATAGGGAAAATACGGTAATCCCAGTTTTGAACTAGAGCTGTCAGTGAAACTGACTAGGGCCCCGGCAGCGCTATCAGAAATTTGTGGACGGACAGACTGACAGACAGACAGACGGACAGAGTGATTACTATAGGGCACCCACACTTTCAGTGCGGGGCCCTAATAATGGATCTTTCCTGTCAGAAAGTGGAAGAGTCTATTTGTAAAACACAGGGATGACAGAGTTTATAATGTGATAGGTCCTTTATCGC
This sequence comes from Lucinisca nassula, assembly GCA_963580285.1. NCBI lineage: Eukaryota > Metazoa > Mollusca > Bivalvia > Lucinida > Lucinidae > Lucinisca > Lucinisca nassula. The sequence goes on along the minus strand of OY757025.1, from coordinate 121,868,274 downwards.
CAAACATTAGGAAAACAGGGCTATATAAATACATTGTAACTTTTACCATCGAAAAACGGAAGTTTTAAGATGAAAAATTGTGATACTTTTCTTATTTCTGAAAAAAAAAATAGATTGTGGGTACTCTTTAGAACCGCCTCATGGAGGTGGTTCTAACGAGTACCCACAATCTATTCTTTAGAGCAGAAATAAGAAGAAGAAAAAGGTTTACCTCTGTAAACCCCAGTTTTACTATATAAAAGTGTGGTTCAGGGGGGCCAGAATTATATAGGCTTGTTTACGTGGTGCAAACACTCTACCTTGCAACCACACCATCCCCAATATAGCGTGTGTTCTTCCACCAGAAACTGACAACTGCCCTTCTTAAATCAGCTGAAGGGAGAGAATGACTACAAAAAAGATTTCATGGTCATGTTGCCATCCCAGAATTAAGTTAACGAACCCAGTCAACTGTTACATCAAGGAAGATAACTCCACAAGGCATATTGGAAAATATTCTGCTAATCCAGATAGATTTGTCATTCTTCTATGTTAACAAGCTTGGCATTGCATGCGAATCTTTTGCTGGTAATTCACATAAAATGTCAAGCCTTATTTTCTCTGGGAAATAATGGAAAAAAAAAAAGTTCGGCATCTGCTCCAGTTTTTATGATGATTTGTAGCAAAAATGCTATACCTTGCATACTTTAAGATTTTCAGTGAAGAGTGTGTGTGTGTGAATTCGGGTTTGATGATGATTTCGTGTTTAACGACGCGTCAACCCTCTTTGTGGGTCATAAGCGTCAAACGGTTAATGGTCAAACGGCATGAATAATTATGATGATATTAAAAGTAAAAAGTCAGAATGATAATGTATAAAAATCTGAAACAGTTAAAAATGTGAATTCGGGTTTAACGTCGCTTTCAACAATTTTTCAGTCATATCATGACGGTGTCTGGTTGCGACAGCGAGCTCAATGCTCACTTTTATAGTGCTGCCTCACTGAAGTATCATGTCCCAGACACATTACATGATACCCGACCCAGTCACATTATCCTGACACTGGGTCGACGAGTCCTAGCTCTACCCCGTAAATCTGAGTGCCAAGCGAGGAGCAGCTAGTACATTGAAGAACATACATAAATGTATTACCTCATTATAACACTGTTCATTAAAGCATGGTTTTGGATATAACACGGTTTATGTAGAAAAATGACCATAAATGTTTTTCTGTATAAACTGTACAGTTTTTCAATGGAAGATGACAGACTGGTTTTTCTCCAGGTACTCCTGTTTTCACCCACCTCTGATTAAAATAGGATTGGCTGGAAATCAGTGAAATAATCTTGAAAGGGCCTTAAACCGATACCCAATAAAAAAAACCTTCAGTGCTGTCAATGCTTTGATTTCTCAGATTCTGAAAAATCAGTGAATTTTGTCACAAGCATAAAAGAAGTGTTCATCTTAATTAAAATGCCTGAAATTGGTATGGATTGCTTCATGAATTTCACAAAGAAAGGGGACAAAAGAATGTGACCTTGTCAATTTTAATATAAGGCCTTTCATAAGAGCACTTGTGTCTTCAGGCCTATAACCAGATAAGACACAAACCAGCCTACTCAGTTACGCAGACTATCTATCTATCTTCTGATACTGCATCGGTCACATTTGACCATTACCGCAGGTGTATATTACATACACTCCAGGTTTTGCAGGATGAAAGCCTACACAGTAATTACAGTAGGAATCTTTAACCTGCACAGGGGATGGTTCTCCCTGCACAGGGGGCCTCCAGTTAACATCCTGATCTGAAGGACGGTGCACTTTATGACATTCATCCCTGCAAATGATGCCAATGGCGCGTGTTCAGACACCAAAATTTTATCGCCGCTGCCAGGGATCGAACCCGGGACCTCTAGCACCAGAGGCAAGTGCACTAACCACTGAGCTATCATGTCAGACTAGCAAGAGTCTTGAAATTTTAGACATACAGTCAACACTCTTTATACAGACATTGGTAATAACGGAAAAACTTGTCATAACGGCAATTGGAATGGAATGCCTACATAGCTAAAGGCTTAGCCTCGGTTCCTAGCGGCGTGGGCTTCCCTCGGGTTGGAAGTGCATGGATAGACTCATATATTACCCATGGTTAACCCTTGTCCTGCTGAACCCGGATATGCCTTTTCTTTGAAACAATGTAGATCCAGATCAGATGGCTTCTGAAGAAGCCATCTGATCAGGATCTACATTGTTTGCCATTCAGATTGTGAATTTGTTGCAATAATTTGCATCAAATAATCCGATTGGGTAATGACCGGTAGTTGGTGTGGCATATATGAATATTCAGCCGGACAAGGGTTAATTCACTTCAGTGGGACTTCTGGGGTTTATCATGATATTTGACCACAAGGGGCTGCAATCTGTTGCCAATATTGGGGAAAGTGATGAAGAGAATATTGGCGGTGAAATTCCTGAAAATGATAAAAGAAAAAAAAAAAAGGTTTGTGTGAGTCAGTTTGAATAAGGTCATATGAAATCGACCCTTATTATCATGTTGACTAGTTGGTTTAACCCTTTTTGTACCAAATGGAATCATTGCCCCGGCCCATCGGGGCTTGAAGAAATAGATGGGCTGCATGATGCTTCCACACAGAGCTGAAACCGACCTCACACGAGTACTAGTAAACTGCTTAGAGCATCTAAGCCTGCCCAGGCAAAGCGGTGCCAGTGAGGAGGTCCATGCTTATAAACCCTATTGGTTTCATTGGGTGGCAGGGCTTGAGATGTCCCACAAAATTGGAAGCAATGTCTCCAAAATGACCTATACAGTGTTGACAGGCATGTTAAACCTCAAATCAAACAAAACCAAATGGAACCATCCTCATTATATATAGCAGGAGTCCGGCCTGCACACTAGTACTGGTAAACCGCTTAGAGGATCTAAGCCTGTCCAGGAACCACAGTGCGAGGGACCGTCCATGCTAATAACCCTATTGGTTTCATTGGGCGACAGGGCTTGAGATGTCATTTCATCTCAGTGTCGGGTAAAAGTCCCACAAAATTGGAAGCAACGTCTCTAAAATGACCTGTACAGTGTTGAGGGGGACGTTAAACCTCAAATCAAACAAACAAACAAACAAATGTCATTTTGGAGGCATTGCTTCCAGTTTTGTGGAACTTTCCTTAATATGACTTCTCACGTCCTACTTCCCAAACAATACAGGGACGGTCCGACTTGTACCATTTTGCCTGGGTAGGCAGACTTCTAAGCTGTTTTTTCAGACCTTGGAACCAACTAGTGGTGCCATAACTAGATCTTGTCTTGTTGCTTGACAGCTAAGACAGTTGCTGCCCTTATGGTACACACACACACATACACCATTCACCGCTTAGAGGATCTAAGCATGTCCTGCAACCGCGGTGCGAAGCGGACCGTCCATGCTAATAAACCCTATTGGTTTCATTGGGCGACAGGGCTTGAGAAGTCATTTCATCTCAATGTCAGGTAAAAGTCCCACAAAATTGGAAGCAACGTCTCCAAAATGACCTTTACAGTGTTGACGGGGACGTTAAACCTCAAATCAATCAAAATCTCACGTCCTACTGCCCAAACAATACAAGGACAGTCCGACTTGTACCACTTTGCCTGGTAGACTTCTAAGCTGTTTTTCAAATGCACACAACCAACTAGTGGTGCCATAATTAGATCTTGTCTTGTTGCTTGACGGCTAAGACAGTTGCTTCCCTTGTACACACACACGCATACATCATTCAACATTTCGACCAAATATAGATCAGCTAATGGAAGAATATGAATCTTATAGTCTCCAGAGACTGAATGCTTGGCATTCTATTTGATCTATTAGTCTATAATATAATTAAGGCATTCCAGGGTGCTGCCATTTAATTGTAGACATTTAAGTCTAGTCACATTTAACTTACCCCAAATTTGGTTTCCTGGATAAACTGATTGTATCATGTGAAAATTTTTCTGATAGATTTTGTGCCAAGCAGAGAATCAGATCGGCCTGCACAGGTGTGCAGGCTGATCTGATTCTTTGCTTGGCTGTGTCAGATGATTTGTTTGTTTGATTTGAGCTTTAACTTCCCTGTCAACACTGTAAAGGTCATTTTGGAGACGTTGCTTCCAAATTTGTGGGACTTCTACCCGACATTGAGATAAAATGACATCTCAAGCCCTGTCGCCCATTGAAACCAACAGGGTTTATAAGTATGGACGGACCGACTAGCACCGCTTTGCCTGAGGCTTAGATCTCCTAAGATCTCGGTTTACCAGTATTAGTGTGTGGGTTGGTTTCAGCTCTGCGTGGAAATATCATGCAACCCATCTATTTTGTCAAGCCCGATGGGCGGGGGCCTCTGTGTCAGATGAAGCTAAGTGCCCAATGCTTCAACATGGGGACGCCAAAGCTAAGTTTGGTTTGTCCTGGAGTACATACTTGATGATTCAAACGAGTTTGAGTGTTTTGCAGGGGTGAGAGGGACAGGGGGTAGGGGGGCACACATGTAAAGAAATTGATTCATGCTGCCTTCAGCTCATTTGTTTTCTGTTTCCAATGCCCTGTGTCACTCCAATGCATGACACAAGATATTTAAGGCTGCTTTTCTGCAGACTGAATTTACACAAGGGCCATTGATTTTCCATCTATCTCTGTGGTCTTCATAAGATTTTTTTCTATGATTTCCTCCCAGAGGGAGAGATGAATGAGCTTTGTGAGGAAAAAAGGTGCAGTATATCCCAAAAAGCATTCCAGCAGGCACATGATGTAATTGTGATGTTTTTCGACGTCGGTACAATGTCATGACCTTCATGCAACGTCATATCTACGTCGGTGCATCCTCATGACGTTGCACTGATGTTGATTTGATGTTGCCCTAGTGACGTGTGCCTGCTGGTATTTGCAGACCAATCAGAATCAGAGTTGTTTACTGGTGTCATGCCCTTAGACAATTGTTCACCAGACCAGGACCAAAACTCTGGGCTAGTGGTTTAACCCATTTAGTACCAGATAGCCCAAAATGGGTAGTTGGGAAACAGTGCAGGCTCAAATCAGAAGCCATTTTCCTAATAAATTTTGAAGAAAACACCACCTGACATCCCTAAATTTTGAAATGGACTCCTGCTATATATAAGGCGGAAGATTCCATTTGGTGCAAAAAGGATTAAAGTGTTGACACTTTAAGCAATACTAGGTATCTCTCCAATGAAGGTACAAGCCTCGCTCCAGTCAAATGTGAGACAGCAGTAGGTGAGATGGTGGTTCTCTGGGCGCTACAGTTTTTGCCCACCTCTTATTAACTATTTGCTCTGTTTAAGTGAAATAATCTTGAAAGGGCTGTAGAATCAACAATAAAATCAAAGCACTGACAGCACTGGTGGGTCAATTTTCTCTGAGTGAAGGCTGAAAATTTGGTTTAACCCTCATTTAACCCGTATCTTGCTGAATATTCATTTAAGCCACACGCATTTCTGTCTATCAGCCAATCAAATTACTTGATGTAATTTATTCCTACAAATGCATAAACTGAATGCCAAACAGTGTAGATCCTGATCAGATGGCTTCTTCAGAAGCCATCTGATCTGGATCTACACTGTTTGCAAAGATAGGGGTTGTCGTGAACAGCAAGATAAGGGTTAATTTGTGTATTGTAAGCAAATAGTGTAGACCATGATCAGATGCTGACTTTTGCCGAGTCTGATCTGGGCCTACACTGTTTGCCAAACCCAACACACAATTCCAGTCCAAGAACCCTCTCTTCTGGCAACATAAGTTAAATTACAGTTACCTGGATTTCCAACAGTTAGTGACAGTCACATCGCCACCAACAAAGAAAAGCTACTGGGCTTAATTAACAAACAATCAACCTAAAAACATTCTGTGTGGAAGCATCATGCAGCCCATATATTTCTTCAAGCCCCGATGGGCGGGGGCCGATTTCTAACTAGTACCCACAATCTGTGTTTTGGAGCAGAAATAAGAAAAATAAGGTTTATCCCAGTAAACCCTAGTTTTTAGCTTACCTGACCGAAGGTCATGCTGAGCTTTTGTGACTGTGAGATGTCCGGCGTCGTCGTCCGTCGTCCGTCATCCTTTGTGCGTAAACTTTTTCTTGTTAACACTCTAGAGGCCACAGTTTTGATCCAATCATCATCAAACTTGGTCAGAATGATCATCATGACAATATGTCGGTCAAGTTCGAATATGGGTCATGTCGGGTCAAAAAGTAGGTCACCAGGTCAAATCAAAGGAAAACCTTGTTAACACTCTAGAGGCCACAATTTTGGTCCAATCATCCTAAAACTTGCTCAGGATGATCATCTTGATAATATCTTGGTCAAGTTTGAATATGGGTAATGTCGGGTCAAAAAATAGGTCAGTAGGTCAAACCACAGAAAACCCTTGTTTGCACTCTAGAGGCCCCAGTTTTGGTCCAATCATCCTCAAACTTACTCAGAATGATCATCCTGACAATATCGTGGTCAAGTTCCGATATGGGTCATGTCGGGTCAAAAAGTAGGTCAGTAGGTCAAATCATAGAAAAACCATGTTAACACTCTCGAGGCCACAGTTTTGGTCCAATCTTCATTAAACTTGGTCACAATGTTCATCCTGACAATATCTTGGTCAAGTTTGAATATTGGTCATTTCAGGTCAAAAAGTAGGTCAGTACGTCAGATCATAGAAAAACCTTGTTAACACTCTAGAGGCCACAGTTTTGGTCCAGTCATCCTCAAACTTGCTCAGAATGATCATCCTGACAATATCTGGGTCAAGTTCGAATATGGGTCATTTCGGGTAAAAAGTAGGTCACTAGGTCAAACCACAGAAAAACCTTGTTAGCACTCTAGAGGCCACAGTTTTGGTCCAATCATCTTCAAACTTGCTCAGAATGATCATCCTGACAATATCTTCTCGGTCAAGTTCGATTATGGGTCATGTCAGCCAAAAAAATAGGTCAGTAGGTCAAATCATAGAAAAACCTTAACACTCTAGAGGCCACAGTTTTTGTCCAATCATCCTCAAAATTGCTCAAAATGATCATCTTGACAATATCTCGGTCAGTTTGAATAAGTGTCATGTCGGGTCAAAAAGTAGGTCAGTAGGTCAAATCATAGAAAAACCTTGTTAACACTCTAGAGGCCACAGTTTTGGTCAAATCATCATCAAACTTGCTCAGAATGATCATCTCTACAATATCTAGGTCCAATTCGAATATGGGTCATGTGGGGTCAAAAGTAGGTCAAATCATAGAAAAACCTTGTTTACACTCTAGAGACTGCAATTTTAGTCTAATTATCATCAAACTTGCTCAGAATGATCATCTTGACAATATCTAGGTCAAATTCGAATATGGGTCATGTGGGGTCAAAAAGTATTTCATTGTGTTAAATCATAGAAAAACCTTGTTAACACTCTAGAGGCCAAAGTTTTAGTCCAGTCATCATCAAACTTGCTCAGAATTGTCCTCTTTTTAGCTCACCTGTCACGTAGTGACAAGATGAGCTTTTGTGATCACATTTTGTCCGTCGTCCGTCGTCAGTGGGTCCGTGCGTGCATCCATGCGTAAACAATTTCTTGTCTGCAGGATAGCATCTTCATTTATGATTTGATTTTAACCAGACTTGCACACGACTTGTACCACCATGAGATCTGGGTTCCTTTCTTTAACCAGCCATATCCCATCATGTGTTACAGAGTTATGGCCCCTGAAAGGGCAAAAATTGCCTATTTTGGTCTTGTCCGCACGATAGCATCTTCATTTATGATTTGATTTTAACCAGACTTGCACACAACTTGTACCACCATGCGATCTTGGTTCCTTTCTTGAACCAGCTATATTCCATCATGTGTTACAGAGTTACGGCCCCTGAAAAGGCAAAAATTGTCTATTTTGGTCTTGTCTGCATGATAGCTGTTTCATTTATGATTTGATTTTAACTGTACTTGCACACAATTTGTACCACCACAAAATATCTCGGGTCAAGTTTGAATTTGGGTCATGTCGGGTCAAAAAGTAGGTCAGTAGGACAAATCGAAAAAAAACCTTGTTGAGATACTAGAGGCCACAGTTTTGGTCTGATCATCATCAGACTTGCTCAGAATGATCATCTTGATAATATCTTGGTCATGTTCGAACATGGGTCATGTCAGGTCACAAAGAAGGTCAGTAGGTCAAATCATAGAAAAACCTTGTGAATACACTAGAGGCCACAGTTTTGGTCCAATCATTATCAAACTTGCCCAGAATGATCATCTTGCTAATATCTCTGTCAAGTTTGAATACGGGTCATGTCGGGTAAAGAAGTTGGTCAGTAGGTAAAATCATAGAAAAACCTTGTGAACACACTAGGGGCCACAGTTTTGGTCTGATCATCATCAAACTTGCTCAGAATGATCATCTTGATAATATCTTCAATTTGGTCACATTCGAATATGGGTCATGTCGGGTCAAAAAGTAGGTCATTAGGTCCAATCAGAGAAAAAGCTTGTGAACACACTAGAGGCCACTGTTTTGGTCCAATCATCATCAAACTAGCTCAGAATACGTCTTGACAATATATCGGTCAAGTTCGAATATTGGTCATGTCAGGTCAAAAAGTAGGTCAGTAGGTCAAATCATAGAAAAACCTTGTGAACACACTAGAGGCCACAGTTTAGGTCAGATCATCATCAAACTTGCCCAGAATGATCATCTTGACAATATCTGAGTCAAGTTTGAATACGGGTCATGTTGGTCCTAAAAGTAGGTCAGTAGGTAAAATCATAGAAAAACCCACTGAACACACTTGAACCACAGTTTTGGTCCGATCATCATCAAACTTGCTCAAAATGATCATTTGGCAATATCTCAGTCAATTTCGAATATGGGTCAAATCTGGTCAGTAAGTAGGTCAGTAGGTCAGATTGTTGAAAAACCTTGTGGACACACTAGAGGCCCCAGTTTTGGTCCGATCATCATCAAACTTGCTCAGAATGATCATCTTGACAATATCTTGGTCAAATTCGAATATGGGTCATGTCGGGTCAGAAGGTAGGTCAGCAGGTCAAATCATAGAAAAACATTTTGAACACTCTAAGAGGCCACAGTTTTAGTAAAATCATCATAAAACTTGCTCAGAATGATCATCTGGACAATATCTCAGTTAAGTTCGAATATGGGTCATGTCAAATCAAAAAGTAGATCAGTAGGTTATTTTGTAATAACTTTTGAACCCTTATAGATAGAGCCTTCATATTTGGCATGTAGGTTCCTTGTGACAAGGGCTTCCCACTCATATAAAAATTTGACCTGTGACCTTGACCTGTGACCTACTTTATCGTAACTTTTGAACCATATGAGATAGAGCCTTCATATTTGGCATGTATGTTCCTTGTGACAAGGTTTTCTCAACCATTCAAAACTTTTGACCCATGACCTTGACCTTTGACCTACTTTGTCATAACTTTTGAAGCATTTAAGATACAGCCTTCATATTTGGCATATAGATTCCTTGATAGGAGTGAGTGTTTGAGTTTAAGTCTCACCAACAGCTAAGGTCATACAGTGATGGGACCTCTGTTTAAAAACTAATCTGAAAGTCTGGAGATGCCTGGGATCGATACTGCTACCCCTGGTTTACAAGGCAAGTAACATGACCACAGTACCATGAAGGCTTCTAAACTTCATTGGAATGTTGTGTAGATGACCATCAAGGAAAATAGCATAACGATTAACAAATGGCCACAAGAGCTAAAAATAGAAAAAACATTGTAAATTTGCTTCAAATGCAAACTCCTTCTAAACCTTTGGGCCATTTGGATTTAAAACTTCACAGGAATGTTGCCTAGGTGACTCCCTACCAAAATAGTTAAAACTCATTCCACTCGAATGAACAAGATTGCTGCCAGAGCTAAAAATAAAAATAAATCTTCAAACGACAATTCCTCCTCTACCCTTGGGCCAATTGCATTCAAACTTCGAAGTAATGTTGCTTAGATGACCCTCTTCCAAAAAGGCTAAAACAATCCATAAAAATAGAAAAAAATATTGTAAATTTGATTCAAATGTGAACCCCTCATAAACCCTAAGGCCAATTTGATTCAAACTTCACAGGAATGTTGCCTAGGTTACTCCCTACCAAATGAGCTAAAATCACTGCTGATGAACAAGACGGCCACCATAGCTAAAACTAGAATGTGCTCGAGACAGTGACACACAGGTGAGCGTACCAGGGCCCTCTGGGCCCTCTTGTACTAAATAAAAGTGGGGTTCAAGGGGGTCAAAATTATATAGGCATGTTAGTGTGATGTATAATAATCTTTAATCCTTTTTGTACCAAATGGACCTCCTTATATGTAGCAGGAGTCCATTTCTAAATTTAGAGGTTGTGTTTTCATCAAAATGACTGAACTTTTAGCAAACATGGTGGCCCTGATCAGACGCCACGTCCTGGGGCATCTGATCTGGGCCTGCACTGTTTGCCCTGGTACCTATTTGGGGTTTCCGGTACTAAATGGGCTAATATTTAAAACAATATTGTTACAACCCAAAATATCCATTCACTTAATTTTGTAAGGAAAGACGTAAGTTAAAACAAAAGTCTGGCTAGATCGATATGAAAATCTCATAATCCTTAATAAGTTTACAGAAGATATCCCCACAGATATCTTGTTAAGGAGAAAAGGTACACTTAAGCAAAGTCTCCTTTATTCTTTATATCTGTACAATCGTTCTATTTTTAGTACAACACAAACTCTTTATAACACTATTGTTGGGGTCCAAAGCAGAAACCAATTGTTAGCTTAAGCCCCTGTCACACTATGCCGCATTTTCACTGCGATGGAAAGGCGTTGTTTAATTTTTCAGAACGCCGCAAGATCGCAAGAAATAAGGGAAATTTTTGTGAACATGGACCTGTCATGGCGACCCTACAGTGACCAAGACGTTGCTACGGAGCTTACATGGCGATCTATCGCGATCCTCCGGCGTTCTTGATGGCGATTGTATGCGCTCTCACCGCGCTTCCTCTGCGCTTTTACGGCGCTCACAATGAGTGCACTGCACTTTTACGGCGCTCACAATGCGTGCACTGCGCTTTTACGGCGCTCACATGTTGAAGACGTTCTCAAAGTGTAAACAGACATCTTCATCAGTCGAACAGTTTTGTTTGATTTGAGGTTTAACGTCCCATCAACACATTATAGGTCATTTTGGAGACGTTGCTTCTAATTTTGTGGGACTTTTACCCGACACTGAGATGAAATGACATCTCAGTCCCTGTCACCCAATGAAACCAATAGGGTTAATAAGCATGGATGGTCCGACTCGCGCCCCTTTGCCTGGGCAAGCTTAGATCCCCTAAGCCGTTTACCAGTACTCATGTGCCGTCGGAAGCAAGTCCACCGCAATCACCGCAAGCAGGAGCAAGTCAACCGCCATTACCTTACCCGGGATGAGTCACCTCAGAAGTAGGTTTTTCGGGACAGTACACAATGAAACTCTTCTCTAGCCACTGTTTATACAAGCGGGCCCATCGGGACTGGAAGAAATAGATGGCTGCATGATGCTTCCACGCAGAGCTGAAACCGACCTCACACAAATACTGGTAAACGGCTTAGAGGATCTAAGCCTGCCCAGGCAAAGCGGTGCGAGACGGACCGTCCATGCTTATACGTGTAAACCCTATTGGTTTCATTGGGCGATATGGCTTGAGATGTCATTTCATCTCAATGTCGGGTAAAAGTCCCACAAAATTGGAAGCAACGTCTCCAAAATGACCTATACAGTGTTGACTGGGACGTTAAACATCAAATCAATCAATCATTTAATCAATTATACAAGCGACGTTAATATGGCGTTGTAGGAGACCTTACTGCGCTGCTAGGGCAACCTTACGGCGACCTCACTGCGCTCTGATTAGAACGCCGAGCGACGGCATTTGTTTTGAGCATGCTCAAAATGCGCGCCGTCGCTTGGCGTTCTATGCGATCCCAACTCGCCTACTGGCGATGCCACTGCATTGCTACGGCGATGTTTGCGATCGTACTGCGCGTACCTTGGCGTTCTGCATTTTTCTTGGACGCCGTGAGAACGCAGCCCTGGTGTGACAGGGGTTTAAACAACTGTGTTATATTCAAACAAAAATGTTTAGATTATATAGAAAATTGACCATTTATGCTCATATTTAGCTTGCCTGTAAGAAGTACAAGGAGAGCTATTGTTGTCACCTCTGTCGTGCGTGTTAACGTTTGTGTGTGCTTTTCCATCACACTGAGTTAAAGTTTTTCAATATCTCAACAGTCTCTCATCAATTTGGAACTTAAGTACCTGGGAGGATCTTCAGACATTCAGTGAGAACAGACCCCTGGGTTTCTGCCCCAGGGCGGGGCTAGGGGTCAAAATCTAAAACACTAGGCCTGCGGTCTGTCTGATTACGTACAAAAAATACTGTGCTGTGACACAAAAAAAAAGGGTTTGGAAGATTTGTCTGTGTTAAGGTTTAAGGCCCCTTTCAACACTATTCATGACTTTTACCTGGTATTGAGATTACAGAGTGGTGGTAGAAGCCTCCGTGGTGTAGTGGTTATGCTACTCGCTTTGTAAACCAGGGATCACAGGATCGATCCCGGGCTTCTTTAGACTTTCGGATGAGTCTTTAAACTGAGGTCCTGTCTCCGTATGACCTTAGCTGTTGGTGGGACGTAAAACTCAAACACTCACTCACTCACAGAGTGGTGGTCCAACTCACACCACTTTTCCAGGGCAGGCTTAACCATTACTCAAATGTTCAGTCGTTTTCAGCTCTGACAGTGGAAGCATCATGCAGCCCAATCTGTTTCTCCAAGGCACTTTGGAAGATTTACCTCCCCTGAATGTCCATATGTTTTAGATCAGTAAAGCTCTTAACACCTTCATTATCATTTTATCATTGTTTATGACAGCTCTGATATTTGCTCAGTTTTTGAATGGTGTTTTGAAGTGGACTAAAAGGTCTTTATCTAATGTTATATGATGAGTTATTGTCTGTCACATTTACTGTGTTTGTGCTGGCTTCCACCAAACTGTCTGGGGATTCCAACCTGTATATGATTTTGGCCAAGCAGTTTGGCTCACCATGTAGAGAAGATCCATCATCAAAAGCATACAGTCCCTTTACAATAATATGAGGCAAAGTGGTGGGAGTCGGCCTGTCCATGCATATAAACCCTATTGATTTCATTGGGCACCAGGGATTGAGATGTCATTTTGTCTCAGTGTCGGGTAAAAGTCCAATAAATTGAAGGCAATGTCTCAAAAATGACCTAAAGAGTGCTGACAAGGATGTTAAACCTCAAATCAAATAAACAAATAAATAATACTATGATTACATTGTATTGCATTGCGAAAATGACATATCTGAAAAAAGATGATTTTTTTGTGTTTGATTTGAGGTTTAACATCCCCGTCAACACTGTATAGGTCATTTTGGAGACGTTGCTTCCAAATTTGTGGGTCTTATACCTGACATGAAACAACATCTCAAGCCCTGTCAGCCAATGAAACCAATAGGGTTTATAAGCATGGACAGTCTGACTCGCACCACTTGATCCTCTAAGCCGTTTATCAGTACCCTTGTGTGGTTGGTTTCAGCTCTTCGTGGAAGCATCATGCAGCCCATCTATTTCTTCAAACCCCATGGGCGGGGCTGACCGAAAAAGATCAACTTTTTCAGACGAAAAATTGTGATATTTTTGTTATTTCTGCTGAAAGTATAGCTTGAAGGTACATGTTACTAAAATTGTATAACCTTAGTGAAAAAGCCTTAAATTGGTTTTCGTCATATTTAATGAATCGCACACAACGAGTATCAATAAATAATGTTTTATCAGAACACAGATCTGTCTTATATGGCGTGCCACAGGGCTCAATACTTGGCCCGCTTTTGTTTTTAATGTTTATTAATGACCTTCCTCTATATACAAATGACGTTACAACAGACATGTATGCTGACGACACCACTTTATTTGATATTAACATTTCAAAAGAGGCTGTACAAACCAATCTTCAAAAGGCACTTTTAAATCTTGATGTCTGGTGCAAACACAACGGTATGGTGATAAATTCTTCCAAAACCAAAGTAATGCTTATAACCACCTCACAAAAACGAAGTTAATTAGACAATGATTCATTGCACTTGAACTATAAGGATTTAACTCTTCAGATGATTTCTTATGACAAAATATTAGGCGTTTATGTAGATAATAATCTCACATGGTCATACCATATAAATTTCGTAACCAAAAAGTGTCTTCCTATTTGTGGCTTCTCTCTAAGATTAAGGAATATTTAACTATTGAAAACCGGGTCAAATTCTACAAATCGTATATTCAGCCCCATTTAGACTTTTGTAACATCGTATGGGGTAATACTTCGCAAAGAAATCTCTCAAAAATTTACAGACTCCAGAAAAGGGCCTGCAGAATTATTCTTAACTATGAAATAGATGATATGGTTAATAGTTTTAATACATTGAAGATATTAACAATCTATGAACGGATATTTTTGAGGAAGGCAAAATTTATGTATAAAGTTTATATCCAGGAAGCGCCTTTATACATTCCTAATATATTCGAACCAACAGTCGTAAATAACGAAGCTCGAATTTTAAGGTCATCTTCAAATAACAATTTTGTGATTCCCAAACCAAATAAAGAATTATTCAAATTTAGCATATCATACTCCGGCCCATTAATCTGGAATATCTTACCCGATTATATTAAAATGTCAAATAATGTGTCAACTTTCCATAATCGATGCATCAAGTGGATGAAATGTCAATAATGTTCTATGTCTTATTTCTTTTTTTTTTTTTTTTTTTTCTCTCTCTCTCCCTTCTTCTTCGTTTGTATATATCGAGAACTTTTGCAAGCTCCTGGCCTGTGTGAAATCGTGTATAGGTGGGGAAGTGTGTGTATTACATGCTTGAATTATGCGTGTAAATCTTATACACGCAGCTGCTCAGGAGCCGGAGCTCGTTCTTGCATTTCGTTTTTCGGTAAGGGCGGGTTACGGAACGGCCTGTGTTTAGGCTGAAAATTTGTGATATTTTTCTTATTTGTGCTCAGGATATGGGTTGTGGGTGCTCGTTAGAAGCCACCTCATATATACTGAGGCCATTTTGAAGAGTACCCGCGGCACGTGTCTTTGGGCGGGAATGAGAAGACTAATGTATGCCTATGTGAGCCTCAGTTGCCAGTGGGGTATGGAGGGTTATTCATTACACACACTTGTGACCGTGTTGGACTTCCCTTCTCTTGAGGAAAAGTGTAGCTGCAGGCCTATAAAGACAGACATTTTCACCTCTGACTTGGGGAGCTTGCTGATCTGTGAGTGTATGACGTATTTTATATATTAATTATTTTTGTTGTTGTTGTGTAAATTGTGTATATTTGTTAAGTGGGCCTCAAGGAAGAGTAGCTTGTAGCTAATTGTGTCACCCACTGTAAATAAAGTCTTTATTATTATTATTATTATTATTAGAACTGCCTCATAGAGGTAGTTTTAATGAGTATCCTCAATCTATATTTTACCTCCTGTATAAAAGCGGGGTTCAAGGGGGTCAGATTTTCACAATTATACAGTCATGTTTTTGTGATGGAGATTGATCATGAAATCCTTACTACAGTCATAATCTCTGATTAAATAATTATGCACCGTACTTTTGAAGGTCAGTTTCTGAAACTTCCTTTTTTTCTGTCCAGTTCAAGGTGATTTTGAATAGGTCATATGACCAAATCATAAAACCATAGGGTTGTTTGTGTAGAACCATTGACAAATTAGTTTTAAATTTATGTGACATCCTTGAGTTCCTGAATGGCCATTAAACAGTTGAAGTGGTTGTCAGGAGATCCATTAAATTAAATGCCTATAAAATATCAAAGGCTACAGTTTTTATTGATGCAAAACCAGAAGTTTTTAAAATGAGTCCATGCCCCTTGAGCTATGCAGCTCAACAGTTTCCCAATTTTCAGATTTTTTTTTTCTTATTTCTGAGAAAGAATATTGTTGGTACATTCTTTTGTGGAGATTGATCATGAAGTACTTTCTGTGGTCATTCACTTCCTTCATGAAGCATCATGAAGTTACTCTCTACGGTCATTCACTCCCTTCATGAATTAACTTCTACAATCTCTGTTCCACTGATTCAAGTGGGGCAATTGTCAGTTGAATGCTCACTATTGACCTCGGAAGAACTACCCAAGAAAAATCTGGTAAGATAGACATGACTCCAAGTCAGGTCGGCAACGTTCTTTCATGAAATCTTTTTTTTTATATTCGTTTTCTCCATTCTCATCTGGTTCAAGATGGGCAGAAATCTTTACTAAGGTCATTCCCAGTTGCTGATACGAGAAGGCAGTCTTTAATTGTCTACCGTTTATGAGTATAAGCCTGCCCAGGAAGTGTGGTTAGGTAAATAGGTAAACTGACTGGCTGTAACTACAAACAAACAAATAACTATGAACATCAAGATGTGTTTGTGAAACACTGATGCTCCCAGGACAGTGCATGTGAAATATGAAAGTCCTGTCGCTAACCAATCAAAGGTATGGCTGATGTTCAACTTTTTAAAAAGTAGGTCAAGGTAACAAGGTAAAAAATTACGAAACCACTAGAAAGGTCTTGTCACAAGAAATGCACACATTAAATATGAAAGCCCTATCACTTGCCAATAGAAAGTTATGGCCAATGTTGAAGTCTTTAAAAGTAGGTCAAACATCAAGGTCAAGGACACAAGGTCACAAATATGATATCTCCAGAAAGGTCTTGTCACAAAGAATGAACATGTGAAATATGAAAGCTCTTTCACTTACCAATCGAAAGTTATGGCCAATAGTAAAGTTTTTAAAATGTGGGTCAAATGTCAAGGTCAGCAATTATGGTGCCACTGGAAAGGTCACAAGGTCAAAAATTATGGTACGGGTGGAAAGATTTTGTGACACAGAATGCACATGTGAAATATAAAAGCCCTTTCACTTACCAGTCGAAAGCTATGGCCAATGTTAAAGTTTTTAAAAAGTAGGTGAAAGGTCAAGGTCACGAGGTCAAAATTATGGTACCACTGGAAAGGTCTTGTGACAAGGAATGCACATGTGAAATATGAAAGCCCTTTCAATTACCATTCAAAAGGTATGCCCAATGTTAAGCTTTTTGCAGACAGACAAACAGATGGACAGACAGACAGACAGACCAAAAACTATATGACCCCAAATCTTTGATTCCAGGGGGATAAAAATGCAGGGCCCAGTTGTTCAAAGCACTGTTAGTTGTTCTAGTAAGTACATTTTATAATACAGTGGTATTTTTGCTTAACCCTTGTCCTGCTGAATATTCATATATGCCACACCCACTACTGACCAATCAGATTATTTGATGCAAATTATTGCAACAAATTCACAATCTGAATGGCAAACTTCGTCAGAAGCCATCTGATCTGGATCTTCATTGTTTGGAAAACAATGCATATCCGGGCTCAGCAGGTCAAGGGTTAAAACATGTGATAAACATGTGATAAACATAAAGAAGCTTTATTTAACGTCGCATATTTGAACCAAATAACATATGCTCTATAGAGCTTTTATTGCGACAAAGTATCCTCTAACTAATACTTAGAAGCCTCCGTGGTGTAGTGGTTACGCTACTCGCCTTGTAAACCAGGGGCCACAGAATCGAACCAGCGACCTCCCATTCCAGAAGCGGACGCTCTACCACTGAGCTATCGGGGCCTCTAAATGTGTACAGCTTTTGCATTTCTTTTGTATTTCCTCAAAAACTGGCTGATAAATAAAGACCTGTTTGCTGTGGATTATGAGTGATTGAAATGTTAGTTAGTGGGCTGTAAAGTTCTCATTTTCAACAACAGTATGTATTGTCAGTATTTATGAAACTAATACACCGTATCAATTTAATTATGGCTTGGGCACAGCAAAAGGAAACAAGATGACCCATGCACTGAAGGATAGCTCAAAAGATCTGTTGGCATACATTACGAAAACATGCCTATTCAAATATATTGGTAAAATTTACCACGAAAAAGAAGAAATTTTTTAGGTAAAAATCATAATATTTTTTCATATTTCTGCTCAAAACATTTATTGTGTGTACTCGTTAGAAGTATCCACAATCTATGTTTTTGCAGCAGAAATAAGAAAAATAATGTATACCCCTGCAAACCCCAGTTTTACTATATAAAAGTTGGGTTTGAAGGGGTCAAAATTATATAGGCATGTTTTCATGATGGGTCTCTTTGCACCCTTGGCTTTGTATGGAGACATGTACATATCCTTACACACTGGCCTTCATAAAGGCTGAAAGCTGTATCTACACTGACGTCAAGTTTTCCTGTGCCCCATGAATATGGATGGTCAGATAATGTAATAAGTGTTTAGAATTAATTATCACTCCTATTCATGTGCTAATATAGCAAATATGGGAGAATACCATGTTTCTCCTAATAGTCACATATGAAAATTGTTGAACTTAGAGAGAAGAAAGGGACAGAAAATAGCCATTTTTTGCAAAGGGATGCAAACTTTGCACAAATAGCTGGTTCCCACAGTTTGAGGCTATTTCTTTACAATGCCACATTTTCTTCATGACCTTTTGTTATATACGGTGGGTCAATGAGTGAATGAGTGTTTCAGTTTTACGTCCCACCAACAGCTAAGGTCATACGGAGACGGGATCTCGGTTTACAGACTCATCCGAAAGTCTGGAGAAGCCGGGGATCGAACCTGCGACCCCTGGTTTACAAGGCAAGTAGCGTAACCACTCGACCACGAAGGCTTCTACGGTGGGTCAATAAGGGCAGTGCTACTAACATTGATATTAATGGATAATTTTCCTTGTTTTTCCTCAGAAACCTACTTCGTTGTTACTTGTTAGAATTGCCTCATTGAGGCAATTCTAACAAGTACCCACAACATAGATTTCCAACAAGAATTAAGGAAAATTATCCCATAATTATCTTCATTACTCTATCTATGACAATGGAATCTTCCACCTTATAAGTTTGGTGTGATCCATTTTCAATTATAGGGGTGGCAGGTTTGTTTTGTTTTATGAAAGTTGTACAAAAACGTTTGTTCTTTGAGCAAACAGATCAGTGTCTACACTGTTTGTCTTTAGGGCTGGAAAATTCTCCTAAGTTCCCATCACGAAAACACACCTATATAATTTTGACCCCCTTGAACCCCACTTTTATATAGTAAAACTGGGTTTTCTGGGGGTAAACCTTATTTTTCTTATTTCTGCTCTAAAATATAGATTGTGGGTACTCGTTAGAACCGCCTCGATGAGGCGGTTCTAACGAGTGCCCACAATCAATATTTTGAGCAGAAATAAGAAAAATATCACAATTTTTCATCATAAAATTTTCATTTACTTGGCGGTAAAGGTGGCAATGTATTTGTATAGGCGTGTTTGCATAATGACTCGTCCTAGCATGACCAAGGGCATGAAGATTTTGGTTAAATTTCATAAGGACTAGACAAAATTTTTACTCAATCGCCAAAATTTTTACTCATCATAGCGAGCCGACGAGTCTTGTATCTACGTCCCAAAAAAGGGACATATTGGCTCATATAGGCTCATATTGGGTTTATCTGGAGCTTGGCTGTATAATAATATATATATATGTACATATTTAGGTTCACCTAACAAACTTATTGATTCTGAACAATGTTTCTTTGTATTGCCCCCTTCAACTGCAGAAGAAATTGATTGGATACAAAATGAATTAGGAAAGCTTGAATAATGAAACTAATCAACATATGAAATTTTCTTATAACCTTGATAGACATATTCTGAATGAGATTTCTGGCAACTTCTCTGTGTATGGAATTAAATTTAATTGTATTGTTCTATAGTGTCTGAGGATGTGTGGAATTAAATTTATTTTTGTTGTTCTATAAGGAAGAGTTTTTGAATATGTGATTTATGGTAGAAATTAATATGTTTGTCTGACTTTACACTTTCATATTAACTCATAAATTGTCAATCGCACAATTGTCATCTGCTTTGCTGTTTGTCAGTTACCTTAAAACTTTTTTTTTTTTGCAAACAGTGTGGACCCAGATCAGACTGCTCCTGTAGAAGCAGTCTGATCTGGGCCCATACTGTTTCCCTTTGCAAAAATATTTTTAAAAAGTTTGCAAAAAAAAACAACAAAAAGACCAGCAGACAACATAAGCAGACGACATTTTCAGATGTAGTTTTTCTTGGCATCTCAGAGTTAAAACGTTTGCCTAACTCTAAAACTTTCAAGGAGGCTTCACTTTTATTCACTTCTAAATTAGTGAAATAGATTGGGCTTCATGGTGCTTCTGCAGATGATCTGAATCTGCACTGTTTGTCATTAATTTGGTGAATTTATAGAAATAAGTTACATCTTGGTGAATTTATAGAAATAAGTTACATCATGGTGAATTTATAGAAATAAGTTACGTCTTGGTGAATTTATAGAAATAAGTTACGTCTTGGTGAATTTATAGAAATAAGTTACATCTTGGTGAATTTATAGAAATAAGTTAAGTCTTCTGAATTTATAGAAATAAGTTACGTCTTGGTGAATTCATAGAAATTAGTTACGTCTTGGTGAATTTATAGAAATAAGTTACGTCTTGGTGAATTTATAGAAATATGTTACGTCTTGGTGAATTTATAGAAATAAGTTATGTCTTGGTGAATTTATAGAAATGAGTTACGTCAAGTAATTTGATTGGTCATTACATCAGGACGACATTGTGCACTCTTTCATACCTCCAAAATTGCTATTTTTCTGATGAAAATTTGTGATATTTTTCTTATTTTCACTCCAAACATAGGTTGAGGGTGCTCGTTAGAACAGCCTCATTGAGGCCGTTCCAGCGAGTACCCACAACCTATGTCTTGGAGCAGAAATAAAGGAAATAATGTATACCCCTGTAAACCCTCCATGTAAAGTGGGGTCTAGAGGGGTATTCATTACACATACTTGTTTACCTGATGAGGCAATAAGTAAATGGGTGTGGCAACATTAATTTATTCAGCAGAACAAGGGTTAACAATTACATTATCTGAACAGGTGGGTTTCATATCCTACTTGTTATGCTTTTACTTTTACATCACGTGAACCAGTCTGTGAAATGATCAACCTCTTTAAACCCAACTTCATATAGACAAAACTGGGGTTTACGGGGGTATATATCTATATATTATTTTGCTTATTATGCCCGAAGACATAGGTTGTTGGTACTCATTAGAACTGCCTCAATGAGGCAGTTCTAATGAGCACCAACAACCTATTGCAGTAGAAAAATCACAGATTTTCGTCAGAAAAGGTGTGAAAAAATGCAATAAGTCACACTGGTGTGTTACCCTAATGAGGTGAAAAAATATTTCCGAGTTGTTCAGGAAATTTGAAATCTTCAATCAATTACTGCTCTTTATAAACAAGGGCCTATCATTATGATATTATTGACTGAAACATTA
Source organism: Lucinisca nassula (assembly GCA_963580285.1). NCBI lineage: Eukaryota > Metazoa > Mollusca > Bivalvia > Lucinida > Lucinidae > Lucinisca > Lucinisca nassula. Next base: position 121,846,781 of record OY757025.1, on the reverse strand, counting down.
TCTTAACCCTTTTTGTACCAAATGGAATCTTCCTCCGAATATATAGGAAGAGCCCATTCCAAAATTAAGGGGGTGTCAGGTTGTCTTTTCTTCAAAATCTACTTGGAAATTTGCTGAAAATTTTGCAAACAGTGTAGGCCCTGATCAGACGCCGCATTCTGCGGCGTCTGATCTCGGCCTGCACTGTTTGCCAGGGTACCCGTTTTGGGGTTTCTGGTACAAAATGGGTTAATGGGCTTTTTCTTACAAGCAAAACATATTAAAACTCTGGTTCATCTCAATTTTCTATAATCAATCTGGCTGCACTAAGTGCATTTTTCAGCAGGAAGTTATTAACCCTTAATGCACCCATGACAACAATAGCAGACAACAATTTCATAATTATTTGTTTATAATTATCATTACTGTTAGAAGAAAATGAAGTTTTGGTTTTTTATGTGAATCATGTGCCAGGCAGATGATTCACATGAAATACCAAGCCCTTATTTTCACTGAAAAATCAGAAAAAAAAGGACATCATCTGGGAATGTTCATATTGGCGCTTTATGGGTTAAAGGGATGCTATCTAGTTGGGGAGATAGAGGAGTATATTGGATCAAGATCAAATGGATACTTCCCAGATATTGTCAGGGGAGATAACTTTTGGGACCTAATTGCTGTTTGCTCTCCTCTCTTAACCAGCCCCTCCAAAAAGGGGTCTAGTCTTAAAGGAAAGAATTTGCTCCAAGGGAGCAAATTCTTTCCTTAAGAGTAGACCCTTTTGGATAAGGGAGACAAAAATATTCCTGACAGAATTGTCTTTCCTGAAAATATACCCGTTCCACTGAAGATAGAATGGCAGAAATAATTGCCCAGAAAATTAGTTTCCAAATGCATGGTCAGTTTTTTTCCAGTAGAAGGCTCACATGAGCTCTAGATAAGGCATAGTAATGAGGATTTGTGGATATTTTGTCTTATTTCTCCACTAACACTTGTTTTGTGGGTACCTGATAGAAATGACCTCAAAGAAGCAAATCTAACGAGTACCCACAAGATATGTTTCTAACAAGAAATATGGAAAATTATTCTTACTATCTCTCCGGATATGGAAGCTCTTATGAGGGCTTCTCAAAAATGTTCTTGCAATTTGTGAACTTCATACAAGTCCTAAATGTCAGCCAATGTTTTTGTCCAGTGAGTCCAACTATTCAATTATCAGTAATATCAATATTGATAAAGTCAAGTATCTTATGTTTCTAATAAGATCATCTAAGTGTTCCTTGACAGCAAACAGGTCACAAACCTTCATAATTTTGTTTGTTTCAGATAGCTTTTCTTGAAACTCAGCTAATGTTTGCCTACCTGGCTTTCTATCACTTTTATTATTGTTTTCATAGCTGGATTTTATAGAGAGCCTAATTCACCCAGGGGTTTGCCTCCCTGATTTGCTTGATATAAAAGCCTTGGTGGTCAAACATAGTCAGTTCTTTGATGTTAGTGTTACAAACCATGTTGGGAGATTTAAATGGTGATTAAAGGATATTGAAAAAGTTTTAACTTTTGGTACTTCCTGAACAGAACCTTTCTGAGATCCTTAATGCTATGTTCCCACTATCACGATTCGCGCCACGATTGCAATCGTGTTCTTAATCGTGGATTAATCGTGGTGATCCTATCAGATCTTATCAGATCTTGAGGTCAGTCGTGGCAATCGTGTTAATCGTAGAAATTTTTTGAACGGTTCAAAAATTTTCTACGATCAACACGATCGATTGTCAAATCGGGATCATCGTATCACACCGTGTTGCATCGTAACAAAGCGCGACGAATCGCATCTAATCGTGCTTTCAAATCGCGGTGATCGGGGCCAATCTTGGACAAAACAAACCCCACGTTCTGTTGAGATGTGTTGCGATCTCACAAGATCTGTCACGATTTGTTACGCACTGTCGGGTGCGATTGCTCAAGACCAGTCACGAATGACTCGTGATCAGATACGAGATGATACGAGGAAATGCGATTAGATACGAGTAGGCTACTTTTTTATACGAACGTTCACGATCTATTACGAGTTCTCAAGATTTAATGCGAGTCATTCAGCGATCGGCTCATGAGTGTGTGAGTGAGTGTATTTCAGTTATACGTCCCAACAATAACTAAGGTCATACGGAGACGGAACCTCGGTTTATAGACTCATCCGAAAGTTTCGAGAAGCCCGTGAACGGTCCTGCAATCCCTAGTTTATACAGGCCTTTGCTAGTATTTTTAAAGCCTTTGAAAGATGCCACCCAAGGGTAATGGAGGCTAAGAATGGAAAAGGCAAGCCTGAACCATTCCAGCTAGAGACATTGCCACATTGCCATCATCCGCAACTCCTACCATCATCAATGGCTGAGGCTCAGTGTTCATGCTGTAAAAGTTCAAGCAACAATTAAGTCCATGGTCAGTCCGGCTGTATATATACCAGGGGGTCAAGTCGTAGCTCAAATCGTGATCGCCCTCGATCATGATCGTGAAGAACATCGAGACGACAGTCGTATGCTATCGTAACAGAGCGCATCTGCTCGTGATGAGCGTATAAGAACGTATCTGCACGTATCAGACCGTTCCAATTCGGGGTACTCGATCGTGATGATCGTTTCAGATCGAGACCAAGTCGTAGACTCGATCGCAACAATCCTATCGGAACGCATTTGATCGTATCTGAACGTGGGAGCAGACCGTGGCTGATCGTGATGCCAGTATTTGACAAATCGTGATTGGATTGCATCCGAGCGCAACGAATCGCACCAGAACGTATCGACTCTCATCACCTCGTAGCCAAACCTGAACTTTCAGAGAATATTCCACGACCAGCTACGATTGGCCAATCGTGGCGTTCGTAACGGATCGCACGACAGTGGGAACCTAGCATTAGGAAAGAATTCAGGAGCAAATTCTTCCCTTTAGGAGAAGACCCATATTTGTAAGGGAGTCAAAAATGCTTTTGAAAGAAAGAGTTGTCAACTGTGTAGGTGTGTCGCTGTGCCCCTTAAATATGGTTTTAATCAGATCAACAGTGGATTCAGATGTGAATTAGTGAGGGCATTATCAACTTATTGTTAAGTGATATTACATGCAAAGCAGCTTATAAGTTATAGAAGTAAAGTTGAGTGATTTAAGCTGCTGATAATCATTGTAAAAAGTGAGCCGATATGATTTTACCTGCAGCCAAAGCAGTTGATAAGGAATTATAAACTGATTGCCAAAGTGATTTTACCTAAAGCCAAAGCAGTTGATAAGTTGGTATAGAAAAATATTAACTGATCAAGTGATTTTAGCATTTGAAAGTCAGTAGAAAAATATTAATTGTAAACTGATTGCTCAGATAAGTTGGTGTAGAAAAATATTAATTGATCAAGTGATTTTAGCATATGAAAAGTCAATAGAAAAATATTAATTGTAAACTGATTGCTCAAGTGATTTTACCTGCAGCCAAAGAAGTTAATAAGTCCAATTCTAAGTTGATTGAACAAGTGATTTTTACCTGCAACAAAAGCAGTTGATATTAAAGAAATTATGTCTCCCCCGAAAAAAATTTTTTCGGAGAGACATATTGTTTTTCCCCCGGGCGTCTGTCTGTCCGTCTGTCACACTTTCGTGTCCGCTCTGTAACTTGAAAACCGTTAGAGCTATCGTCACGAAACTTCGTATAAATATTAATCAGCATTAGACGACGTGCAGTGCGCAAGAACCATAACTCTCGCATTTATACTTTTTGAATTATCTCCCTTGGAAGTTTGTTGGTATGTATATATGTATGGGCAAATCGTGTCCGGTCAATAACTTTCTTATTTTTTGATGGATTTTAAAATTACTCTGCAGAAATATTAACAACCATAAGACGATGTGTGGTGCGCATGAGGCAGGTCGGTACCCCAAAAGGTCAAGGTCATACTTAGAGGTCAAAGGTCAAAAAAGGGGCCTTTTTTTCGTATTTGGTCAATAACTTTCTTATTTTGAGATGGATTTTAAAATTACTTGGCATAATTATTAACAACCATAAGACGATGTGTGGTGCGCATGAGGCAGGTCGGTTCCTCAAAGGTCAAGGTCATACTTAGAGGTCAAAGGTAAAAAAAGGGGCCTTTTTTTCGTATTTGGTCAATAACTTTCTTATTTTGAGATGGATTTTAAAATTACTTGGCATAATTATTAACAACCATAAGACGATGTGTGGTGCGCATGAGGCAGGTCGGTACCCCAAAAGGTCAAGGTCATACTTAGAGGTCAAAGGTCAAAAAAGGGGCCTTTTTTTCGTATTTGGTCAATAACTTTCTTATTTTGAGATGGATTTTAAAATTACTTGGCATAATTATTAACAACCATAAGACGATGTGTGGTGCACATGAGGCAGGTCGGTTCCTCAAAGGTCAAGGTCATACTTAGAGGTCAAAGGTCAAAAAAGGGGCCTTTTTTCGTATTTGGCCAATAACTTTCTAATTTTGAGATGGATTTTAAAATTACTTGGCATAATTATTAACAATCATGAGACGATGTGTGGTGCACATGAGGCAGGTCGGTACCTCAAAGGTCAAGGTCATACTTAGAGGTCAAAGGTCAAAAAGTGGGCCTTTTTTTCGTATTTGGTCAATAACTTTCTTATTTTGAGATGGATTTTGAAATTACATGGCAGAAATGTGAACCAATATAAGGCGATGTGTTGCGGGCATGACCCATGTTGGTACCTCAAAGGTCAAGGTCATACTTAGAGGTCAAAGGTAAAAAAAGGGGCCTTTTTCGGGTTTTGTCAATAACTTGCCTATTTTTAAATAGAATTTGAAGTTACTTGGCAAACATGTAAACTATCATGGGACGATGTGTTGCATGCATGATTCAGTTTGGTACCTAAAATGTCAAGGTCATACATAGAGGTCAAAGGTAAAAAAGGGGCCTTTTTCGTGTTTGGTCAATAACTTTCTTATTTTTAGATGGATTTTGAAATTGCTAGGCAGAAATGTTAACCACCATGAGATGATGTGTTGCACGCATGACCCAGTTTAATACCCGAAAGGTCAAGGTCATACATAGAGGTTAAAGGTAAAAAAAGGGCCTTTTTTGTGTTCTGTCAATAACTTTCTTATTATGCCCCCAACTTTGAAAAAGTTTGAGGGGCATATTGGTTCTGGTTCGTTCGTCCGTTCGTCCATCCATTACGCTTTGATGCATAGCATAACTAAAGAATCGTGTATGCTAGGGTTTTGAAATTTCATATATGGATTCCTCATGGAAAATTAGCTGATGCATATTTTTTTTCTCGTCCAGAATATGCCCCTTACAAGAGTTATTGCCCTTTGAAATTTTTTTAATAAAATCTTGTCAGCAAGATATCTCAAAAACTATTGGAACTAGAGCCTTGAAAGTTGGTGAATAGATTGTTGGTGATGAGTAGATGAACTGATTAACTTATGACAAAATTCCGAAAAATACTTTGTGAGTTATGGCCCTTTGTCATTTTGGTAATTTGTGCCCATTGTAATGTATGCTAAAAGTGATGCATAGCATAACTTTAGAACGGTGTATGCTATAATTTTGAAATTTCATATATGCATTTCTGATGGAAAATAAGATGACACGTATTTTTTTTCTCGTCAGGATTATGCCCCTTTCAAGAGTTATTGCCCTTTGAACTTTTTTTTAATAAAATCTTGTCAGCAAGATATCTCATAAACCATTGGACCTAGAGGCTTGAAAGTTGGTGAATATATTGGTGGTGATGAGTAGATGAACTGATTAACTTTTGACAAAATTCCAAAAAATACTTTGTGAGTTATGGCCCTTTGTCATTTTGGTAATTTGTGCCCATTGTAATGTATGCTAAAAGTGATGCATGGCATAACTTTAGAACCATGTATGCTAGGGTTTTGAAATTTCATATATGGGTTCCTCATGGAAAATTAGCTGACGCGTATTTTTTTTCTCGTCCGGATTATGCCCCTTTCAAGAGTTATTGCCCTTTGAAATTTTTTTAATAAAATCTTGTCAGCAAAATATCTCAAACACTATTGGAGCTAGAGCCTTGAAAGTTGTTGAGTATATTGGTGGTGATGAGTATATGAACTGATTAACTTATGACAAAATTCCGAAAAATACTTTGCGAGTTATGGCCCTTTGTCATTTTGGTAATTTGTGCCCATTGTAATGAATCCTAAAAGTGATGCATAGCATAACTTTAGAACTGTGTATGCTATGGTTTTGAAATTTCATATATGCATTCCTAATGGAAAATAAGCTGACACATATTTTTTTCTCATCCAGATTATGCCCCTTTCAAGACTTATTGCCCTTTGAAATTTTTTAATAAAATCTTGTCAGCAAGATATCTCAGAAACTGTTGGAGCTAGAGGCTTGAAAGTTGGACCGTGAGTCATGTGCAAGACCAAGGTCCATACCTCCAATGTCAAGGTCATACCTAGAGGTCAAAGGTAAAAAAAGGACAGTCAATAACTTCCTCATTCTTTGATGGATTATGAAATTACTTGGCAGAAATGTTAACCATCATGAGACGATGTGTTGTACCACAAAGGTCAAGGCCATACTTAGAGGTCAAAGGTAAAAAAGTGCTTTTTTTGTTTAAGGCCAATAACTTTTTTATTTTTTTATGAACATTTTTAAAGTTACTATGCAGAAATGTTCATCTTCATTAGATGATGTGTTGCACACAAGACCCAGCTCAATACCTCCAATGTCAAGGTTATACTTAGCAGTCAAAAACGGGGGAGACATCTGTGTTTTTGTAGAAAAACAAATTCTAGTTATAAATTGTTTTACCTGCAGCCAAAGCAGTTGATAAGGAATTATAAACTGGTGGCCAAAGTGATTTTACCTAAAGCCAAAGCAGTTGATAAGTTGGTATAAAAATATTAATTGATCAATTGATTTTAGCATTGGAAAAGTAAGTAGAAAAATATTAATTGTCATTACGAAAACACACCCGTATGATATAGTGCATTTTTCATAACTCCAAAATGCCTACTTTTCTGATGAAAATCTGTGATATTTTTCTTATTAATAGTGCAAATATAGGTTGTGGGTGCTTGTTAGAACCGCCTCATTGAGGCGGTTCTAACGAGTACCCACAACCTATGTTTTGGATCAGAAATAAGAAGAATAATGTATACCCCCCGTACACCCCAGTTTTCTCTATATAAAGTGGGGTGTACGGGGGTGTTCATTTCACGGACTTGTTCACGTGATGTAAACTGATTGCTCAAAGCCTAAGCAGTTGATAAGTCAAATTCTAAGTTGATTGAACAAGTGATTTTTACCTGCAACCAAAGCAGTTGATATTAAAGGTGATTTTACCTAATTTAAAACCAAAGCAGTTGATAAGTTGGTAGAAAAAAGTGAATGGCATATTAATTAACCAAGTGATTTTAGCATTTGAAAAGTCAGTAAAAAATATGACTTATAAACTGACTGCTCAAGAGATTTTACCTACAGCCAAAGCAGTTTTTAAGTCAGTACTTATTGAAAAAGATTTCTGAAATGATAAAATGATTGAACAAATATAATGAAGCAGTTGATTGGTCAGTAGTAAAAGTGAAGTTTAAGTTGATTGAACAAGTGACAAAGCTACCGATTTGATTGCTGATTTTACCTATACAGCCAAAGCAGTTGATAAGTCAAATTCTAAGTTGAATGAATACATGTAAATGATTTTTACCTTCAGCCTGAAGAAGTTGATATTAGACATTATAAATTGATTGTTACATATACCTGTCTCAGATCAGTTGTGGGTTTTTTCGTGTGGAGATTAATCATGAAACTTTTCTAGGGCCATTCTTTCCCTTCTGCTGATTCAAGAAGTCTGGCGAAAGAATGTGCACTGCACTTGTTACCAGAAAAGGTATGGTTAGATAAACTGACCGCTTGATATAACCTAAATAGTGTTGATTGGGCTGTTAAACTCCATCCAAACAACAAACCTGGTTCAGGTTTATATAGACAAGAAAGATTTTCTTGTGATTTATGAGTTATATATCATTATTGATTGTAGGCAATATCACATCTACATTTAAGGAACTTTTTCTGTCAATTTTAGCTATTTGTTTTATGGTTAATGTCAGAAATCATTTATATACAACACTCCTTGATATAGATATGACCAGATATTGCTGAAAATAGTGGCCGTAAAATTGGAAGAGCCAATAGTTAGTGACCTTATTTCTTGTAAAATTCCTGGAAATGAATGTAAAAGGAAAATAAAGTGATAGTGCAAACTTTATTGACTAGTTGTTCACAGCATTGTTAGCTTAACAAAATCGTTAGTGATCAAATTGTTAACTGTACCTAATACTGTGATATTTTTGCGGAAAAATGTGAGCAGCTTTTGCATTTGCTTTACTAATATATGGGCAAGATTCTATTTATCATATGACATTTAAAACATATTTTATTCGTGATATGTTTTGCGAAAATGTTACTATTCCACCATTAGCAAATGAGACATTATTAAGGAAGTCATAAGTTTATCATTATGGGGTGTATCTTACTAATTTGCATTGGGTAATCCACCAGTGGATTAATTACCACCAGTGGATTAATTCCCACCAGTAGATTACCAAATTGAATACATGGCATTATTACATTCTCAGATGCAGTGTCATATGATAAACTGTTATAATTACCAAGGAACAATCAGTAAGGTTCATGATAGTGTATGTGGTACAGACATAATTACCCATATAATTAGGTGAATAAATCTATTGCTAATAAAACTACAGTAAAAATTGTCACAGCTGCACTTGATAGTAACCTGAAACCTTTATTGTGACATATGGTGTCAGAAAACATTACAACCCCCATTTCCTCTTCAGTCACTTCTGATATTTCTATCTGTTTCTTACCAGTAAAATCAACTTCAGATACTAGTGATTTATAAGGATAACTGAGGAATAATCTTCTATATTTCTTATTAGAAGCAGGATTTCTTGTTAGAAACGAACGTTGCCATACTTGTTAGAATCGCCTCAATGAGATGAATCTTATAAGTACCATCACAAATAACATCACAAAAACATGCCTATATCATTTTTACCCCCTTAAACCCCACTTTTATATATAAAACTGGGGTAAACCTTATTTTTCTTATTTCTGCTCTAAAATATAGATTGCGGGTACTCATTAGAACCGCCCCGATGAGGCGGTTCTAACGGGTACCCACAATCTATATTTTGAGCGGAAATAACAAAAATATCACAATTTTTCATCTTAAAATCTTTGTTTTTCGGCGGTAAAATTTACAATGTAAATTGTGTAATGGGGTGTTTGTGTAATGGAAAAAAAATTATCTAACAATCATCCTCATAATGCCTCCTAATCATAACTCAGTAAATGCTATTAAATTATGATAATAAAAATATTTTTTGGGTTGATTGTTTGTTAGTGGACCCAAAGTTACTAATCACAGAAGCTTTTCAGTGCTGATGTCCAGGGACTACCACTGACTTGTAGGAAATCCAGGTAACGGTTATTTACAGAAAATAGCAGTGCTATTCTTGTCACTGTGAGGTCAAGTTTTGTGTAAGAGGGTTATCTACGGAATCTGGAATGGAATCATGTGTTGGGCAAGTGGCAAACAGTGCAGATCAGGATCAGACATAGCAGACTGTGGCTTTTGATCAGAGTATACACTATTTGCTTACTGAACCGGAATTTAATGGTAAAATGAACCAGTCAAAGTCCCTGTTCAGGACTATTTTTCAAGACAATCAACCCACCGGTGCTGTCATTGCATTGGTTAACTTAAGATTCAACCTTACACATGTAATTAACTGTCTGTATTTACCCATGTGGTACCGGAAACCCCAAAACGGGTACCCTGGCAAACAGTGCAGGCCCAGATCAGACGCCGCAGAATGCAGCGTCTGATCAGGGCCTCCACTGTTTGCTAAAAGTTCAGCCATTTTCCAAATAAATTTTGATGAAAACACAACCTGACACTCCTAAATTTCGAAATGAACTCCTACTATATGTAAGGAGGAAGATTCCATTTGGTACAAAAAGGGCTAAAGTGCACAGAGGTCTTCCACCAGATTGAAACTTATTTATATGCTGTTCTTGCAAGTTTGACAAAATTTAATCAAGAACATTTGATAGCTCTAGTTCTTGTCTGATATAAGAAGTTATGTTCTGGGTTGAGTGGAATTTGTTATTAAATTTGGTCTATTAACTTGTTCTTGTAATTCTTCAGAGAATTGATTATTGAGTTTTGGATTCTTCAGATAGTGAGCCATGTTTTTTTTTTTTACAATAATCCTACCTGACTTTTGTACAACAGGAGAAAATTTAATAGGTTTTATTTCTCATAATAGTCCAGAGAAATTCAGTGTAACTACCCCTGGGCTGGTGTTGAAGATGTGATCTTGAAAAACATCTTTAAAAAAATCAGAATTGTTCCATCTTGTGAAGTTTGTATTGAAATTGATCAACTGATAGAAATCTTTGCAGGTATAAACTATTATTCTCAAGGGCTTCGAGTAGGTTATTGAAAATCATTAAACAGACATTCAAAACAAGATCACATCTTGAAGGTCAAGCATGTATATTGCTGACAACCTGAAGTGAAATTCATGGTACATAGACTTATAGAAACAGATCAAACTGTTCCAAAGATGGGACAGACAGTTAGAAAGCCAGATGGACCTGTATTTGATATAGATCATCTTAAGAAACTGAAGTATTCTGCTGACCCAAAGAATGATAAATATAATGAAGTAAGATCAAAGATTTCAAATGGAAAACCAAAAGTATCTAGAAGTGTAAGGAATCATAAAGGTATAATTGTGAATGGTGAGCATAATTCTGGGAAGACTTCAGCCATTGATAAACTAGAAAAGACTGATAGAGATATATTAAGGAAGAAAAATTCAGAGGGTGGATTAAATGGATTCGTAAAACATGGTATTGGAATTGTAAACCGTCGTGAAACAAAAAGTTTATTCATTGATGCTGGGATTTATGAACAACAAATAAAGGTTAGTAGATAATTTTACTCTTACTGTAAGGGACATTATGGTCATTTAACAATATCATATTGTTATATATTTGGTGATGCTATAAATCTGATGGACAGTATGTTTTGTTTGATTTGAGGTTTAATGTCCCTGTCAACACTGTAATGGTCATTTTGGAGACGTTGCTTCAAATTTTATGGGACTTTATGGGACATTGAGATAAAATGACATCTCAAGCCCTGTCGCCCAATGAAACCAATAGGGTTGATTAGCATGGATGGTCTGCCTCGCACCGCGGTTCCTGGACAGGCTTAGATCCTCGAAGCAGTTTACCAGTACTAATGTTCGGGCCGGATTTATCTCTGCGTGGAAGCATCATGCAGCCCATATATTTCTTCAAGCCCCTATGGGTGGGGGCCACCGATGGACAGTATGGCATCTTTCACATTGTAGTTCTACCTTTTTTTTCTGATGAAAATTTTTGATATTTTTCTTATTTCTTGTCCAAACATAGATTCTGGGTGATTGTTAGAACTGCCTCATTGAAGTTGTTCTATCAAGTACCCATTGTCTATGTCTTTGAGCACAAATATTAAGCAAAATAATGTATACCCCAGTATCATATAAAGTGGGGTTAAGAGGGGTGTTCATTTCACGATCTTGTTGACATGATGCCAAAGAAATTTTGAAGAAAATTTCTGATTTTATTTGGATTAAATATTTCTCATCATTTTTGTTGCAAAACATAGATTATGGATGCGTAACTTAGAACTGCTCGTTGAGATAGTTATAACAAGTTCCGGACATATTTTTTATCATAAGGAAATAAGCATCAACTATTGTAAACCCCACTTTTCCCTATGCCAGAGTTTACATGGATGCTTATTGCATAAATCATGTCACCGTATTTACCTTAAATACTCAGAACTTAACTTCTTACAATACTTGTTCTAAAATTTGAACAAGTACAATTTATTACTCAATCATGTGTCTTAGAATAGCAGGATGAGTGGCAAGCAGTGTTGACCCTGATGAGACACCGTGTTTTGCGGTTTCTTAACTGGGTCTTCACGGTTTGCTCAGGGCTGTCTGTCTGAATACATACGGTAAATATGGTAAGGTGTTATGACCTTTTTCTTGTATTAAGTGAGGGTTCACCAGAGTCTACCATGCATAGACCTGTTAATATTATGTTGACATGCTACCTGTTAATCATCTAGAGACAAGTCTTATCTGTGATACATCAAAGGTGTATAATATCATATTTATCATATTGATCGATCACTTTTATTGACAGCTGTTATGTCAGAAACTGCTTTGGACTATTATAAATGCCTTAATTGCTGATAAGTATCTGTTAGTGTTTGTAAATTATCTGCCCCTTTATCTCTGTAAATATTTGACTTTGATATGAAGTGGCCAGTTTAGTTGTCTCCAGGACTAGACCGGCTGGATTTAACTGGACAATAGTGTAAATAGCATGAGACGGTTCTGTCAGATTTTGAAGAGTACTTAAATCTTTGTAAGCCTCCTTTGGTCTGTTCAAATGAAAAAGTATATTTGGATGTGCGACCAGTGTAGGTTCATAAGCTTGTTTGCTCATGCAACCATATTTGTGCCCATGGATGCAGCATGCAGGTCTTGCGATCGATCTGCAAAGACTCAGATCAGCCTGCACATTCGTGCAGGCTGATCTGAGTCTTTGCCGATCGCACATGCCAGCTTGCATCTTTTCATTTGCACTAGCTAATTTATTCAGAAATTAAGAATATACAATACAGTAAGAAAATCAGATTATTCAAATTCTTGAGTAAATAGGAGCTTTTTTCGTGACGTACTTCCGGTTCTAAAAACAGAACGGGAAAACCCTGGCCGTCATCTGTCGTATTGCTTCAAAGGCAGTGGGACAGATAAAGTGATAATTACAGCGTAAAACAGTGGAATTCTTTTAAACTTTTGGGGAATTCTAATGTAAGATAATGGGAGAAACATCGATATGCTGCCAGATATGAAATTTCGCATTACGAAAATGATATATTGTACATACGATCTCTCTCTCTCTCTCTCTCTCTCTCTCTCTCTCTCTCTCTCTCTTAGCGCACCAACAATTAGTGAGCGCAGGCAAATGTAAATTACAGTTTGTCGTTAAATGACGCTACGTCAACCGACATGTAGCGTGTCAACAACGTCGTGTCTACATCAAACCAACTTCAAAGCGATGCATTGAATTGAATGCAACGTCGATGAAACGTCACAGCGTTTCGTTGGCGATAATACGGTGTTGCTTAATAAAATGTCATTTGCCCAGTGCTCGGACCCATCAAGACTCAGTGGGTTCAAAACAAACGTAGAACACCCTTTCAGAGCATAAGAATGTTAAACACTCCTTCGCAAATGCAAGATTTTTGGGTAGATTTGTAGATTGGTTCAACCTGCCCAGCGCTTAGGTCTACATTAGCCCATTTGGTACCGGAAACCCCAAAAGGGGTAAGTGACAAACAGTGCAGGCCCAGATCAGACGCCGCAGAACGCGGCGTCTGATCAGGGCTTCACAGTTTGCAAAAAGTTGTTCGGCCATTTTCCAAATAAATTTTGAAGTAAACACAACCTGACACCCCTAAATTTTGATAATGACTCCTGCTATATATAAGGAGGAAGATTCCATTTGGTACAAAACGGGTTATGGGGATAAGTCTAACCATCTCAGCGGTCACGTGTCATTGAAGTGAGTTGGAGTGGTTGTCGACGGCATGACGTCGAGCCAACGTTGACTCGACGCCCGTCTGTAAGTCCACTCATTATTTTTTTTTTTTGACTGTCAGTATGTATATTTGTCTGTCTAACAGTCCGTCCGTTCGTCTGTTAGTCAGTCATTCAGTCCGTCGGTTTGTGTGTCGTCTGTCTGTCTACTGTCAGTTTGTCAGTCAAACCCCTCTCTCTGTCTCTCTCTCTCTCATGCCAACGGTCATTTGAAGTGAGTTGGAGTGGGTGTCGACGGCATGACGTCGAACCAACATTGACTCAACGCCCCTCCGTCAGTCCACTCATTAGTTTATTTCGACTGTCAGTATGGACATTTAAATTATTGCACATGTAGACAGATCGTTGGGCATAATTCTCAACATAGATAGATAGATAGATAGATAGATAGATAGATAGATAGATAGATAGGATAGATAGATAGATAGATAGATAGATAGATAGATAGATAGATAGATAGATAGATAGATAGATAGATAGATATCGAATAAAACGAAAGTAACGTATTATTTTGTGAATAACGGTATCTCAAGCCATTGACATGGGTCATTCACGAAAAGATTTTCGTCAATTAAAAACGGATTTAGGATAAATGAATTTCGGTAATGAAAGTAAAATATCATTCTTTCCCTCTCGAGGCATTATTTCAATGAAAATGGGTATATTTTCTCTCAAAATGTCTGAATAGTGTTAGCATTTTAATTTCCGCCAATACATTTGAATAGCGATGGCCGTTTCAATTGACGGCCAGTACTTTGCGCATGCGCGAGAATGACGTCATAAACGGAATTCCTAAAACCTCCTATAGGGGAGTTAGGCCTTCTTAGGAAGACAAGTGTGTGTTATATATGGGGTCCTGTCACAGAAAATTGTCCATTAGAGTATATACAATGTCACAGGCACAAGACATTAATGTTCAGGTCAGCCTCCTAAATTATGTGGACCCAGATCAGCATGCTCATCTGATCAGAGTCGCTATTGTTTGGCAGTATTGTGTTTGAAAAGTTTGAACATTACGAAAACAATTTTATTTAACTTTACCACTGAAAAAAACCCTGAAAATTTTAAGATGAAAAATTGTGATATTTTTCTCATTTCTGCTGAAAATATAGATTGTGGGTTCTCATTGAGGCAGTTCTAATGAGTACCCCCAATATTTTATAGCAGAAATATAGAAAAATAAGGTATACCCCTGTAAACCCCAATTTTACTATATAAAAGTGGGTTCAAGGAGGTCAAAATTATATTGGGGTGTTTTCGTCAGAAGATTCAGCAGACAAAATAAACAGACAACATTTTCAGATACAGTTTTTCCTGATATCTTAAGGGTTATTAGATTATATTTTTTTTTCAGAGTAAATAAGGCTTGACATTGCCCCCACCCATCGGGGCTTGAAGAAATACAGGGGCTGCATGATGCTTCCACGCAGAGCTGAAACCGACACGCACACTAGTTCTGGTTAACCGCTTAGAGGATCTACGCCTGCCCAGGCAAAGCGGTGCGAGTCAGCCCGTCCATGCCTATAAACCCTATTGGTTTCATTGGGCGACAGGGCTTGAGATGCCGTTTCATCTCAATGTCTGGTAAAAGACTCACAAATTGAAAGCAAGTCTCCAAAATAACCTTTACAGGGTTGACGGGGATGTTAAACCTCAAATTACACAAAACAAACATTACACGTGAATCAACATCCAGCAGACATGTAATGTCAAGCCTTGTTTTCTCTTAAAAGTAAGAAAAAATATTTGGAAATAGTGTCTGTGATGACTGTGAGTTTAAGGCTTAAGGCCATGGGTCGTTTCAATCAATCCAAAGTTACTGAGCACTGTATAATTTCCTTTGTACAAAATCCAGTAAATGCTTATTTATAGAAAAAAGCCACGCCATTCTTACAGCAGTGAAGTCAGTGTCACTTAAGATGGTTTTCTATAGAATCTGGACAGGTCTGGCAAACAATTTGTAGACCTAGATCAGATGCCACAATGCAGTGTCTGATCAGGGTCTACATTGTTTGCTTACAGTACACGAATTTAGGGGTAAAAGGAAACAGTCTAAGTCCGCATGCAGAACCTTTCTTAGAGACAATCTACCCACCTGTGCCATTGGTACTTTGAATTGTTTAAGGTTAATTATTTATGGTAGGATCAAAAAGGCAAGTGGCTACAGCAGCATACTGAAGCACCACCCACCTTTGTGCCCATAATTTTCTGGCTCATAAACTGCTGGGTTTCAATATCTGACATCAGATGAGGTTGCTGTCCTGTTTTGTTTCCTGTTGTTGTCTGCTTCATAAAACAGTAATTATCGTGATAGGAAATTATCTTCTCATATTTGGTCACATGTTGATCATCAGACATATTGATTGGTCAGCCTTAAAGGCAGCTGGTCATTCTTCGATTGACCTTGAGGATAAAACTCCTACATGAGATACTGTAATATTTTTTTTCCATTGCTCCAAAATAATATTTCTACAGGCCTCCGTGGCCTAGCGAATAAGAGCACTGACTCTTAATCATTAGGTCTCCACCGCTGTGGGTTCGTGCCTGGCTCAGGTCACATGTAAGACTCCCAAGTTCTGCAAGGGAAGGTCAGGTGGTTTTTCTCCAGGTACTCCAGTTTTTGCTCACCTCTGATTAACAATCGGCTCGATATGAGAGAAATAATCGTGAAAGGGCCATAAAACCAAAACCAAAAAAAGTAAAATATTAATATTTCTGAAATTTGTGATATTTTTGCTATCTATGCGCCAAACAAAGATTGTTTATGCATTAACCCTTTTTTGTACCAGAAAACCCAAAATGGGTAGTTGGCAAACAGTGCAGGCCCAGATCAGACGCCGCACAATGCAGCATCTGATCAGGGCCTACACTATTTGCAAAATGTAATAGATGTTGAAGAAAAGCCGACCTGACCACCCTAAATTTTGAATGGACTCCTGCTATACTCGTATATAAGGAGGAAGTTTCCATTGAATCCAAAAAGGGTTAATGACATAAAATTGGAAATGACCTAAATAGTGTTGACGGGGATGTAAAAGCTCAATTCAGACTTGAGTAAATTGATTGATTGGTGCGCCACTACAATGCACCGCTCTCATTTTGTGTGGAGATGTAGCCTTTTTTAGGTTAATTGCGGTAAAATGTCCATTCATAAAACTGTCACACCGGTATCGATGGGGTCACTTTATTATCAGGTTGACTTGATTATTTGATTTTATGGTGAGGGACATTGTAACGGAGGTGTGATTAATCGCTATATTGTTGTTCAATTTAGAAATATTTGGTTTTGACCAGTGTGTTCAAAACCACGTGGGGTTGGAAGTTTGCATTAATCGGTCAAGTTTTCGGAACAAAGCTTTCGGACCTTAAAAGACTCTTTTCAATCTAAAACTGAGTGGAGAGAAAAATGTGCAGTGATTTGGGATTACTTTACACTACAACCTTTTATAGCATCAGGAAAGCACATCTATATTATTTTGACCCCCTTGAACCCCACTTTTATACAGTAAAACTGGGGTTTACAGGGGTAAACCTTATTTTGCTTATTTCTGCTCTAAAAATAGATTGTGGTACTCGTTAAAACCGCCTCGATGAGGCGGTTCTAACGAGTATCCACAATCTATATTTTGAGCAGAAATAAGAAAAATAACGCAATTTTTCATATGAAAATTTTAGTTTTTATCGGCGGTAAAGTTTACAATGTATTTGTATAGGCATGTTTTCGTTATGAGCATTATTGTGGGGTCGACTCCAGAGCAAACAACGGTAATGTAAAGATGATACAGAAAAATCACCATAAATGTTTCTATATAAGCTATACATTTTGTTTGGATATAACACGGTTGTTTAACTAACACTGTTTGTGCTTTGGACCCCAACAATAGTGTTATAGGTTGAGGTTTAGGTGCCCCAACTAAAGAAGTGTTAGGTTTGGACTAACATATTCAGACATCAGGGGGTGGGGAGTTGGCGTTAGTGATTCCAATTAAAGGGGAAAAAATTTGGATTATGTGCTGAATGTATCAGTGAGAAAAAAAAAAAGGAGAACTGTTATTACTGAAATGAAGTTTGAGAAAATGGACCTGGAACTAGAACCACAGCCCTCATCTGTAAGTACACCACTACAGCTTGTTGTAACATGATTTTTAACCCTTGTCCTGCTGAATATTTATATATGCCACACCCACTACCGATTATCAACCAATCAGATTACTTGATGTAAATTATTGCAACAAATTCACAATCTGAATGGCAAACAATGTAGATCCTGATCAGATGGCTTCGTCAGAAGCCATATGATCTGGATCTACATTGTTTCAAAGATAAGGCATATCCGGGATTAGCAGACAAGGGTTAATATTACACAGTTTCTTGCTGGATCCAAAAATGTGTAGATTATACAGAAAAATGACCATAAATGGTCATTTTTCTATATAATCTATACATTTTGTATAGCAAAATTAGGGACATATTGTTTTTGGCCGCCCCTGTCTGGTGGTTTGTTGGTTTAGTGTTGGTTGAACAACTTAAAAATTGCTCATAACTTTTGAACTGTTTGAATTTGGCCTGTAGGTTGCTTGTGACAAGGGCTTCCCACTCATGCAAACAATTTTGATTTGTGACCTTGACCTGGACTGTGACCTACTTTGAAAAAACAACAACATTGGTTGTAACTTTTGAACTATTTAAGATGCAGCCTTCATATCTGGCTTATAGGTTTCTTGTGACAAGGGCTTCTCGCTCGTTTAAAAAAATTGACCTGTGACGTTGACCTTGACCTGTAACCTATTTAAACAAATATTAACATTGTTGATAACTTTTGAACCGTTTGAGATACAGCTTTCATATTTGGCATGTAGGTTCCTTGTGACCAGGGCTTCTCAATTATACAAAAACAATTGACCTGTGATCTTGATCTTTGACCTACTTTAAAGAAAAAAATAACATTGGTCATATCTTTTGAACTGTTTGAGATGGACCGGCCCCGATAGCTCAGTTGGTAGAGTGTCCGCTCCGGAGAACGGGAGGTCTCGGGTTCGATCCTGGGCCGCGACATACCAAAGTCGTTAAAAATGATACTAGCTGCTCCTCGTTTGGCACTCAGATTTACGGGGTAGAGCTAGGACTGGTCGATCCAGTGTCAGGATAATGTGACTGGGTGTGGTATCATGTAATGTGTCTGGGACATGATACTTCAGTGAGGCAGCACTATAAACGTGAGCATTGAGCTCCCTGTCGCAACCAGACACCGTCGTGATATGACTGAAAAATTGTTGAAAGCGACGTTAAACCCAAATTCACACACACACACACACACACACTGTTTGAGATGGAGCCTTCATATATTGGCATGTTGTTTCCTTCTGACAAGGGCTTCCTACCCATACAAAAAATTTTGACCTATGACCTCGACCTGCTTTATCATAAATTTTAACCTTTTCAGATAGTGTCTTCATATTTGGCATGTAGTATCCTTGTGACAAGGGCTTCCCACTCAGACAAAACAAAAATTGACCTGTGAGTTTACTTTATCATAAAATTTGAACCATTTGAGATAGAGCCTTCATATTTGGCATGCAGGTTGCTTGTGATGTTCTTCTCTCTCATACAAAATCTTTGACCTGTGACCATGATCTTGACCTGTGACCTATTTTATCATAACTTTTGAACCATTGGAGATAAAGCCTTCATATTTGGTATGAAAGTTCCTTGTGATAAAAAAATTGGACTTGTGACCTTGGCTTTCATCTGTGACCTACTTTACAGAAAAAACTGACCTTGGCCCAGGGACAAGTTTGTGTTTCACAAATGGATATAACACGGTTGTTTAACCCTTGTCCTGCTGAATATTCATATATGCCACACTCACTACCGATTATCAACCAATCAGATTACTTGATGCAAATTATTGCAACAAATTCATAAACTGAATGACAATGTAGATCCTGATCAGATGGCTTCTTCAGAAGCCATCTGATCTGGATCTTCATTGTTTGAAAGATAAGACATATCCGGGATCAGCAGGACAAGGGTTAACTAGCATGGTTTGTGTTTTGGACCCCAACAATAGTGTTATCAAGAGATTGTTCACCTGTAATACCATTAATCATGTTGACTGGTCCCTGAAATGAATACCCCTGTGAGCCCTACTTAATATAGAGAAAAATATGGTTTACAAGGGTATACCGTAAAAATCATAAAAATTCAGTCACCTTGAGAAGTTGCTGTAATTCTCCAAAAATTTCAACAAACTAAGTCTTGTTTCACTCAAAAATAAACGATGGGTCTCTCCAGTATGATTGAACGAGGATGTTGTTATGCCATTAACCCTTCTCTTGTTGAATATTCAGTTTAGCCACACCCATTTCTGACTTTGAACTGATCAGATTACTTGATGTAATTTATTCCTACAAATTCATGAATTCAATGTCAAACAGTGTAGATCCTGATCAGATGGCTTCTTCAGAAGCCATCTGATCTGGATCTACACTGTTTGCAAAGAAAAGGGTTGTCGTGAACAGCATGATAAGAGTTTAGCTCTTACGCTGCTGATAGGAAGATAGAAGTGAAGGCAATGCAAAGTAAGTGAACCACGAACATTGGGTCATGAGCAAAGTTTAAGTGAACTCATATACCGTGCTTGTGCTTCAACTTTCATTACGAAAACATGCCTACACAAATACTTTGTAAATTTTATAGCCGAAAAAAATGAAAATTTTAAGATGAAAAACTGTGATTTTTTTCTTTTTTCTGCTCAAAATATAGATTGTGGGTACATGTTAGATGTTAGAACCGCATGAGTACCCACAATCTGTATTTTAGAGAAGAAATAAGAAAAATAAGGTATACCCCTGTAAACCCCAGTTTTACTATACAAAAGTGGGGTTCAAGGAGGTCAAAATTATATAGGAATGTTTTCTTGATGCTACAGTCACCCTCTACCTTCCGCTGATTCAAGAAGGGCAGTTGTCAGTTTCTGGTGAAAGAATGTGCACTGTACTGGTTAACCGCTTATATGTATAAGCCTGCCCAGGAAAAGTGTGGATAGGTAAACTTGACACGCTCAAAAATGACCTAAAATAGTATTGACTAGGCCATTAAAGTCCAATACAAACAAACAAACAATGCATACTTCAAAGGATCTAAAATTCTTTAATTGACATTTCTTAAAATACATTCCTTACTTTATTAGCTCACCTGTCACATAGTGACAAGGTGAGCTTTTGTGATCACATTTTGTCCGTTGTGCGTACGTGTGTCCATCCGTCCGTGCGTCCTTAAACAATTTCAAATAAGTATATCTCTAATACCCCATAACCAATCTTGATCAAATTTCATGAGAGGGGGGAAAAGCTGCGTAAGGTTTTTGGGCTGATCGGATTGGAATTCTCTCAAGCCCTGCCGCCCAAGAAATGACATCTCAGCTCTGCTGCCCAATGAAACCAATAGTGTTTATAAGCATGGAGGGGCCGACTCGCACTCCTTTGCCTGGGCAGACTTAGATCATCTAAGCCATTTACCAGTAATCGTGCGGTCGTTTCAGCTCTGCCTGGAAGCATCATGCAGCCCATCTATTTCTTCAAGCCCCGATGGGCGGGGCTGACATGGTGTCAGAAATGATAAATATTAGGTAAAAATTATAACATTTTCTTATTTCTGCTTTCAACATTGAAAGAAAGAATAAACAGGACCTTGACCCTTTTTGTACCAAATGGAATCTTCCTCCTTATACATAGCAGGAGTCCATTCCAAAATTTAGTGGAGTCAGGTTGTGCTTTCTTCAAAATTGATTCGGAAAGTGGCTAAACTTTTCGCAAACAGTGTAGGCCCAGCTCAGATGCCGCATTATGCGGCATCTGAGCTGGGCCTGCACTGTTTGCCAATTATCCCGTTTTGGGGTTTCCGATTCAAAAAGGGTTAATACAAGCAGAACTCCTAACCTTCATTGACACTTTTTGCATGCTCCATTCTTTGCTGTATTTAGAATTTCAATTGGCCTATCAAAGTCTTTTGTGCTGTGATGTCCACTTGTGACAGTACTGTTATTGGGATCGGAATAATTGAATGCCGTCTCAAGAAAGCTTGTTTCGTAATGTGTGTGGCCAGCAAAAACCCAGATCAGACTGTGCGTGTCTTTGCTGTCCATAATTGTCTTCCACAAAGCCTAAAACTTCTCATACAGAGGCCATATTTCTATTTCATCTGTACTGACTCGAAGACTGGTCTGTATTGTCACTGGTCAGGTGACCCCGAAGACAGGCCTTCTTTGGACGTTTCTCTGTTACAGCCATGTTGACCAGACGAATATTTTTTCATGGCAGCAGCCCAAGAGTATTGATTCTTTGTGCGAGATTTAGACAGAAAATATCATCAACTCCGAAGTGTCAGGAATTTCCCTTGTTGAAATATTTTTTTTGAGGAAAGGAATGTGTTAGAATGTGTATTGATGTGAAGGAGAAAGGGCTGCATTCTTTGAGTGAACAATGTTGGAGTAGGAATATCAATAGGGATTATGGAACTATTTTATTTGTGGAATGAGACATGTGACATAATGTGCTGGATCAAACGATAACTTTTATGCACTTTTATGCTTAATTATTTGAGGATATAATTATTAACCCTTAAGCAGCCGAGGAAAATGACATCTAAAGATGTCTGCTTATGTTGTCTGCTGAACTTTTTAAATATATTTTTGCGCAAAGGCAAACAGTGTGGGCCCAGATCAGACTGCTCTGGAGCAGTCTGATCTGGGTCGCTCCTACAGGAGCAGTCTGATCTGGGTCCACACTGCTTGCAAAAATGACTGTTAAGGTAACCAGCAGATGTAAAAGCAGATGACAATTGTTGTGATTGGCATGTTACGAGTTAACTCGCAGAATGCCTGCCATAACAGTTATCATTCTGCTTTTATTTTCTGCAAGTTACTTAAAAAGTCATTGTTGCAGACCCAGATCAGATTACTAGTCTGGGCATGTTATAATGAAATTAATCAGTGTAGATCCAGGTCAGCATGACCTATGCTTTTTTGTGTAAAACATGAGTTTAACAAACTAAAAAAATCCTTTGATGGATATTTGATATTCCATGTTAAATTTCAATTAATTTTAATACCATATAATTGTTATAAAGTATAAGATGACCATCTATGGACCCCTTCAAAATGTTTAGACCAGTAAAAATACCTCTGAATTGGGGTTCCACACTTTTTGCAGCAATAAAGTTTAACCCTTATCCTGCTGAATAAATTAAATCACTACCATATCTGACTATCAGCCAATCAAATTGCTTGATATAATGTATTCGTTCAATATTCACAAACAGCATGAAAGTGTAGATCCTGGTCAGATTGCTTCTTCTTTAGACATCTGATCTGGATCTACACTGTTGCGTGTATGTTCGGCAAGATACTGAGGGTTAACCCTTATCCTGCTGAACATTACAACCCCCACCTTTGTAAACAGTGTAGATCCAGATCAGATGGCTTCTGGAGAAGCAATCTGATCAGGATCTACACTGTTTCACATTCAGTTTGTGAATTTCTAGAAATAAATTAAATCAAGTAATCTGATTGGTTCAAAGTCAGAAATGGGTGTGGCTAAATTAATTATTCAGCAGGATAAGGGTTCAAGTAACCAACAGACAACAAAACAAACAACAATAATTTGTTATGATTGGCAGAAGGCTACTCAGAAAACCAAGAATAGAGAATTGTTTGGACTCATAAATAAGTCAGAGGGGATAGTATTTATGACAGGTCTTCCATTAAGATTCCTGGAAAAAGAAAAGAATGTATTTTTTTTTTGGTACAAAAAGCTTTTAAAGCATACAATATACATTGTGTAAACCTTCTTGGCACTTTTAGCTCATTTGTTTTAGCTCACCTGTCAGTCAGGTAGTGACGAGGTGAGCTTTTGGGATCACTTTTTGTCCGTTGTCTGTCGTGCATCCATGCTTCCTCCGTGCGCAAACAATTTCTTCATACGACAGCTCCTAAACGACTGATCAGATTTTGACCAAACTTCACAGGAATGATCCTTAGGTGGTCCCTTTTAAAAGTTGTTCAGATGGTTCCCGTCCATTGCACATCAAGGTCATAGGAGCCAAAAATAGATTTTTTATGCCCCCCGCCATTCGAAGAATGGTGGAAAGGGCATATAGCATTGCCCCTGTCCGTCCGTCTGTGCGTCCGAAACTTAAACGCAGTCAATAACTTCCTTATTTTTGATGGATTTTAAAATTACTCAGCAGAAATGTTTACCATCATGAGACGACATGTCACGTGCAAAACCCAGGTCTGTACCGCCAAGGTCAAGGTCATACTTAGAGGTCAAAGGTCAAAAAAAGGGTCCGAAACTTAAACGCAGCCAATCACTTTCTTATTTCTGGATGGATTTTGAAATTACTTTGTAGAAATGTCAACCATCATGAGACGATGTGTCATGTGCAAAACCCAGGACCGTACCTCCAAGGTCAAGGTCATACTTAGAGGTCAAAGGTAAAAAAAAGGGTTTGAAACTTAAATGCAGTCAATAACTTAATTATTTCTGGATGGAATTTTGAAATTACTTCGAAGAAATGTTAACCATCATGCGACGATGTGTAACGTGCAAACCCAGATCTGTACCTCCAAGGTCAAGGTCATACTTAGAGGTCAAAGGTAAAAAAAAATGGTCCGAAACTTAAACGCAGTCAATAACTTTATCTCTGGATGGATTTTGAAATTATTTGACAGAAATGTTGGCCATTATGAGACAATCTACCTCACACAAAACCAAGGTCCTTACCTACAAGGTCAAGGTCATACTTAGAGGTCAAACGTGAAAAAGGGTCCAAAACTTAAACACGGTCAATAACTTTCTATGGATGAATACGAACATAGACATATTTTCAGGCGGGGGCATCCATGTCCTATGGACGCAGTTCTAGTTTTTTAATGAAAACTTAAAAAATCTTCCCCTCTGAAACCACAAGGCCCCAGGTATTCAATATTTGACTTGTAGCTTCATCGAGTGAACCTCTACCAAAGTTTTCAAATTATAGCCCTGGGGACAAAAATTCCCCAGCCCGGGGCCCTTTGGTTTTACATAGACTTATATAGGGAAAAGCTTTAAATGAAACCAGAAGGCTCGGGTGTTTGATATGTGGTATGAAGCTTCGTCTTGTGGACCCCTATTATCAAAATTGTTCAAATTATAGCCCTGGGTACAAAAATGCCCCCGCTCTGGGGCCCTTTGGTTTTACATTGACTTATATAGGGAAAATCTTAAAAAAAACTAAGTATTCAGATACACTACTTGTTCTCAAATTTGAACAAGTACAATATTTTGTGTAAGAATAGATAGCTGAATGAGTGTCAAACAGTGTCAGCCCTGAAGAGATGCCATATTTTGCGGCAACTCGTCTGGGTTTACTCTGTTTGCTCAGGCCTGTCTGTCTGAATACATATGGTAAGTCAGCCCATACTTCTCCCTCCTGTTTCAGCTTTGACCGCTCGCAGACGACAAATGGTTGATATTTTCCCAGAAAAAACAGGACTTGAAATCTCGTGCAATTTGTCTCCACAGGAGACATCAGATCCTTTTTTCTCAGAAAACAGGACCTGACATGTCATGCAAATTGTCTCCATTGCAGACGTCAAATTTGTTTTTGCCAGAAAACAGGACTTGACATCTCATGCAAATCGTCTCCAATCGTTTTATGAGAAAATCAAGAAAAATATTTCAACCTGTCGTCTGCTGAAAAAAAAAAAAAAAAACAGCATGCAGAGTGCTAATGATGGCCCAACTTGGTTTCTATCATGATTTTGAACTGCTTTCGCCCATATGAAGCCTGAGGAACTGGGCTCGCCAGAGTGTCATTAGCCATGTTCCACTTCAGCCTTAAGCTGCCGAGAAAAACAACATCTGAAAATGTCGTCTGCTTATGTTGTCTGCTGAATTATTTTTGCAAACTTTCATAAAATGTTTTGGGACACAGGCAAACAGAGTAGGCCCAGATCAGACTGCTCCTATAGGAGCAGTCTGATCTGGGTCCACACTGTTTGCAAAAAAAAAAAAAGAAGACTTTTGTTTGTTTTATTTGAGGTTTAACATCCCCGTCAACACTGTAAAGGTCATTTTGGAGAGGTTGCTTCCAATTTTGTGGGACTTTTACCCGACATTGAGATGACATAACATCTCAAGCCCTGCCACCCAATGAAACCAATAGGGTTTATAGCATGGACGGTCCGACTCGCACTGCTTTGCCAAGGCAGGCTTAGATCCTCTAAGCGGTTTACTAGTACTAGTGTGTGGGTCGGTTTCAGCTCTGGGTGGAAGCATCATGCAGCCCATCTATTTCTTCTAGCCCCGATGGTTGGGGCCCGACAGTTGCCGTGATTGGCATGTAATGGGTTAAGTTGGTCATATGTCAATGGGATGGCGACAAATTTATATCAAATTCCGCTTTACTTGCAGTCTGAGGGGTGATGTATTCCTGCGAGTGAATAAATCAATAGACGCATTCTAGACTAAACGGTTTTGGTTTTAAGAATTCACAAGAGAGACATGAAAAATAGATCACATTGTCTGCCTGTTGCAGCTGCACAGTATATTGTCGGATGCTTTAGCAGAAATGTTTGCAGCCTATTTTGAACTGTCTGACTTACCATTGGTGTCATGGGTGGGGAATCCAACTGATGGGCAAGGCCTGTTGTGCTTGCATCTTGTGGGACCTGGATCAATGCAAAGGGTTCAGAAGCACAAAGGTTGAAGGCAGAGCATTCATTCAGATGGCAAGCTTGGTTTTAGTGCATGAGACTGACAGTCATGGAAGCCTTGTTTTTCTATGCAACCGCCCATTGGGGCTTGAAGAAATAGATGGGCTGCATGATGCTTCCATGCAGAGCTGAAACCAACGGCACATGATTACTGGTAAATCGCTTAGAGGATCTAAGCCTGCCCAGGCAAAGTGGTGTTAGCCAGACCGGCCATGCAAATAAACCCTATTGGTTTCATTGGGCATCAGGGCTTGAATAACATCTCAATGTTGAGTAAAAGTCCCACAAAATTGGAAGCAACATCTCCAAAATGACCTATACAGTGGTAATGGGGACCAAACATCAAAAAAGGTCTTGTTTTCTACATGAGAGATGCATAAAACCAAGGTGACCTCAGCAAAAATGAAACACAAAAAAAATCACTTTAAATGTAACGAGATGTTGTTCTCAATACTGGGGATGTATTGGCTTGTAAAAACGTAAATGACATGATGAAATATTGTTACTCTGTCATTTATTGAAGACAAAAATTCGCTTAAATGGCAAACTGCACTCATTATTGTCTCGCAGCCTATGTACTTGAAACAGGAGTGTCTGCTCAAGGTTGACTTTGATGCACGGAATGAAATCTTGATTGTGGGCTGTTTACATGGTATCCTCACAAAAACACACCTTTATAAATTTGACCCCTTGAACCCCACTTTTATGTAGTAAAACTTGGGTTTACAGGGGTAAACCTTAATTTTCTTATATCTGCTCTGAAATATAGATTGTTGGTACTCGATGAGGCAGTTCTAAGGAGTAACCACAACCTATATTTTGAGCAGAAATAAGAAAAATATCACAATTTTTATGCGCCTGGAATCAAAGATTCGGGGGGGGGGGGGCATATAGTTTTTGGTCTCTCTGTCTGTTTCTCCGTTTTTCTGTCTACAAAATCCTTAACATAGGGCATAACTTTTGAATGGTAACTGATAGGGCTTTCATATTTCACATGTGCATTCCTTGTTTCATCTTAAACATTTTCCTTTTTGCAACGGTCAAGTTATCTCTTATCATGCTGTTCACGACAACCCCTATCTTTGGAAACAGTGTAGATCCAGATCTGATGGCTTCTGAAGAAGCCATCTGATCAGGATCTACACTGTTTGACATTCAATTTATGACTTTGTAGGAATAAATAACATCAAGTAATTCGATTGGCTGATAGACAGAAATGGGTGTGGCTTAAATGAATATTCAGCAAGATATGGGTTAACAATGTATTTGTATAGGACTGGTGTGTTTACGTAATGGAACTGAATCTTGACTGTGGACTGACTAATCTTGATTGTGGACTGAATTTCAAGTTGTGACTGACTTACAATGTATGAAGTACAATGTACTGACTGATGAGATATAGGAGAAAGCACTGATAGGCCTAGCCTAAGCTCAACCCTCGTTTCATTCTTAAGAAGTAGAACTGTTGCTATAATGTTCGAATGTTTAAAAAAAAAAAACAGGGTGCTCCCCACCAATCAGGAAAATAGATTGGACGGCATGTTGCTTCTGCAAATGTAGACAGGAAAAGAGGTGTGAGTTGTACCGTCTCTTAAACCATAGCAGTTCCTTTGTGGGGTAGGGCTTGAGGTGTTATTTCATCTCATTGTCAGCTAAAAGTCCCACAAAATCAGAAGGAATGTCTCCAAAGTGACCTAAATAGTGTTGACCGGGATGTAGAACTGTAACACAAACATACAAAAACAACGGGGTGGCCCAACTGATATTCAGGAGATGACGTCTATTAGACACAAGGCTTTTTAGCCACATCATAATAAATACTGAACCGAAAAAGAAACGCAACTCCAAATATAAATGCGAGCATTTGCAGAAATAATCATGTTTGCAGAAAAACAATTTAATGAGTTCAATTTCCAGTGAGAATGTTTGGAACACAAATCCGTTTTGTCATAGAGGTAGTCATTTCACAAGTTCAAAACATAAGCAGTTAATAGCGAGTGCATTGAGTCCTGCACGCACCCCCTGGTCATGGACAGGATTAAAGATTGATCTATGCCTGGAGAATAGCATTCCACTTCTGTATGAGCGCGAGAGGCGAGGCTTGACGCGTTGTTGGCGGCTGGGGGCGGTTACATACGCGCCTATCCAAGACGTCCCACAAATGTTCTATAAGAGAGAGATCTGGACTATACGGAGGCCAGTGCATCACCTCAGTGTTGTTTTGCTGAAAAAAACCCATGCTGTGCCTTGCTACATGCGCCCGAGCGTTATCCTGTTGAAACGTAACGTTGTGCTGTCGTACATATGGAACAACTACTGGTCATAAAACGACTTCAACGTAATGCTTAGCCGTCAAAGATCCATCAATGAATACCAGGGGCGTTCTATGACCATAAGATATGCCAGCCCACACCGTCAACCCACCGCCTCCAAATCGATCACGTTCAACCAAACAATTGTCACGATAACGCTCTCCGTCACGCCTATACACACGTTGCGGTCGTCAGCTCTGTACAACAAGTACCTGGACTTGTCAGAAAACATTACGTTACGCCACAGACGAAGGGGAAACCGGTTTGGCATATGTTGTGTGAGCCACGCCATTCTTATCTGACGTCGTCGTGGTGTTAATGGCATACCAATGTGTGAGCGACAAGGACGTAAGCCACACTCTCGAAGGTGATTCCTGACAGTATCTGCACTTATTCGATTGTTGTGCATTCCTGGTGTCACCTGAGACGTCTCGAAGGCTGTATGGAACTGATTACGAAGGTGGTTAGACCGATGTATCGGTCCTGTCGACGTGTCGTGACGCGTGGACTTCCACTTCTGAGCCTGTCATTTGTCGTTCCTGTTTGTGGGCTGACTTATAAGGTATGAAATCCTAATTATGGAGCGACTTAAATGAAATCCTGATTGTATGTGAAATCCTGATTGTGGACTGACTTACAAGGTGTGAAATCCTGATTGTGGACTGACTTGCAAGATGTGAAAACCTGATTGTGGGCTGACTAACAATGAATGAAATCCTGATTATTCACTGACTTACAAACTATGAAATCCTGATTGTGTACTGACTTTCAAAGTATGAAATCCTTATTATACATGTTTTGCTCGTTACGATCCAATTATGGTGCTGAGTGTTTTTCCCTATATATTTTATTTGTTACGTTTGTTACATGTAATGTAGCGTGCCTCTGGAAAATTTTACATACTTTTTGTGAAGTGTCTATGATTATAGGCTGACTTACAAGCTATGAAATCCTGATTATGGACTGACTTACAATGTATGAAATCCTTATAGTGGACTGACTTACAATGTATGAAATCTTTATTGTGGACTGACTTACAATGTATGAAATCCTGATTATGGACTGACTTACAATGTATGCAATCCTGATTATGGACTGACATACAATGTATGAAATCCTTATTGTGGACTGACTTATAATGTATGAAATCCTGATTATGGACTGACTTACAATGTATGAAATCCTGATTGTGGACTGACTTACGATGTATGAAATCCTGATTGTGGACTGACTTACAATGTATGAAATCCTTATTGTGGACTGACTTACAATGTATGAAATCCTAATTATGGACTGACTTACAATGTATGAAATCCTGATTGTGGACTGACTTAAAAGGTGTAGAATGATCTTGATTGTGGACTGCCTTTCAATGTGTGCAATCTTTATTGTGTACACAGACAGCTGAATTGCATAAAAAAGGTGTCTAACAAGTCGCATCCCTGTGTCTGGTAACAAGCTTTTGTGGAAACTGATCATGAAGTACTTTGAATGGTCATTCTCTTTCTGATCAGGGCAGTTTTTGATTGCTGGTCAAAGAAAGTGCACTGTACTGGTTAACCTTGGCCCCCCGACCATTGGGGCTTGGAGGAATAGATTGGGCTGCATGATGCTTCCACGCAGAGTTAAAATCAACCGCACATGAGTATTGTTAAACCACTCAGAAGGTCTAAGCCTGCCCAGGAAATGTGGTGCGCATCCAAACGTCCATCATTTGGTTTCATTGGGTGGCTGGGCTTGATATGTCATTTAATCTCAGTGTCGAGTAAAAGTCCCCCAAAATTGGAAAAATTGTCTCCAAAATGACCTATAAAGTGATGACGGGAATGTTAAACCTCAAGTCAAACAAACAGGTTAACCATTGAGAAGGTACCGTGAATAATGTGGTTGGTTTAACTCACCAACTCTACATGACCCTAATAGTACTGACTGGGTGCTAGGCATACTTTGCTATATTAAAATTATGGGTTCTGGTAAACTATAGCCTTCAAAATCAAAGTCAAATATTTTAGCCACTCTGCTGGCCCAGGACATTTTCTCTGTCTCAACTTATAAGGCTAAGAACTTTTTGATCAGCCCTCCATCATCGTTTACTGTTGCTGAGGGAAAAGATGTGTTCCAAGAAACACTATACCCATAATTATTACATTGTAGGACTGATTAATAATTTGGGTAACAAATAATTTATATAGCTCCAGATAAGGAGTCATCAGGATCATTTTGGGACATTTTTTATTGCTTCTGCATAAAAACATATGCTGTGGGTACTCATTAGAATCGCCTCGATGAGGCGATTCTATTGAGTACCCACAACATATATTTCTAGCAAAAAAGAAGGAAAATAAACCTTGTTTTTTTTTCATCTTATCTGAAGCTCTCTGGCTGTAAGCCATACTTATTAACAGTAGGGAACAATGTATGGAGATGGCAGCATACTGTGAATAATCTAATTATTTGGGCAGGGGGTCATTAGTTCATACCAGACAAGTTGCTTTGACAAAGTGCTGGAACTGACCCTGCCCATTGGAGCTTGGAGAAATAGTTTGGGCTGCAGGTTACTTCCAGGCAGCTGAAACTGACCCAACTAAAAATTTGTGTACTGGTAAACAGCTTAGAAGATCTAAACCTGCACGAGTCCGACCATTCCTTAAACTCTAGTGGTTTCATTTGGCAGTAGGACAAGAGGTAACATTTCATCTTAGTGTCAGGTAGAAGTCCCACAAATTTCGAAGCATCATCCCCAAAATGACCTAAATAGTGTTGACAAGGCCATAAAACGCATCACAAACTAACATTTTTATTTGTGGCCTGAAATTTTGAGTTTCAAAATCTCAACTCTTATGGAATCATAAGTGTGTAAGTCCATGAAATAAAGACCCCCTAAACCGCACTTTTAATAGAGAAAAAGAACCGCCTCATTGAGGCGGTTCTAACGAGCACCTTAAAACCTATGTTTGGAGTATAAATAAGAAAAATATCACAAATTTGCATCATAAAATTACTTTTTTGAGGTATGAAAAAATGCACTATATCACACTTGGACAGTAAAATTCTCAATTTTTCTGTTCCTGAATACAGCTGAGTGCTTGAAGCTGTGGTCAAGATTTATCAAACTGTGAATATTACAGCTAGTTAGATGGAAAATGTCCCCCCTAACAGCTAACACTTAATTTGATCAGCTGGGTAGTAATTATAGAGGGTGTCAATTTACATACAAATGTAATGTCAATGATAATGAGAGTAGGTACCAGCCCTTTGATGTGTGTGTGGATCCTGGTTCCCTGTTTTGACCTTAAAGTAAGTGTAGCTGATACTGGGATGCTGATAACCAGCTAATGGGCTCTAGGTAATATTGGCCTATGGTTCTGTGAAAAAGTACCTTATATCAGTGAGCCAATATTTAGAATATTTAGAATGAGCATCTTTGTCTGGGTCTGTTTATTAAGGCTCAGTACCATAGTTATGTTTCAAAATTTATTTATTGCCAGTACTCTCAATAAATAAAGGTGGAATGTCAATAAAAATGTTTTATGTGACAAAGATAGACGTTGAGGAACAAGATCAGACACTTATTCATATAGATGACTCATGTCTGACAGCAAAGCTCAGATCAGACTGTGCATATATGCACAGTCTGATCTGAGCTTTGTTTGTCACACATATCATATTATATGTTTCATTACCCGATTCACCTTATACTAAACTAAAGTGACCAAATATCACCTAAGCTAGGTTTTCCCCAAGGTTCAGGTCTATGTGGACTATTATTTGTAGCTTGATCAGAAAGCAATCTTGGTCAGTGGTTTCAGAATGTGATCAGGCGCGTAGCCAGGCGGAAGCCCGGAAGCCCGGGCTTCAACAATATTTTGCCAAGTATGCCTTTACATAAGAATTTACAAAAAGATATATACAGTTCAACCTGTATTAAGCAAGTGCCTAAGGGATAGTCAAAATATGCTTGCTTAAGACAGGTTCTTGCTTAATACAGGTGAAATTTAACACATCTGCCTTTCTTGGGAACTGAATGCCTGCTTGCTTAAGACAGGTTGCTTGCTTAATAGAGGTGGCCACTAAGACAGGTTTTACTGTATGCCACATTTTCAGAGGCACCTGCGACTACATCATGAAACCTGAATAAACTCCAGTATATAATCGAAAATGGCTATTGTAAGGTGGTTCGAGTTTGCAGTTTATCTTGAAGTGTCGGGAATCTTTAGTGTACAATATTATACTTGCCCAGGGCACTGTACCAGATGATAAGCGACAAGCAAACGTTACCCCGGTCTATAAAAAAGGTGAAAAATACGATGCAGCAAATTATAGACCAGTGTCGCTAACATGCATCTGTTGCAAAACCCTGGAGCCTATATAAGTCAGCAACATTAACAAGCACTTAGCACTTAGCCTTTGAGAGCATTCTAGCTGACTGTCAACATGGTTTCCGAAGTCAAAGGTCTTGCGAAACTCAACTATAGTTCAATTCTTCCATGACATTGTGAGTAATCTGGATAGGGCCATAAATCGTGGCCACAAACAGACTGACTTGATCATCATGGATTTCGCCAAGGCCTTTGAAAAGGTACCTCACAGAAGGCTATTGTACAAATTGGACTACAATGGGATAATAGGATCCACACATAATTGGATTAGCGCATGGCTCTCCAAGCGCTCTCAACAAGTTGTACTTGATTCAGTCCCTGTTCTATCTGGTGTCCCACAAGGTTCGGTCCTTTTCTTGGTATTCATCAATGACCTCCCTGATAATATCAGATCATCTGTCCGTTTGTTTGCTGATGATTGTGTCCTGTATAGGGACATATATTCTCCTTCTGACTGTCGCATTTTACAAGATGACCTGGATCGACTTGCACAATGGGAAGCAGATTGGCAGATGAAGTTCAATGTAGCCAAATGCCATTCAGTGAGGGTGCCACGACATCTTCAGGACAAGAAAATTAAGTATGATTACACATTACACCAGCAAACCTTGGAGCAAGTTCATTCCGCCAAATATCTTGGTATCACCATCACTCACGATCTCGATTGGGGTCAACATATCTCTGAAATAACATCTAAAGCAACTAGGACCTTAGGATTCCTTAGACGTAATTTGGCTTTTGCACCTAGGCAGACAAAGGATGTTGCATATAAAACATTGGTTCGCCCTCAGCTTGAATTGCATCACCCATTTGGCATCCATATGTTAAAACTCAGATTCAGCAGGTGGAGAAGGTGCAGAGGACAGCTGCTCGATGGACCTGCAGACGATGGCGAAATAGAAGTAGCGTCGGTGACATGCTTGATGAGCTAGAGTGGCCATCCCTGGAGACCCGTCGTGAGCAGTCCTCCTTAACCTTCTTCTACAAGATACATTCTGGTACAGTATCAATAAGCAAGGATCGGTATTTGACCCCTGCAACAGTGTCAACCCGGACAAGGGCATCAAGAGCAAATAACTCACAGTATCGTAGGTATCAGTCCTATAGTGATGCCCTGAAAAACACTTTCTTCCCTAGAACTATTCCTCAGTGGAATAGTCTTCCATCTTCTGCGGTGAATGCCAAGACTGCAGAGGAGTTCAAAGCCCGCACAGTATAAGATTGAGACTCGGAGGTATGCGTTTTAGGATACCTCTGTGTTTGGATTGTAAATAGTTTTAAGGACTCATCCAGAGATGATTTTTTTTGTGCTAAATTCTAAATTTAGCCACCCACCCAACTGAGGTAATGGCCAAATGTGACAAACTCAGTATGAGAAGATAGATAGACAGATAGATTACAGCAACATTTTAATAAAATGGCCTTTAGAATAACCACATGAAATAAATCCCTTAACGTGTATTTTTTGTTATTAGCCCTCAGTCCAGCAGGTCCTTAGTCTGCTTTATATACAGTCCATTTATATCATAAACATGCTCATTGTGTCATCGCGTCACAACGAGCATGTTAATGAAATAAATGCACTTCATGCATACAGTTAAAATTATTTATTTGCAAAGCGTGCAAAGCCTTGAGTGGAAAACTCAAACAGTCTGTCAATGATAATAAGAAAGTCGCAGAAACAGCCACAGTCAAAGAACACAGCTCACCTCATGTATCAGGAGGAAGAATGAATACGAAATTAACACTTAAAATTAAAAAATGAAGATACCCAGGACATGCTACAATCAAGGACACAAACCATCCAAGCCAACAACGGGATGGGAGAACACACATTGGAAGGGTGAGCAACAAAATCATTTGAGGGCTGCCTTAAAAGATCTTAATACCTGACTCTCGTTGTGGTTCTGATACAGCTCATCTAACCAGCAAATGTTCCGTCCGTATCGTGGCGCTCTTCTTCATAAATGAACCACCAAAAACCCAAAACTTAACAGCAAACAACCAACTCCTTCCTCGTAACAGGGGATCATATTGCGACCACCAACTACTCCAACAACTCAGATGCACGAAACCACAACAGTAAACCACAAAAAGGCCTTAATCAGAGTGTTGGCTTTATTTAAGTGTGACTTCCATACAAACGTAAAAGTAACCGAAAAATCCAAAGAAATTGGCGAAAAAGTCGGATAAGAGACCCCTCCAGATGACACCAGTGGCCACCAAATTGTATTAAAATTTCAAAATTTTCCCGGGGGAGGCCCCCCGGACCACCACCAACGAGAGGGGGTGACCCCCCTCTCGTGCTCTCCCCCCACTCGTGCCTTCGGCACTCGACCCACACCTGCGGTGTGGGCTTCAACTTCAGCATTTGCCTGGCTACGCCCCTGGTGATGTTTGTTTTGTGTTCTTTGATAAATTATTATTCTTTCTGATGTGTTTTGGGGATTAAATTCTCTAGTCTTGGAAGACTTTGAATTCCCTTGGAAGATGTTTAGAATCATTTTAGTTTTTCATTAACATTCTTTTGTTGATTCTGGGAGGATTAAAAAAAGTTTGGATGGATAATAATACATTGAAATGGGTTGATAATGAAACAATTTGGAGATAAGGCAACTTTAAAATTAAAAAAAAAAATGTGCAGCCAAATTCATCCAGAAATGCCTTCTTATCTATAAGCCTGCCCAGTGAAAGCGTTGTCACCTAAACTGATTGGCTTGACATGGCATAAATATTGTTGACTGGGCCATAAAACACCAAACCAAACCTGGACTAGCAGACATCGCGATGCTGGGACACTGTAGTGTGGGTCTAAATTTTCATAGAAATTATCAGTTCTACTGACATTCCTTAGACAAGACCATAGACCCAGATATGATGGGGTGTCCACAAATTATTTTTTCTCTGCACCAAAATATATGTTGTGGGTACTCATTAAAAGCGCCTCGATAAGGCACTTCTAATGAGTACCCATAACATATATTTTTGTGCCAAGATAAGAATAATATCAGTACTTTTCTGATGAAAAAAAGTGCCTTATTCGTAGCTTAGTATGCAAGACCATAATTGTTGACTAGGACACTAACAAACACAATAACACACCCATGTGATATAGGGAAATCTTACCTGACTTTAGAAATGACATTTTTTTTTCTGATGTCAATTTATGATATTTTTTCTAATATCACTAAAAACATAAAAAATTGTGGGTGCTCGGTAGAACTGCTTCATTGAGGCGTTTCTAACGAGTACCTTCAATCTGTTTTTCGTAGAAGAAATTAGTAGAAAAAAAATCTTGCCCTGGTAAACCCCTCTTGTTACAATATAAAGTGGGGTTTAACAGGAGATTCAATACACTGACTTGTTAACGTGTGCCATTTCTTTACAAAATCATAAAAATATAATGCAATGTTATATACTCTGGGCTTCTCCAGACTTTTGGATGAATCTTTAAACCATGTATGACCTTAGTTGTTGGTGGGACGTAAAACTCATAATACATGCACCTAGGCCATACTGCTATGTGTTCTGAATCATGCATGTTTGTAACAATTGATGCCGAGCCAGTGCCATATGGTTTGTTTTAAGTCAGTCTTCAATCTTTTTTGATTAAAAGTGCATTCATGTACAAATTGGCTTTGGGGAGAAAAATCATTCGAGCTATGTCGTTAGAAAATTGACTTATAACACGGGTGCCATGGGCGCTCAGGAAAGCTTAAGATCAGCCTGTGCATTTGAGGAGTCTGATCAGAGTCTTTGCTGTCAATATGTCGCTTCATACCTTGTCCTGCTGAACCCTGATATGCTCTGCCTTTGCAAACACCGAAGTTCCAGATCAGATGGCTTCTGAAGAAGCCATCTGATCAGGGTCTTTGCTGTTTGTCATTCAGTTAATGAATTTGTAGGCAGAATAAAATTACATCAAGTAAGATGATTGGTTGATAGTCAAAGATGGGTGTTGCCTAATTTAATTTATTCAGCAGGATGATGCTTAAAATATCTGGCTCTACTGATGCACAGTCTGGCTTGTTTCTGCCATCACTGGATCAAATTTGGTGCGTCCCTTATTTCCCTCAACCCAACTACATCCCCCGATCCTCAATATGTGCCTAAGTTTTTTTAAAAAAAAAAAAAACATTTTTTTTTTTTTTTTTCGCATTTCTTTGTCACAGAGTCATTGATTAAGCAAAAAGGCATTAAGTGCTTTAGGCAGTTTGCTGGCTTTTTTCCCCCTCTAAATACATTTTTACGTTAATGAGTGGAGCGATTGACAGCTGTGATGCGATTTCATGATGTATTCATTGTTTTTAATTTATTCGAATTCGTGCCTAATGTGGTTTTTGTCTGAGTCAGAGGGCTTTGTTGATCCAAGTGCATCAAGTGTGTTTTATTATTACATTACTCCGGATAAGAGGAAGTTTTGTTTGTTTTTATTGGAGTTTAATGGCCCGTCAACACTATTTTAGGTCATTTTTGAGCCAGTCAGTTTACCCATCCACACTTTTCCTGGGCAGGCTTATACGTAAGCAGTTAAACAGTACAGTGCACATTCTTTCGCCAGAAACTGACAACTTCCCTTCTTGAATCAGCGGAAAAGGAGAATGACCGTAGAAAAGATTTCATGATCAATCTCCACGAAAGAATGTTGCTGACCCTGGCAAATATCGAACCCTCATCCTCCTGATCACCAGTCAGACGCGCACCTGACTGAGCTACCAAGGCCGGCCTCGGATAAGAGGAGGTATTATTTTTTCTATTTCTGCAAGAAAATGTATGTTCTGGGTACTCATTAGAAGCGCCTCAGCAAGGTGCTTCTAATGAGTCCCACCATCATTTGTTGTCATGCAGAAATAAGAAAAAATATCTGTTTTTTTTTTCAGACGTAAAAAGTGCTTTATCTGGAGCTAATAGGCTCTGGATAACACTCCGTAAAAATGGCATTTTTCTGAAGAAAATTTGTGATAATTTTCTGATTCTTGTTTGCTTCAGTGAGGTGATTTTAGCATGTACCCACAACAAAAGTTTTTATGGCGAAATGAGAAAATCTTTTCAAAATCATCTGCATTACTTGGACTCTGCTTATCTGTAGCTATGTTTGTTTGAATTGAGGTTTAATGTCCCCATCAACACTATCTAGGTCATTTTGGAAATTCTGCTTCCATTTTTGTGGGACTTTTACCTGGCATTGAGATCTGATTAAAATCCGATCTGGGCGCGGCTAGGCGTACATAGTTCAGCTTAGATCAGTTTTCAATCAGATTGCCAAAAAGATTACATGCATTGGACAGTGTGACTTCCACCACTTTGCCCGGGCAAAAATGCCTCTGCCATGGGGCCCTTTAGTTTTACATAGACTTATATAGTGAAAATCTTTAAAAATCTTCTTGTCTGAAACGAGAAGGCTCAGGTCTTTGATATTTGGTATGAAGCTTCGTCTAGTGGACCTTCCAATATTGTTCAAATTATAGCCTTGAGGCCAAAAAAAAAAAGCCCCTTCCCCGGGTCCCACTGGTTTCACATTGACTTTTTAAGGAAAATCTATATAAATCTTAGGCTCAGTTCTTTGATATTTGGTATAATGCTTTGTCCAAGAAGTGGACTGTGACCAAGATTGATCAAATTATAGCCCTGGGGCCAAAAATGGCCCTGCCCTGGGACCCACTAGTTTTACATAGATTTATACCTTTAAAAATCTTCTTGTCTGAAAGCAGAAGCCTCATTGATCGATTGATTTGAGGTTTTAACGTCCCTGTCAACACTGTAAAGGTCATTTTCGAGATGTTGCTTCCAATTTTGTGGGACTTTTACCCGACATTGAGATGAAATGACCTCTCAAGCCCTGTCGCCCAATGAAACCGATAGGGTTTATTAGCATGGACGGTCCGCCTCGCACCACAGTTCCTGGACAGGCTTAGATCCTCTAAGCGGTTTACCAGTACTAGTGTGCAGGCCGGATATTTGGTATGAAGCTTTGTCTAGTCGACCATTACCAAGATTGTTCAAATTATAGCACTGGGTCCAAAAATGGGCCCACCTTGGTGCCCACTAGTTTTACATAGACTTATATTGGGAAAACCTTTGAAAATCTTCTTGTCTGAAACCAGAAGGCCTAGGTCTTTGAAATTTGGTATGAAGCTTTGTCTTGTGGATTCCTACCAAGATTGTTCAAATTATAGCTCTGAGGCCAAAAATGGCCCCGCCCCAGGGCCAGCAGGCTTTATATAGACTTATATAGAGATAACCTTTAAAAATCTTCTTGTCTGAAACCAGAAGGCTCCGGTCTTTGATATTTGGTATGAAGCTTCACCTTTAAGACCACTACCAGGATTATTCAAATTATAGCCCAGGGCTAATAATGGCTCTCCTCAGGGACCACTTGTTACCCTATGGATCAGGTGAGCGATCCATTATGGCCTTCTTGTTTTCTTGTGGTAAAAATCTTGTAGCAAAATGTTCTGCTAAGCAGTATCAATTTTATCAAGGCTTTGGTATAGGCATATTACCTTGTTTTCTCATAGCAACTCATAGCAGTATGTTCTGCTAAGCAGTAACGTACCAGTTTTTCCAAGACTTGCGTAGGCATGTTGCCTTGTTTTGTAGATGCAGTGTATTGATTTTTCATGTGGTTTCTTGCAAGACGGATTGGATGGGAACAAAATTAGATTCCAAGTCATGAAGTTTTGGTTTTGATTGCAAAATAATTTCATAAAATATTTATGAGAAAGAATTATATATGGAAATGTTACCTTAAGGGAACAGTAGATAGTGGTTTAAATATTAAATCACTACACACATAACATATGCAGTCGTTGATATTTTCAAATATTTTTTGTGTTATTTTTTAGGGAAAATCAAGTCTTGACATTTCCTGTGAATTGTGTGCTATACAGACAATTCATAGAAACTGTAAGGCTTCATTTTTGATTTTTGAAAATAATAAAAAAAAGATTGAAAGTCAGCTACTGTTTTTTGCTTGGCATTTTTGTCTAAGGGAGCACTGATTGGTCCCATTTATTTTTTCATTCTGGAAACAAGTATAACTCTTGTTGATGGTTGTTTAACTAAATATGGTTCCTGCTTTGGACCCTAGCAACACTCCTAACAACAATGTTGTAAAGAGGTCTCATTACGCTGGTGTTTATAAAGGATGTTACGTCAGGGTTTCAACCAATCACTGACTCTTTCTGACATGCTGGTATTGCGTAGAAAGTAGAACTCTTGTCGGTCAAATACCGTAAGGTTGACCGAATGTTTCAAGGATGCATGTTCTGTAATATGAAGGAAGCCATATTTGGTTGTATGGGAGCTGAACCAACTACAGCCAGAGAGAGAACAAACAGTAAAGATTCTAGAGGACAAAAAGAACAAACCCCTGTATATCAAAAGATAACACGTTCTGAGCACGTTTCTGCAGCTCGAGAACCATTGCTTCAGTACACTGGTAGGACTAAAAAATCTAGGTCACATTCTCACAAACGGTTACCAAGGGAAACAAGATCTGGGCACCAGCCTAGACAAAGGTCACCTCTATCAAGGTCACGCAGGCCTTCTTCTTTGGATTTTTTCCCTTCTGACGGAGAAACTTTCTTTTCTCTACCACCATCAAGATCTGTCACCGGTAGATACAGGTCACCTCTGGAAAGAGGTCAAGGACATGTCAGTCGCTTAAGGGATGAGGAGGATAGTTACGATCGTGAAGCAAAAGCATTTGAACGGCAGTATAAAAGGGATTTAATCAGACGACAGGCTGCTAAGTTACCATTGTGGGAATATACTTACGAGGACGGCAAACCGATAAGAGGAATTTTGAAAAACCCAAAATATATACGAAAACCAGGATTAGATGAAATATGTGTTTTAGAGGTAAATTTAACATTGTGGAATGCATTTTCTTCTTTCACTCTTACTGCATGTATTTTGAAAATAAGCAAAAAGTAAGTAAAACTCATATATTAAGACCACCCTTGGGACTGTTCAAAAGTGGTCTTTTAGACCCCTTTTTGAACAATCCCAAAAGGTGGTCAACCTTCTAAATATGCTTTGAAAGCAAAATTAGTCTTAATTTCTACTGATCTTAATAGCAGAATTTCACAAAAGATGCAATTTGACGAAATAAATCGTACAAATATTCTCTTTTCTGGTAAGTTTATTATATCCCCCCACCGGAGGGGAGGGGACATATTGTTTTTGGTGCGGATCCCATTTGAGTTGGCATTGGCGGCGGCATTGGCGGTGACGTAGCCTGTTTGAAGCACTACATCTCCTGAACCCATGGATGTATTTGACCAAACTTGCATAGACATATAACTATGATTGGGAAAAACAGTCATTAGGTCATGATGACCTTGACCTCATTTTCAAGGTCACACCGACCCAAAAACTGTCATATTTTGGCCCAAAATGGCCTGTCTGCACTCTTTCTCATTCACGAAATGATTTATTTTAGTCAAACTTGGTACAATATATCATTAAAATATACCACCAAATTTGATTAGATTATAGTGACCTTGACCTCATTTTGAAGGTCACAGCGACCCAAAAACAGTCATTTTGGGCCAAAAATTGCTTGTCTGCACTCTATCTCATTAACAAATATCAATTTTTGTCAAACTTGGTACAATATATCTTTACAACAAACCGCAGATTTGATTAGATTTTGGTGACTTTGACCACATTTTCAAGGTCACAGCAACCCAAAAACAGTCATTTTTGGACCAAAAATGGCTTGTCTGCACTCTATCTCATTAACGAATTGACCATTTTTCGGCAACCTTGGTACAATATATCATTACAACAAACCACAGATTTGATTAGATTTTGGTGACCTTGACCTCATTTTCAAAGTCACAGCAACCCCAAAACAGTCAGTTTTCGGCCAAAAATGGCTTGTCTGCATGCTATCTCATTATCTAAATGATTGATTTTTTTATCAAACTTGGTACAATATATCATTACAACAAACCGCAGATTTGGTTAGATTTTGGTGACCTAGACCTTTTTACAAGGTCACAGCGCTCCAAAGCTAAGACAGTCAATTTTGGGTGAAAAATGGCTTGTTTGCACTCTAACTCATTAACGAATCTGTTAATTATAGTCAAACTCGGTACAATATATCAATACAACATACCTCAGACTTGATGAGATTTTGGTGACCTTGACCTTTTTTCAAGGTCACAGGCCCCCCAAAAATGGTCACTTTTGGGCCAAAAATGGCTTGTCTGCACTCTAAGGCCAAGGTCTCCCGAAATCTGTTCTTTTGGGGCAAAAAAATGGCTTATCTGTAGCCTATATCATTTAAGATTCTATGAATGTTGGTCAAAATCGGTAGAATATTAAATTACAGTTTGCCAAATTTGTCTGGTGATCTGAGCATTTTTAATGACTGTTTGGTTTTTAAGGTCACAGGCCAAAACTGGCTTGTTTAAAGAGTTTACATTTTGGTGACTTTAACCTCGTTATTAATTTAATATACATTTATGGTGGGGGGACATTGTTTTGATTGTGACCCAGTTGGTCAAAGGGTTGTTGCATTAACGAGTTGACTTGTTATGGTAACGTTAAATATCTTAGCAGTTATAATGTGGAATACACAAGCCCCCACAGTGTATTCGTTAAGCAAATTCACTGTGTAGTCGTTCAGCTGACTTCCCTTATAAACTAGGGGTCGTCTGGCTTTTCCTGTCTCCACATGGCCATAAGAGTTGTAGGTGGTATGTTACACTGAAACACTGGAACATACAAACAAATAGTATGTAATGCTCTAGTATTTTTGCTGAAAAACAAAATAGCTTTAGCAGTGGCAGCAAAAATTTTATTTTAACCCTTGTCATGCTGAGCCCAGATATGCCTTATCTTTGAAACAATGTAGATCCAGATCAGATGGCTTCTGAAGAAGCCATCTGATCAGGATCTACATTGTTTGTCATTCGGACTGTGAATTTGTTGCAATAATTTGAATCAAGTAATCTGATTGGTTGATAATTAGTAGTGCGTGTGGCAGATTAAAATATTCAGCAGGACAAGGGTTAACCCTTGTCCTGCTGAGCCCGGCTATGCCTTATCTTTCAAACAATGTAGATCCAGATCAGATGGCTTCTTCAGAAGCCATCTGATCAGGATCTACACTGTTTGTTATTCAGATTGTGAATTTAATGCAATAATTTGAATCAAGTAATCTGATTGGTTGATAATTAGTAGTGCATGTGGCAGATTAAAATATTCAGCAGGACAAGGGTTAAGTGATTTATTGAATAGTTTGAAGAACATGTATTGACTTGTGTCTAACAGATGATTTACTTGAAATTGCAAGACTAATAATTTGTCTGAAAATGACCCCCCCCCCCCCCCCCAAAAAAAAAAAAAAATCAAAGCACTGACAGCACTGATGGGTCAATTGTCTCTGTCCTTTAGCCCTTAACCGATAAAATGTCAATTCAGACAATTGTTGTCTGCTTTGTCGTCTGTAAAATTAGCTTTGGTAAATGTGGACCCAGATCAGAAGCAGTCTAATCTGGGTCCACACTGTTTGTCTATATGAAAAAATATTTTTAAAAAGTTTGCAAGAAGATGCAGCAGACGACATATGCAGACGACATTTTCGGATGTAGTTTGTCTCGGCATCTTAAGGGTTAATTCCTGGTAAGCAAACAGTATAGACCCTGATCAGATTCCGCTGTCTGATCTGGATATACTCTGTTTGCCTAACATGTAATGCCATTCAAGATTCTATAGATATCCTTCATATGCAACACTCCGACCTCAACAGCAGTAAGATTAGCTCGG
Source organism: Lucinisca nassula (assembly GCA_963580285.1). Classification (NCBI taxonomy): domain Eukaryota; kingdom Metazoa; phylum Mollusca; class Bivalvia; order Lucinida; family Lucinidae; genus Lucinisca; species Lucinisca nassula. Next base: position 121,802,815 of record OY757025.1, on the reverse strand, counting down.
CTATTTTCTATAAATAACTGTTACCTGGGTTTCCGACAAGTCTGTGATAACAACATGGACTTCAGTATTGAAAAGCTTCTCTGCTTTATAACTTTGGTCTATCGATAAACAATCAGCCCAAAACACGGGTGGTAATCAGGGGAACTAGCTCGAAAATGAGTCAATGGAAATTTGTTCCCTCGACACATCCGGGAACTCTCGAGCTAGCTCCATCGCCACAAAACTTGTAAACAAAGGTAGGTGTTGAAGAGTTGTATCACCATTTTCTCCTTTGTAAGCTATTTATAAAAAAATCCGGCAATGCAGTTCCACATAGAAATGATTTAACTTTGTACCCCGCTAGAATTTGCCATGGAAATTTGCAGCGCTGGAGTATGAATGAAACTAAACTTTTTATCAATTTGCAGCGCTGGAGTATGAATGAAACTAAACTTTTTATCACGGACCTGAACAATTGTCAATTTATGTCAACACGGAGATTTTGGCAGCCGATTTTTCATTTTCCGCCAAAAGTACGCCCTTCACACCCCCAGAAGCAACATCCCTAGTGAAATGAAACATGGAACGTTTGAAATAAGCAAAATATTTTGGCCGTGATTACGTAACTTGCGACTTATGACGAAATTACTGTCCGAGCTAGTCTTCTCGACAAGGAGCTAGTTCACTCGACATGGAGATATTGGCCTCAAAATGAAGATGAAACATCTATCAGATGACTGGGGCCTGATTCGATGTCTTTCTATGGTAATTTATCCAACTGGTTTCTTTACCTCTGTCAAATGGGGTAACAAGATACTATGCCCACAAGACGGCCCCTCAGTCGTTTCTCCCTGGTCGTTTCGCCCCATTTTGCACCCATAGCTGTTTCGTCCACAAAGCCTGGTCTTTTCGCACCCTGAGTCATTTCGCCCACCTAGTTGCTTCGCCTCCTTCCAATTCACTCGACATGGAGATATTGCCCTCAAAAAATAAAGATGAAACATCCATCAGATGACTGGGGCCTGATTCGATGTCTTTCCAGGCAATTTATCCAACTGGTTTCTTTACCTCTGGCTAGTGGAGTAACAAGATACTATGCCCACAAGACGGCCCCTCAGTCGTTCCTCCCTGGTAGTTTCGCCCCATTTTGCACCCATAGCTGTTTCGTCCACAAGCCTGGTCTTTTCGCCCCCTGAGTCATTTCGCCCACCTAGTTGCTTCCAATTTAGAACGGATCAATGGATGGATGGATGTTGGTTAGATGGATGTGTACACTACAGAGAGGGGTAAGTGAGTGGGTATTTAGATGGATGGGTCCATTGGAAGACAGATGAACGAAAGAACAAACGTACAGACGGATGGACAGACAGACAGACAGACAGACAAAAGCCTCTATCGGAAAAAATACTCAAAATGTAGGGATGATACTTAGTCAAATGATTCATGAATAACTATAATAATCTAGGGAATAAAAAGTAAAGAGGCGCCCGATTATCTAGCACAGGAATATAAATATATATATTTTTTTTGTTGCATGTCCGGTATTTTTCTGCTCATGAATAGTCCTTTGGAACTTTTTCCTTGGAAAGCGCCCAACTGAAAAGAAAATCGAACATGCAATATAAAAATGTATTATGTCAAATCTCAGTTTGCAGCTAAATGGTTAAGCCAGCCAGACAGCGCACTTAACCACCAGGCCCACTAGCCAGAGGTAAAGAAACCAGTTGGATAAACTGGGTGGGACCATAGAATGACATCGAATCAGGCCCCAGTCATCTGATGAATGTTTCATCTTTGAGGGCACTATCTCCATGTCGAGTGAACTAGCTCGATTGTCGAGAAGACTAGCTCGTACAGTAATTTCGTCATAAGTCGCAAGTTACGTAATCACGGCCAAAATATTTTGCTTATTTCAAACGTTCCATGTTTCATTTCACTAGGACTGTTACTTCTGGGGGTGTGAAGGGCGTACTTTTGACGGAAAATGAAAAAGTCGTCGGCCAAAATCTCCGTGTTGACATAAATTGACAATTTTTCAGGTCCGTGATAAAAAGTTTAGTTTCATTCATACTCCAGCGCTGCAAATTATCATGGCAAATTCTAGCGGGGTACAAAGTTTAATCATTTCTATGTGGAACTGCATTGCCGGATTTTTTTATAAATAGTTTACAAAGAAAAAAATGGTGATAAAACTATTCGAGACCTACCTTTGTTTTCAAGTTTTCTGGTGATGGAGCTAGCTCGAGAGCTCCCGGATGTGTCGAGGGAACAAATTTCCATTGACTCATTTTCGAGCTAGTTCCCCTGATTACCACCCGTGCAAAACAGAATATCATCTGTTACAGAGTTTTGCTTGGTCCACTAAGTGAAATTATAGACATTTTTGGAAGCTTTTGATACTGTCATGTGCCTGTCTGCTTATGAAGTCTTCAGCCTTCAGCTAAGTAGATTGGCTTTTATATGAGATGCTGATTTTATTTGGTCTCATATATATTTTGTCACGTATCCATGGCAACAGTTATTGGTATACTTTATTATTTTGTCACTGACAGTCCAAGCAGCTGATATTTGATTCCATGAGTTCTGTAAGATCCTGGAATAATAAAGGTTTTGATTTGTGCTACAGTATTTACGCAAGGGCCCCCGCCCATAAGGGCTTGAAGAAATATATGGGCTGCATGATGCTTTCACCCAGAGTTAAATCCGGCCCACACACTAGTACTGGTAAACAGCTTAGAGGATCTTAGCCTGTCCAGGAAATGTGGTGTGAGGCGGACCGTCCATGCTAATAAACCCTATTGGTTTCATTGGGAGACACGGCTTGAGATGTCATTTCATCTCAATATCGGGTAAAAGTCCCACAAAATTGGAAGCAACGTCTCCAAAATGACCTTTACAGTGTTGACGGGGACGGTAAACCTCAACAAACAAAACTGTATTTACGCTTAGTATTCAGACACCCCAACTCCTTACCATACTTGTTCTATAGTTTGAACAAGTATAATTTTTTACCCAACATTGTTTCTAAAAATAGCTGCATGGGTGGCAAACATTGTAGACCCTGATGAGACACCGCAGTCTCATCTGAATCTACACTGTTTGTCCGGGTGTGTCCGTCCAAATACATACCATAAATACGGTTTATAAAAAAAAATAATGAATATAATTAAGTATCGAGGAAATCAGCCCTGTATCATGTGTAGAAAAATACCATAGATGGTAATTATTCAACGCTATCAACCCATTTTGTACCGGAAACCCCAAAACGGGTACCAGGGCAAACAGTGTAGGCCCTGATCAGACGCCGCAGAATGCGGCATCTGATCAGGGCCTACACTGTTTGCAAAACCTTCAGCCATTTTCCAAATCAATTTTGATGAAAACACAACCTGACATCCCTTAATTTTGAAATGAAATCCTGCTGTATATAAGGAGGAAGATTCCATTTGGTTTTGTTTGTTTGATTTGAGGTTTAACATCCCCGTCAACACTGTAAAGGTCATTTTTGTACAAAAAAGGTTAAATATGAAAGATGAGCAGTGTCAGAAATAAAAGCACTAGCAACTCTGGTCAGAGTGTAGACTGGCCAAAATGGTCCTGAAAGGGGACTTAGACTGTTTTGTTTCACCCTTTGACCCTTTTTGTACCAAATGGAATCTTCCTCCTTATATATAGCAGGAGTCCATTTCAAAATTTAGGGGTGACAGGTTGTGTTTACTTTAAAATTTATTTGGAACATGGCTGAACCTTTAGCAAACAGTGGAGGCCCTGATCAGACACGGCATTTAGCGGCGTCTGATCTGGGCCTGTACTGTTTGCCAGGGTACCCGTTTTTGGGTTTCCGGTACAAAATGGGAACCCATTTTGTATTGGATGGCTGATTGGAACCCAGAGTGAAAGTGTTGTGTGTCTTAGGTAACCTGGGCTTCCAACCATCAGTTGAGCAAGGCCAGCTATCCTTGAAGCAGGTAAGGGTAGAGAGGGATGGGTATCTCTTCTTTCTCTTTTCCCCTTTCTCTGGGAGACAACACAAAATGACCCACAAGGGTTGACATGATGTTAATCCCAAAACAATTGAATTCGTGGCCCCATAGGTGTTTGACTTCATAACATAATGCCATACGCCCGCGAGGACATTCTAGGCATGTTGCGCTGTCAGACAATCCAAGTATATTAATAGATAAGATAAAAAGATAAAAGCATGATAGTGAGTGATAAAGTATGACAGTTGAGGGGATGAAAAATGATAGGTTAAAATAGTTAAGAATAGTTAAAATCAGGTTAAAAAACATACTATATACTTGGGATCTATGGTTTGGCATGATGCAGCTTGCCAATTTCAGCCTTGAATATGTCAAGGCTTGGCGAGCTGACAGCGGACTCTGGAAGGGCATTCCACTGGACAATAGCCAGTGGAAAGAACGAGTTTTTATAAAAATCCTTCCCTGTATGGAGTTGCCGAAAGGTTGAAGAATGGCCGCGACGGGACGTACGTGGGTTGGGTATGACATAATTTGGGAGCGGCACAGCGACCATGTTATGCACAATCTTATGAAAGAGACAGAGGCGTGCATCAGCCCGCCTCTGCTCGAGGGTGCGCCAACCTAAAGTTTCAAGCATGGCCGAAACACTCGCTGATCTGTCAAAGTTACAGGTAGTCCAACGGGCTGCCCGCCGTTGGACTTTCTCAATCTGGTATATCTGGTCAAGGTGGTGGGGGTCCCATATGGCCGAAGCATATTCTACTTGCGGCCGGACCAGGGTATTATAGGCAGCCTCTCTCACTCTTGGCATTTTGGTTTTGATGTTCCTCTTCACGAAGTTGAGGGTCTGATTTGCAGTATTGGCAATCCTGTCTATGTGGGAGCCCCAGGAGAGGTTGCTGGATACATCAACCCCCAAATACCTAGCACAGCTGACGGTCTCCAGGACTTCGCCATGAAGTTTGTAGGTGGCATTAATTGGTTCCCCTGAAGTGCAATTGTATCCAATTCTTTCGGAGCAAGTTATTTTGTAGCAAACTTGACATCCATGGTAAATCACTGTCCTGAACAAACTTATATTTACCAATGAAAATCTTGATGAGGTATTGAACACGCTTTGGCCAAAGGCGGAAATTACAGAAGGCTAGCGGATAATTGAGATATTGTTGTAACAACAAAAAGGTTCCTGTATTGTGAAACTGTTGTCACTGGGCTCAGCCTGTGCAATCTCATTAGCTTTTTTTTTTCAACGTAATTTTTGCGTATGTTCCTTGAGCGTACTCCTTTATAAGCAATTAACACCAGTCAGACTGTAACATTATGCGCCTAATCTTGTGCTCTTGTTGGCCCATGTCACAGGCTTATGTGCATTTCTTGTGACAAGACGAATACGGCCATCTTGTTAGAGAAGGAACCTTAGTTTTGTAGGTTGTCCCATTAGCAATCCTTCACCCGCTTCATCACTTTCTATGGCTAAGATTTCTGTCTGGTTCTTTGTCCAAATCTTTCTTTATGCACATATTACATTTGTGCATACAGGGAAGTCTCGCCTGTACCTTCCCTGTTTGCCCATATTGTAAGTAACCTTTTGAGGAGGGTACGCTCAAATCATCCATCTTTTTTCAGGAGACAGAGCGGAGCAAGGAGGCTTTTATGGATATGCTGGTTACGAGGTATCCGCAGTATGCAGAGAAAATTAGTTCTACCGCTAGCGAGGATGGATTTCCAGTTAGGGTAAGATAAGAATTTTGTTTTAAAAAAATTAAAAAAAAAAAGATTTTTTTTTCTTGGCTAGCCTCTGTGGCTCAGTCAGTGAAGGAATCAGTTCCTGTCGAGTCAGCAGATCATGAAATTTTTTCTTGGGTCATTCTCTCAAGAGTAAAGCAGTATCTGAGTAGGGCTTTTACAGTTTGCAGAAAACCGAGCCATTTTTATGCCCCCTCCATTCGAAAGATGGTGGAAAGGGCATATAGTGTTACCCCGTCTGTCTCTATCCGGGTCTGAGATGGCTTTAGCAATTTATGTTGAAGTTTTTCATCATTGACAGTGTCGCAGCTACAAGGTGGGGGCATCCCTGTCCCTAGTTTAAATAAATTTCTAAAAATAACGATCAGACATCCTAAATTTCAAAACAAATAATAATACATAAGGTGTGGGGGTGGGGACTTCTATTCAGTACATAATGTGTTAACCCTGAAAATGCCAAGAAAAACTGCATCTGAAAATGGCGTCTGTTTATGTCGTCTGCTGCATCTTCTTGCAAACTTTACAAACATATTTTTGCATACATTCAAACAGTTTGGACCCTGATCAGGCTGCTCCTAGAGGAGGACTGATCAGGGTCCACACTGCTCACAATAACAACAACTTTTAACTCATAAAATGCCAATCACGACAATTGTCGTCTGCTTTGTCATCTGCCAAGTACTTTAACATTAGTTTTTTTGCATACAGTGTGGACCCAGATCGGACTGCTCCTGTAGAAGCAAAAATATGTATGCAAAAATATTTTTAAAAAGTTAGCAAAACGATTCAGCAGACAACATAAGCAGACAACATTTTCAGATGTAGTTTTTCTCGGCTAAAGTACCAGCAGACAACAAAGCAGATGACAATTGCTCTGATTGGTGTCTCAAGGGTTAAGGTATAAAATGTCAGTCACAACAATTGTCGTCTGCTTTGACGTCTGCTGGTCACTTAAAAAATCATTTTTCCAAACAATGTGGACCCAAATCAGACTGCTCTTCTAGGAGCAGTCTGATTTGGGTCCACATTGTTTGACTGTACGCAAAAAGTATTTTTTAAAAAAACTTTGAAAAAAAATTCAGCAGACGACATAAGCAGTCAACATTTTCAGATGTAGTTTTCTCGGTGTTTTAAGGGTTAAGGTATAAAATTATGCATTTCCTGTGCATAATTACTCGTGATGTATCATCCAAATGAAATTATCATAAATGTACTATACATTACAAGGACAGTTTATTCATGGAGGACGAGTAGGGATGAAATGCCAGTCACGACAATTGTCGTCTGCTTTGTCATCTGCCAAGTACTTTAACATAAGTTTTTTGCAAACAGTGTGGACCCAGATCGGACTGCTCCTGTAGGAGCAAAAATATGTATGCAAAAATATTTGTAAAAAGTTTGCAAAAATATTCAGCAGACAACATAAGCAGACAACATTTTCAGATGTAGTTTTTCTCGGCTAAAGTACCAGCAGACAACAAAGCAGATGACAATTGCTCTGATTGGTGTCTCAAGGGTTAAGGTATAAAATGTCAGTCACAACAATTGTCGTCTGCTTTGACGTCTGCTGGTCACTTAAAAAATCATTTTTCCAAACAATTTGGGTCCACATTGTTTGACTGTACGCAAAAAGTATTTTTTAAAAAAAGTTTGAAAAAAAAATTCAGCAGACGACATAAGCAGTCAACATTTTCAGATGTAGTTTTCTCGGTGTTTTAAGGGTTAAGGTATAAAATTATGCATTTCCTGTGCATAATTACTCGTGATGTATCATCCCAATGAAATTATCATAAATGTACTATACATTACAAGGACAGTTTATTCATGGAGGACGAGTAGGGATGAAATGCCTTTATTTCTTGGTAGAAACATATGTGCTGGGTCCTTGTTAACCCTTATCTTGCTGAATATTCATTTAAGCCAGACCCATTTCTGTCTATCAACCAATCAAATTACTTGGTGTAATTTATTGCTACAAATTCATAAACTGAATGCCAAACTGTGTAGATCCTGATCAGATGGCTTCTTCAGAAGCCATCTGATCTGGATCTACACTGTTTGCAAAGATAGGGGTTGTCGTGAACAGAAAGATAAGGGTTAAAATTTATGTATAAAATGAAAGCATTGAGGGTTGTCTCTCGTGGGTTGGGGAAATAGTCATGGACTGATGACACTTAACCTTTAAATTACAGATTTTAAGGAAAAACTGTAGACCTTGATCAGACATTGATATAAAACAAAAACGACTGGAGCCAGTCTATTGAAGGGGCAAAAATTTTAATCTTTAATTTTGAGTCCGATCCATATCCGCTTTACCCCTAGAAGAATTTTCATTTAACTTTGGTCAAATATCCCCCTTACTGAGTTGATGTGCAGAACCCATAAATAAACCATGCCCACTCAAGGTCTAGGTCACAGTTGAAGGTCACAAGTTTGAAACTGCATTTTGTGTCCGTTCCGTATCTCCTTTTCCCCTGGAAGGATTTTTATTAAATTTTGGTCAAATATCCCCTCAGTGAGCTGATGTGCAGAACCCATAAATAAAACACTCAGACTCAATGTTAAGGTCACAGTTGTAGGTCACAAGTTTGAAACTGCATTTCATGTCCGTTCCATATCTCCATTACCCCTTTAAGGATTTTCATTAACCTTTGGTCAAATATCCCCCTCAGTGAGCTGATGTGCAGAACCCATAAATAATCCATGCCGACTCAAGGTTAAGGTCGCAGTTGAAGGTCACGAGTTTGAAACAGCATTTTGTGTCCCTTCCATATCTCCTTTACCCCTTTAAGAATTTTGATTAAACTTTGGTCAAATAGTCCCCTCAGTGAGCTGATGTGCAGAACCCAAAAATAAACCATGCCAACTCAAGGCCAGGGTCACAGTTGAAGGTTAGGAGTTTGAAACTTTGAATTTTGTGTCTGTTCAATATATTATCCTATACCCCTGGAAAGTTTTTCATTAAATTTTGGTCTAATACCTCCCTCAGTGAGCTGATGTGCAGAACACATAAATAAACCATGCCAACTCAAGGTTAAGGTGACATTTGAAGGTCACGAGTTCGAAACTTTGGATTGTGTGTCTGTTCAATATTTCCTTTACCCCTGGAAAGATTTTCATTAAACGATGGTCGAATATCTCCCTCAGTGAGCTGATGTGCAGAACCCATAAATAAACCATGCCAACTTGAGGTCAAGGTGACATTTGAAGGTCAGGAGTTCGAAACTTTGAATTGTGTGTCCATTCAATATTTCCTTTACCCGTGGAAAAAATTTCATTGAACTTTGGTCAAATATAATCCTCAGTGAGCTGATGATAATCCTCAGTGAGCTGATAATCCTCAGTGAGCTATAATTTTGAAAGGGTCGTACAAATCCATTAAATTTAATGGATTTGTATGACCCTTTCAAAATTATACAAGTAAACAGTCTGAGGGACAGCAAAATCCCCCGCTGCACTTTAATAACATGGCTCAACCTTGTGACCTTTTTCTGTGACCTTGACCTTGAGTTGGCATGGTTTATCTGGATTTCAGCTGCTGATTACGACATTTGCAGATGTCATTTTCAAATGTTGTTTTGTTGTTGTTGTTTTCAGAAAAAATAAGGCTTGATGTTACATGTGAATTTTCTGGTGGGCAGATAATTCACACGTGAAATGTTAACGTGGTGAATTGTTAAGCCTTATAATTTAAAAAATAAAGCTGTGTTGTCTGCTGTAATGGGCCTCCAAGGCCTAGTGGGTAAGAGCGCTGACTCTCATCTGGTCTCTTGCTACTGTTGATTCAAGCCTGACTCGTGTTACATGAGAGGCCCCAATGAGATGTGCAATAGATAGTCTTTCTCCTGGGTCACCAGTTTTTGCCCATCTCTGTTGAACAGTCAGCTCAAAATTAGTGAAAATAATCTTGAAAGCATCAGGAAAACATGCCTATATAATTTTGACCCCCTTGAACCCCACTTTTATATAGTAAAACTGGGGTTTCCGGGGATATACCTTATTTTTCTTATTTCTGCTCTAAAATATAGATTGTGGGTACTCGTTAGAACCGCCTCGATGAGGCGGTTCTAACGAGTGCCCACAATCTATATTTTGAGCAGAAATAAGAAAAATATCACAATTTTTCATCATAAAAATTTCATATTTTCGGCGATAAAGGTGGCAATGTATTTGCATAGCCATGTTTGCGTAATGGAGCCGTAAAGTTGAAAGAACCAAACCAGGCATCTGCTATGCTGTTCAAAGGAAAAAAAAATATGTGGCCATTTATTGGGACAGACAGGCTTAAGCAAACAGTGCAGACCCAGATGAAAGGAGCAGTCTGGTCAGGATCTACACTATTTGCCATTCCCTCTGTGCCTTTTGGACTTCTTGCTGGATGGTGAAAGAAATTTCAAAAATTCCAAAAATTTAGGAAAATTACAAGTCCTTTCACCTTTACCACCTCTAGGCTTATTCAGCAGACGACATATTGTTGATATTTTTCTTATTTACCCAGAAAACAGGACTTGACATCTCATGCAAATTGTCTACAAAGGAGACAATTTGCATGAGATGTCTAATCCTGTTTTCTGGGAAATTAGAAAAATGTTACATAATGTTGTCTGCTGCTAAAAAATACCCAGCATGCTGAGCATCAAGGTGCCTGAATTTTTCAGATTTGTATGGTAACTTTTGTTTGTTATCTAATGCTATATGTACTGTAAGCAGTGATATCAAACATAAACCTGTCTTACCCTGTGCACAGTATGATCAGAGTCTATGCTTTACTATGCTGATGTAAAGAGCAGATGCTGGTCAGACTGCAAGGTCTACCCAGGCGTGTAATCTTAATGTCAGGTAAAAGTCCCACAAAATGTAAAATGACCTTGTTTTGTTTGACTTGAGGTTTAACATCCACGTCAACACTGTAAAGGTCATTTTGGAGACGTTGCTTCCAATTTTGTGGGACTTTTACCCGACATTGAGATGAAATGACATCTCAAGCCCTGTCACCCAATGGAACCAATAGGGTTTATAAGCATGGACGGTCCACCTCGCACCGCGGTTCCTGGGCAGGCTTAGATCCTCTAAGCGGTTCACCAGTACTAGTGTGCGGGCCGGATTCAGCTCTTTGTGGAAGCATCATGCAGCCCATATATTTCTTCAAGCCCCTATGGGCGTAAATGTAAAATGACTTTAATAGTGTTGACAGAGATGTAAAACACAAACAAACCAACACAAACATATCTGGGCTTGGAGATGGGGCTGCATGGTGCTTCCATGCACAGCTGAAACTGACCCCACATGATTACTGGTAATCTGCTTAGACCTACGCAGAGTTGCGCAAGTCGTCCATGCATATAAACCCTATTGGTTTCATTGGACGGCAGGGCTTGAGATACCATTTCATCTCGTTGAGATAGGAAATAGGAATAGGAAAATAGGAAGCAGCATCTCCAAAATGACCTATAGTGCTGACCTCAAATCAAACAAACAAAAAATAGGGAGCTGTTTCCTTGGCTGTAAAACTCCAGAACGCACACAGGGGTGAAAAAACATGGAGTTTTCAGCCCAATGTAATATACCTGGCCATGACAGAATGAAACACATTTTCTTGTGACATTTATGTATGATAAAACACAGGTTGAGATAAATTAGCTCATGTCCTTAAAATGCATGTACCATAATGTGTCTATTTTAACACCTTAGAAAAATACCATACATGTCCTAAAAGCTGCACCAGAGGCCAGCCTATGGAATAGTAAATATAACAAACTTTGTCTGATGTGAAAGAACAAATTCTGCCTGCTTGTGTCTGCTCCCAGTCTACTCCGAGTGTTTGTGGACCACAAAAAGGATGCCAATTTTTAAGGTAGTGACAGTGTGCAATATTACATAAAGGTAGAAAAGTTTGTGCAAACAAGATCTTATCAGTATTAACAGTTACTGCTGTGTTCAAAAGTTACAAAATAAATTATTAATTTGAAATCAATTATTTGGATAGATATCTTAGCAAGCAGGTCACAAACTACAATGTATTGTCTTTCTGAAGCTCTGCCTTTTGGAAATTTTGGAATGAATATGGTTAAGTTACAGTGTTGCAATTGTTACTTTCTTTATGGTATGCCATAAATATCCAAAAAATTCGGACACCTTGAGGACTTCCTGTAATTCTCCTAACATTTTAACAAGTTTCAGTTTTGCGATCCAGCAAGGAACCCAAAAAGTGGAGACAGAATTGCAAACAGTGTAGACCCTGATCAGACTGCTCCTGAAGGAGCAGTCTGATCAGGGTCTGCACAGTTTGCTAAGGCCTGTGTCATTACAGTATGATGCATTAGAGAGACAAGCAATAAATACTCTTAAAATATGGGCAGCTCCATAAATTGCTGTAAATATCCTTAAATTTGAAAATAAAGATGAATTTTGATTCTGAGCAATGTGACAGACTGGTGATGGTACCGACAAATAGTGTAGACCCAGATCAGACTGCTCCTTGAGTGGCATTCTGATCTGGGTTGACATTGTTTGTTCAAGCACTGCTGTCTCGTTTCTCAGAAACATTATGGTACCTGTAGTGGAGGTCTCAACCTTGGTGCTGTGTTTTACTCGGAAATACATAATATAAACTATAAACCTGAGCTTGTTGGAGAAAACAGGAGAAAAAAAAATATCACTTGACATTTTATGACAATTAAAACGAAAAAGACAGACTTGATTCATGATGTGAGATCTTGAATTGGAAGCATAACGTTCTTGAAATGGATAAAGTTATTTTCAGGACACATATTGATAAGGTATTGTATGGCCATCTTTTTATATTCACCTTATTTGCATTATCTGCTGGTCCCTAGTCTGAAGGTTATCAGTGTTGGAAAAACAGGTAACCAGACCCCCCTGACCTTGAAAGGTCAGGGGGGTCTGGTTACCTGTTTTTCCTTTATTGACAATGTGCAAGCTGGGAGCCAGCAAATAATGCAAATATGGTGAATATCCAGACGTCAGGTGTGGAGGGGTTGATGACGCATGTTTTGTGTTGAGGTCTACACTATTTGGTCATTTTGGAGACATCACTCCCTTCAGATTCTGTCAGTGGCCCAAAGAAACCACTAGGGTTCAAGGAGACTATACACTTTCCCTGTAATGACGCTGGTAGTTGGTTAGTGAACTTACTGTAAAAATCCTGAAAATTCCGACATCTGTAGGATTTGCTTTAACTCTCCTAAAATTTTAACAGATTTGTTTCAAGATCCAGCAAGGAGATTCACCTTATTTGCATTGTCTGCTGGTTCCTAGTCTGAAGGTTATCAGTGTTGGAAAAACTGGTAACCAGACCCCCCTGACCTTGAAAGGTCAGGGGGGTCTGGTTACCTGTTTTTCCAATATTGACAATGTGCAAGCTGGGAGCCAGCAAATAATGCAAATATGATGAATTGAAAGATGTAGAAGAAATGGCAAACAGAGTAGACCCTGATCACACTGTAGATCTGACTTGCCCCACTTTTTCCTGTGATGAGGCAGTTGGTCTGCTGCAGCTTAGTAGTTATTGAACTTTCCGTAAAAATCCTAAAACTTTAGCACTTGCTGTAATTCTCTCTAAATTTTAACAAATTTCTTTCTAAATCCAGCAAGGAGTCCAATTAGTGCTGATGGAATGGCTAACAGTGTAGACCCTGATCTGACTGCAGTCTCCTCTGTGTCTGCTCTGTTTGCTTAGGCCTGTCTGTCACAATACTTACGTATATGATAGGATCATTTCTGTGTCTGCACTGTTTGCTTTGGCCTATCTGTGGCAGTACTTAATAGAATCATTTTTTTAGTACTAATCGCAAGGTCTCTTGAGTCTACATGTCTGTGAGCAGCAAAAATGCTCTGGCGAGACAGCTTATGGGCGGACTCATTTGAGTCTTTGCTGCTTCATAATACTGGCTTATATAATATTACCATAGTGGACAGACAGGCCTAAGCAAACAGTGGAGACCCAGATCAGACTGCTCCTGATCAGGGTCTACTCTGCCACTGTCTGCACTTTTTGGTCTCCCGGCTCAATTGTGAAACTAATTTCTTAAAATTTTTAGGAGAATTACAGTAAGTCCTCAAGGTGTCCCAATTTTTAGGATTTTTAGAATGTACCCTTGCAAACCCCACTTTTCTGTATCATATTTATAAAGGTATTAATTAGTGTGATGTGCATCATGAGGCAATTGGTTGTTGTCTACTAGGCAGTCTGGTGAACATCAGTCATCAGATGTAATTAATCAGCGTGTTATGACAAATTAACGGTTACAGCACTGAGGAAATAGTAGAAGACAACATTAAAAAATAAAATCACATTTTTCAGGGGAAATCAGACCAATTATTTCATGTGAATCATCTGATTCTGATTTACATGGAATATCAAGCCTGACTTTCTATTTGACTTTCTCCGAGGAATTTTTCCGAAAGATGAGAAAAAACAACAACAAAATCATGAAAATGTTCTCTGCAAAAGTGGGGATTAGTGCTATTAGGGTTTAAAATAGTGGTTATTATATTTAATGTTACAGTCTGAAGGGTTACCTGTAAAACCTGGGCTGGGCTCATGGGCTGGGCCTGGGCTCGAATTTTTGGGCTCGAATGGAAATAGGTTTATCTGAGGTGAAAACATTATAAGGTCAAGTTTAACTCTCTAGTGTGGGTAATATCAGGTTAGTCTGCGCTCAGAATGTTTACCTTTGAGGTGAAGGCTATTACATCCTGGCCAGATGTCCCTTGAGATGCTGTGTCAGAATCAGTTGGCTATTTAATTGCACTGCAGTGCAGGAAAATTCTACAAAATGTTGGGTTAGGGTTATTTAAAAAGATAAAGCAGATATCTGTTTGTGTTTCTTCACCTTCTAACCAGAGGCTTTAATTACTAACTGCTCTGTGGACGAGATGTGGTCCGTGCATCTTTCACGAAGATTGTTTGTTTGATTTAAGGTTTAACGTCCCCGTCAACACTGTATAGGTCATTTTGAAGACGTTGCTTCCAATTTTATGGGACTTTTACCCGACATTGAGATGTAATGGAATCTTAAGCCCTCACGTCCAATGAAACCAATATGCTTTATATGTATGAATGGTCAAACATGCAACGTGACTTTTCCTGGGCAGGTTTAGAACCCCTAAGCGGTCTACGAGTACTAATGGGCGGTAGGTTTCAGCTCTGTGTGGAAGCATCATACAGCCCAATCTATTTATGGCTCCGCCCATCGATGCTTGAAGAAATATATGGGGGCTGCATGATGCTTCCACGCAGAGCTGAATCCGACCCACATACGAGTACTGGTAAACCGCTTAGAGGATCTAAGCCTGCCCAGGCAAAGCGGTGTGAGTGCCGGACCGTCCATGCTTATAAAGCCTATTGGTTTCATTGGGCGACATGGCTTGAGATGTCATTTCAGTGTCGGGTAAAAGTCACACAAAATTGGAAGCAACGTCTCCAAAATGACATTTACAGTGTTGACAGGGACGGTAAACCTCAAATCATCTATTTCGTCAAGCCCTGATTGGCGGGGCTGGAGGCAACGGTGTACAGACTATGTGAATGCTTTATGCTGCAACTAGTGGTACCAGGACATGATTTTATCTGTCTTGGTAAATATCCGAGATACTATTATGATCTATGTGACCACCAATTTATAACTCAGTTAAGAAACAGGACAGGCAATAGACTGGTATCAATCCATTTAATTTATAAATAAACTGAAACAGCCTGTTCTGTATGAAAATACGCAACAGTTTGTAGATTTACCCAATCATGAAGTGTCGAACTCTGTTACTTACTGTCTTTTATGCCATGTATCCCTGTGGAATCCTACCTGCTATGGAAAGTGTTTTTCTCCAGGGCCTGCTGTTTTCACACGTTTGATTTATGTACATATACAGTGGAGTTCCGCTTAATATTAATATTAAGACAAGCTAAAATAAAGACGAAATCTGATTTAAAAAAATTGCAGAGATTTCAGTTATCTTTCTTTGAATTTTCTAAACCAAGTAACCACATTTGGGACTGTTCAAAAGTGGCCTTTAAAAGGCCTCTTTTGAAAAGTATTAAAGATGGTCTCAATAAAGGAATTTTATGATAGCACTAAATGAACTGGAGGATAATTCCTGTAGTTTTATAAGCAAATAGTGTAGACTCTGTTCAAATGCCAATTGTGGTATCTGCTAAGGGTGTACACTGTCCCACTAGAGGGTCGCTTGCCTCTAAAGAGGTCCAGAGTCTGGACTTAGACCGTTTTCTTTTGTCCTTTAATTCCTGTAGTTCAAGATCCTGTTCACACGTCATATTCTGTGACGTCTGATCATGACCATTTTGGGACCCTGGCAGTGGATCGGGTCTACACTGTCCGTATACCATTTTGGAACCCAAGACATATGACCTCTGATCTGAATCTACACTGTCAGTTTCCCATTTTGGCTCGAGACATGTGGTCTCTGATTGGAATCTCAACTCATTGTCTGACATTGTGTTATCCTGGAACCATAGGCATGTGGCGCCTGATCTGGATCAGTGTTTGATTTTGGAACCATAGACATGCGGCCTCTGCTCTGAGTCTACACTGTCAGTATTCCATTTTGGAACCTTAGACATGTGGCATTTGATCTAAGTCTTCACTGTTTGTCAGTATCCCATTTTGGAACCCAAGACAGGTTGACTCTGATCTGTGTCTACACGGTCAGTATCCCATTTTGGAACCCTAAACTTATTGCCTCTGATCTGGGTCGCGACTGTTTGACAGTATCCCATTTGGAACTCTAGACGTGGCTTCTGATCTGGGTCTTAACTGTTTGTCAGTACCCCATTTGGAACTATAGACGTGGCCTCTGATCTGGGTCTTAACTGTTTGCCAGTACCCCATTTCGGAACCCTAGACACGTGGCCTCTGATCTGGTTCTTAACTGTTTGTCAGCATCACAGTTTGGAACCCTAGACACGTGGCCTCTGATTTGGATCTTAACTGTTTGTCGGTATCCCATTTTGGAACCCTAGACACGTAGCCTCTGATCTGGATCTTAACTACTTGTCGGTATCCCATTTTGGAACCCTAGACATGTGACCTCTGATCTGGATCTTAACTGTTTGTGGGTATCCCATTTTGGAACCCTAGACACGTGGCCTCTGATCTGGATCTTAACTGTTTGTCGGTATCCCATTTTGGAACCCTAGAGAAGTGGCCTCTGATCTGGATCTTCACTGTTAGCCAGAATCCCATTTTGGAACCCTAGACACGTGACCTCTGATCTGTGTTTTCACTGTTTGTAGGTATCCCATTTTGGAATCTTAGACATATGGCCTCTGATCTGGGTCGTCTTTGTTTGTCAGTATCCCATTTTAGAACCCCAGACATGTGACCTCTGATCTGGGTCTTCACTATTTATCAGAGTCTCCTTTTAGAATCCTAGATATGATGCCTCTGATCTGGGTCTTCATTGTTTGTCAGTATCCCATTTCAGAACCCTAGACATGTGGCCTCTGATCTGGATCTTCACTGTTTATCAGGAACCCATTTTAGAACACTCGATTGTTGCATCTGATCTTGCTCTTCACTGTTTTCAGTATCGCACTTTTGAACCCCTGACATGTTGCCTCCGATCTGATTTTATTACTGTTTGTCAGTATCTCACCTTGAAACAAGACATGTAGCAACTGATCTGGGCCTACACTGTCTGTTAGTGTCCGATTTTGAAGCTAACCTGCAATGACCCATGCACGGCCACTGAAACCTAGGATCAGCCTGCACATCTGCACAGTCTGTTCTGATTTGTTTGTTTGTTTGTTTTGAGGTTAAAATCCCCGTCAACACTGTAAAGGTCATTTTGGAGACGTTTCTTCCAATTTTGTGGGACTTTTACCCGACATTGGGATGAAATCACATCTCAAGCCCTGTCGCCCAATGACACCAATAGGGTTTATTAGCATGGACGGTCCGCCTCGCACCGCGGTTCCCGTACAGGCTTAGATCCTCTAAGCGGTTTACCAGTACTAGTGTGCGGGCCGGATTCAGCTCTGTGTGGAAGCATCATGCAGCCCATATATTTCTCCAAGCCCTATGGGCGGGGGCCGCATTCTGTTCTGAGCTTGTGCTGATCACATAGGTCTTATTGGAGCTCTGGGATCTTCTGGCTCAATTAAAAAGAATGATTCCCATGTTTCGATGTTGTAATCCAAATTTTAGTAATCCAGGTTTTTGCTTGTTGCAACTCAAATCAAGCAGGAAAACAAACTTGGTAATTATAATCTTGACAGGGGCCCATGGGAGCAATTCTCTTTAACAAGTCCTCCAACCAGACAACAAACAAAGTTGAAAGGTCAATGACTGACCTTGTTTCACCTATGTCCTTAGTCAAACCCGTTTTCATGCGAGCCCAAAAATTCGAGCCCAGACCCAGCCCATGAGCCCAGCCCAGGTTTTACAGGTAGCCAGTCTGAAGGACTTCAAATGTGATTAGTCAGCAACTTTTGACAAGGTCACTCTTAACAAATCCGAGCATTTTCAAGTTAGGCAGACGATTCACATGTAATGACTGAAAATTAGAGGAGAATGTTTGAAAATGGTGTCTATATATGCCTTGACTTAATGGGCATAAAAACATAAAACATATGTTGTATTGCAAAAGTGCATTCTGCTGACTCATCAAGGTGAATGCAACTGCTTATAAACTGCTGTCCCCCACCCACCCTCTGCTGACTCATCAAGGACAATGCAACTGCAGGTATGCTTATAAAGTGGCCCTGCCCCGCCCCTTTCTGCTGATTTAGCATGGAGAATGCAACGAGCCTGTTTTCAATAGGAGACAAAATGTACTGGTACTGTTTGGTATTTGAAAACCATCTTTCTGATGATGTCATAGGTCATGACGCAGGGGTCATGCTATCCTAAAACATGCCTACAGACTTTTCTATTTTTCTTGTTTTTTTCTACCTAATTTTCCTCTGTTTTTCTCATGTACTTTTTACTCTTTTGTAACTCGACATGTCTTTATTGTGATCACACTTGCTTTGTACAGACAGCAAGCCGTCTCAAAGAACATGGGGCAGAATGGCAATTTCAGAGGCTATTTTTTCGACTTCTTTACCAGGTTTGGAATTAAGCCTCCAGTCCTTTTCCAGTATTCTGTTAGAGGATTGATATGCATGCTTTGAACAGTTGTGGGTATACCATATTCAAACGGCCTCCGCCCAGGGGGTCTTGAAAAAATAGATGGGCTCCATGATGCATCCACACAGAGCTGAAACCAATTGCACCCAGGTACTGGTAAACCACTTGGAGGATCTAAACCTGCCCAGGCAAAGCGGTGCGAGTTGGACCGTCCTTGCTTATAAAATCTATTGGTTTCATTGGGCAAGAGGGCTTGAGATGACATTTCATCTCAATGTTGGGTAAGCATCCCACAAAATTGGAAGCATTAATTCTCCAAAATGGCCTATACAGTGTTGACGGGAACGTTAAACCTCAAATCAAACAACGGCCCCTGTCCATAATTGGGGCCTGGAGAAATAGATGGGCTGCATGATGCTTCCATGCAGAGCTGAAAGCAACCCGCACACAAGTACTGGTAAACTTCTTACAGGATCTAAGTCTGCCCAAGCAAAGCAGAGCGAGTCGGTCCGTCCATGCTTATAAACCCTATTGTTTCATTTGGGGACAGGGCTTGAGATGTCATTTCATCTCGATGTCCGGTAAAAAAGTCCAACAAAGTTGGAAGCAACGTCTCCAAAATGACCTATACAGTGTTGACGGGGACGTTAAACCCGAAAAACAAACAAACAAATCAAACAAAACAAAAACCTTATTCAAAAATACCCTTTGTCATATGCGAAAGAATGAGAGTCGTTCAAAAATCTTTTGGCAGGAATTACACATTAATTGTTTGTTTGTTTGATTTGCGGTTTAACGTCCCCGTCAACACTGTAAAGGTCATTTTGGAGACATTGCTTCCAATTTTGTGGGACTTTGACTCCCGACATTGAGATGAAATGACATCTCAAGCCCTGTCGCCCAATGAAACCAATAGGGTTTATTAGCATGGACGGTCTACGCATTAATATGATATTGGAAAGGATAAACAGTAACTGCAAACATAGATTGATGGTGCTTGTTAGAACTGCCTCATTAAGTAATGGCTTATCTGTATGTAATTCAGCAGAGTATCTACAACCTAACACTGTCTTGGAGCAGAAATAAGAAAATATTTTGAATACCCCTTTAAACCCCATATTTCTCTATATAAAGTGGGGTTTAGGGGGATGTTTCTTTCACGGACTTGTTCACGCAATGTGGAATGTACAGAAAGATAACCAAGGCAGAGTATTGTACCTTTGTGGGAAAACTAAATATGGAAAATTCACCAAATGGAACTTGTAAATGTTAGAACTCTACTCCTGTCTTTCCTCAAAGCCTTTGCTTGTTATCAGACTTGCACAAAAAATAATGTTATCTTTGATAAATAAGGTATCTCTGATTAGTTTTATCTTGAAAGCCTATTACTCACCTACTGTTGTGATAAGACAAATCTCTACCTATTATCTTTATTATTGTTTAATCATTTGAGATAAGATTTTTGTTTGTTGTGGAATTTTACCTGAAACTCTGTAAATTACGCGCCTGTTTCTTTTGAAATCATAGCACTTACAGTACTAGTGGGTGAGTGAATCATCATCATGGTCATCATCATCATCATCATCATCTTCTTCTTCTTCTTCTTCTTCTTCTTCTTCTTCTTCTTCTTCTTCTTCTTCTTCTTTTTCTTCTTCTTCTTCTTCTTCTTCTTCTTCTTCTTCAGTGAATTATCTCTGAGCGCTGGTAAGCTGAAAAATGGTTTTGAACTTGGGCTTACCATAAAAATACTCACCTTGAGACATTGCTGTAATTCTCCTGAAATTTTAACAAGTTTTGTTTCAAGATACAACAAGAAGTCCAAAAAATGGAGAAGGAATCGGGTATACAGCGTAGACCCTGATCAGACTGCTCCTATAGGAGCACTCTGATCTGGGTCTGCACCTTTAGCTTAGTTCTATCTGCCCCTGTACCATAGTTTGGTGGGCCCCAACCCATTGTGGCTTGGAGAAATAGTTTGGGCTCCATGGTGTTTGAACCATCTATGCATATAAACCCTATTGGTTTCCTTCAGCCCCAGCCCATCAGGGCTTGAAGAAATAGATAGGCTGCATGTTGCCTTCACACAGAGCTGAAACCAACCCAGAATTGAGTAAAGGTTAACCACTTAGAAGCTCTAAGCCTGGCCAGGCAGATTGGTACGATTCGGACCATTCATGCATATAAACCCTGTTGGTTTCATATGGCAGCAGGTCTTGAGGTCATTTCGTCTCAATGTGTGATAAAAGTCCCCCCAAATTGAGAGCATTGTCTCCACAATGATCTAAATAGTGTTGACGAGGACGTCAAACCTCAAATCAAACTAACAAAGCACTGGCCGCACTGGTGGATGAGTGAATTGTCTCTGAGAACTGAAGACAGGTAGACTGAAAACATGGTAGAACAAATGGGCTAATACCATTCCTGAACTGTAAGCAACCTAGCTCCAGTTTCAAAACTTAGAGCATTAACCAATAGTTCAAACTTTGATCATGCATACATTTACCGTATTCGACCTATTTACCGCACCGTGCACTTATTTTTTTCAAAATTGTATGAAAATATTGTGGTGAAAAATCTACCTAATAAGAGCACACTCAATACGAAAAAAATACGAAAAAAGTTTTCAATATGATTATTTTATAGAGTTGAATGTCAGCATAGGGGTTCACGACATATACATATGATTGTCCGGGTCAAAGATGCAGCAAAACTCAATATGAATTTGTTGGGAGGTTACTGTAAAGTGTGCGCTTGTGTATTTTATTTTCCAGAAAAAGCTTGGGTGTGCGCTTATAGGAGCATGTGCGGTAAATAGGTCGAATACGGTAATATCGATGGCAAATATACTAGTATTTTTGCTAAAAAATGTGAGTAGCTTTTGCAAATGCAAAAGTTCACATTTTTTCAGCAAAAATACCAAAATCATCACGAAAACACGCCTATATAATGTTGAACCCCTTGAACCCCACTTTTATATAGTAAAACTGGGGTTTCCGGGGTATACCTTATTTTTCTTATTTCTGCTCTGAAATATAGATTGTGGGTACTGGTTAGAACTGCCTCGATGAGGCGGTTCTAACAAGTGCCCACAATCTATATTTGGAACAGAAATAAGAAAAATATCACAATTTTTCATCATAAAATTTTCATTTTTTCGGCGTAAAGGTGGCAATGTATTTGTATAGGCGTGTTTGCGTAATGTTAGATATTGTTCTTGCTAGAACAGTAAACAATTTGACCACTAACGAGCTCGTTAAGCTAACGATACTTTGAACAACTGGGCCAAGAGTATCATGTTAACAAGTACAGTAGAACTTCGATGGCTCGAACCCCGATGGCTTGTTTACCACAGCTGAGTCGAACTCGCTCTTGAGCCCCTAGGGAACTCCTCTTCATAATCAGTAGTGGGGATAATTAAGTAGATTTTAGTCGTTTATCCTGCAAATGTATGCTGTGTGTACTCATTAGAATCGCCTCGGTGAGGCGATTCTAATGAGTACACACAGCATACATTTTCATTACAGAACATCGAAAAGATGTTCAAAAGTATCTCGTTATGCCTCTTGGCAGTAACCTTTAGTGGCTCTAACTACCGCTGTGTCGAATAAATTTTCACGGTCCCAAAGGGGTTCGAGCCATCGATGTTAGACTGTATGCATCCATGCAAACCCACTTTATATATGAGCAAAAATTGGGGTTTACAGGGTTTTACATAGAAAACGTTTTGGTGTAGTGGTCAAGCTACTCACAGTGATTTTTTTACCCCTGCGTCCTGCGTCCAGGACGCATAAAAAGGACTGAGGACGCACGATCATAAAATATGTGCGTCCGTCGGACGCAAATATTTCATGGGCGAAAAATCCAACTTTCGTTTTCTCTGCTGTAAATATCGGCGGAAGTGATAAAATACCGCACATTTACCGAACCTTCAACTGCCCAACGAGTCACCGAAAAATCGATACAGGTACAATTTAATGATCTAACCACAAGACGAGAATCCCCTTCATCCAAAATGAGCCCAAACTTTCACACAAGCAAGTTCAATGCGAACATCAAAGTTTTCCGCCATCCAAATCGCCACCTTTAAACCAACTCTACCATTTTTTTGCACGTGATCGGTAAATGTGTCAAATGACGTCATCCGATGCCAGCAACCCAGCACGTGTTTAATGCCATTGTTTTATTTTAATGGGCTGTATCCCATTCTTAAAAAATTGTTTGGAACCGGTAAAAATATTTTCTCGATAGCTAAACGGTTGTGAATGGAGGTGGATAGAAAACAGCGCTTTGCACAGCCCCCGAATAAACCCCAGCAGCTCCAACAACAGCGTTCGACTTTTCCCGCCAAGCCTAGCGTCTGCTATTTGGCGCCAAAACATAACCAATCACGATCCGTTTTTATAATGCATGCATCTACCGTTAGATGTAGCTAATTGTCTGAGGAGCGAGTAAATCATTTTCACATTGATTGTGGATTAAATTTTATGATTGGGGAATAAACGCAAATTAGAGACATAACTTGACCATATTTTCACACCTCGTTCAAGTTGGCTTATTGCCAGAAATGAAAGACACGCACCGCAGGGCAATCATGTTTACTTGGCAATTATATGACAGGGATTAACAATAGTGTCATAATTGAACTGTTATAAATACACAGACGGTTTGTCTCTGAATTGTCGACAAAGCAGGACAGTGCAGCACAATTATTGTGATTTACTTACTCTGGTTTTACTGTAGTTAAGGACTCAGAAGAGTGACAGCTGTAGACGAATTTTTTTGCACTTGCCCGACCGAAGCGTCCTAAGACCAAAGTGCACCTTCCTGGTGCGATTTTGGACTTGTACCGGGCGGCCGGGCAATGGATTTGTCAGCCCCTGAACCTAGGTAGCTGGTGTCCCAATCAGGGGAGGAAACATTTGTCGATAATGGTTCGGAATATTATCTCCATTGTGCATGAAGTAAATTTCACGCACATGTTGCGGTGCGCATTTATCGAAAACGAAAGTAGAAAACATTACGGAAAATAGACTAAAAACGTACATTTTAGCAGGGGGCTAGTAAACATCACAAGTTGATGATTGATTCTGTTCATTGCATATAAAATATACTAGACAGCATTATTTTTAACTATGAATAATGGCATTTATACTGCACCGATCTTTTTTATACTTCCTTTTTTTCCCTCCAAATATTGGGACTCATACTTTCAGATTTGGGACGCACAGTTTTTTGGTTGAGCGAGTCCCAGGACGCATAGTTGAAAATTTGTAAAAAAATCACTGTACTCATCAACGGGCCTCCGTGGCCTAGTGGTTAAGAGCGCTGATTCTTGATCATTAGGTCTCTCACCGCTGTGGTTCGAGCCTCGCTCGGGTCACATGTGAGATGCCAAGTTCTGCAATGGAAGGTCAGGTGGTTTTTCTCCGGGTACTCCGGTTTTCGATATGAGTGAAATAATCTTGAAAGGGCCGTAAAACCAAAACCAAAAAAAAAAAAACCAAGCTACACATCAAGTATACGGAGGGCCGTGAGCTTCTCCTTTAAATTGGTCCCATCTCCGTATCACTTCAGGTGTTGGTGGGATGTAAAACTGAGCACACATAGAGGTACACATTATTTTTCTTATTTCTGCTCCAAGACCTGGGTTGTAGGTACCAAATGAGGTGGTTCTAACGAGTACCCACAACCCATGTTAGAAGTAGACATTACGAAAACACATTTGTGTGACATCGTGTTTTCTTCCATATCTCCAAAATGGCTACTTTTTCGATGAAAATTTGCGACATGTTTCTTATTTATACTTCAAAGGTTGGTTGTGGGTATTCGTTAGAACCACCTCATTGAGGTGGTTCTAACGAAATGAGGTGGTTCTAACGAGTACCCAAAACGAGTACCCAAAACCTATGTCTTTGAGCAGAGATGAACAAAATAATGTATACCCCTGTAAACCCCAGTTTTCTCTATATAAAGTGGGGTTAAGAGGGGAATTCTTTTCACGAACCTGTTAACATCATCATGTCAGACTAAGAAAAAACAAAAAAACTTTCATCAGAATCTTTATGGGAGATCTGAAAGAATAGTATGATATGAAAAAAATCAAAATCTGGTCCCATGGTGACAGAACAAATGACGTTCATTTTGCATTAGATATTTTTAAACTTGCAGCTAGGGAATTTGGTATTGGCTGACAGCAGATGGAATCCCTTCGCTCTGGGCTGATTCATTGATTTGGAATGTTACGTGACAGATCAATAGACACAAATAGTTCCAGGGTCTACAGGCATCTGAAAGGGCTGGCATTGGAAATGTAATAAATTCAGCTATAATCAAATAATTAGAGCTTCAGGATTTGTATAATGTAATTTTGGGAGGAAAACTGAGCATTTTTATTAATTTTGATGCATTTAGGGACTTAAATAGATGGAAACTGAAAGAATTTGAAAAGGCAAAAATATTTCCATTGTTAAAACTGGAGGTTCAGTAACAGGAAGATACACTGCCCCTTTTAGGTCATTTTTGAGCCAGTCAGTTTACCTATCCACACTTTGCCTGGGCAGGCTTATAAGTAAGCTGTTAACCAATACAGTGCACACTCTTTCGCCAGAAACTGACAACTGCCCTTCTTGAATCAACGGAAGGGAGAGGATGACAGTAGAAATATCTTTTATGTATAAGCCTGCTCAGGAAAAGTGTGGATAGGTAAACCGACTGGCTTAAAAATGACCTAAAACAGTGTTGGCTGGGACGTTAAACTCGAAAACAAACAAACACAGCCCAGTTTAAATAGTGTAGATACCAATCAAATATAGAAACCCCCATTCCGCATCCCAGGCTTCTCCAGACTTTCGGATCAGTCTTTGAATCAAGGACCCATCTCTGTATGACCTTGTTTGATTCGAGATTTAACATCCCCGTCAACACTGTATAGGTCATCTTGGAGACGTTGCTTCCAATTTTGTTGGACTTATACCAGAGACATGTCAAACCCTGTCACCCAATGAAACCCATACAGTTTATAAGCATGAACGGTCCGACTCGCACCGCTTTGCCTGGGCAAAGGCAAAGTGGTTTACTATCATTCGTTCGCAGTCGGTTTCAGCTATGTGTGGAGGCATCATGCAGCCCATCTGTTTCTTCAAGCCCCCATAGACGGTGGGCCCAATGACCTAAGCTGTTGGTGGGCTGTAAAAACTTCTTCAGAAGCCTATCTAATCTGTATTATTTTCTACACAGTTTGCACGGCCCCCGCCTATCTTGGCTTGAAGAAAAAGATGGGCTGCATGATTCTTCCACACAGAGCTGAAACAGACTGCACAGGAGTACTGGTAAACAGCTTAGAGGATCTGAGCCTGCCCAGGCAGTGGTTTGAGTTGGACTGCCCTTGCATATAAACCCTATTGATTTTTATTCGGCGACAGGGCTCGAGATGTCATTTCATAGTAGAAGTTTAACAAAATAGGAGGCAACGTCTCCAAAATGACATATTCAGTGTTGACAGGGATGTTAAACCTCAAATTAAACAAAAAAAAAACAGTGCTAAAACATAGATTTTTTTTTTTTTTACTAATATTTGTCACTTCTGACACCATGTTGGATGCCATTATTTAACATGGACATGTTTGCCTAATGTGAATGTGCAACAGTGTAGATCCTGATCAGATGGCTTCTGCAGAAACCATCTGATCAGGATCTACACTGTTTGGAAGTCATGAACAGCAGGATAAGGGTTGAAATGGCCTATCTGTATCCAGGGCAAATTGAGTCTAATCTTGAATTGCTTGCTGGAGAAAGAAACTATAAACACTCCTGCAAAATACTACCTTTTTCTAAATTTTCTCTATTTTGTTATCAGACTTTAATCTCTAAACTAAACATGGACTGTCAGAATGGGTATTTTATTACCCCTGCTTGCAAAAATCTGGAAACTCTCAAGAGGTTGCTGAAGCTAAGACCAATACAGATTACCTAAAACTGGGCTTTTAACTATACAGAGGAAAATAAAAGAAACAGGTTTGAGTGGGTGAGTGAGTGACTGAGTGAGTGAGTGTGTGAGCACGCGAGCAAGCACCTGAGTGGGTGAGTAGGTAAGTAAGCAAGTAATCTTGCAGGCACACAATACTGACTCAACTTTGATTCAACGTTGAAACAACGTTTTAAACGTTGTTTCAACGTTGATTCAATAGCAGGTAGATAAGTAAATAAGGTAAAGTAAGAATGTTTATAGGTTACTAAGAGGTTTTAGTAACGAGGAAAAATCACAAATAAATAAAAGAAAAAAAAAAAAAAAAAAAAAAGAAAAATGAATATTTTTTCCCATTTTGTACAGAATGGGATGTCCCATCCCACATACAGAAGGGGTGCATTTAAGAGTTGTAGGGGACCAGGCTGATTAGAATTTAATCATTGATAAAAATTGGTTGAAATTTAAGCAAAAAGTGAAGGCCCTGCTCAGGCGTCTTGTTCTGCAGTATCTGATACGGGTCTGCGCTGTTTGCAACGAGTGATAAGTTGTTTCCTTATTCCTTTTTCCTTAGTCCTTTGTCCTTATTCCAGATTTATTTTTTCAACCTGAATTTTTATAAAGGGTCATATCAGGAAAGGTTTATTTTTGGCCCCATCAAAATATGCTCCGGCTCCCACTTTACGTAAATATGCTCACAAAAAGTCTTGGTAAGATTTCAACTAGCATAGAATCGACTATTCAGTTATCATACAAAATATCAAACCAAAAATCGCCCGCCTATCTTGGCATGGAGAAATATATTGAGCTGAATGGTGCTTCCACGGAGAGCCGAAACTGACGACACACGAGAAAGCCGCTGTGGGTTCAAGCCTGGCTGGGGTCACATGTGAGATGCTAAGTTCTGCGTGGTTTTTCTCCGGGCACTCCGGTTTTTGCCAACCTCTGATTATCGCTTGGCTCAAATGAATAAGTGATGGCCCCCGCCCATAGGGGCTTGAAGAAATATATGGGCTGCATGATGCTTCCACGCAGAGCTGATTCTGGCCCGCACACTAGTGGTGGTAAACCGTTTAGAGGATCTAAACTTGTCCAGGAACCGCGGTGCGAGGCGTACCGTCCATGCTTATAAACCCTATTGGTTTCATTGGGCGACAGGGCTTGAGATGTCATTTCATCTCAATGTC
The DNA here is from genome assembly GCA_963580285.1 of Lucinisca nassula. NCBI lineage: Eukaryota > Metazoa > Mollusca > Bivalvia > Lucinida > Lucinidae > Lucinisca > Lucinisca nassula. The sequence continues at coordinate 121,774,848 of OY757025.1, read as the reverse complement.
GGGTAAAAGTCCCACAAAATTGGAAGCAACGTCTCCAAAATGACCTTTACAGTGTTGACGGGGACGTTAAACCTCAAATCAAACAAACAAAAACTGAATAAGTGAAATAATCTTGGAAGGGCTGTAAACCACAACCATTACGATAACACAGCCGTGACACATAGTGCTTTTTTTTCACATCACCAAAATGGCTACTTTTCTAATGAAAATCAATGATATTTTTCTTATTTATACTCCAAGCTGAGGTTGAGGGTGCTCGTTAGAACCGCCTCATTGAGGCACAAACTATGTCTTGGGGCAGAAATAAGGAAACTCATGTATACACCCGTAAACCCCAGTTTTCTCTATATAAAGTGGGGTTTAGGGGGGGGGGGGGTGGGGGGGGCATTCATTTCACAGACTTGTTCACCTGATGAAAACCAAAAAAAAATGAGCAGGCTGGTCAATGGAAACTAAATAATGTTCAACTCTGCTACAATCTGGAAAACTAATTATACTCTGCTTTTTCTAGAATTTTATCTCCTTCCTACAACCAGTGTACCTTTTTCTAGAATTTAATCAGATAGTCTGACATATTATCTGATTTATAGTCTTTTGCTAGGATCTGTTTGTTTTAATTGTTGGAGCTTGAAAGATCAAAGACACTCAAATTGAGGAAACCTGTGTCACATTTTGTTAGGAGTGTAAAGTGGATCATGGTAATACTTGCAATAAATAAAGAGAGTGTTTGTCTGAAACCATGTTGGCAAGAAAATCCTATTATTGTCCAATATACATAAACTTCTCACATTTTATGCCCTCATTTATAACCAAGATCCAGCTTTTGTTAGCCAGTGTTGTGGCGTTCCTGGTGTCATAGGAAAAAGAACCCTAAACCCCTATCCTGCTGTTCAAGACAACCTCTACCTTTGCTGACAGTGTAGATCTAGCTCAGATGGCTTCTGAAGAAGCCATCTGATCAGGATATACACTGCTTTTCTTGCACTTTGTGAAATGAACAAATATACAATCTAACCTGTATTAAGCAAGCACCAAAGGGATAATCAAAATGTGCTTGCTTAAGACAGGTGCTTGCTTAATACAGGTTAATTGCAATGCATGTTCCTTTTTCTGGAAGCTTAAAGTAGGTTACTTAATAGAGGTGGCCACGTTGACAGGTTTGTTCTGCATTATATCAAGTAATTTGATTGGTTGATAATCAGCAGTGGGAGTGGCTTAATTAATTTATGCTGCAGGCAAATGCATAAATTTATGACATTGCAAAAAGCTGAGTAGTAAAGATACTATCTTCCAAGCATTTGGTGACTTACTTCAACATAGTCACATATCAAGAAGTCATATTCATGGCAGCACATCACATCTTAGTGTATGAATTTTGCAACCAGCAAAGTCTCTGATCAGATCAGAGCTGATTAGTCTGATCAGAGTCTTTGCTAAGGTACCCCTTTAGGGGTTTCCTGCATACAATGAGTTAAACCCCCAACACAATCAATAAAAAAAACATTCACATGTTTACAGTCCATGTAATGGTCCTCAGTCACCTAGTGGGTACTCACTATTGTAGGTGAGTGAGTTTTAGTTTTACATCCCACCAACAGCTAAGGTCATACGGAGACGGGACCTTGGTTTAAAGACTCATCCGAAAGTCTGGAGAAGCCCGGGATCGATCCTGCGATCCCTGGTTTACAAGGCGAGTAGCGTATCCACTGCACCACGGAGGCTTCTGCTCAATATTGTGGGCATAAGGCTTGCGCAGTCATTTGTGAGATGCCAAGTTCTGCAGCTAAAGGTCAGGGGCCAGTTGTTCAAAGCATTGTTAGCTTAACGAGCTCGTTAGTGGTCATATTGTTAACTCTTTTATCAAGTACAATATTGTAAATTTTGGTATTTTTGCTGAAAAAATGTGAGCAGCTTTTGCAAATGCAAAAGCTGCTCACATTTTTTCAGCAAAAATTTCAGCATATTTACCATATTTAATGATCAAAGTTTTAATGATTCGTTAACTAACGACATTGTTAGTTTTGAACAACTGGCCCCAGGTGGTTTCTCTTGATGTTCCTGTTTTCACCTAACTCTGATTAACGATCAGCCTAAAATAAGTGAAGTAGTCTTGCAAGGTTAGTAAAACCAGAACTGTAACCAAAAACAAAAAAAAAAAAAAAAAACACATTGACTTATGACATTGCAAAAGCTGACTAGTAAAGATACCATCTTTCATGCATTTGGCCACTTTCTTAAAAGGAATATTGGACAGAGTCCCATTATAACTGCACCAATATATTGGAATTGCAGTAATTCAAAATGTTTTTGGTTGCTGAAAATGCCAGTTACAACCATGGAATCTGGTGGTTCTTGTTTTTGCTCACTGGCATGCAAGCTTACAGCCATGGAATCCAGTGCTAGCTGTGGAATCTTAGTGGTTCTTGTTTTGGGGACCTGGAAATGGATTCCTATTGGCTCTTCTTTAGGACCACTGGAATGCCAAGGAAAAGCCAAAGAAGCCCAGTGGGGTCTTGTTTAAGGCAACTGGAATGCTAGAGTGACATTATAGAATTCCAGAAGTTCTTGTTTTGGACCACTGGAATGCCACAGTGACCGCCATGGAATCCTATTGGTTCTTGTTTTTGGGCCACTGGAATGCAACAGTGACAGCCATGGAATCCAATTAGTTCTTGTTTTGGGGTATTGGAATGCCAGTGATAGTCACAGAATCATAGTGGTTCTAGTTCTGGGCCACTTGAATGCTAGTGACAGCCATGGAATCTTAGTGGTTCTTGTTTTGGGCCACTGGAATACCAAAGTGACTTCCATCAAATCCTAATGGTTCCTGTTTTGGGCCACTGGAATGTGAGTGATAGCCATGCATGGAATCCTAGTGGTTCTTGAGTTTGGCAAATGGAATAAAAGTGGTGAGCAAGCCTTGGATCCTAGTGGTTCTGGCTTTGAGCCACTGGAATATTATAGTGAGAGCCATGGAATCCTATTGGTTCTTGTTCTGGGCCACTGGAATGGCATAGTGACAGCCATGGAATCCTAGTCGTTGTTGGTAAGGCCCAATGGAATACGAGTGACCGCTATGGAATCTTATTGCTTCTTGTCTTGTGCCACTGGAATGCTAGTGGCAGACATAGTATCCTAGTGGTTCTTGTTTGATGGCCACTGGAATGCCAGTGATAGCATGAAATCCTAGTTGTTTGTTTTTGGGGGCCACTAGAATTCCATAATTAACATTAGTCATGAAGTCTTAGTGGTTCTTATTTAGGGTCACTAGAACACCTTTGTGACAGTCATGGAATCCTAGTGGATCTTGTTGGGTCATTGGAATGCCATTGTGGTTCTCATGGTTATTTCTTTGGGCCATGGGATGCCAGTCCAGCCATGGAATTCAAGCAGTTCTTGTGTAAGGCATGGAATCCTAGTGGTATGCCACAGTGACAGGCATAGAGTCCTAGTAGTTCTTGTTTTGTGTCATTAGAATGCCATGGTGACATTAATGGAAACCGAGTGGTTCTTGTTTTGTGTCATTGGAATGCCAGAGTGATAGCCATAGAATCTTAGTGGTTCTTTTTTGTGTAGTGATATCCATAGAATCCTTGTGGTTCTTGTTTTGTGTAGTGATTTCCATAGAATTCTTGTGGTTCTTGTTTTGTGTAGTGATATCCATAGAATCCTTGTGGTTCTTGTTTTGTGTAGTGATATCCATAGAATCCTTGTGGTTCTTGTTTTGTGTAGTGATATCCATAGAATCCTTGTGATTCTTTTTTGTGTAGTGATATACATAGAATCCTTGTGGTTCTTGTTTTGTGTAGTGATATCCATAGAGTCCTAGTGGTTCATGTTTTTGTTCACACTGGTGGCCATGGAATTCTAGTTCCCTTGTCTTGGGCCACTGGAATTGGAATTATTTCAGTTGTATACTGATGTCCTTCCAGAAGAGGGGGAGAGGGTGCATACATTGTTGCCTAAAAGTTCCCAAATAAGAGAACTTGATGAGACACTTCTGCAGTAGTATTTTGTTGTAAACATATGATATTAAGAGTTCCTGACAGTTTCAAGTGTCTAATAGGTCTGGGCCTTCAGACTTATGGCACATTTAACACAATGTTATTCAAGTAGACTTCATTTTAGATTTTAAGGTGTAGACTAAGAGTATTATACAACATGAAGTTTCCATGGTTCTGAAAGGAGAGCACATGAATAAGCATAAAAAAATGGAAAGAAAGACAAACTGAAATCATTTAGAGACGTTTTTAAAACATCACTGTAAACCCCACTTTATATAGAGGAAACTGGGGTTTACAGGGGTATGCATTAATTGCTTATTTCTGCTCCAAGACATAAGTTGTGGGTACCAGTTAGAGGCTCATTGAGGCTCCGTTCTAATGACCACCCACAACCTATGTTTGGAGCATAGTAATAAAAATATCACAAATTTTCATCAGAAAAATAACCACTTTTGAGCATGGAGCATAGGCATAATGGGGACAATACAGGGATGTGTTTTTGATCTTCTGTATAAAATAAAGGTATGTTGTGTGTACTCATTAGAATCACCTCATTGAGGTCATTCTATTGAGTACACACAAAATACATTTTCAAGATAAAATTAACCCTTGTCCTGCTAATCCCGGATATGCCTTATCTTTGAAACAATGTAGATCCAGATCAGATGGCTTCTGACGAAGCCATCTGATCAGGATCTACATTGTTTGCCATTCAGATTGTGAATGTGTTGCAATAATTTGCATCAAGCAATCTGATTGGTTGATAATCGGTAGTGGGTGTGGCATATATGAATATTCAGCAGAACAAGGGTTAGGAAAATTCTTCCTAAATTTAGAAGCCTCTGGGGAGTAGTGGTTAATTGATGCTACTCACCGTGTAAACCAGGGTCATGGATTCAATCCTGGGCTTCTTCAGACTTTAAACTGAGGTCCTATCTCTGTATGACCTTAGCTGTTGGTGGGATGTAAAACTCACACACTTCCTAAATTACTCCAAGTATAATACATTATTAATATCCAGTCATGGGATTTTTTTCCTGAGTGACTGGTAATTGAGCCATCAGTTTTCGAGCCACCAAAATTTCACTGTATAGTTTTATGTCCCCATCAACACTGTATTGGTCATTTTGGAGGCCTTGCTTCCAATGTTGTGGGACTTTGACCTGACATTGAGGTGAAATGATATCTCAAGCTCTCCAAGTCCAATGAAACAATAGAGTTTATAAATATGCATGAACTTTCCTTCTTACACCACTTTGCCTGGGCAGGCTTAGAAGTCCGTATGCAGTTTGCGGTCATTTTCACTACTGCATAGAAGCCCAATCTATTTCTCCAAGCCCCGGTAGGCAGGGGCTAGCTTTGGTAACTTAGTTCTGGTGACAGGCCTCCATGGCCATAATGTGTCAGACCGCTGGGTACTCGAACCCCACTTTTATATAGAAAAACTGGGGTTTACAGGGATAAACATTATTTTTCTTATTTCTGCTCTAAAATACAGTAAAACCTGTCTTAGTGGCCACCTCAATTAAGCAAGCAACCTGTGTTAAGCAAGCAAACATTCAGTTCCCGAAAAAGGAAAATACATTAAAATTCACCTGTGTTAAGCAAGCACCTGTCTTAAGCAAGCACTTTTTGAATATCCCATAGGTGGTTGCTTAATACAGGTTGGACTGTATAGATTGTGGGTACTCGTTAGAACCACCTAAACGAGGCCGTTCTAACATGTACCCACAATCTATATTTTGTGCAGAAACAAGAAAAATATGACAATTTTTCATCATAAAATCTTCATTTTTTTCGGCGAAAAAAATTACTATGTATTTGTATAGGCGTGTTTTCGTAATGGCTCGAAATAAGTGAAATTCTCTTGAACGATAAAACCAAAACCTGAAAAATAAGAACTTAGTTCTGAAAAAGATTGTCTCTGATACCCTTATGTTACACATAAATTCTTCAACTTGATAAATTTGGACAGTTCCATTTTCATATTATTTGCTATTAAGTTTACAAATAATCCTACGTTGTAGACCCTGATCAGATGTCGCTGTTTGCAGTGTCTGATCTAGGGTTACATTGCTTGTATGTTTACAAATATGTCCCATTTATGGAATACTAGACGTATACTTATAAATTACAGTTGTGTCTGAATTGAAATTGATTGTTTCCAAGTTTCCAAGTTTAATATAGATAAGTTTTCTAGATCTGCATACTAATTAGATGTCAGATTTTGATACCGTATTGATCCTAAGTATTGAGATGGATAGGCCTGAGCAAACAATGTAGACCCAGATCAGACTGCTCCTTCAGGAGCAGTCTGATCAGGGTCTACACTGTTTGCCATTCCGTCTGTACCTTTTTGCCTCCTTGCTGGATTGTGAAACAAATTTGTCAAAAATTTAGCAGAATTACTGCAAGTCTTTAAGGTGTGCAAATTTTTGGATTTTTATGGAAATTCCAAAATGCAAAATCAGTCGCCTGACCCTAAAAACAGTGCATGCTATTTCCATATTCTGTCCTAAAATTTACATTCCTGAAATTTGATATCGTATTCATGGTAATTAACATGCATGCTGTAATAAGTGTGCTCCAGTACGTTTTTTTGGGTAACACCAATTTAGATTGTTTAATGAAGGGGCTTACTCAGTGTTTTTGTTTGGTCCTTATGCCAACTTTGGACATAGCTGGTTCAACCAAAGTCAGCATAAGTAGCAAATGGTCGCACCTAACGCTGCACTTTATAGAGGATTTTTTGAAAAATTGTAAAATGAAATTTCTAGGTCTGTGCCCTCATTTTTAGCTCGGCTGATTTCGAAGAAAACGACGAGGTATTGTAATAGCTCTGGCATCGTCGTCGTGCAAAAACTTGGACATTTTGTCTGCTTCATCGGCATGCAAAAACTTGGACATTTTGTGTGTGTGTGTGTGTGTGAATTCGGGTTTAACGTCGCTTTCAACAATTTTTCAGTCATATCACGACGGTGTCTGGTTGCGACAGGGAGCTCAATGCTCACTTTTATAGTGCTGCCTCACTGAAGTATCATGTCCCAGACACATTACATGTTACCACACCCAGTCACATTATCCTGACACTGGGTCGACCAGTCCTAGCTCTACCCTGTAAATCTGAGTGCCAAGCGAGGAGCAGCTAGTACCATTTTTAAGGACTTTGGTGTGTCGCGGCCCGGGATCGAACCCGTGACCTCCCGTTCCCCGGACCGGACACTCTACCAACTGAGCTATCGGGGCTTGTGGACATTTTGTAATATCTCTGTCATTACTGAACATATTGTAGGGGTCAGCCTGCGGCTCCTTATAACCTTAATAATAAGAAAGAAGTGCAGTTGGCGGTCATAAGTAGGCATTAGATGTTTCACCGGAGATGCGTCATGTGACATTCTTTCACCAGGAAGATAAAGTATCGAGTGATCTATCAAGTGATCGATCAGAGTCTGCTGCTGATGATGATGATGTGATGATGGTGAGTGATCGGTGATGGAAGCTACTGTTGGTTGAGATACGTCAAACAACATTCATTTGCCAGGCTGATGATTAGAACTGAATTGTTACTGGTGACACGTCAAACGACATTCATATACCAGGATGATGATGATGGTGATGATTGGTGAATGAGGATAATTGGTGAATGATGATGATAATAATGATGATGATGATTGATGGATGATGAATGATGATGATGATGACTGGTGGTGATCGATGACGACTGATGATGGGTGATCACAGGCTGTCAAGATCAATTTGTACACCAAAAAGACATTCACCTAGTGACCTCATTCTGTGATTCACCAAACGTACCACGAAAACGCATGACGACAGAAACTTCGACTCAGAACAAGCCAACTACGACGGTTACGATAATTTTACCTGTTTGACTGATTAATCTATTACCGACAGTGATAGAAAGTCCTAATGACGACTGGTGACACGACTCGAACAAGGAGTAAACTTGACAGAAATTTTGACATCTTTTCGCGAACTTTTCCTTGTGCTTTTAGTACTAGCTGCATGGACAGAGCCGAGTTGAACTGAATGAACAGAATGACTGCGCAGGCGTCCTTATGTTTATGGCTCTTCCAATGGCTGTTCCGCGAACTTGACGCGCTTGCGGCAATGCGCTAGAATGAGCGACTAAGCTTGCGAATTCTATGATTTCGTCAAAGATAGATTAATCAGATGAAAGTTTGTTTCTATTACAGATAGTCTCTAACAGAAAATAAGAATAACTTTTCAGTTTTAGGTGTATTGATCGGGGGAATCTTAGTCCACCCGACCCGAGAATTGCCGGCTCTATGCAAATTAGCCACGATTTCAACCCAAACCGCCAAGATCTCCACCAAATCCGCACAACGCTATCGGTCCGGGCCCATATATAAAGAAGATCGTATCCTTTCTCTGGCATTCTGTGCGCTGATCCTCTGAGAAGCAGCAGAAGCCGCATTATATAATTCACCAAGTTTTCATCGTGTAGATACTGACAGTTGAAGAAGTAAGGATGGAGGCTGATGTCTGGTTACAGTTACAGTTATGAAGAGTTCTTGGTTTGAATTTACAATTTGCTGTTGATTTAATATTGTTTTGTTGAATTTCCAAATGTCTTAGACTTGCAGGCTCGTTCCAGTACCCCATTCGACGACAGCGACCTTGTGACCTTGGTGCTATTTATAGATACATGTATACAGTACAAAGGGTTTCCCTCAGCAATGCAGGAATGAGTCTGTGCTATTTTTAGATACGTCAGCCAAGATACCGTATTTACAGCCTTGAAAGGAAAGAGCCTGGGAGAACTAAAGATAATGTTTTCTTTTTCTTATTACTGTTAGAGTTTAACTTTTTGGATTTACTTCGACGCTTAACTTGGTTTTATTTTCTTAAACCAAGTAATAGCTTTGCTAATATTGCATCAGATATTAGATTACTTATGCATTAATGATTTTTCATTAAATCTGAAGTTCTTAATTGGCTATTAAGCATTTCTTAATTAAAGTTTAACATTCCGGAACATGCACCAGTTATGCTGATGCTCTCTGGAGAAGTGTTAGTTATGCTAGCACCTTAAGTCTATATACAAGTCATGCTAAAGTTCTTGAATAATTAATTACGTTAATTTGCATAGTTAACGGACCGTTAATTAGGGCGTATGCATCAGTTATGCTGTGCCTGCCCTTGTCTAAATTTCAATGAGTAATATTACATTTTAATAAGACATATGCCGCTGTCCATGATGTAAAGGGGAGATAACTGTTCTTTATTGTTGGGTCATGCCCTTCACTTAGGATCAGTTTGTCTCACTGATGTGACCTTGACCTTAATTCCTATGACCTGAGATGACCTTAACCTAGATACAGACTATCCTGGTAGAGAAAGAGGGTACCAGTGAGAGATACCGTAGCTAATCTATGAGAGGGTTACAGTACAGATCTAACGAGAGAGAGACAAGATTGCCTTTTGACATTAAGTGTTTTATACTAGATTATACTATATTTTATTCAGCAGAAATCTGCCTTAGTTGTCCTTCCTCCTCTTCAGTCTCTCCAATTTTAAAGTAGCTTAATTAATTACACTCTATGTGAGAGGTCTATTTAATGCCATAAGTTTTAAGGGTGTGTCGCTCCGCCTGTCCGTCGGCCAATGCGTATGTCCGGTCTTGCTTGGTTGAAAGCGGCCAGGGTTCAGTGACCTTGACCCCTTTGACCCTGCATATTAAATGGTGTCAGAAAGGTGGGATTCATCAAGCTTGTATGACAGAGAAGACACAGAACAGTATCGTAAAGACACAGTCTAGGTACAGGCTAACAGATGTGGCGAAGACACAGGCAAAGTATGGATCCAGTGATGCGGACCCAAAGAAGGTATTAAGGTGGAGTGACACACATTGGCACATGTTTGATAAATATAACAAGGCATTATTCAAAAAAAAAATGTATTTCAGATAAAATGGGCAAAAGAAAGAATTTAAAAAGGAGAGACACTGAGGTTGAGGGAGACGGCAGTGGCAGTGATGTAACTTTAAGTGTAGTTGAGAATGAGAGGGACAGTGGGGATGAGTCTGATGCAATTATTAGGGAAGGGGCGAACACGCGTAGGGAAACCGTGAATTTTGAGCCGCCTATGGTGCAACGCGAAAACATTTTTAGGCAGAATGGAGACCCGGAGGTTGACCTTAGACATGAAGGTATAGACATAGACCAGGATGAGCAAGCTGAAGGAGATGCAGCTAGATCCAGGGTAAGAGAAAATAATGATGTTACCACGGCAATGAAGGAAATGACGCAGGCCTTGGTAAAAACAATTAGGGAATCAAACAGGGCCATAAGTCAGAATATAACCCATGTTTTAGAGGAAGTGCAGCGCAGACCACATGCCGTGCAGGCTCCTGTACAGTGTAGGGCTGGTAGAAATGAACAAGCTCGTAGGCCAGGCCCTAATGTAAGGCGTCCTCTTTATAGTAGAAGTGAATTTTCAGATACTGAAGAAGATGACGGTATGTATCAATCTTCTAGATATCCGCAAAATGTGGATCCTGTACAGCAAAGGGAGACAACCAAGTTACCGATATTTACAGGTAAGGAGCAGTGGAACGTCTGGTTTAACAGGTTCACTGAGGTGGCAGATAGAAGGGGCTGGAGTAATGAGGATCGTCTAGATGAGATCTTGCCTAGGTTGCAGGGTGCTGCGGGTGAGTTTGTGTTTGGACAACTGAGACGTGAAGTACGGAGTAATTATTCCCAACTAGTCTCAGAATTGAACAGTAGGTTTAGGGTGGTCGTAACTAAAAAAACATATGGGGCTCAGTTTAGTCATCGTGACCAGAAGGTTAGTGAGACAGTGGAGGAATACGCTGCTGAACTTAAAAGGTTGTATGATAAGGCACATGCAAATAGGGATGAGGTGACAAGAAGGGAGGATTTGCTGAGGCGTTTTCTAGATGGCCTACATGACGAAAAGGCCCGGTTTCAGGTTGAGTATGTTAAGGAGCCTAAGGACATAGACGAGGCCGTATATCAAGTAGTAGATTTTCAGGAAACCCGCAGACGTCCATTGATGGGTGATTATAATAGTGAGAAGAAAGGTAAGAGACATGCTCGCTCAGTAAGTTTTGCCACAGCCGAGGACGAGGACAGTGATGACGAGAGTGAGGAGACCGAGGACCGGACTAGGAAGGTGAAGCGGAAACGGCATAGCCGTGTACGCAGAACTGGGAACAGTCAGTCCTCTAACTCGGGGAAACCAGCCTCAGGTAATTTGTCTGATAAACCTGGACAGGAGCAGAAATCTACTGGTGATGGGCAACTTGAGAAAACACTCAAGGCTCTTCAAGATAAAATTGTAAGTTTAGAGAAACAGCTGCAACAACAGAGGGGTAACAGTGCTAGGAGTCCTAGCAACCCAAATGTCGTCTGTTTTACCTGCTCTGAGGTGGGTCATTTTTCCAGGAACTGTCCACAGAAGGGGCTAGGTAGAAGAAACAGTCCATATTATGGTCAACAGGGTAATGGTGCTCAGGGTGGTTATCAAAGGCGTGGTTCTTCCTATTTTCAAAATGACGGGTATCAAGGGACCTTCCAGGGGGTAGGACAGAGCTCCTCTCAACCGTTAAACTAGAATGGGTCGGTTCTGATGGCCATGAAACGACCCTTGTTTATGACAAGAAAGGCCAAAATTTTCAGAAAAAGAAATTTCGTACGACTCTACCAAGTAGTGTGGGTGCTTACATTGATGCCACAGTGGGAGGGGTACCCTTGTATTTCACCATTGACACTGGGGCTTCTCAGACCATTTTGAGCACAAGGATTTATGAGAGGATTCCAGCTAATCTCAGACCCAAGCTGAATGAGTCATCCAACAATATCACATGTGCAGGTGGTACTATACTAAAAGAGCATGGAAAGGCCATATTTGACTTGCAACTTGGAAGTCTTAGGTTAACAAAAGAGTTGATTGTGGCTGATATAGGGGATGAAGGGTTGCTTGGTGCAGATATAATGCAGGAAGATAAAGAGGGCCCTGGGGATCTTATCCTTAGTAGGGGCATCTTAAGATTAAGGGGAATGGACATTGAGATTTTAAGGGTAGGAAAGGATTGTAGGGTAAGGAAAGTCACAGCCGCAGACCACTACACTGTGCCAGGATACTGCGAGCAGGTAATTGATGTATTCATAGAGCGTTTCCCAGAGGATGATTATGCCAGAAACAAAGATGTGCTTGTGGAGGCTTGTGATGGATTCAATACCAGGTATCCACTTGTAATGGCTAGTTCTGTGGTTGACATGGATTCTGGTCCTACTCAAAAGGTAAGACTTTTAAACCCCTCTAGTGATCCGGTGTCAGTCTATCAAGACAGTGTGATAGGAACTGCAGAAAGGTATGATGACTTGCATTTGATTATCCAGTCAGAAGACCCGTCACAGACAGAAAATAACAATGCGGTTCGGCGAGTACAGCTCATGAACACGAGTAAAGAGAATGAGATATCTAGGGTGGCTGTACATTCTACTCAAAGTAAGTTACCACAGCATTTGGAGGATCTGTGCAGTCAAGCCTGTCATGATAGGACTGAGCAAGAAAGGGAGATAATAACTGATCTCCTTATTAAACATGAAAATGTCTTTTCACGTCATGAGTTTGATCTAGGTAGGACATCGCCCTCACTTGGTGTTCACATAATTGATACTGGGAATGCGAAACCGGTCCGTTGTCCGCCTAGACGTGTGCCCTTGGCATTTGCTGATGAGGAGCGCAAAGTGATTGAAACCATGGAAAAACAGGGTATCATACGTAAGTCACGCAGCTGCTGGAGTAGTCCATTAGTCCTGGTGAGAAAGAAAGACGGCAAGGTGAGACCATGTGTTGATTACAGGGCCGTAAACAAGGTAACACAAATGGACAATTTTCCCATCCCGAGGACAAGGGACTGTCTTGACGCAGTGGCAGGTGCGAGCGTGTTTTCAACTTTCGATGTCACGAGTTTGTATCATCAGGTCCCCGTCCGCGAAATTGATGTCCCTAAAACTGCATTCATTACTAAGTATGGTTTATATGAACATTGCACCATGCCTATGGGAATGAAAAATTCGAGTGCAACATTTCAAAGAATTGTGGAAGCTGTCTTGCATGGGCTCAACTGGTTGACATGTCTTATCTATCTTGATGACATAGTAGTATTTGCCAGAACATTTCAGGAACATGCAGACCGAGTTGATGCTGTGCTTAGCCGTATAGAAGCAGCTGGATTAAAACTCAAACCCAACAAGTGTCATTTGTTTCAAAGAGAGGTGCATTTTCTTGGACACATCATCTCTGGATCAGGTGTTCTTCCTAGTCCTGACAATGTGGCCAAAATTATGCAGTTTGCAGCCCCCAAAAATGCAACACAGGCCCGTGCACTGATTGGCCTGGGTAGTTATTATCGCCGCCATATCAAAGGCTATAGCAGCATGATGAAGCCAATTATAGATTTAACCAAGAAAGGTAAGGAATTTCGGTGGACAAAACAGTGTGATGAGGCCTTGGAGAAGCTCAAAGAAGCACTGGTAAGTCCTCCCATTATGGCATATCCTCTGGACAAGGGAGAATATTTCTTAGACTGTGACGCTAGTGATTACGCCATAGGTGGTGTGCTCAGCCAGATTCAAGGGGGTGAAGAAAAGGTAATATCTTATGGAAGCAAGATGCTGAATAAGGCAGAAAGAAACTACTGTGTAACAGATAAAGAATTATTAGCTGTCCGCTATTTCATAGAATACTATAGACAGTATCTTCTGGGTAGAAAGTTTACAGTACGAACTGACCACAGAGCTTTGTCATTTTTGTTTTCCTTTAAAGAACCTAGAGGTAGGTTGGCACGGTATTTGGAGATTCTATCAGCTTATGACTTTGTCATTGAGTATCGAAGGGCAGGTGGTCATGCAAATGCGGATGGAATGTCCAGGTGTGTGAGCCCTTGGGATTGTCAGTGTAATGAGATAGATATGTTGGAGCCACTTAAATGTTGGCCTTGTAAAAAGTGTGAAAAGAGGGCACTAGATATGAAAAGTTCTCTGCTGATGGGGTGTTTAATGAAAAGAAATGAGACAAGATACCAACCGATAGATGGGGGTGAGTATAACCAGAGTGTTAATCAGGTGACATGCACTGTAGAGTCCATGGGCCCTATTAGTAATGGACTAAGTGACGAGTCAAAGGTAGGAAAGCTCGATGTCACACCTGATGTACAATGTGTTGAGGGTCATGATGTTGTTGGAGAAGGGGTAAAATCCAGCACCATGTCCGAAACGCATTTTTTATTGGAGTCAGAACAAGAAGTAAGTAGTCCCGTAAACATTGAAGAGATTAGTCCCCATGTAGGGATTGAAGACCCTCGGAGGTTGGTAAGTACGGGCATTGATACAGTAGAGACAAAGAGGGATTTGCCGAGGAGTAGCACTGATGGAAAAGGGGGTATCACAGAGAATGGTAAGCAATCAAAGGAAAATTTAAGGGCTGTAGATACAAGGTCAAAGGATCAACCTGGTGATGGTCAGAGTGGAAAAGCTGAAGGGGGTGAGGCAGGGAGCAATGCTGAAACCCAATCTATTCCACCATACAAGGTAATCCTAAGTAATTATACAGCCGAGGACTTGGAATCAAGGCAGAAAGACGATCCTGATATTTCATTTGTGTATAGTCACATGTTGAAGGGCCATAAAAGACCAAGCAATTCAGAATCAGTTAATAAGAGCCCAGCAGCGCGCCATTATTGGGTGATATGGGATTCTCTCAGTATGCACCATGGTTTGGTTTACAAAGAATGTTTACAGAAAAATGGGTTGGGAAAGTATTATCAACTGCTGGTTCCCAGGTCCTTAAAAGGGGAAGTGTTTCAAGAAGTACATAGTGGAAAGTTGGGTGGGCACTTTGGGTGCAGGAAAACTTATGAAAAGGTCAAGATGAAATATTACTGGTATGAGATGAAAGATGATGTTACCAACTGGGTATTGGCTTGTGATATTTGTGCCGCTGACAAGATCCCTTTTAAGAAGCCCAAGGCACCCCTGGGAAGCCTTAGGGTAGGCGCAACACTTGCTACCCTATCAACTGATATGATTGGTCCATTTCCTGTCACTCCCAGAAATAACAGATATGTGTTAATTGTAACAGATAGCTTCACAAAATGGGTGGAAATTTTTGCAGTCCCAGATTCTACGGCTGTCACGACAGCCAATGTTATCTTAAATGAGGTTATCTCTAGATATGGTGCTCCATTGTCTATTCATAGTGATCTTGGAAGCAACTATGAAAGCCAGATTTTTCAAGAGTTGTGCAAGTTAATGGAAGTGAGAAAGACCCGAACTTCAGTTAGGAACCCAAAAGGGAACGGTCAAGCAGAAAAATTTAACAAGACTTTAATACGCATGATTAAGGCATACCTAAAAGGGGAACAAGAGAACTGGGACTTAAATCTTGGTTGTTTGGCCGCAGCATTTCGAAGTACACCTAGTGCATCAACTAAGTTTACTCCGAACATGCTTATGTTAGGCAGGGAGGTACGTATTCCAGCAGAACTCACAAGTGGAGGTCTTAGCAGTGACACCCATCACATTACTTCGTATGGTGAGTATGTCAGCTGGTTACGAAAACGTATGGAGGCAGCTCACGACATAGCACGCGGACATCTTGAGAACGCGTCGAAGCGACACAAATACGCATATGACACTAAGATTGAACATCTGCGCTACGAACAAGGTGAATGTGTATGGTATCTGCATGAGAGGCGATTGCCCGGGGTTAGTCCTAAGCTTCAGCACATTTATGTTCTCTGTGTGGTGTTAAAAAGACTCAATGATGTGAACTATTTGATAAAACTTGAAGAGGGGGGTAGTCGTGTGGTACACCATGATAAGTTAAAGAAGTATGAGGGGAAAAATAGACCAAAATGGGTGGATAGAGCAATCCGTAGTTACAAACGAAGTAATTAGGTCAAAAGGTCAAAGGTCAAGGTCAAAACTATCTAGACACAGATACTTAGGATATGTTACAATTGTCTTTCAGCCATGGCCTCCAAGATGCTTGAGATAGCCAAGAAGAATGGTAGAGCCTACAGGTGTACGCCCTGTGGCTATGTGGGGAGAAAGAACCGAGTTGAGGACCATTATTATAAGAAGCACGTGACTGAATATGAGGTGCCATTTTTGTGTGTCGGGTGTGATTTCAGGACAGGGGACAACAGCAAGTTTGTGAAGCACCAGGAGGCGCCAGGGCACAGAGAGAAAGTAGACACCATCCAGGACCTTGTGGCCCTGCAAGTTTCTGCCACCCCGAGATACGTGATTTTGGGACAGGACATAGTGAAACTGAGTAGGGAGGAGAGCAACAGGCACTGGCTGAACATCGGAGTTGAGTCTATAGGAGCGGAGACACCCGGAAGTGTTGAGGACATCCTGCCTCAGCTTCTGGAGCAGGTGCCAATGGAGCTGACGCCCCAGAGATCAGAAGACATGGGGGCAGTGACAGAAGAAAAGGGGGCAGTGACAGAAGACAAGAGCATCCAGACAGATATGGACATTGATTTTATGAGGAGAATGGAAGCCAGCATAGCACAGCTATACAACAACACTTGCGAGTCGCTAACCAGCTCATTCAACTTCATTGAGGGCCAGAGGAAAGTGAATGAGAGGCAGGAGAAATTAATAGAAAGATTAGAGAAGAGGTTAAATTACTATGACGAAAAGGAGAAGAAAGAGGAAAGAGACAGGCAAGAACGGAGGCGGAGAGAAGACAGAGAGAGGGAAGACAGAAGGAGGAGGGACAGAAGCAGAGAAAGAAAATAAATAAAATTAAGTGAAAAGTGTTGTGCACTTTGGCCTGTGTGTCAGCAATGGTTAAGTCCACTCTATAAGGAGCACAAAAGAGTAGTGGTTAAGCGCCTGAATCATGATCTGGTTACGGGTTCCAGACCCGTGCCCTGTATCTCATGCTCTGCCCATGTACAAGGCACCATCCATGTTGCAAGTACTGGTTGCTACCCAGGAAATACAGAATCAGAATGTTGCGGGTGATACTTCATATGACATTCATTCACTAGGAAGATTATTTCTGATGGTACATGTCGCCATCTATAAGTCAGTAGAATTGTTGGCATGGACTATCTAAAATGTTTGTGAGGGACCATCAAACATTTTAAAAGGGGGTAGTTGTAGGGGTCAGCCTGCGGCTCCTTATAACCTTAATAATAAGAAAGAAGTGCAGTTGGCGGTCATAAGTAGGCATTAGATGTTTCACCGGAGATGCGTCATGTGACATTCTTTCACCAGGAAGATAAAGTATCGAGTGATCTATCAAGTGATCGATCAGAGTCTGCTGCTGATGATGATGATGTGATGATGGTGAGTGATCGGTGATGGAAGCTACTGTTGGTTGAGATACGTCAAACAACATTCATTTGCCAGGCTGATGATTAGAACTGAATTGTTACTGGTGACACGTCAAACGACATTCATATACCAGGATGATGATGATGGTGATGATTGGTGAATGAGGATAATTGGTGAATGATGATGATAATAATGATGATGATGATTGATGGATGATGAATGATGATGATGATGACTGGTGGTGATCGATGACGACTGATGATGGGTGATCACAGGCTGTCAAGATCAATTTGTACACCAAAAAGACATTCACCTAGTGACCTCATTCTGTGATTCACCAAACGTACCACGAAAACGCATGACGACAGAAACTTCGACTCAGAACAAGCCAACTACGACGGTTACGATAATTTTACCTGTTTGACTGATTAATCTATTACCGACAGTGATAGAAAGTCCTAATGACGACTGGTGACACGACTCGAACAAGGAGTAAACTTGACAGAAATTTTGACATCTTTTCGCGAACTTTTCCTTGTGCTTTTAGTACTAGCTGCATGGACAGAGCCGAGTTGAACCGAATGAACAGAATGACTGCGCAGGCGTCCTTATGTTTATGGCTCTTCCAATGGCTGTTCCGCGAACTTGACGCGCTTGCGGCAATGCGCTAGAATGAGCGACTAAGCTTGCGAATTCTATGATTTCGTCAAAGATAGATTAATCAGATGAAAGTTTGTTTCTATTACAGATAGTCTCTAACAGAAAATAAGAATAACTTTTCAGTTTTAGGTGTATTGATCGGGGGAATCTTAGTCCACCCGACCCGAGAATTGCCGGCTCTATGCAAATTAGCCACGATTTCAACCCAAACCGCCAAGATCTCCACCAAATCCGCACAACGCTATCGGTCCGGGCCCATATATAAAGAAGATCGTATCCTTTCTCTGGCATTCTGTGCGCTGATCCTCTGAGAAGCAGCAGAAGCCGCATTATATAATTCACCAAGTTTTCATTGTGTAGATACTGACAGTTGAAGAAGTAAGGATGGAGGCTGATGTCTGGTTACAGTTACAGTTATGAAGAGTTCTTGGTTTGAATTTACAATTTGCTGTTGATTTAATATTGTTTTGTTGAATTTCCAAATGTCTTAGACTTGCAGGCTCGTTCCAGTACCCCATTCGACGACAGCGACCTTGTGACCTTGGTGCTATTTATAGATACATGTATACAGTACAAAGGGTTTCCCTCAGCAATGCAGGAATGAGTCTGTGCTATTTTTAGATACGTCAGCCAAGATACCGTATTTACAGCCTTGAAAGGAAAGAGCCTGGGAGAACTAAAGATAATGTTTTCTTTTTCTTATTACTGTTAGAGTTTAACTTTTTGGATTTACTTCTACGCTTAACTTGGTTTTATTTTCTTAAACCAAGTAATAGCTTTGCTAATATTGCATCAGATATTAGATTACTTATGCATTAATGATTTTTCATTAAATCTGAAGTTCTTAATTGGCTATTAAGCATTTCTTAATTAAAGTTTAACATTCCGGAACATGCACCAGTTATGCTGATGCTCTCTGGAGAAGTGTTAGTTATGCTAGCACCTTAAGTCTATATACAAGTCATGCTAAAGTTCTTGAATAATTAATTACGTTAATTTGCATAGTTAACGGACCGTTAATTAGGGCGTATGCATCAGTTATGCTGTGCCTGCCCTTGTCTAAATTTCAATGAGTAATATTACATTTTAATAAGACATATGCCGCTGTCCATGATGTAAAGGGGAGATAACTGTTCTTTATTGTTGGGTCATGCCCTTCACTTAGGATCAGTTTGTCTCACTGATGTGACCTTGACCTTAATTCCTATGACCTGAGATGACCTTAACCTAGATACAGACTATCCTGGTAGAGAAAGAGGGTACCAGTGAGAGATACCGTAGCTAATCTATGAGAGGGTTACAGTACAGATCTAACGAGAGAGAGACAAGATTGCCTTTTGACATTAAGTGTTTTATACTAGATTATACTATATTTTATTCAGCAGAAATCTGCCTTAGTTGTCCTTCCTCCTCTTCAGTCTCTCCAATTTTAAAGTAGCTTAATTAATTACACTCTATGTGAGAGGTCTATTTAATGCCATAAGTTTTAAGGGTGTGTCGCTCCGCCTGTCCGTCGGCCAATGCGTATGTCCGGTCTTGCTTGGTTGAAAGCGGCCAGGGTTCAGTGACCTTGACCCCTTTGACCCTGCAATATTTACTTGAAACTCGGACTAGTTGTTCATTGTGAAAAGGGGATGCAGCCCAGCGTTGGCACCCGCATGCGGTGCTCTTGTTTGAGTAGAGTGCCAACTGCAACGGGAACCAGCAGAGGCTAAGGTAAACCTGAGGGCAGTCTCACAAGAGCCATGACTGGTTGTAGACATGTAGAATAGATTTTAACCCATACCCTACTGTTCATGACAACCCCTACCATTGCAAACAGTGAAGATCCAGACCAGATGGCTTCTTCAGAAAATGCAACTGAATAAACCTTAACCCTGATTGGAATGAACATGACAACACCTACCTTTCCAGTGTAGATCCTGATCAGATGGCTTCTGAAGAAGCCATCTGATCAGGATCTACACTGTTTGTCAAGTAGTTTGAGAATTGAACAAATACATTAAATCAAGTAATTTGATTGGTTGATAATTAGCAACGGGTGTGGCTATATTAATTTATTCAGCAGGATAAGGATTAAGGTGACAACATGTAAGAATTTGTACGGCTTACCAAATTGAGGCTTAACATCCCTGTCAACACTAATGAGGTCATTTTTCAGATGTTGCTTTGAACTTTGTGGGACTTTTACCCCAACAATGAGATGAAATGACATCTCAAGCCCTGCTCCCCAATGCAATATGCATGGATGGTCTGACTAGCATCACTTTGCCTGTGCGGGCGTAGACCTTCTGGGCAGTTTATCAGTATTCTTGTGTAGTCAGTTTTAGCCCGTGAGGTCAAGCCATTTCTCCCAAGCCCGATGGGCGTGGACCTATAAAGCCTTAATATGCCAAGGAAAATTATGTAGCTGTTAACAATGTATGTATATTTTTTTTTTCCTTATTTTTCATTGTTTGTTTGATCTGAGGTTTAACATCCCTGTCAACACTGTAAAGGTCATTTTGGAGACGTTGCTTCCAATTTTGTGGGACTTTTACCCGACATTAGGATGAAATGACATCCCAAGCCCTGCTGCCCAATGAAACCAATAGGGTCTATAAGCATGGACGGGCCGACTCGCACCACTTTGCCTGGGCAGGCTTATATCCTCCAAGTGGTTTACCAGTACTCGTGTGCAGGTCGGTTTCAGCTCTGCGTGGAAGCATCATGCAGCCCATTTATTTCTTCAAGCCCCGATGGGCGGGGGCCATCTTATTTTTCATAGATAAAAGGTTTGACATTATGTTCCTAGCAGAGGACTCACATGCCTTCAAACTTCATTTTCTGTAAATAAAAATACAAATTGAAAATGTTGGGCCCCAGCCTGTTGGGGCCATGAGAAAGAGATTGTGCTGCATGGTGCTTCCACTCAGAGCTGAAACTACAGCACATGAGTACTGGTAAACCACTTAGAAGGACTAAGCCTGCCCAGGCAAAGTGGTGTGAGTTGGACCATCCAATGCATGTAAGCCCTATTGGTTTCATTGGGCAGCAGGACTAGAGAAGTCATTTCATCTCAGTCTTGGGTAAAAGTCCCACAAAATTGGAAGCAATGTCTCCAAAATGACCTATACAGTGTTGAAGGGGATATTAAATCTCAATTTGAACAATTAAAACAAACTGAAAACATCATCTGATTGGCTCTTTGAGGGTTAAAAACACCCATTCTGTATATTTTTCAGGGCCGATCACGTGACCCACGACGTAGAGCTACAGTTGTAACATATAACCCTCAGGTCAGTCGATCAGTCGAGTATGATGGTACGATGTCAGAAGTAGATGCTCCAACATTCCATCGAGGAGGTTTTGTAAGATCAAGTCTTCCAGCAGCTCGGAGTCCTCAGGCAACCCTTGACAAGCCTTTGGGTAAGTCAGATCAAACGCTTACTGAATGTGGGGATGCAGTTTGGCAGGTGATCCCTAATTCCGAAGATGCTGATCCCCCAAACACTACTGTTCAAAATGGGCAAGGAGTGACAGAAATAGTAAAGATATGCTGTTCCTTTGCAAACCGTGTAGATCCAGATCAGATTGCTTCAGTAGAAGCAAACTGTGCAGGCTCAGATCAGATGCTGCAGAACATAGCAACTTATCAGGTCCTTACTGTTTGTAAAGCATTCAGCCATTTCCTAAATAAATTCCGAAAAATGACTGTACCTGACATCACATGACTTCCTAAACATCCATTCATAGAAGTAGAGGCAATGATCAGGAATCATTACAATCAAGCCATAGCTCCCATCAGAGACACCAAAGGGAAAGTAAGACAAACATGCAACAACCGACCTAATGGAAACACCAACAGCGGAAAGCCAAAAGGACAATTACTTTCCCACAAAATGGCCAATAGGCTATCCAAAATAAAATAACACAAGCGACACAAACACCTAAAGGCAAACCATAACAAAAATTAATCGCGACAGAAGAACCGCCTTGGAACGGTCAAGGGAAAGGAATTCCACTGAGGGGCTTAAATTGATTTTACGTGGCCACAATCCTCGCCCTTATTTCCATCGCAATTTTAGACAAATAATTTGTTCAGTCCGCATAAAGGCCTCCTAACTCATCAGTGCAACATCTCCGTGAACACAAATAATCAAACAACCACAGAGATGAAACAACGGTAAGGACTCAACAGCAAGAAACCACTGAAATGCTGGAGCAAAAGAAAACCAACAGTTAGACTCAAATGGGCCCGACCAGAGACAGAGTATCAGGCATCAGCCAACATTACCTTGAATTAGATCTCTCTCTAATTCTCAATAAGCCTTTACACAGGAACCATCATAGAATCTGAGGCCTGACCCACCGGTGTGCAATTAAAGAGGGAAGCAAAGTTGTCAACCATGATTGGGTTAACTACCATGCATGCAGTCTGTCGTATAACATTTATGTTGTACCCAATCTTTTTATATCGAAGAATGATTTATGAAATTTGGTGCTGAAGTCATTGCGGTTATAAATTATTCTGAATTTGTATACTAAGTCACCATATCCCGATAGACCTTGTTGCAGAAGAGATTTTAATGTCCAATGTTGAATTTTGAAATTAAATCAGAATGGCATCTATAAAATTTTGAAATGGCTTTGCGTAGTTTATGGTACCGATAACCCTGATTAAGAAGTTTAGCCGTTAACAATTTATTACGAGTGTTGAAGTCAGTTACATGACTACACTCTCTGGCAAATCGAATTAATTGCGAAATATAAACGCCATACCAGGAACATCGCCATCCAAAAAAGGAAAATTTACAATCTCAAAATCAAAATCATCGCATTTATCATAAATTTTTGCATGAAACAAACCCATCTGTACAGTAGAACTTCGATGGCTTGAACACCGATGGCTCGTTTACCATGGCTGAGTCGAACCCATTCTTGAGCTCCTAGCGAAATCCTCTACATAAGAAATAGTGGGGGATAATTAAGAAGATTTTAGTCTTTTATCCTGCAAATGTATGCTGTGTGTACTCATTAGAATCGCCTCAATGAGGCGATTCTAATGAGTACACACAGCATACATATTCATTATAGAACACCGAAAAGATGTCTAAAAGTATCTCGTTATGCATCCTGACAGTAATCTCAGTGGCTCTAACTACCCCAGTCTGGAACAGATTTTCGAGGTCCCAAAGGTGTTCGAGCACTTGAAGTTGGACTGTAGGTACACTGGATATTCATTTCACAAATTTGTAGGAATTTATTATATCCAGTAATCTGATTTGTTGAAAGTCAGAAATAGGTGTGGCTAAGTAGAGGATCAAACACGAGTGGTCATTTCATATGAAATGACCATGAGTGTAAGTATGAAATGACCATGAGTGTAAGATTCTGTTTATCATATGACCACTTTAATTTGGATTTTATCACCTTTAAATTTGCCATTTTTTTCCACAGAAAAAGCATGGTTGACATGACCGTCTCCATGACGTTACTTAATCCGGCCAAAGTGTTATTACACGAGTGGGCATACAATTTTTATTATGCCCCCGCCATTTGAAGAATGGTGGAAAGGGCATATAGCTTTGCCCCTGTCCGTCCGTTCGTTCATGTGTCCGTGCATCCGAAACTTAAACGCAGTCAATATCTTTCTTATTTCTTTATGGATTTTAAAATTACTTGGCAGAATGTTAACCATCATGAGACGGCGTGTCACGTGCAAAACCCAGGTCTGTACCTCCAAGATTAAGGTCATACTTAGAGGTCAAAGTTCAAAAAAAGGGTCCAGAACTTAAACCCAGTCAGTAACTTTCTTATTTCTGGATGGATTTTGAAATTACTTTGAAGAAAAGTTAACCATCATGAGACGATGTGTCAGGTGCAAACCCAGAGCCATACATTACCTCCAAGGTCAAGGTCGTACTTAGAGGTCAAAGTTCAAAAAAATGGTCCGAAACTTAAACGCAGTCAATAACTTTATCTCTGGATGGATTTTGAAATTACTTGGCAGAAATGTTGGCAATCATGAGACATCTGCCTCACACAAAACCATGGTCCTTACCTCCAAGGTCAAGGTCATACGTAGAGGTCAAATGTGAAAAAAGGGTCCAAAACTTAAACACGGTCAATAACTTTCTATAGATGAATACGAACATAGACATATTTTCAGGCGGAGGCATCCATGTCCCATTGACGCATTTCTAGTTACACAATGTTATCCACTGTTTGTCATGTAATAAATTAGTTTATTCAGCAGGACAAGAGCTAATAACATTTATGTTTGTATGGTTATCTTTTTCTAGGTTTGGTGTTCCTGATATTCCGAGATGAAACCAAAAAAGCATTATTACCCAATGAGATTACTCATCTTGATACAGTACGGGCCTTATTTGTGAGGTCGTTTCCAGGGAAACTAACAATGTCTTTCTTAGAATCACCAAAGAGGAAAATCTATATACTAGAGCCAAAAACAAATATATATTATCAACTAGAAGATCTAAGGTGAGCCAGATCCCAGGTATTAAACTTTTTATACCCCACCACTCAACAGTGGTGAGTAATTGATTAATTGGTTGATTGTGTTGGGGTTTAACGACATGTCAATCATTGTGGGTCATTTTTTGTCGTCTCCAAGAGAAAGGGAGAAAAGCGATAGTAGAGAGATGAAAGAGATGGACAGAGGAGAATGAGAGAAATATAGAAGTGTAGAAAAAGAAGAAATATCAACATTTCCCATCTTCTCATACCTATACTGCAAGGACAGGCCTTGCCAAACTGTAAGCCAGTGTCACTTGGACACCCAAGTGGCGTACACATCTATGCCTCACCTCAATGAAGAAAAAAATCTTTCTGCTGTGCTACCATGTGCAGGGGTGTGTGGTCTTTATATTCTTCATGATAATGCCCCTGCACACAGATCAGCCGTTGTGATCAAATATTTGGAGGTTGGTTGGTTGGTTGATTTGAGGTTGAACGTCCCCGTCAACACTGTAAAAGGTCATTTTGGAGACCTTGCTTCCAATTTTGTGGGACTTTTACCCAACATTGAGATGAAATGACATCTCAAGCCCTGTCGCCCAATGAAATCAATAGGGTTTATTAGCATGGACGGTCCGCCTCGCGCCGCGGTTCCTGGACAGGCTTAGATCCTCTAAGCGGTTTACCAGTACTAGTGTGCGGGCCGGATTCAGCTCTGCGTGGAAGCATCATGCAGCCCATATATTTCTTCAAGCCCCTATGGGCGAGGGCCGAAATATTTGAAGGAGTTGAACTTTAAAACTTTACCACATCCTCCATACAGTCAAGACCTTTCACCCTGTGATTTCTTGCACAACCCATATATTAAAACATGACTGTAAGGATGTCATTTTGAAAGCTGTCATGCCTTGGGTAGTGCCCTTTTTCCAGTGTATAGACAGTATGCCCCAAAAGGACTTAACCCTTGTCCTGATGAGTCCAGATATACCTTATTTTCCAAACAATGTAGATCCAGATCAGATGGCTTCTGACGAAGCCATCTGATCAGGATCTACATTGTTTGCCATTCTGATTGTGACTTTTTTGCAATAATTTGCATCAAGTAATCTGATTGGTTGATAATTGGTATTGGGTGTGGCATATATGAATATTCAGCAGGACAAGGGTTAAAACACATTTTCTAAGTGGATAAATGGCAGTGGCAATACTAATTTATTCAGCCGGAAAGGGTTAAATTGGCTGACTATCCAACTCCGCATGACCTGAATAGTGTTGGCTGGGCTGACAAACACTAGATAAAAGCAAACAAAACAAAGCAACCATAAAATCTGAAAGCTCAAGAATAAGACAGAGATTAATTTATCTCGCCCAAGATTAATATTCCTGACAGTGCAAGATAGAAATGTTAAATTGCAGTGTAATTGAAACCCAAGTCATGTCTGACAAATGAACAGTTATACTAAAACAAATTACAGAAAATTCTGTATAATGAATGCAAATGGGAGGAGATGCAATGAATCATGGGTAAAAAAAAAAAAGGATGAGAAATTATTCAAATCAGTAGATATACAGGGTTCCAATTGTTCAAAACTTAGGATGTCTGTAGTTAACATATAGTTAAAACTTTGATCATTTCATATGGCAAATATGCTCATATTTTTGCTGAAAAAATGTGAGTAGCTTTTGCCTCTGCAAAAGCTACACATTTTTTTCAGCGATAAACCACTATATTAGACATTGTATTTGCTAGAACAGTTAACAATTTGACCACTAACGGGCTAGTAAAGCTAATGATGCTTTGAACAACTGGCCCCAATTGAGCAAGATTAATGATGTCATTAGTTAAGATATCTTTGATCATTTCATATGGCAAATATACGCATTTTTTTGCTTAAAAAATGTGAGTAGCTTTTGCAGAGGCAAAAGCTACTCACATTTTTCCAGCAAAAATACTAGAGTATTAGAATACTAGAGTGTTAGAATACTAGAGTGTTAGTTATTGTTTTTGCTAGGCTAGTTAACAACTTGGGCACTAATGAGCTTGTTAAAC
The DNA here is from genome assembly GCA_963580285.1 of Lucinisca nassula. Classification (NCBI taxonomy): domain Eukaryota; kingdom Metazoa; phylum Mollusca; class Bivalvia; order Lucinida; family Lucinidae; genus Lucinisca; species Lucinisca nassula. The sequence continues at coordinate 121,748,308 of OY757025.1, read as the reverse complement.
TAACAATGCTTTGAACAACTGGCCCTAATGTTTTTGCTACTTTTGTAAGGGAGAGTACTGATGATTACATATTTACTTCCTATTCTTCGATTCCCTACAAATTAAAATACCAACAAACCAAGGCACCCAACAGTGATAAACAAACTACCCAGAAATGATAAATGAGCAATCCGAAAATGATAAACAACTGACCCAAAAATGATAAACAAGCAATCCAAAAATGATAAACAAGCAATCCAAAAATGATAAACAAGCTACCCAATAATGATAAAGAAGCAATTCCAAAAAGATAAACAAGCAATCTAAAAATGATAAACAAGCAACCCAAAAAATGACAAAACAAGTGACCAAAATATGATAAACAAGTAAACAAAATTGATAAACAAGCAACTCCAACAAGATAAAATGCAACCCCACAAAAATATGCCCAAAAAAGCTAAACATGCAACTCAAATATGATAAACAAACAACCCAAAAATGATAAACAAGCAACACAAAAATGATGAACAAGCAACACAAAAGTTAAAAGCAAATGACCAAAAAATGATAAACAACCAGCAACCCCAAAAACCAACAACAAGTAACCCAAAAATGATAAATAAGCAACCCAAAAATTATAAACAAGCAGCAAATAAGATAGACAAGCATCTCAAAAGATAAACAAGCAACCCCAAAAAGATAACAAGCAACCCTGAAATGAACAACAATCAACCAAAAAATGATAAACAACTGACCCAAATTGATAAACAAGCAACCCAAACAAGGAAAACAAAAGACCCAAAAATGATAAACATGCAACCCCAAAATAATAAACAAGTATTTGTTACTCAAAATGATAAATGGGTAACCCACAAATGATAAATTAGCAACCAAAAATGATAAGTATTTATTACCCAAAATAAAATTGGTAAACAAGTGACCCAAAAAAGATAAACAAACCAAAAATGATAAATAAGCAACCCAGAAATGATAGAAAAGCATCAAAAAAATGATAAGCAAGAATCTGTAACCCCCAAAAGATAAACAAGTGACCCAAAAATGATAAAACAAGCAATCCAAAAATGATAAAAAGCAGCCCAAAATGGATAAATGAGCAGCCAAAAATTGATAAACAAAAATGATAAATAAGCAACACAAAAATGATAAACAAGTATCTGTAACCCAAAAATGATTAACAAGCAACCCAACAATGATAAAAAGCAACCCACAAATGATAAACAAGTAACCCAAAATGGTAAACAAGTATCTGTAACCCAAAAGTGATAAGCAACCCAAAAATGATAAACATGTGACCCAAAATTATAAACAAGCAACCAAAAATTGATAAACAAAAACATGATAAGTAACCTAAAAATGATAAACAAGCAACCAAAAATGATAAACAACCCAAAAATGATAAATAAGCAACCCAAAATGATAAATGAGCAACCTAAAATTGATAGACAAGTGACCCAAAATTGATAAACAAGCAACCCAAAAATGGGCCTCATTGGTTGGCCATGACAGTTTGTATTGGGGCTCGCTGAAGCTTACTCCTATAAAATTGTCAAAGGCTTACCAATTATATTCCATCATCAAGGACACTAACCATGTATGTACTGTGTTATATATATTAAAGCAAGATCATTTTGCCTACCACACTTTGATCATTACCTCAATGTCTGTCTTCATTGTAGGGATATTAAAGACCGCACTGTGTTAAGAGTCCATGAAACAGACAGTATCGAGCCTCAACGAGTTTTAGAGAAACCTGAAGTACGAGGAAGAACGCTAACCCTACCCCCAGGATCTCAAGGTTTCTATGGCAGCATGCCCGCTTCTGCTATTACTAATCAGGTAATGTACACTTGAGGTTTCCTCATAATGCTATAGGCCTCCAAGGTCAAGTAGTTCAGAGTGAAAGGGAAAGGATACACCTCCAAGGGAGGCAAATCCTGCAAAAGTATTTTTGTCTCCTATGTCAATAGGAGTCTACTTTTAAAGGGAACATTACGCAAACACGCCTATACAAATACATTGCCACCTTTATCGCCGAAAAAATGAAAATTTTAAGATGACAAATTGGGATATTTTTCTTATTTCTGCTCAAAATATAGATTGTGGGCACTCGTTGCGGTTCTAACGAGTACTCACAATCTATATTTTATGCTAGGTTTACATTATGTTCCCGGCGGCCACGGCAGCCCCGTTTGCCCGAAACGTAGTGCGCCGTGGGATTTTGGCCATTTCTTTCTCAGTATTCAAGTTTTGTTAGGTCTTTCTAAGTTTTCTCACGGTATCCGTGACAGGCCGTGTGAAGACGTGGGGTGCTGAGGCCCGGAGGCTCGAAGGCGTACTACGATTCGGCCCGCGGTCTACCACGGATGCCAGTACGTTCCCTCTCGGCCCGTCCCGTTTTGATGGGGTCCGTCACGTTTCTCACGTTCTGATCAAGGTCTGGCACGTTTTTCACGTTCTGTCGAGTCTTTCTACGGATGAAATGTGGACGCCGGGCAGCTTTGGATCACGTTTGTGCCCACGGTATAAAAAGAAAGCCTCCCAAGCAATAGAAATCAGTATATCCTGAGACTTCGACGAGACATCATGAATGCCCAAGATGAAGTAGATTTTGTGTTTGTATGTTTGCTGGGTGGATACATCCAGTCTTTGCGTCAGCAAGGAGAAGGCCAGTAGCAGTTGCAGAGCGGAAAAGCCAGACTGCAGCAGGCAGGAAGAAGGCGTAGAAGGCGGACAAGAAGGCCAAGCTCTATGTGGGTGCGCGAATGGTTATCGGAAGACAGAAGGCAGCAGCTGGGCCACTACTCAAGATTTCTCACTAAGGAGCTCCGCACCGAAGATGCCAGTGCCTTCCAGAATTATCTGAGGATGCCTCCAGAGCTCTTCGACGAGATCCTGGAAAGAGTAACACCAGCCATCGAGAGACTAGACACGAAGCTCCGCTCTGCCCTACCAGCTTGACTGAAGCTGTCAGTGACTCTGAGACACCTGTCAACTGGGGACAATTACTTGTCACTCTCCTATGCGTTCCGGTGCAGTAAATCAGCCATCTGCTATATGGTGCCAGAAGTGTGCAAGGCCATCGTGGAAGCTTACAAGGATGAAGTGTTCGCCGTTCCTGTGACGCCTGATGAGTGGAGAGCCCTTGCCCAGGAGTTTGAAGACAAGTGGAATGTCTCCAAGAGGTTCATCAGGAGATCTGCGTTGGCACCGGCCGTAGACGTGTGTGTAGAAGCTGAATTGCCGGCAGATGGAGCAGGTCGAGCAGGCGGAGTATCGTCTGGAGCCTCAGGAGCAGGTGGAGCAGGAGGAGCGTCTTCTGGAGCCTCAGGAGCAGGTGCAGCAGGGGGAGTTCCAGCAGCAGCAGGTTGAAGTCGGGCAGTGAAGCTCGCCACGGTCCTTCTGGGCATCTTAGTGATGTGCTCCAACAGGAACTGGAAGCGTTGCCAAATCCACCTGATGAAAAAAAAATTTAAATTTATAAGTATGCATGCAAATATCTGTATTCAGTACATTATATATATAAACATCATTCCCAGCAGGCACACGTCGCCAGGGCAACGTCAGGTCAACGTCGGTGCAACGTCCTGACGTTGCACCGACGTTGGTCCGACGTTGCATAAACGTCGTGACGTTGAAATGACGTTTATATGACGTCACAATTACGTCATGTGCCTGCTGGGATTAAATTATTAAATTATTTCTAGAGCTTAGGCTGTCACTACAAATATTATTATATGTATTTAGAAAAGTCCTGGTCCAGTAGTAAAGTGAGACTAACATTTCGGTTGCGGGGAAGCGGTCAGCAGCTTGCCCGAAATTGGTGACAACTTTCTTTAGTTTGCCGAGCTTGGTGCGCATCCTGTCGTACCACGTCTTGAGTTCGTTGGGCGTACGCTTCATCTGCCTGGCCTGCTCCGTCCACAGTCTGTCTTTCGCCGCCGCGTCTTTGTATCCAGCAAGCCTCTTGGAATACAACGTGGGATTCTGCTGGAGGAAATCAATGATGAGCTCCTTCTCAGCCTCCGTAAAATTGGTTAAGACCCGTGGGGCTGCCCTCCTCCTTGCAGATGCGTTTTCTTCATTTTCCTCGGCCTCAGGTTCAAGTTCCAGTTCAGGAACCGGGTTGGCAGCAGAAGCACGCTCCTCTTCATCTGGCGGCGGTGATCGGCGAGGATCTTTAGGCTGCTCCTGCACCTCTACTGGTAGTGGTGAACGGTGAGGATCTTCAGGCTGTTGCTCATCTACTGGTAATGGTGGCGCAGAACGGGGGGCCTTCGTACGTCTTGGCTTCTTCGGTGGCATAATCTGGCCTTCTTTCTCCGCAACTTGGTCTTTTCTCTTCGTATGGTAGTCGCAGTAATGAGTCGTCGTTTGCTCAGACTCGAATGAAGCTCCCCTGCTGGGCCTGGCTTTTATATACTCTCTCCCATACCGCGCTCGCCGTGCCAGACCGTAGTAGAACGCAACGCACCGTAAAGCGCCGGGCCAGTAAACCGTCACATGCCGGGACATGCCGTGATTGAACGCGACGAAACGGCTACCATACACTCTCGCTTGCCGTGACAAACGTAACAAAACGTGGAAAGACGGCACAAAACGCGCAGCAATCGTGAAGCAACCGTGACAAAACGCGCACTAAACGCAGCAGAACGTATCAAAACTTGAAAGGACCGTGAGATGCCGGGGAATACACATGCTTCCCGTCCCACTACGGATCGCCTCCAAGTTTTGTTACGGCCTATTACGTACTGTCACGTTTTGTTGCGTTCACCTCGTTTTACTACGGCTTACTAGGTTTCTTATCCACACCGTGACTGCCGTGGCAAATTTTTTGACAGTTTAAAAATCTGGCCCGGCATCAACGGCAATCACGGTCTGCGGCGTTTGCCCACCGCGTCCCCCCGCGTTGTCTCACGTCTATCCCGTTTTGTCCACGGTGGCCTGAGACGTGATTGCCGTGGCCGCCGGGAACATAATGTAAACCTAGCATTAGAGTAGAAATAAGAAAAATAAGGTATACCCCAGGATACCCCAGGTTTCAGGTTTTTCACTAAAAAATTTTCTTAAGAGGACAGTCACCAGTTTGAGGCGGCCAAATTCTACTATTTGATAAGAGTTTAATTAACAAAAATTACATTTGAGGTGACCAGAAAATCAATTGAGGCAGTCATTTTGGCCTCCTGCCACCTCTTAATGAAAACCCTGAGTTTTACTATATAAAAGTGGGGTTCGAGGGGATCAAAATTATATAGGCGTGTTTTCGTGATGGAATTTGCTCCTGAGGGGCAAATTATTTCCTTATAAGGGTAAAACCCATATTTAGTGGGACAGGGCTTATAGAAAAGTAAACAGGAAGTCCCAAAAGTTGTCTCCCTTTGAAAAATGGTGACAAAATGTGCCACGTTCCCATTCCCTGTAAACTTTAGCTCTTTCACTGATGTGGGTTTGAGCTTGGCCCGGATCACATGTAGAATGCCAAGTATACTAGGGACAAAAAATAAGGGAACTTCAATGTCATAGGGAATGTTTATATGCAAAAGGGATAAGTATCTGGTCCATGCACCACGAGCATTGATGCATGCATGACACTTTTGGGCATGCTAGTGATTGTGCGACGGACTATCTCCCTTGGTATCCGTCGCCATTCTTCTTGAAATGCTTGGCCAAGCTGTTGCAGATTGTAACAATGCTGCGGTCTGTTGCGCACACGGCGACCCAAGACATCCAAAATGTGCTCAATTGGCATTTTATCAGGGGATTTGGCTGGCCACAGCAGTGTCCTTACACCTTGTTGTCTCGGAAATTCGACGGCAACACAGGCTCGATGTGGGCGTGAGTTGTCGTCTTGGAATTTTGTCTACGTAGCTATGGCAAGTCAAGTTACCATGATTGTTCAAGGTAACTTGACTGGCCAGTGTTACGTAGACCAAATTTTATGCCCAGTGGTTGTCCCATTCGCCCGGCCCAAGACGACAATGCACGCCCACATTAAGCCTGTGTTGCCCTCGAATTTCTGAGACAACAAGGTATAAGGACACTGCCGTGGCCAGCTAAATCTCCCGATATGTCTCAGATTGAGCACAATTGGAATGTCTTGGGTCGCCATGTGCGCAACAGACCGCAGCGTTGTAACAATCTGCAACAGCTTGGCCCAGCATTGCAAGAAGACTGGCGACGGATACCAAGGGAGATAATCCATCATGCCCAGAAGATGTCGTGCATGCATCAATGCTTGTGGTGCATTGACCAGATATTGATCCCCATTGCATTTAAACCTTCCCTGTGGCATTGAAGTTTCGCTTCTTTCTATTTGATTATTTTTGTCCCTTGTATAGTAGCCACAGAAAAGAATGAGTATCCACAAACTATCATTCTTGTTTCTGCACAAAAACATACAATGTGGGTACTCAGAGGTGCTTCTAAAGAGTACCCACATTGTATGTTTTTGTGCAGAAACAAGAAAAATATCAATATTTTTCCGATGAAAAAAGTGTCTCATCTGGTGCTATTCACCATATTTGCTGGCTCCCAGCTTGCACATTGTCAATATTGGAAAAAACAGGTAACCAGACCCCCACTCCTGACCTTTCAAGGTCAGAGGGGTCTGGTTACCTGTTTTTCCAACACAACCTTCACAATAGGAACCAGCAGATAATTCAAATAAGATGAATGCCAAGTTCTGTAATGGAAGGTCAGGTGCTATTCCTGGTTTTGCCCACCTCTGATTAATATTTGGCTTGATATAAGGGAAATAATCTTAAAATGACTGTAAAACAAAAAATAATCAAAGAACTGGCAGGGCTGGGCGGTTGATTGTCAGAGAGCAGGCTGGCAAAATGGTCCTGAACTGGGACTCAGACTGCTTTGTTTCAACCTTAAATTCCTGTACTCCAAGCAAACAGTGTAGACCCTGATCGGAGGTTGCGTTCTGCTCACAGACTCACACAGCCATAAGATTCTATAAATAACCGTTACCTCAGTGATCGTCACATGGACATCCAACAATGTAAGAGAAGACCCAGGTGTCTTAAGGGAAAGAATTTGCTCAATAGAAGCACTGCATCTAAAAAATGTCTGTTTATGTCGTCTGCTGTATCTCTTAAAGAAAAGAATTTGCTCCTAATGAGATTTTTTTTCTTCTTCCTTTTAAGAGCTGAACCCCTTTTTAGAGGCAATAAATACATGGGAAAGCAAACTTGTTTCCCATGTGAAAACGTAGGCAAAAATGTAGCGGATTCCCTTCATCCTGATCCTACGGAATGCGACATCACTTACCTTTGCAAACAGTGTAGATCGTAATCAGATGGCTTCTGAAGAAGCCATCTGATTAGGATCTACACTGTTTGACATGCAGTTTGTGAATTTGACAGATACATTATATCAAGTAAGCCCCGGCCCATAGTGGCTTGAAGAAATATATGGGCTGCATGATGCTTCCACGCAGAGCTGAATATGGCCCGCACACTAGAACTGATAAACCGCTTAGAGGATCTAAGCCTGTCCAGGAACCACGGTGCGAGGCGGACCGTCCATGCTAATAAACCCTATTGGTTTCATTGGGCGACAGGGCTTGAGATGTCATTTCATCTCAATGTCGGGTAAAAGTCCCACAAAATTGGAAGCAATGTCTCCAAAATGACCTTTACAGTGTTGACTGGGACGTTAAACCTCTAATCAAACAAACAAACAAACATTATATCAATTAATTTGATTGGTTGATAGTCAGAACTGAGTATGGCTAAATTAATTCATTCAGCAGGATAAGGATTAAAACTCTCGTTCAATAACTAAAACAGCAATATTCTCATAGCTGGTGTACTCCAATGCATCACAGTCCCCTACCTTCAGATTTCAGCTTATTTATCAAGCAGGCAGGGCAGAAGCCTCCGTGGTGTAGTGGTTATGCTATTCGCCTCATAAACCAGGGGTCTCAGAATCAACCCCAGGCTTCTCAAGACTTTAGGATGAGTGTTTAAACCAAGGTCCCATCTCCATATGACCTTAGCTGTTGGTGAGACAAAACTCAAACTCACTCACTCATGCAGGCTAGGCATTTGGTGGAGGCATCTGCGAATTCATAGCAGGTTTGTTAACAGTTTAATGGCACAGTCAGCACTTTTTAGATCAAATTGAGCTAGTTAGTTTGCCTAGCTATGCTTTTTCTGGGTAGGCTTATATGTAAGTGGTTAACGAGTACAGTGCACATTTTTTAGCCATAAACTGACAACTGCCCTTCTTGAACCGACAGAAGGGAGAGAATGAGCAAAGATTTTATGATCAGTCTACAAAAAAGAATGTTGCCGACCTGACAGGTATAGAACCGGTGACCTATTCAAAGCACAGAACAGGTAGTAATAAAAGTAATAACAACAACAATAATGTTTTCTTTGCAGGTAAACAAAGCTCAACCATTACCAACCAGTATGCAGCCAATCTACATGTCACATGACCATGTGATCCAATCACCAGCCAGGACAAGCTATGAAAGGTCAAGGTCATTAACTCCTGACCCCACATTAAGGTCGGCGAACTATGCTCAGAATCCAATATATGGAAGAATGGGAATCTCACCAGAAAGACCGCCACCACCTCAGGTCAGTCGGCTTGAGTTCTTTTTGAAAATTTTCATCGCAGTATCTTAAACCATAAAGCACAAAGAAAAATTGTAGAGCACATGGAATTCAATTTTTTTTCATCACCCCTGTCATAACCCTTTTTGTACCAATGCAATCTTCCTTCTTATATATAGCATTTCAGGAGTCCATTTCAAAATTTAGGAGTGTCTGGATGTGTTTTCATAAAAATTTATTTGGAAAATGGCTGCAGTGTAGGCCCCTCATCACTGGACTAAAAAATGCTTATAGGGCAAACTGAAAAATTTAAGCTGTTTTCCTAAGCGGAACAGGGTTGAAGTCACAAATGCCCGTAGAGAACCATGGTTTAGAATCATGTGACTCAATGCATTCATGAAAATATGAACTACATTATTTTCTATAGGTTTATATTAGATTTTACACTGGAAATGTAAAAATATAAAAATGACCTCTGCACCAGTCATGGTTAGAAGCCTCCGTGGGATTCCTTCTTAAGAAGTCATCTGATCAGAATCTGCACTGTTTGTGATCCAGTTGGTGATTTAGAACGGATACATTATATCAAGTAATTTGATTGGTTGATTGTCAGAAATTGTATTGGTTGAGTATCAGAAATGGGTATAGCAAGATTGATGTATTCAGCAGGACAAGGGTTAGCGGTTAACATCACTTGTTACAAATAAAAGGTTATATTGTTCAGTGCCCTGACACCATCTGTGACAGGTAATGAGTTTTATCGCATATCTGTGTGGTATAGGTAACAAAAAAATAGTCAAATGTCACACAGAATCTCACAATTTTGACCTTTTCAGAGAAAAAGACATAAGATGTTCAGGTGGTAGGTCTTATAATAATGAGTTAAAAAAATGTTGAAATTGATAGTTTCCAAATCAATTTGATACTTGCCCTTAAACTGCCTGATAAAACATTTGCAAACGTCAGTTTCAATTTTTTGCCTCTTATATTTTCAGAGAAAGTAAGGCTCGACTTTTCATATGAATTGTCTGCTGAGTCAGACGAATCACATTAATATAATGTTATTGAAGAGAAGAGTTAATTGATTTTACGACATACTGGTTTTTGGTGACGTTATTTAAATGTTAGACTCGTTTACGTGACGTGGCGTTACTTTGTCGCTATGATACATCGGTAACGTTAACGTCGGTTACTAGGGTATAGTCGGTTTGAAGAAGACGTCGCGATAATCGTATGGGCCAAGGATCAGTTTATAAAACGGGAATAAATTGAAATTTGAATACGAACTTGGTTTTCTGGAGTTGTTTCCATAATCGGGAAATTCTACGAACCAGAAATTGGTAGCAGAGCGAGGTTTAGAAACATTTTATTGTCGAAAATACGGAATTACGGAAAATGGCGTCGTTGGAGAACGGGATCAACGGCGAGGATCAGGGCGAAAACGTCAGGAACACAGGAATATCTGACGACTTCACAGACATGATAGCAGAATATAAAAGGGAAAAGTTTCGCTTCACAGACATGATAGCCGAATATAAAAGGGAAAAGTTTCGCGCTAAATCAACATTCACACGGATTAAAAACAAGGTATTGTTTTTGATAGATCAGCCGGAAAAGCCTGGATACCGCGAGATTCAGGAGGCATGTAACAAAATGGACAGTGCTATGGAGAGCGCCATGGACGTGATGGCAAGACTGTCAGAACTTTACGGAAAAATTAAGGAAAAACAAATGGAAAATAAAGTAATGGTCGAGATGGAGACGCTGGACGATGAATTTTCGTCAACTTACGCGGCGGCGCAGCAGTATATACACGCACAAAAGGAAAACTCCAGTGTCACTTCTGAGATTCTGTCAATTGACTTGCTCAACCGCATGAACATTTCTGACCAGTCAGAGACCTACAGAAAGGACGGGTACGTTTCACAAGTGGTAGGATCTGTTAATTCTGACACTATTGTATGCCAATTGATGTCGTCAAATGGTACAGAGAAACAAACAAATGCTTCAACCGGAGTCAAGCAAAATGACAGCGTAGCAGAACCACAGCAAGCGCAAAGGCAGGACATTTCGTTGCCAAAAGAACAATGTCAAGGACCGTATCGCCCCGTAGTCAATAAAAGCAACATGAGCGCCACTGCAGCACCGTTCGAGCCAACTGGTACATGCAACAGCACGCCCCCTACCATTGGACAAGATTTATGGCGGCAATTAAAACGAGTGCAGATACCTTACTCACCGGCGACAAGCAAAACTATCAAAGTCGGAAGGCATCTTTCATCGCCTGCATCGATTCTGCACCTGCAACGCCTGAATACAAGTTACTGCAACTTCGGCAGTACATCTCCCGGGATGCTCTTAAGGTCATCGACAACCTGGGACACTCCGCTGCAGCCTACCAAGCAGCCAAGGATCGGTTAGAACGAAAGTATGGTGGAAAGCGTAGGCAGATAGCGTTGTATCTGGAAGAATTGGAGGAGTTTCCGTAGATACGGTTGGGTCACGCGAAGGATATAGAAGACTTTGCTGATCTTTTGGACATTGCCATGATCAACCTACAAGAGGCCGGTCAGCATCACGAGCTCGGTGTTGGGTCGCTCTACGCGAAGCTACAGCGCAAGATACCGGAGGCAATGCTAGCAAGGTACCATCGCTGGGTGTTCGAGTATAACAAAGAAGAATCTGTGTTAGCATTGCGGGAGTGGATACTTCAGGAATCGGAATTCCAGACAATAGCCACCGAAGCAGTTCGTGGGGTAAACGGAAAGTCTACAAAGCCATCATCTCGCCCAGCAGCTAGGTCCGGGAACCAGCGAACATTCTTCAGTGATGCAGATTCTGGCCATAACTCGAAGAAAGTGCCATGTCTTGACTGTGGAAAGAATCATGGCATATGGAACTGTCCACAGTTCAAGCAGAGAAAGTTAGCAGATAGATGGAAATTCGCCAAACACAACCAGTTATGCTTCCAATGTTTAGGTCAAGGTCACCAGGGCAAAACATGTCCTAGAAGTTGTCAGTGCGGCCAAGATGGTTGTACCGATCTACATCACAGGCTAGTGCATAAGCCAGGACCCAGCAAACAAAAGCCGGCCAATTTTGGAAAATCGTCGGGAGTAGTAGGTACCGGCACTATGGGATCGCAAGAAAACCCATCGCGAGAAGTAAATATAGACACTATAGGGCTTCAAAATCGGGACAAGAGCCTTACGGAGGGGAAGGAGCAGACAACACTGGTTACCCAGAACAACGTTAGGGCAAGCTTTATTGGACTTCGTACGGTTCCAGTCATCGTTAAAAATTGTGAAAAGTCATTGAAAATAAATGCATTGCTGGATGACGCCAGCACAAAGTCCTACATCAACGCTGATGTCGCAGCTGAGCTAGGCCTTCAGGGAAGAACAGAGAAGATGACGGTGAACGTATTAAATGGGCAGGTGGAGACATTTGAGACCAAGCCAGTCAACATTGAAATCAGGAGTATAACCGGCAAAGTAAGCACAATGGTCAGCGCGTGCACGGTAGACAGAGTGACCGGTAACATGCCAGTTGTAGATTGGAATAACTTCAAGCAGCAGTGGTCACATCTCAGAAATATCGACTTCCCGACTACAGCCACGAGACCAATCGTCGACATGCTTTTGGGATTGGACTGCGCCGATCTGCTCTATGCCATTCAGGAGGTTAGAGGCAAACCAGGAGAGCCTATCGCCAGGCTTACACCGCTAGGATGGACATGCATTGGGGATACCGGGACAACGTCTCAAGAGTTATGTCATATGAATTTTGCCTACACCTATTTTGTAAAAGATCAGGCTGACATTGAGCAGATAAATTCGACGTTGAAGCAGTTTTGGGAGATTGAAAACGTCAAGTCGCCACATGGGTTGCCGATAGTTCGAATAGAAGAGCAAATGGCTATGAAACAGATAGAAAGCTCACTGTCGTATGAAAACCAGATGTACAGAGTTGGTGTCCCATGGAAGACGAAGGACTTTACACTGCCAGATGATTATGAGATGGCCCTAAGACGACTAGAAAACACCGAGAAACGGCTAAAAAGGTCCCCGGATGTTGCAGAGGCATACAGCAAATGCATAGAACAGTACATCCAAAAGGGTTATGTCACAAGAGTTAAAGAGCCAGAGCGGTCAACGCCAAGGTGGTACCTTCCACACTTCCCTATATTAAGGCCGGACAAAGACACAACAAAGGTGAGAATTGTCTTCGACGCATCGGCTAGATATGAAGGTCAGTCGCTTAATGACCTGATTCATCAAGGTCCAAAGCTACAACGTGAACTGTTCGACGTGTTACTACGCTTCAGACGGCAGCCAGTTGCACTTGTATGCGATATTGCGGAAATGTACCTGCGAATTGGTATAGCTCATGAAGACAAGCCTTTCCATCGATTCCTATGGAGGGGAATAGATCAAGATCGTCAGCCAGATACTTATCAATTTGATCGGGTCGTGTTTGGGGTCAATTCTTCTCCGTTCCTTGCCCAGTTTGTCCTTCAACACCACGCTCAGAAATTGAAAGACACATTTCCACAGGCAGCAGAAACCGTGCTACGGTCAACATATATGGACGATTCAATGGATTCGGTGTTGAACGAAGAAGATGGAATAGAGCTTCACAGACAGCTATCGCAACTACTGACACAAGCTGGGATGCACGCCAGAAAATGGCTGTCAAATTCGTCGACGGTGTTGAAAGAGATTCCACTCCAGGATCGCAAGGCTGAAGTGGATCTTGACACAGGCTACTTACCAAGTGCGAAGACGTTAGGTGTATGGTGGTCAGCGAACCAAGATGTCTTCATGTTCAAGGAAAATGCACCAGGCGACGATATGAAGTACACAAAACGGAGTTTCCTGAAGAAGATTGCCACGTTGTTCGATCCTGTCGGGTTCTTGGCTCCATTTACCATCAGGGCCAAGATATTGTTACAAGAAATGTGGATGACCGGATTAAGCTGGGACGAAGAACTGACAGAAACATTAGAAAACTAGGCACGGGCCTGGTTTAGAGAACTGCAAGACTTAACAGAGATACGGATTCCAAGATGCCTGATCGTCAATAGCAAACAGATTGACAACATGTCTCTGCACACTTTCACAGACGCGTCGGAGGACGCATACGGAGCCGTAGTCTACATAAGATGCAGTTACAAGGACGAGACAGTCTCAACAAACATAGTGGCTGCAAAGACACGCGTCACACCAAGCAAGGCTACAAGTATCCCGCGTCTGGAGCTTATGGGCGCAGTTATTGGGGTCTGGTTGGCGTCCAGAATAGCAGGAGTTCTAGAGCTTCAGATGAGCCAGCAAATCTTCTGGTCAGACAGTCAGAATGTCCTATGGTGGATACGAGGCCGCAGCAGAGACTTCAAACCATTCGTTGCAAACAGAGTAGGTGAAATCCAAACAACTACAAACCCGGAGCAGTGGAGATATATACCTACTAGTTTGAATCCAGCCGATCTACATAGTAGAGGGATGAAAACAGCCGAGCTTCTAGACTGTGACAGATGGTGGACTGGACCTGAGTTCTTGAAACAGTCAGGAGATGTTTGGCCAACGAGAACCATTGATGATAAACACACCGGATATGACGAAATGAAACGATCCGGAAGGACTACCATACTAAGCAGAATGGACTACAGCCCGGAGTCGGTGTTTATGGCTGTAACAGGTAATGAAGAGAGCTTTCCACTCGAACCACGCAATTTCTCAAGCTTACTACGCCTGAAGAGAGTGCTTGCATGGGTAAACTGCTTCGCTGACAACAGCAGGAAGCAAAAGGCAGACAGAACACCCGGTGAACTACAGAGCGATGAGTTGACAAGAGCAGAAGTTCAACTCATTCATCATGCCCAAGTTTCAGAGTTTACTGAAGAATGTAAAGCTCTCTTGCGTGGGAAACCACTACCGTCAAACAGCAAGCTGTTAGGGCTACAACCCAAAGTGGATGACGACGGACTATTGCAGGCTGATGGGCGTCTTAAGCATGCTGAGTTCCTATCGTTCGACATGCGATACCCTGTGATTCTGCCACGTAAAAGTTGGGTGACGAGGCTTATCGTAAAGAAGTATCATGAACAGGGTAATCATGCTACAGGAACTAACCAAACTCTGGCGGCTCTATCCACAAGGTACTGGCTACTCTCTGGCAGAGAGGTAATACACGAGTGGGAAAGGGAATGTGCCGAGTGTCGGCGGCGAAAGTCCAAACCTTGTCAGCAAATAATGGCACCACTACCAGTATCAAGATTGAAATCGTCGCTGCGAGCTTTCTCCAGATCAGCAGTTGATTTCGGAGGTCCTTTCATCACCATCCAAGGACGAGGAAAACGACGTGAAAAGAGATACCTCTGCCTGTTTACATGTCTCGCCACAATAGCTGTTCACTTTGAGATGGCCTACGGACTGGACACGGATTCTTTCCTGAATGCGTTTTACAGGATGTCTAGCCGCAGGGGTTTACCAGAGGAAATGTTCTCAGACAATGGCACTAACTTTAAAGGGGCGGATGCAGAGCTTAAAGCATTGGTCAGGGAGTTAGATGAGAACAAAATAAACCAGAATACAGCCAACAAAGGAGTAAAATGGAACTTCAACCCACCACTAGCACCACATTTCGGTGGTGTCCACGAAACAATGATAAAAGCAGCAAAACGGGCAATTCAAGCGATACTGGGTACAGCGGACATCAACGACGAGGAACTCACATCAGCAATGATCGGAGCGGAGGGCTTGATAAACTCGAGGCCTCTGATGTACCAATCGGCGAATCCAGCAGACGACATTCCATTGACCCCAAATCATTTTCTGCACGGGCAAGTCGGGGGTCAATTTGCACCATCATCATGTGACGAGACGGAGTTCAACCCGAGGAAGAGATGGCGCCGTATCCAGGAACTAGTGCGCCACTTTTGGGCCAGATGGATGCGTGAATGGTTACCGGGGCTAAATGCACGACAGAAATGGTTCCAGACACAGCGTGACGTCCAGGTAGGTGACGTCATGTTTGTCATCTCACCGGACACTGCGAGAGGGAACTGGCCGCTTGGACGGGTACTCGAGGTCTATCCAGTGCGAGACGGGCACGTGTGGGTTGTGAAGATTCAAGTCGGAGAGGGGACTTTAGTTAGACCAGTGCACAAGCTGTGTCCACTGGAGTTGGAACATTAATATGACAAATAGACTTATACCTGCTTAATTAAGGTCTTTGATAATGTTTTTTTTGTCGCGCCTGCTATTAGCATGGCGCGATATAGGCGCCCGGTTTTCCGTCCGTTCGTCCGTTTGTCCGTTCGTCCGTCCGTTTGTCAAGGCGTCAACATTTGCGACCACCCTAGCGTTCACCCTGAGGTTCAAGTTTATTTCTCAAGAACTATAAGAGCTTCATTAATGATACTTGGTACAAACTTGTATCTGGGGATGACAACTTACATGCAAGCATCCATATTTGACCTTGACCTACATTTCATGGTTCACTGACTTTGTAAAATATTGCGACCACCCTAGCGTTCACCCTGAGGTTCAAGTTTATTTCTCAAGAACTATAAGAGCTTCATGAATGATACTTGGTACAAACTTGTATCTGGGGATGACAACTTACATGCAAGCATCCATATTTGACCTTGACCTACATTTCATGGTTCACTGACTTTGTAAAATATTGCGACCACCCTAGCGTTTACCCTGAGGTTCAAGTTTATTTCTCAAGAACTATAAGAAGAGCTTCATTAATGATACTTGGTACAAACTTGTATCAGGGTATGGTAACTTAAATGCAAGCATCCATATTTGACATTGACCTATATTTCATGGTTCACTGACTTTGTAAAATATTGCGACCACCCTAGCGTTCACCCTAGTGGTCAAGTTTATTTCTCAAGAACTATAGGAGCTACATTAATGATACTTGGTACAAGCTTGCATTTAAGAATGGAAACTTTTGTGCAAGCATCTATGTTTGACCTTGACCTACATATCATGGTTGGGTGACTTTGCGCCCCCACAGGCGCGACATAGCCTTCGGCGGAATTCTTGTTTTATATTTATGTTTTACATGTACTAATTGGATAAATGTTTGTTGTTTAAATAGATTGTTAAGTGCATATTAAGATACAGCATTAAAAGCAGGTGCGGGTTTTAATTTGGTATAAACTGTTATTACGGGCTAACATTTATTTAACCAGGCTCATCTTCAAAATGAATTGTCATTTTGAGGAGGGGAAAATGAAGAGAAGAGTTAATTGATTTTACGACATACTGGTTTTTGGTGACGTTATTTAAATGTTAGATTCGTTTACGTGACGTGGCGTTACTTTGTCGCTATGATACATCGGTAACCTTAACGTCAGTTACTAGGGTATAGTCAGTTTGAAGAAGACGTCGCAATAATCGTATGGGCCAAAGATCAGTTTATAAAACGGGAATAAATTGAAATTTGAATACGAACTTGGTTTTCTGGAGTTGTTTCCATAATCGGGAAATTCTACGAACCAGTTATTAACCCTTCTCTTGCTGAATATTCATTTAAGCCACACCCATTTCTGTCAATCAACCAATCAAATTACTGGATGTAATTTATTGCTACAAATTCATAAACTGAATGCCAAACAGTGTACCGTAAAAATTTGGCTATAAGACGAGGATTTTTCCCTCCAAAATGAGCCCAAAAAATTGACCCCCTCTTATAGCCGAGGTCATGGACTGCATGCTTTTTTCCGGCAATGTCCGGCGAAGACCAGACATACGGAAAATGCCGATCGATGATTTTTGAATTGATATAAATCGCCGCCCACAAACTGACCCTACCATTTTTCTGCATGCGATCGGTAAATGACGTCATCCGACGCCAGCACCCCAACACGTGTTTAATGTCATTGTGTGTATCTCGTTCATTAAAAAAAACGTTAGGAACCGGTAAAAAATATTTTCTCGATAGCT
Source organism: Lucinisca nassula (assembly GCA_963580285.1). NCBI lineage: Eukaryota > Metazoa > Mollusca > Bivalvia > Lucinida > Lucinidae > Lucinisca > Lucinisca nassula. The sequence continues at coordinate 121,730,775 of OY757025.1, read as the reverse complement.
AAACGGTTGTGAATAGAGGTGGATAGAAAACCAGCGCTTTGCACAGCTCCCGAATTATCCCCAGAAGCTCCATGTCAATAACCAACAACAGCGTTCGACTTTTCACGCCCAGCGTCTGCTATTTGGCGCCAAAACATAACCATTCATGAGATCGTAGAATAGTCCATTTTTGTAATGCAAACAACTACCATTAGATGTAGCTAATTGTCTGAGGAGCCATTAAATCATTTTCACATTGATTGTGGATTAAATTTTATGATTGGCAGATAAACGCAAATACGAGACATAAGTTGACCATATTTTCACACCTTATCGACACGCACCGCAGGGTAGCAATTATAAGACAGGGATTAACAATAGTGTCATACTTGAACCGTAATAAATACACAGATGGTTTGTCTGCATTAATTATTGCGATTTCCTTACTGATCTAGTTTTACCGGATTTAAGGACTCAAAAAGACGGACAGTTGTAGACGATTTTTTTTTGCACTTGCCCGACGGGGCGTCATAAGGTCAAAGTGCACCTGCCCGGCGCGATTTCGGTCTTGTCCAGGACAGCCGGGAAATGGATTTGTCAGCCCTGTCGTCTATTAAATAGAAGTCTGTGAAGCTGTCTAGCCTTAGCCAGCAAAGCATGTACCGGGCCAACTTCGGGCCGACAGCGATACGACGTATCGGCCGGACGTTTGCTCGCTATTTTGTGATAGCCGGGGCGTTGGTTCTGATTCTGAATACCTAGGTGTTGTGTTCCCCGATAAAAAAAAAGTTCAAAGCTGCAACAAATATATCTAAATATTTTGGATGGAAATAAATTTCCCTCTTTCCCGACGCTTAATAGACCTACAGATTCAGATTCAGTAAGAGTTGTCTCTCTTTGTAACTCTCACAAACGAAGACACACTATGTCTAAGACATCTTCAGAAGCCATCTGATCTGGATCTACACTGTTTGCAAAGATAGGGGTTGTCGTGAACAGCAAGATAAAACTTCTTCAGAAGCCATCTGATCTGGATCTACACTGTTTGCAAAGATAGGGGTTGTTGTGAACAGCAAGATAAGACTTCTTCAGAAGCCATCTGATCTGGATCTACACTGTTTGCAAAGATAGGGGTTGTCGTGAACAGCAGGATAAGGGTTCTTCAGAAGCCATCTGATCTGGATCTACACTGTTTGCAAAGATAGGGGTTGTCGTGAACAGCAGGATAAGGGTTCTTCAGAAGCCATCTAATCTGGATCTACACTGTTTGCAAAGATAGGGGTTGTCGTGAACAGCAAGATAAGACTTCTTCAGAAGCCATCTGATCTGGATCTACACTGTTTGCAAAGATAGGGGTTGTCGTGAACAGCAGGATAAGGGTTCTTTAGAAGCCATCTGATCTGGATCTACACTGTTTGCAAAGATAGGGGTTGTCGTGAACAGCAGGATAAGGGTTCTTCAGAAGCCATCTGATCTGGATCTACACTGTTTGCAAAGATAGGGGTTTGTCATGAACAGCAAGATAAGACTTCTTCAGAAGCCATCTGATCTGGATCTACACTATTGCAAAGATAGGGGTTGTCGTGAACAGCAGGATAAGGGTTCTTCAGAAGCCATCTGATCTGGATCTACACTGTTTGCAAAGATAGGGGTTGTCGTGAACAGCAGGATAAGGGTTCTTCAGAAGCCATCTGATCTGGATCTACACTGTTTGCAAAGATAGGGGTTGTCGTGAACAGCAAGATAAGACTTCTTGAGAAGCCATCTGATCTGGATCTACACTGTTGGCAAAGATAGGGGTTGTCGTGAACAGCAGGATAAGGGTTCTTCAGAAGCCATCTGAACTGGATCTACACTGTTTGCAAAGATAGGGATTGTCGTGAACAGCAGGATAAGGGTTCTTCAGAAGTCATCTGATCTGGATCTACACTGTTTGCAAAGATAGGGGTTGTCGTGAACAGCAAGATAAGGGTTAATCATGTAATTTAGTATTGGCCCAGTTACAGGTTCGAGGTCTGCTGTATTGGCCCCGAGGCCAAAGGCCGAGGCCAATACAGCAGTCCGAGGAACTGTAACTCGGCCAATACGAAATTACTTGATTAATGGCAATTTTATTAATTGATACCATCAAAACATGATTATTGATTTTTTACCTCAGTGTTAATACGGCAATACAGGATAATCAATTAATAAATTCTCAGAAAAATACTAGCAAATGACTTATGGAAAAATACAGCCTTTTTTTTTTAAAAAAAATAATTTATTTTCTCTAAAAAATAATTCAGACCTAATGATTCACAGGAAAACTCAAAGCCTTATTTTCTCGGAAATATGATTTAAAAAAAAAAGTCCGATCCCGGACAAGCCCCCATCTTATGACATGAAAGTCGTAACAAAGGAAAGAAGCATAGTCTGAAAAAATCCCTGCCTATTGTGGGATTCGAAACCCGGGCCGCTCGGGTGATAGTCCAGTGCCCTAACCGCTGAGCCAAAGACTGAAGAGTCGACTCCCTGTGCAGTTGTCAGAGAGTGGTGATAAACCTATTAGCTATGCATGTAGATAACTGAAGGGCGGCAAAGCGGTCCGTAACACCCTGTAAACCATTATCCTTCTTAGAACATATTACTTTATAATAAAAGTGTGGGGTTTAAGGGGATCAAATTTATATTGGCATGTTTGCGTGTTCATTGGTGAAGATTTGTCTTTTGTACATGTGCTTCCAGCAAAGACTCAAACTGAGTGTCAAACAATGTAGATCCTTCAGAAGCCATCTGATCAGGATCTACACTGTTTGCAAAAGTAGGGGTTGTAGTGAACAGCAGGATAAGGGTTAAAGGTAAACCCTTTTTATAAGCAAAACAAAAATATTCTTGACAGACTTGCCTCCCCTAAGAATGTCTCTTTTTTTTTTTTTTTTTTCCTTTAACCCATTGTATGCAGGAAACCCCTAAAAGGGTACCTTGGCAAACAGTGCAGTCCTAGATCAGATCCCGCAGAATGCGGTGTCTGATCAGGGCCTGCACTATTTCCTAACAGAATTTTCTGTCAAAAATAGAATAAAAACGTAAAAAAATAGGCCTGACACCCTTATATGACAAATAGACTTGTCTGACATATAACAATGGAAGAGTCCACTAGCATATAATGGATGAATAAAAGCTTCAGTATGAACCACTTGCAGGATAGAACGGGTCCACCAGACAGACCACCAACCCTGCGAACTATTCCTGAGAACCACCAGATGTACAACGGTAACAAGGTGGACTACGGAGACTATGCCAACAATGTCTACTATCAACAGCCACCTGGTGCTCCAGCCCCCTCCCCTGTGACAGGTCTACCTCCACGGCCCATCAGACAGGCTATGTCACCTCCCGCTATACCGACAGGGCCAAGGGCTGATCCTGGAAGAAGGGCTTTCTCCCCGCCCCCAAATTTAAAGAATTATGATTATATTCAGGTAACAACCACTTTCACATGTTTTGTCGTAAAAGGATGTACCTTGAAATGTAGAATAGAAGTGAAAACAATGATCAGGAATTGATACAATTAACCCACAGGTCCCATCAGAGACACCAAAGGGAAAGAAACACAAACATGAAATAACTAGGCCCAAATGGAAACATCAAAAGCACAGTTGCTTTCCCACAAAATGGTCAATTGGCTATCCAAAACAAAAAGATATAAGCGATACACACACTTCAAGACAAACCATAACAAAAATAAACTGCAACAGAAGAACCGCTTGGGTTTGATCCCGGTTTTCACCAGACTTTTGGATGACTCTTGAACCCCAACTGACCTAAGCATGAAATTTATCCTGCTCTTAAATTTGAAAATGCCAACAATTGCTATCCTGCTCATAAATTTGTAAATGTCAGCAATTGCTTTCCTGCTCATATATGTGTAAATGCCAACAATTGCTTTCCTGCTCATAAATTTGGAAATCCCAACAATTGTTGTCCTGTTCATAAATTTGGAAATGCCTACAATTGTTGTCCAGCTCATAAATTTGAAAATGCCAATTGTTGTCCTGCTCATAAATTTGAAAATGCCAACAATAGTTGTCCTGCTCATAAATTTGAAAATGCCAACTCTTAAATTTGAAAATGCCAGCAAATGTTAACCTGCTCATATCAAAGTATGAACTTTTTGTGTGTCATTGAACATCTTGAGCTAGGCCACTGACTGAACTATCATCGCCACTTTCAGTGTATGATGTTTTTTGTGTGTAAATTCAGGTAGTTCAGAGCTCCCAAGCACCACCAGGGTCACCACAGTATGTAGTGAAGGTGGCAAGGTCCACCCCAGTTTCAACCCCACAGAGACCACCTGACGGAGTAGTACCTGGTTCAGCTGAGCAACCACTAAGACCTCAAGTCTGGAGTAAGTTATTGTAATGCTTAAACTTGAATTTAGTACACTAAAAGTCCTATATTAAGACCACCTTTGGAACTGTTCAAAAGTGGTCTTTAAGACCACTTTTGAACAGTCCCAAAGGTGGTCTCTGTCCAGAGGACACAGTATGCAGAAAACACAAAGAAAGAATAACTACAAGCTACTAAATAAGGTGTTTACACCAGAATTACTCTTAATTTTAGGTGGACTTAATAGTGGAATGTCTGTATATAAGAACAAGAATCAATTGCTTAGTAAACCACTGATGCAAAGTCTTTTTATAGAGAATCTTACATGAGTGTTCATGTATTATTGAATTTATTAAACGAGTTGATGAAAAGGGATAAAATGCGAGGCTTTGCCGAGCATTTTATCCCTTTTTCTAAATGAGTTTGATAAATTCAATAATGCATGAGCACGAATGCAAGATTCTATTTATCATATGACATTTAAAATGTATTTTATTCATGTTTGTTTACAAAAATGTCAATATTCCGCCGTTAGTAAAAGCGACGTCGTTAAGGACGCCGTACATGTAACGTTACGGGACGTATCTAGCTAATTTGCATATTTAATCCACTAGTGCATTATCGAAAATAATACCTGGCGTTATTACACTCTCAGACGCGACGTCATATGATAAATTTTATTATGGAATAAAAGGTAACAGTCACTAGTATCAATTTGGTTTGTTTGTTTTGTGTTTAATGGCCCAGCCAACACTATTTAGGTCATATTGAGCTGGTCAGTATACTAAACCGCACTTTTACTCGGCAGACTTATGCATAAGTGGTTAACCAGTACTGTGCATATTCTCTTGCCAGAAACTGACTACTGCCCTTCTTGAATCAACGGAACAGAGAGAACACCCATAGAAAATTTCATGATCAACCTCCATGAAAGCATGTTGCCAGTATCAAACCCACAACCTCTTGACCACCAGTTAGATGCACATTCGACTGAGCTACCTACACTGGAAATTTAATGGTAAAAATTGGAGCATTATTGCTCACCTGATGCGTATATGGTATTTATATGGACACAGCATGCTTAGGCAGGTCATTCTTGCACACCAGATATAAGGAAGACCGTGGTTTTAGCCTGGGATAGAAATTCTCTTCTTGCACACCAGACCAGGAAATCCGTGATTTTACCCTGGGATAGAAATTTATGTTCTGGTCCTGGTGTTCCGACCCCAAATCGAATATAATCGCGTGTTTGATAAATGCACTGGTTGATTACAACCTCATGCGCGGCGTCGTCATGCGTGACGTCACTAAACATTCCTGTTGTGTCATCAAAAAATGGCGGACGTCGGTAACCGAAGTGACAGCAGCATTAAAAATTCGCAATAGAAATGGAAGGTATGCAAGAAAAAGAATCCAATAGAAAAATCCGTCCCTCGGGATCACTGACCCGCATCACTCGGCAAGCCTCGTGATGCCGGACAGTGTCCCTCGGGACGGATTTTACAATCCACCCCTCACACCCATATAAGATTCTTATATTCTTCCACACCAAACCAGGAAATCCATGATTTTACCCTGGGATAGAAATTTATGTTCTGAACCTGGTGTTCCGACCCAAAATTGAATATAATCGCGTGTTTAATAAATGCACTGGTTGATTACGACCTCTTATGTGCCATCGTTAAGATTGACGTCACAGCATTGTCATTACAATGTGGCGGACGTCGGTAACCGAAGTGACTGCAGCATTAAAAAGTTGCACTAAGAAATGGAAGGTATGCAAGAAAAAGTATCCTATATGGGCGTGAGGGGTGGATAGTAAAATCCGTCCCTCCTCGGGATCACTGTCCGGCATCACTCGGCAAGCCTCTTGATGCCGGACATTGACCCTTGGGACAGATTTTTCCATCCATCCCCTACGCCCATATAAGATTCTTATATTCTTACCCTGGCAAACTACAGAAGTAAAGTGTACAAAAAATAAACCATTAAAAATAGTAAAATGAAAGTTTTCAGTGGTGTTGTGCAAGAAAAAGTATCTAACATGGTGTTCTCTTGTTGATGGGCTGCTGAGCAGAGTCTAGGCTACTGGTTCCAACCCTCGGGATGACCGTGTGCTGAGCGTAACCTTGGCATAGCCTGAGTTCCGCTCAGCATGGTCATCCCGAGGGTTGGAAATGCCCATCTACAAGTGCACAGTCATGTTTAGTTGAACCAAAGACGCCCAAAGTTGGCATATGGAGCCTGTTTCATTAAAACAGTTAGTTCCTTAATATACACAAGTAGCCATTTTCCCCACTTTGTGTATACAGAGAAAATATCCCCAGATGAGAGGTTATCCACATATAATTTTATGGTGTGGGTACTTATTAGAAACGCCTGTTTGAGGCACTTCTAATGAGTACCCACAAAATATGTTTTGGTGCAAAAATAAGAAAAATATCAGAATTTTTCAGATGAAAAAAGTCTTATCTTGAGCTGTGTACAAAGGATATCACACGCATGAAATACATGATTTTTATACTCTTTAAGTTCTGTTTTCTTGCATAAAAAGAATAATTCTACAATATATTTTTTTTTTCAGGAGACAGATCACCAGCAGGCCCTCATACAGGTTCTCTGGGTTTCGCCCCACCTCAACAGCTTGGGGCCCCTGGCAGTGCCCAGAGGTCCCAAAGTTATAGGGTGGCACCCAGTTCGGACAGAGAACCTGTGCCCTTCCTGAGGACTAGAAGTGTGACGCCCCAGCCCTCGGACCTAGACAGGGGTTCAGGAGAGGAATATGGGTATGCAATGTATGTACCGTTTTCACTTTGCCCGGACAAAGTCTCGGAACAGCTATTGCACTGGTGCTGGCATCGGCATCCATTTTGACATTAAGGCTCTGTGTTGGCTATTTCTTTTGCAGCAGACGACATTTTGAAATTTTTGTCTAATTTTCCCAGAAAACAGGATTTGAAATCTCGTGCAAATTGTCTCTTATGGAGACAATTTGCATGAGACGTCAAGTCTTGTTTTCTGGGAAAAAAAAAGAGAAAAATATCAACAATTTGTCGTCTACTGAATTTGGCTAGAGAGTGGTAAAGGTTAAAGTTTTTAGCTCACCTGACTGAAAGCAGATAGTTTCCCAAACATACAAGGGATTCCGTTCATACAGTAAAACTTCGATGGCTCGAACTCCGATGGCTTGTTTACCATGGATGAGTCGAACCCGTTCTTGAGTCCGCAGGGAGATCCTCCAAATACGATATAGGGGTAATTTAGGAAGATTTTCTTCATTTATTTTGCAAATGTATGATGTGTGTACTCATTAGAATCGCTTCGATGAGGCGATTCTAATGAGTACACACAACATACATTTATAATACAGAGCACCGAAAAGATATCCACAATTATCTCCATTATGCCTCCTAGTATGGCACTAATAGTATCTCTCTGTGGCTCGAACTACCGCTGTCTCGAACAAATTTTCATGGTCCCAAAGTGGTTCGAGCCATCGAAGTCCGACTGCATTTGGTATTTTGTCAGATACTGGTCCAAAGTTTTATTCAGCAGAATACCCCATCTCCATGGCTACAATGTCAAGGTCAAGGTATCAGATGTAGAAATTGTATGTTCAAGTTTACTATTCAGAGTTTTTAAAACATCATATTTTCCAAACAATATGACGGATTTGATTCATACTTAATATGATACTAGATATAGGCCCAATGTTTTATTCATACCAGCAATAAATTGTCCAGTCCTTGAACCTCCAGTCAAGGTCACCGACTTGGAAATGTCATGTTTAGTTTAAGTTTTTTGAGAGCTTATGTTTTCCTAATGATGCAATGAATTTGACCCATATTTGTTATAATGACAGATATAAGTCCAAAGTTTTATTCTGCAAGACCCATACCCATTACCTCAAGGTCAAGGTCACAGACTGATATTTTATGTAAAGTTTCATGTAAAGACTTTTTTTAAAACCTTGTATTTTACAAACCATACAATGGAAATAGTTGACATTTGGTATGCTGATAGGTATAGGTCCAAAGCTTTATTCATCAATACCCCTACCTGTCTCCATGACCTTAGGGTCAAGGTCAGGGACTTAGAACTTTTATTTTTGAGATAAAAGGAGTTGAAATCTATCAAACATTAAAACATTGCCCCAAAATTTAGTTTCACTTAAGAAATCACTGAGATAATCAGAGCATACTGTTTATCATGTTTGTACTAATTATGGCACATACCTATAAGTGCACAGTCAATTTCACGGGCTTCAGATAGCAGTCCATGTAATAATATCTATTATTTTGTCGTGCCTGCTTTAAGCATGGCACTATATAGGAGTCGAAATTTCCGTCTGTTCGTCCATTTGTCAAGCTGTCAACATTTGTGACCACCAGCTATCCGATTGTTATATTCTATATAACCTATACATTTTTGGGATCCACCTCCAAACCTTGATATTCCAAAAATATGCTACAAAATGTGTTCTAAAGAGGCTGGGAAGTTCAGTTTCTAGCCTTATTAGTCTATGGCCTTCAAGGGATGCAACTCTTACAAAATATTTTTGTCGCGCCTGCTATTAGCATGACGCGATATAGGCGCCCAGTTTTCCGTCCGTTCGTTCATCTGTCCGTTTGTCAAGGCCGCAACATTTGCGACCACCCTAGGGTTCACCCTGAGGTTCAAGTTTATTTCTCAAGAACTATAAGAGCTTCATTAATGATACTTGGTACAGACTTGTATCTGGGGATGACAGCTTAAATGCAAGCATCCATATTTGACCTTGACCTACATTTCATGGTTCACTGACTTTGTAAAATATTGCGACCACCCTAGAGTTCACCCTGAGGTTCAAGTTTATTTCTCAAGAACTATAAGAGCTTCATTAATGATACTTGGTACAAACTTGAATCTGGGGATGACAGCTTACATGCAAGCATCCATATTTGACCTTGACCTACATTTCATGGTTCACTGACTTTGTAAAATATTGCGACCACCCTAGCGTTCACCCTAATGGTCAAGTTTATTTCTCAAGAACTCTAAGAGCTTCATTAATGATATGTGGTACAAACTTGTATCAGTGGATGGATACCTGAATACAAGCATCCATATTTAACCTTGACCTACATTTCATGGTTCACTGACTTTGTAAAATATTGCGACCACCCTAGCGTTCACCCTAATGGTCAAGTTTATTTCTCAAGAACTATAAGAGCTTTATTAATGATACTTGGTACAAACTTGTATCTGGGGATGGTAACTTAAATGCAAGCATCCATATTTAACCTTGACCTATAAATCATGGTTCACTGACTTTGTAAAATATTGCGACCACCCTAGCGTTCAACCTAATGGTCAAGTTTATTTCTCAAGATTTATAAGAGCTTCAGTAATGATATTTGGTGCAAACTTGAATCTGGGGATGGCAACTTAAATGCAAGCATCCCTATTTGACCTTGACCAAAATTTCATGGTTCACTGACTTTGCAAAATATTGCAACCACCCTGGCGTTCACCCTAATGGTTAAGTTCGTTTCTCAAGAATTATTAAGAGCTTCCTTAATGATACTTAGTACAAGCTTGCATTTGAGAATGGAATCTTTTGTGCAAGCATCTATGTTTTACCTTGACCTACATATCATGGTTCGATGACTTAGCGCCCACACAGGCGCGACATAGCCTTCGGCGGAATTCTTGTGTGTCTTCCTTGTCAATAGGGGTCTACCGTTAAAGGAAAGAATTTGCTCCTTAGGAGCAAATTCTTTCCTTTAACATTAGACCTTATTTTCAGAGATGTTTGGATAACAGGAAAACAAACAGGGGGTCACAACACTAGGCTCCCTTGTACAAAAAAGGCAGTAAACAGGCCATGTACATCACTGGAGTCCCTTTAAACTTTATTTACAGAAGCTCTGCGAGTTTTTCTTTTGATGAAAGTCGATAATGGTCTTAATCTGTAAATAAAATTAATTTTCTCTGTTTTGAAACAATTTTGAGTTGAAAGTTACTGACAAACAATGCTTAACCCAAAAAGCACTACAGAAAATTTTAGAGCAGATGACATGTTTTTTTTTTCTGTATTTTCATAGAAATTAAAGTGAAATATTTCATTTGAATCATCTGCCCAGCGAACATTTCATATGTAATGTCAAACCTTATTTTCTATGGAAATCCACAAAAAACTACATTACAGATGTCCTCTGCTAGACAATCAGGGTTGTAGAGGGCAATGTGACAGTAATTGAAATTCCAGAATCTTCAGGCATTGAATTGAATAAAAATGTGAATACTGTTCTGCATATAAATGAAGTACTGTAAAAATTATAAAATTCGGACACCTTGAGGACTTGCTGTAGTTCTTCTGAAATATTGGCAGATTTGTTTCACGATTCAGCAAGAAGTTCAAAAGGTGTAGACAGAGTGGCAAAAACAGTGAAGACCCTGATCAGACTGCTCCTTCAGGAGCAGTCTGATCTGGGTCTGCACTGTTTTCTTTGGCCTATCTGTCCCAATACTTAGGATTATTACAGTAACATTCTCACAGAAACATTTAACTACTTGCTGTAAAAACCCTAAAATATTCAATAATCTTTAAGGTATACAGGCCTCAGTGACTGTCGGATACTTGTCTGATTGGTGATCAGGAGGTTACGGGTTTGTTTAGGAACAGGTCCAGCAACATTCTTTTGCCGAGATTGGTCATGAAATATTTCGCGGTTGCATGGTCATTCTCTCCTTTCTGCTGATTCAAGCAGGGCAGTTGTCTTGTTTGTTTGTTTTGAGGTTTAACGTCCCCGTCAACACTGTAAAGGTCATTTTGGAGACGTTGCTTCCAATTTTGTGGGACTTTTACCCGACATTGAGATGAAATGACGTCTCAAGTACCGGCCCCGATAGCTCAGTTGGTAGAGTGTCCGCTTCGGGGAACAGGAGGTCTCGGGTTCGATCCCGGGCCGCGACATACCAAAGTCGTTAAAAATGGTTCTAGCTGCTCCTCGTTTGGCACTCAGATTTACGGGGTAGAGCTAGGACTGGTCGATCCAGTGTCAGGATGTGACTGGGTGTGGTATCATGTAATGCGTCTGGGACATGATACTTCAGTGAGGCAGCACTATAAACGTGAGCATTGAGCTCCCTGTCGCAACCAGACACCGTCGTGATATGACTGAAAAATTGTTGAAAGCGACGTTAAACCCGAATTCACACACACATGACGTCTCAAGCCCTGTCGCCCAATCAAACCAATAGGGTTTATTAGCATGGAAGGTCCGCCTCGCACCGCGGTTCCTGGACAGGCTTAGATCCTCTAAGCGGTTTACCAGTACTATTGTGCGAGCCTGATTCAGCTCTGCATGGAAGCATCAGGCAGCCCATATATTTCTCCAAGCCCCTATGGGTGGGGGCGGTCAGGGCAGTTGTCAGTTACTGGTGAAAGTTTGGTGTGTACTGTACTGGTTAAGCTCACTAAGACCCACCACAGCCCTTTTTTGATCATCAGAAATTTGAGCTTGGTGGAAGAAAATATTTCACAATGAACTTTCACTCACAACCCTTGATCTATTGCTGATTGCAACATAGAACCTTACAATTATTAGATAAATTATTAAATTTCTTTCAAAATACCAGAGGTTTTAACTCTTATCCTGGTCCCTACATTTGCAAACAGTGTAGATCCAGATCAGATGGCTTCGGAAGAAACCATCTAATCAGGATCTACACTGTTTGCCATTCAGTTTGAAAATTTGAATGAGCAGTTTAATTGGTTTATATTCAGAAATGGGTGTGGCGAAATTAATTTATTCAGCAGGACAAGGGTACAAATGTTTGACATCACGATAACACACCCGTGTGACATGGTGCGTTTTTCACATCTCCAAAATGGCTACTTTTCTGATGAAAATCCTTGATAGTTTTTGTTATAAATGTTCAAAACATAGGTTGAGGGTGCTCGTTAGAACCGCCTCACTGAGGCGGTTCTAAGGAGTACCCACAACCTATGTCTTGGAGCTGAAATAAGAAAAATAATGTATACCCCTGTAAACCCCAGTTTTCTCTATATAAAGTGGGGTTTAAGGGGGTCTTTATTTCACAGACTTGTTCACGTGATGTATATTTTGACAGTGACAGAATAGACAAGATGGAAGCACAGTTAGCGAACTTGGCCCACTGGGTACAGTCGGCAGTGGTACAGACAGGAAGCAGCACAGGTGCGCCCTCTAGTGTTAAGAGCACAAGTTCAGCGAGCGTTACCTCAGAGAGCACAAGCCCACTAGTTGACTCGGCTAGTAGTAGTAAGTGCATGGCGCTAGATTTTGTTTTACTGCTTGTGATTTTTTTTCTTATTTTCTGCTTCCATCAACCATGTTATAATGAACAGTGTTATAAGGAGGTTTTGGTGTACAAAGAAGAAATGGTCATATGGTAAAAGAACCACACCCATTAGAAAACACGCCTGTACAGATACATTGCAACCTTTATTGTCGATTTTAAGATGAAAAACTGATATTTTTTGTATTTCTGCGCAAAATATAGATTGTGGATACTCTTTAGAACCGCCTCATTGAGGCGGTTCTAAGGAGTACTCACAATGTATATTTTAGAACAGAAATAAGAAAAATAAGGTTTACCCCTGTAAACCCCAATTTTACTATATAAAAGTGGGGTTCAAGGGGGTCAGAATTATATAGGCATGATTTCCTGATGCTTATCCCAAGTTCATAGGAAACTTATGAAGCTCCCCAAAGGCTCGTTTCTTAAGTTTCATATGAAATCATCACTTCTGTGACCTTTGCTGACGTGCTCCAAGAAAATTGAGCACCTCAGCCTATCTGGCTTGGAAAAATAGCTTGGGCTGCATGGTGCTTGCTCACAGAGCTGAAACCGGCGAGCATTAGAGTACTGGTAAACTGTTTAAGTCTGCCAAGTCATAGTGGTGCAAGCAGGACCAACCCATTGCATGTGGGAAAAACTCCTTTAGGGGTACCTTGACAAACAGTGCAGGCCCAGATCTGACGCCGGCCTGCACTATTTGCTAACAAAATAGACTAAAAAATAAAGAATAGGCCTAACACCCCTTATATGGCAACTGGACTTGTCCAACATATAGCAATGGAATAGTCCACTAGGATACAATTGGGTAAACCCCTGGCAGTTTCTTGGGCAGCAGAGCTTGAGATGTCATTTCATTTCAATGTTGGGTAAAAGTCCCAAACACGTCTCCAAAAATGACCAAAATAGTGTTGACAGGAACAAAAAATCTCCTCCCCAACAAACCATGAACATTTACATAACCCCAATCCCTTTATCACACTAATGATTGGTTGAGTAAGTTAATAAACCATGTTGTGTCTAAACAAAAATATATAGATTATATGCAAAACAATGACCATTTTGTTAAGATTTATGTGTACATTTAACCTGGAAAGTGATTGCTTTTATTGAAAAAGACATTAAGTATTCTTATAACTGAGGCAAACGCCGAATATGGCTTTTGTCGCACCTGGCGTGATATACGAGTCCAAATTTCTGTCTATTCGTTCATCAGGTCGTCAATCCATCATTTACGACCACCCTAGAATTCACCCTTATGATCAGGTTTATTTCTCAAGAACCATAAGAGCTTCATGAAAGATACTTGGCACAAACTTGTATCTGGGGATGGCAATTTTAATGCAAGCATCCAAATTAGACCATGCCCTACATTTCATGGTTCATTGACATCGTGAAAATTTGCGACCACCCTAGTGCTCACCCAAATGGTCAAGTTTATTTCTCAAGAACTATAAGAGCTTCATGAAAGATACTTGGCACAAACTTGTATCTGGGGATGGCAATTTTAATGAAAGCATCCAAATTAGACCATGACCTACATTTTATGGTTCATTGACATAGTGAAAATTTGTGACCACCCTAGCGCTCACCCAAATGGTCAAGTTTATTTCTCAAGAACTATTAGAGCTTGATTAATGTTACTTGGTGCAAACTTGTATTTAGGGATGGCAACTTTACTGCAAGCATTCGTATTTGACCTTGACCTTTTTTCATGGTTCACAGACTTTGTGAAAATTTATGACCACCCTAGCATTCACCCAAATGGTCAAGTTTATTTCTCAGGAACTATAAGAGCTTCATTTTTATGGTACTTGGTACAAACTTGTATCAAGGGATGGCAACTTCAATACAAGCATTCATATTTGACCTTGACCTACATTTCATTGTTCATGTCAACCCTAGAAGCCTTCGTGGTGTAGTGGTTACGCTACTCGCCTTGTAAACCAGGGATCGCAGGATCGATCCCGGGCTTCTCCAGACTTTCGGATGAGTCTTTAAACCGAGGTCCCGTCTCCGTATGACCTTAGCTGTTGGTGGGACGTAAAACTCAAACACTCACTCACTCATGTCAACCCTACTCTGTTTAAGGTCATTTCTCAAGAACTATATGAGCTTCTTTAATGATACTTAGTACAAGGTTGCATCTAGGAATAGCAACTTTTATGCTAACATCCATTGTTCCACATTGACCTTCATTTCATGATTCGGTGACTTTGTACCCCCACTGGCACGACATAGCCTTCAGCTATTTTACAGCTTGTCTTTTACATGCTTGCAAGAAAAATTAGTTAATAGCTGTGACAATGTGCTTGTGTATTCATATAACATAGGCAAACGTGGAGAACAGTTTTATTAACAACAGGTCTTTTTCAAATGTTTGCAAGATAATTTAGTTGAAAATGAGCTTGGGCCATTAGGGATTGCTTTTATTTGATAATATTTCATTTTCAGTGCCAACAGCATGGCTTATGAGGCTTGCACTGCATGAGAATGGTTTATACTTTTTACCTAGTCACACGGGCCATGACTTACAAAAAAGGGGGTTTTGAGCTTTCGAGCATGTGCGCTCAGCAAACTCTCAAATCAGCCTGAACATAAAACTTATTGTAAAAATCCTAAAAATTTGGACACCTTGAGCTCCTAAAATTCTAACAAATTTGTTTCACAATCCTGCAAGGAGTCCAGAAGGTGCAGACAGAATGGTAAACAATGTAGACCCTGATCAGACTGCTCCTTAAGGGAGCAGTCTGATCTGGGTCTGCACTGTTTGCTTAGGCCTGTCTGTCCCAATACTTAGGATCATTACAGCAGTTAGAATATAACATTCCCTGACTGCTCGAAGAAGATTTATGCCATAGACCATTTACAAAGCACAGCAATAGACTCTGACTGTGCGGACATGCAGTCTGATCAGAATCTTTGCTGGGTGCACATGCTCTAAAGCGCCTTTTTGCTTGGTGCACCCCATGCGAGCCTGTGCACATCACGGGTTGCAAGATGTCATGTGGCCAAAACTCATTCAGATCAGCCTGCGCATATGAACAGTAGACTAGTCTGTGGTGTAGAGATAAAGCCACTTCTGCCGCTGCATCTCATGATGTCTTTACAGCAATGTCACCCAAAAAATTTATTACATGCTCATAGGTATTCAAATCAAATGCATGTTTTGAAGCTTAAACTACCTGTAAAGGTGCGGAATATTTATAGCTACATGTATATAATAAAAAGTCTGTGCACTTATAGTGGTGAATATTGTCTCAAGTTGGGATATTGCACTCGCAAGCTCCTGTTCTTTGATGTCCCAACACAAGACAGTATTCAAAACTATCAGTGCAGTAGCCCTGTACAGCCTATCAGATATAGTAGTAGCCCTGGATAGGGCACTCTTTCATCCGAAAAGTGGTAAAAATATATGTTGTGGGTACTCATTAAAAGTGCCTCAATGAGGCGCTTCTAATGAGTACCCACAGCATATGTTTTCATGCAGAAATAAGAAAAATAATACAGTATGTGGATACCCCTTCTTATCCGGGCTGTGAGTATTGGAACTGCTTAAGGAAAACAAAAATCATAAATTCTTATAAATTAATTTTAATTCTTCAAAATTTTCAATTCTTCTAAATTAAATTTAAATTCTTCAAAATTTTAAATACGTGTTTAAGGTTTTCTTGATGTTACACCTGGAACAAAGATAGTAAGTTCATTGCTAGCATTGCACCACCAACCCCTGCCCATTGGGGCTTGAAGAAATTGATGGGCTGCATGATGCTTCCACGCACAGCTGATATCCGTCCGAACACTAGTATTGGTAAACCGCTTGGAGGATCTAAGCCTGTCCAGGAACTGCAGTGCGAGGCAGACCGGCCATGCTTATAAACCCTATTGGTTTCATTGGGCATCAGGGCTTGAGATGTCATTTCATCTCAATGTCGGGTAAAAGTCCCACAAAATTGGAAGCAACGTCTCCAAAATGACCTGACTGTGTTGACGGGGACATAACAAACAAACAAAACAAAAGCATTGCACCAAAGAGTACTGAGGCTAATTCAGGTATGATTCTTCATATTTCTGCATTAAAACATACATTGCAGGTACCCACAACGTGTGTTAAGATGAAATAAGGAAAATTATCCCTTAATTATTCTCTTCTTTTTCTACACTTTCATGCTGGCTGTGGTTAACTCACTCAGGTGTGTATCTGACCGATGATCAGAAGGTCCAGGGTTCAATACCTGCTGGAGTTGGCAACCTTCTTTTGTTGCGATTTCTCAGGAAATCTTATTTTATGATCATTCTCTCCCTTCTGCTGGTTCAAGAAGAGTAGTTGTCAGTTTCTGGCAAAAGAATGTGCACTGTTCTGATTTACTGCTTATGAGTAAGCCTGCACAGGAAATGTTGTTAGGTAAACTGACCTGCTCGATATGACCTAAATAGTGTTGACTGGGCCATTAAGTTCCAGAACAATCAAACAAAGTTAGAAATCAGTCTGGCAAAATTTATTTATTGAGCACATCAAGGGTTAAGGGTCAAAGCCCAGAATGACGACAAACCCAACTTTAACTGTTACACTAACAGCTTGACAACAGCATGTTGTTTGATCTGTTGATTCAGTGCATTTGTTAGCGGTACATGTTTTCTGTGTTCTAACACTGCTTGCTAGTTTGCTTGCTTTTGTCTTACAGAAACAGACGGGGACCACCTAGACTCAGGGACTGGTAGTAAAGGTATTAATACTTGTATACTGTTCTTTGTTAGCTTATGTTGATAATCAAACTCTCCCAGAGTCGCAACCAGAGCCACAGAGGTATTCCTAAGCTTTGCTAGCTCTTATCCTGCTGAACAAAACAACCCCTTCCTTTGCAAACAGTGTAGATCCTGATCAGATGGCTTCTGAAGAAACCATCTGATCAGGATCTACACTGATTGTCATTAACAATATAGATCCCACTTCTGCTGATTCAAGAAGGGCAGTTCTCAGTTTCTGGGAAAAGAATGTGCACTGTACTGGTTAACCGCTTACATATAAGCCTGCCCAGGAAAAGTGTGGATAGGTAAACTGACCGGCTCAAAAATGACCTAAATAGTGTTGACTGGGTCATTAAACTCGAACACAAACAAACAGTGTAGTTCCAGATCAGATGGCTTCTGAAGAAGCCATCTGATCAGGAGCTACACTGTTTTTCATTCAGTTTGTCTTGTAATTTGTGAATATAACATAATATCAAGTAATTTGATTGCTTCATGGTCAGAAAAATAGATGGGCTGCATGATGCTTCCACGCAGAGCTGAAACCGACCCACACACGAGTACTGGTAAACCACTTAGAGCATCTCAGCCTGCCCAGGCAAAGCGGTGCGAGTCGGCACATCCATGTTTATAAACCCTATTGGTTTCATTTGGCGGCAGGGCTTCAGATGTTATTTTATCTCGGCGTCGGGTAAAAGTCCCACAAAATTGGAAGCAACGTCTCCAAAATGACCTTTTCAGTGTTGATGGGGACGTTAAACCTCAAACAAACAAACAAATCATGGTCAGAAATAGGTGTTGCAAAATTAATTTGTTCAGCACAACAAGGTTTTAAAGCTTACGAACACTGGTGTGACACTGCTGCCTGGGTTTGCAGGTTGCTGGGTAGTGGTCGCTTGTCCAAGGTTGGTGGTTTTGTAGTGGGTAGTCCCTTCTCACTCCACCCCTTTATAAACCCTATTGGTTTCATTGGGCGACAGGGCTTCAGATGTCATTTCATCTCACTGTCGGGTAAAAGTCCCACAAAATTGGAAGCAACGTCTCCAAAATTACCTATACAGTATTGATGGGGATGTTAAACCTCAAATCAAACAAAAAATTCTCCAGTCACCACATATACAACCATTACGCCAATATCAGCACCTTTGAGAATGCTTCAGTTTTTGTGAGCTTTTAGATTAATCGTAATAAAATAAGTTTAAACTAAAATGTTTAGGAAGAGCTTTTGCACTGTCCCCAGCATCAATGTTGGCATCCAGAAACTGTCAATGTCAGAGACTTGGAACATCACGTGAACAAGTCTGTGAAATGAACATCCCCTAAACCCCACTTTATGTAGAGAAAACTGGGGTTTACGGGGGTATACACTATTTTTAGCTCACCTGACAGGTAGTGAGCTTTTAGGATCACTTTTTGTCCGTCGTTCGTCATCAGTGCATCTGTCAGTGTGTCAAACAACATCTCCTAAACCACTGATCAGATTTTGACCAAACTTCACAGGAATGATCCTTAGGTGGTCCCCTTTCAAAGTTGTTCAAATGGTTCCTGTCCACTGCACATCTTCTCCTCTGAACTGCACGGCCCAGGTCTTCGATATTTGGTGTGTAGCTTCATCTAGTGGACCTCTACCAAGATTGTTCAAATTATAGCCCTCGGGCCAAAAATGCCACTGCTCTAGGGCCCTTTGGTTTTACATAGACTTATATAGGGAAAACCTTTAAAAATCTTCTTGTCTGAAACCAGAAGGCTCAGGTGTTTGATATTTGGTATGAAGCTTTGTCTTGTGGACCTCTATCAAGATTGTTCAAATTATAGCCCTGGGGCCCCTGCCCCCGGGCCCTTTGGTTTTACATTGACTTTTTTAGGGAAAACCTTTAAAAATTTTCTTGTCTGAAACCAGAAGGCTCAGGTGTTTGATATCGACTTATGGACCTCTATCAAGATTGTTCAAATTATAGCCCTGGGGTTAAAAATGCCCCAGCACTGGGGCCCACTGGTTTTACATAGGCTTATAACCTGGACCTCGTAATAGCAGGATTTGTTACAGCAAAAATTTGGATATAACACGGTTTTGGTTTGGACCCCATATTTTACCCAAGCATCATTTATAAATATTATCCAAGGATTCTATTAGGTTTTAAGCACAACAACTTTATTTTTCTCCCTCTTTGACTGCGGTAATACAGTAGCTAACATGGTCTATAACGGTACTTTTTGATATTTATTGCAGGCCGCCAAACATGTCATCGATATTAGCAGAGTTGAATATACAGTATATAAACTTGTTTAGCTTGACACACATGATAAACATGAACTGCCATCGGCATAATCAAAAGTCTTGGCTTAGCGAGATAAAGAGATTAAAGAATTCCGGAAAAAAATATTTATCAAGCTGTATTAAGGATCTCTGCTAGCAGAAATTATGAACATTGATGCAGATCGGTGAACTGCAATAAAACTGATTTTCTAGAGCCGCATGTAAAAGTAAGTCAGATTTATTCCAGCTTAAAAGCAAATGATAAAACATTTTCATAATCAATTTTCGTGGTAAAAAAAATCATTCAAAGACGATGTGCACCATTAAAAATCATTACAAAGTGCTAAAATATTAAGGGTAAGACATTTCAAGGGAAGTAATTCAAATTACTCTTAAGGGTTGACCATTGTCCGGTTACGAACCCTAACTTGGTAATTTTACCATTGAAATTTATTAAAGTGCTGTAGTTCGGTATGGTCCAGGATGCTCGGATACAACAAAGTTAGCCAGGAACCAGTTATCAAAATGCGTCATACTCGCTGTCAGATCAGATGATTTTCAAGATAAAAATGTGGTTTTTCAGTTGGTTTCGATTAAAGAGACTTGTTTGACTTGATGGGCCATGGTATTTACCTCCATTGATTAGTTCTAAACTCATTTTAGTTGGGAAATATGGTTATTAACCGGACCGCACATCATCTTGTTTGGAAAACTATTGATCACCATAGTGTCAATGGTTGATCTGTGACAAATACGGTCGGCGTTTTTAACATGATTTGGTTAACTAACATGGTCCGTTGGTTGGACCCGGAGTTCCGTGTTATAACTAGGTTGAGGTGTACAGGGAAAGTCTTTAAAAATCTTCTTGTCCTAAACCAGAAGGCCCAGGTCTTTGATATTTGGTACGAATCTTAATGTAGTGGACCTCTACCAAGATTGTTCAACTTATAGCCCTGAGGCCTAAAATGGAACTGTCCTGGATGTTACATTGGCAAATATAGGGAAAACCTTTAAATGAAAGTATTCTTGTCTGAAACCAAAAGGCCTAGATCTTGGGTATTTGGTATGACACTTCATCTAGTGGACCTCTTCCAAGATTGTTCAAATTATAGCTAGTGGCCAAAAATGGCCAGGCTGTGGGGGCCCACATGTTTTATATAGGCTAATATAGGGAAAACCTTATCGAATCTTTATAGCTGAAACCAGAAGGCCCAGGCCTATGATATTTGATATTAAGCTTCATTTACCAAGATTGTTCAAATTATAGCCCTGAGGCTAAAAATTTCTCCACCCCGGGACCCACATCTAAAATCTCTTAGCTACGATGAGCGATATAGGACCATAATGGTCCTCCGGTTCTTATTTTGCTCCAAGACATAGGTTGTGGGTACTCATTAGAACCGTCTCAATGAGGCGGTTCTAATGAGCACCACAACCTATATTTGCAGTATATAAAAGAAAAACATCACAGATTTTCATCCGAAAAGTATCCATTTTGGAGATGTGAAAAATGCACTCCGCATGGGTGTGTTATCGTAATGATTATATATTTTAAAGACGAGGTGCCCGCCCATTGGGGCTTGAAGAAATATATGGGCTGCACGATGCTTCCACGCAGAGTAAATCCAACCTGAAAACGAGTACTGGTAAACTGCATAGAGGATTTAAGCATGCCCAGGCAAAGAGGTGCGAGTAGGACCATCCAAGCTTATAAACTCTATTGGTTTCATTGGGCGACAGGGCTTGAGATGTCATTTCATCACAGTGTCGGGTAAAAGTCCTACAAAATTGGAAGCAGCGTCTCCAAAATGACCTATACAGTGTTGATGGGGACGTAAAACCTCAGTTCAAACAAACAAAACAAATTTAATTCTCCAAGAAACAAATTTTATAGTTATTTGTTAGAATGGCCTCAGTTAACAACTGTAGAAACTGACCACTTCCTTTGTTTAAGTTGCGGAAGGGAGATAACAACTGTAGAAACAGACAGCTGCCTTTGTCGAAATGGCTAAAGAGAGATAACAACTGTAGAAACGTTTAAGTGGCCAAAGGGAAATAACAACTGTACAAAGTATTTTGTGATCAGTTTCCATGAAAAAGAGTTCTTGTACTTGTTGTACCCAGGTACTGAACACCAGTTGGATTTGAAATGGCCCGAGCTATCAGAACATTGTACTTTTATTTGACCAGAGCCTAAACGGTCACTGTTAGATACAGGAGATGTTCATGGTTCACATGAGACACCCTTTTGATAGAGCATTTACAAGTCCCTGAAATGAACACCCCTGTAAACACTACTTTTTATTGAGAAATGTGGGATTTACATGAGTATACATTAGTTTTCTTATATTTGGCAATTTGCTAAAAAAATGTAGGTTGTAGATACTTTTAAAATCCCTGTTCTTTAAGCAAATAGTGTAGATCCTGATGAGCCTTGTTAGCTTGTAAGTGTCCAAAAAATTCGCTGTTCTAGCAGTTTCAGTATCAATACTGTGCTATTTGTTTCAGCAAAATAAATTTTGTTTTCATGAATAAAAAGGAAGGGTGAAAATTTTGATGTTTTCAACACACTCGATGAAATATCAAAAAATATTTCACTATGTTGAAAACATCAGGATTTTCAACACACTCAATGAAATATTTATGTTATTTATCGAAACAATGTAAATTTTCTTTTTATTTTATATGTGACTTTGGCACAAGAAAGTGGTCTGGTCTGCTACTGTGAAGATAATGTGGTCTTGTTATTGTTCACAAGGTGAAAATATCATATCTTCTCACAATGTTAAAATACCATTTTCATTTTGTTTCAGAAATTTATTGAATTCACTACTAAGTATAAAATGGGCCCCGTCAAGCGATTTTGGTACTTATCGCCTATGCGAGCAGCGAAGGTTCAGGCGAGCCTGCGCATCCGCGCAGTCTCGCCAGAACCTTCGCTGCTTGCTCATACAAGCAGTGAATCAAGAGGAACCGTCAGACAGAAAACCATATCCCTGGCCCCTCTGAATGGCTGGGCATGCACAGTTAAAATTTGTCATGACGGAATGCTCGAAGACACAAATTCGCTTGGCGGGGCTCAAATATAAGTCCCAATAAATCTCACAAATTTCACTCCAGGTTTAACAGACCTCGGCTCTGACAGGACTCCAACTTTGTCACAGGATATGAAGGACAACATCCTGGCAATCAAACATCAGGCCGATAACCTCCGCTCAGACTTACGTAGTTTACGACGTCTGCAGCAGATCAACAAGGAGTCCATCATGGAAACGGTGGACGAGGCTTGGAAAAAAATTAGGGTATGTACCGTATTTAACCTAAGTGAAGCCAATCTAGAAATAGTGAAGGTAACTGTCTGACCTGACATGACTGGGATGTAAAACCACAATACCTAAGTATTCAGACACCTCAACTCTTTACCATTCTTGTTCTTATGCGGCTATTACACTGTTGCGACTTTGACCATGATTGTCCACGACTGTCTACGACTAATGGGGACCATGAAAATCCTGGCAAATCGGGGAATACACGGTTCAGATTTCACTACCCTACAAATACTCACAACATTGCTACGACACTTCTATGAACAAACACGATTGCTGTACGATAATGGAGCCGATTTACAACAATCTTCCATGATCGACCACGATGTCTTACGATCCTATAGGATTCTTCTACCACTGCACCACTATTGCTTCAAGACATCAGACGATCATACACAATTTCTCATGATCCCTGCATGACTGCTCTATGACCAAGGCCAAATCGGCACGATGATCAAAGACTCAGTACGATCATGGAGGATTCGATACGATTTCCTCACGATTAACCAAGACTTCTCCCGATTCGTCAGGATTTATGACGATCTGGGGTATATAAAAGTGCTCGTCGGGATAAATCGTGCTAGCGTCGTCATCAATCATAGTGCATTCCTGGTGAATCTTGCATTGTCGTGAGCAGTCGTCGTGATATCGTAGTAGATTGTACGGCAATCGCAACGGAATCGTAGAGGCGTCGTAGATGATCTTGTCTCATCGTAGCTCAGTCGTGGTAGAATTCAGTCACGATTATTCACGATTGGCCACGATTACCACGACGACGGCTCACGACTGAGCTACGATTTGAAAAATGATGCTGACTTGTCACAAATGTTTTGAACATGTCCAAAACGGTCGCAGTCACTCCCGAACTATCACGATCAACCACGATTCCTCAAGATCTCTGCCGACTTGTCTACGACGTTGTTCACGATTTACCACAATTTAAAAAATCGTGGGGAGTCGTGGCCAAAATCGTGACTGTAAGAGCCCCTTAAAATTTAAACAAGTAAAATTTACTCCCTTATGTTGTGTCTAAAAATAGCTGGATGAGTGGCAAACAGTGTAAACCCTGATGAGATGCCGCATCTCATTGGGGTCTACACTGTTTGCTAAGCCCCGTCTGTCCGAATACATAAGATAAATATGGTAAGTTTCTTTTGCCAGAGAACTTAGCAAGGAATCTCATTGAGCACCATAGCACAGGGGCTATTGGTTCAAAGCATTGTTAGCTTTATGAGCTCATCAGTGGTTATATTGTTAACTGTTCTAGCAAGAACAATATCAAAAATTGTGGTATTTTTGCTGAAAAAATTGTGTAGTATATTTGGCATAATCATTGATCAAATTTTAACAATATGTTAACTATGGATGTCGTTAGTTTTGAACAACTGGCCCCTGATGATCAAAGTTTTAATGATATTAATTATTGACATCATTTGTTTTGAACCACCAGCCCCAGTTGTTTAAAGCATCTTCAGCTTAACGACACGTTAGTATTAAAATTGTTAACTGTTCTTTTAGGTATAATATCTTTGGATGGAAAAAAGTGTGTAACTTATGCATTTGCCAAGTGTGTGTGTGTTTTGAGGTTTAACGTCCCCGTCAACACTGTAAAGGTCATTTTGGAGACGTTGCTTCCAATTTTGTGGGACTTTTACTCGACATTGAGATGAAATGACACCTCAAGCCCTGTCGCCCAATGAAACCAATATGGTTTATTAGCATGGACTGTCCGCCTCGCACCGCGGTTCCTGGACTGGCTTAGATCCTCTAAGCGGTTTACCAGTACTAGTGTGCGGGCCGGATTCAGCTCTGCGTGGAAGCATCATGCAGATCTATTTCTTCAAGTCCCTACGGGCGGGGGCCGTATGCATTTGCCAAAGCTACTCATATTTTTTTTGCAAAAATATTAGCATATTTGGCAAATAATGTGATCAAAGCTTAAATGATTCATTCACTAATTTATGATGGGTCACCTGGCTGTTTTCATTAAGTATGACTTAATGACAGATGATGTTTAGGGGTCAGTAAAACTACAAGTACTCTATGTTTTCTTTTATTATCTCTCTCTTTATTCCTTTTATATTTTGGCTAAATGGGACCAGCTCAGTCATTGGCCCAGAAGTCCTAGTTCAGACTGTGTACCAGTGTCATCTGTACTGGGCCTGACACTGGCCACGCGGTATGCGGACCATGCTGAACCAGGGGGACGTACTTTTCAGTAGCTGCTGATAGAATGAATCATATGCTCACAAACATGGCACTTGCTCTGATCAGTGCGGCTGGCACAGCGCATTTGCCATGTTGGCGATACTTGCATTTGGCTGGAAAACATGATAATGCTGATTCTCAGTCGAACTACTCAGCCAGTGTGAGTAGCTATCCAGTCAGCCAGTGTGACTGGTCTGCAGTTAATGTCAGTCTAGCTACTCAGCCAGTGTGAGTAACTATCCAGTCAGCCAGTGTGACCGGTTTGCCGTGAAATCCAGCTACTCAGCCAGTGTGAGTAACTACCCAGTCAGCCAGTGTGACTGAGTGTGAAGCAGTATTAACATGAAATTCCAAAGTATCAGCTACATGAAAAGTGATAAATTGTAGCAGGCTGTTGTAGCCTGGTAGAACTTGGGGATAATTTGATGAATGTTTTGTAAAATGAAATGGAATTCCCCAAAAATGAAGGAATGAATATCATGACCGAATGATCCCCAAGTAAAAGGAATAAAGATTAAGAAGTGGGGGTATCAGTGACTAGGAGCAGTAACATATAAGCAAGTATATACAGGATATCTGTACCTGCAGCATGTCATTTGTCATGTCATTTGTCACACATAATCAGTAAATTGTTAGAACTTGTTTAACCTTCAAGTACCACAGAAAATCCCGAGCAGATGACAGACAGTTTGTTTGATTGTTTGATTTAAGGTTTAACATCCCCATCAACACTTTAAAGGTCACTTTGGAGATGTTGCTTCAAATTTTGTGGGACTTTACCGACATTGAGATGAAATGACATCTCAAGCCCTGTCACCCAATGAAACCAATAGTGTTTAGATGGCAGACAGATTTGAATTTGCGCTCTTAATGTCTTCATATTCCAGTGAAAAAACATGGCCCAACATCTCATGTGAATCAGACGATTCACATGCAATGTCAAGCCTAAGTTGCCTAACATCTGCCACTAACAAAGGAACATGTACAAGCCATCCTCAAGATGTGCTATGCACCAGAAGGATTAAATTGTAAAAGAGTAAACTGTGCATCTTTATGACTTCAGTTCATTTCATAATGGATGACCATTGTCCTAAGGTAAGGATCATACATGATCTTCGCAGCTGATGTAGCTGTGTGTCCAGAATTTAAATAACTGTCGTAGCCCATATGAGCAAGAATGTTCCTTTCCTATCGTTTGCACAAGGCAGTTCAGAGAAGTGTGTTAAATTATTCTTCTGGTAAATGTTGGCATCACCAAATTTTATGTCACTTTGTAGGGAAATGCTTCTTTGTCAATTGAACTTCAATTCTGCACCAATCCATAACACTAGCTTGATCCTCATGTTGGATATACGAAACACCTGACCTGAGCAAGACTGGAACTACCAGGATTGCTCCATCCTGAAACTGACACAAAAAGATCATAAACATGGTACTAGGAATAAACACAAGAGTCCAGGATGACTGCCACTATTTTGGCACAATGCAGTTTTGTTCTGAGTCCAGTCAACACTATTAAGGTCATTTTTGAGCCGGTCAGTTGGCATGCACTGCATAAGCGGTTAACCAGTACAGTGCATAGTATGTAAGTGGTTAACCAGTACACTGCACATTCTTATGCCAGAAACTGACAACTGCATGCCCTTCATGAATCAGTGTGTGTGTAGCAGTGGGACTGGTCTGCAGTTACCATCAGTCTAGCTGCTCAGCCAGTGTGAGTAACCATCCAGTCAGCCAGTGTGAGTGGTCTGCCTTTAATCCCAGCTACTCAGCCAGTGTGAGTAGCTACCCAGTCAGCCAGTGTGACTGAGTGTGAAGCAGAACAGTCCCTTGCAGCTACACAAAACGACTGACATGATATGAAGGGATTGAATGAACGCAGAAAAGATTTCAAAATTATGTTGCCGACCCAGGCAGGTATCGAACCCACATCCGCCTGATCATCAGTCAGACGTGCATCCGACTGAGCTACCGAGGCTGGCCCAATCCATTGAGGAAGGAAAATAATCGGTCCAGACTGCAAGATGTGGACATTAATCTCTTTGCCTTGTACTAACTATGTCAGCCAAAAAATAATAAACAAAATTAAAAAAGAGAGGTTTTACAAGGTACCAAAATATTCTATTATGTTTGTTTGTTGTGGTTTAACGTTCCCATCAGCACTATTAAGGTCATTTGGAGATTTTGCTTTCAGTTATGTTAGAAAAATCTTATCAGAACAGAACAGAACAGAACATAACTTTATTGAAGATAAACTCAGGCCACACACAGGTGGCATAAGAGCATATTATACAAACAGGTGACATGTAATAAAAGGACATATATAAACAAGCAAATGCAACAACAAAAAAGGAAGCAAATACTTCACATTACCATGCCTATGCAAAAAAAAAGATTTTTAAGGCCATTAAAAACAGACAGTGGATCTCACCAAGCCTGTCAGATTTGGGCAGTTCTATAAGGCAGCCATAGCAGGAACAGGAAAAATGTGTATCCCCGAAAACACACCTCCTTCCTACATGAGACATGAGGTAGGGTTGTCGGAGACTTGGTCACATATCACATAGACTTGTTAATGTGATGAAAGTTAGAAGAAAAAAAACAAAAAAACATAATGTTAAGAACATGTATATAGTGTTAAAATACAGACAACTTAATTAGCATTTGAAAATTTCTTCATAATGATTTCTATAAAACAGGATAATTTGATAAGAAGAGTTTTATCTGCAGTAGATAATAACTCCTTGAATTTAATTATATTGGGACGTTTGTAAAAATATGAGGGTAAATACTTTTTTCGGTCTGATTTGAAATGATTGCATATAAGAAGAAAGTGAAATTCGTCACCAATATCGTTTTTCTTGCAAAGGACACACTTTCTTTCCTCCAAAGGAATGTTTTCCCAGCGGCCAGTCTCAACTGGGAGCCTATGGTTACTTAATCTGAATTTAAGCAATGTAGAGTAGTGTTTTTTAGTCAATTTGGTTAAATAATTTTCAAAATTGACATCATGTTTGAAAAGATTATAATTTTTTCCTTTAGAGGATGATGATACTTTTGTCTGCCACTCTTGGATATATAGATCAGAAAGAGTTTTAGAAATTTGCATTTCGATCAATTTAGGGTTTTCAATGACATCTTTATGTAACAGGTCAACACGTCCTACACTTATTAGGATTTCTTTTATACAATGGATCCATTTATGCTGATAAATGCCGCAATTATATTCGCCAAGAAGAAACTTGTATAACAATTTTGATAATTTAGTTTCCTTACTATTTACTATGTTCAGCCAAAAGCCAATCATTCTGGTTTTCATTTTAATATCAACAGCCTTAACACCAAGTTCTGCATGTAGCATATAAGCTGGGGTAGACTTCCTGGTATTTGTGATATACCTAAGGAATTCATTTTGGAGTTTTTCAATAATGTCAGTGTTTTCATATGCCCAGATCTCACATCCATAGAGTGCAATTGGTAAGATAGTATGTTCAAAAAGCTGCAATTGTAGGTCAATAGGGAGATTAAGGTTTCGTATTCTTTTATATAAAAGATGCATGGCTTTTTTGGCTTGATCATAATTGTGTTTTTTGGCTTTACAAAAACTTCTACTCTTCGTAAAAAATACCCCTAGATATTTGAATTCTTTACATACTGATATTGTGTTGGTGCCGATTTTGAAATGGAAGCGGTCATCACTGCGGGTACCAAATATCAAAATTTTAGTCTTGTCATAATTTATATCAAGTTGCCACAATTTAGCATATTCATAAAACGTGTCTAAATTCTTCTGAAAACTGGTTTCATCTACACCAAAAATGACAGTGTCGTCAGCATATAGCAGTACAAAAAGTCGAAGGTAAATGTATACATTATCTGAATCAAATTTCAAGTTGACATCTGAGCAGTTATTAGAATGCATGAAACTTTCTAAGTCATTTAAAAATAAAGCAAATAATACAGGCGACAAATTTTCCCCTTGCCGCACCCCTCGTAGACAAGGGAAGAAACTAGACTGATTCCCACTGAAAGATATACAAGATTTAATTCCCTTGTACATATTAAAAATAATGCGAAAAAACTTGCCATTAACATTATTCTTCAATACTTTTGACCAAAGCCCTACTCTCCAGACAGAGTCAAATGCCTTACTAAAGTCTACGAATGAACAAAACAGTTTTAATTTTTTAGCTTTCAAAATTTCAATGATTGCATGAAGAGCAAATATGTGGTCATAGGTTGAGTAGCCTGCCCGGAAACCTGCCTGGTTTTCTTCCAATATGTGATGCTCATTTAAAAAATTGTTTAGTCTTTGATTTAATACTGCAGTGAAAAGCTTTCCAAAACAGCTAAGGATTGTTATAGGGCGATAATTTTCTGGTTGTAGAGGATCCCCTTTCTTTTTGTAAATTGGTATGATGATACCTTCAAGCCAGTCTTCAGGCATATGGCCAGTGTCAAGTAACAAATTAAAAAATGAGGTGTATAATGGAAGCATTGTATGAGATGTGCTCTTAATATATTCATTGATTATTTCATCATTTGCACATGCTTTATTATTTTTTAGAGACTTAATACATTTAAAAATTTCACTGTCAGTTATTGGTGAGTTTAAAATCTCATCGTTATCATCAATAGAAATATCTATACTATAATCACAATAATTATTATCAATATCAGGCTGCTTGTTAAGGTCTTTGAAAAAGGTATAAAGCGTATTGAGCTCAATGTTGCTATCAGTTTTGTTATTATCAATACTATTTATTACTTTCCAATATTCCTTGGGGTTTTTATTTTTTAGACTTCTTAATTTATTTTGTGTTGTTTTAATATGTTTATTTATGAAATAATTCATCTTTTTCTTATATGTTTTACTTGCTATTTTTAGGTTAAGTTTTGTTGAAGTTGAAGAGTGTTTGGAATGTTTTGATTTAGCACAATGATATTGTTTTCGGGCCTTTTCACACTGGACCCCAAACCAGGCCTTTTTACCCGTTTTATGTTTTAAGCTTGAATTATCATTAATGCATAACTGGGCTGACTTTTTGAATATTTCTGAAAAGTGATGACATATATTGTTGATCTTGTCTATGTTAACTGAGTTTAAATTGTTGTTGGCATCAATTAAGGTATTATGTAATTCGTAGATTTTTGAGTGGTCCAAATTTTGAACAAATAACACCTTTTTATCTTCAGGAAGCTTTGGTTTTGCTCTCCTAACCTGGTTTCTCAAAGTTGTGGTTTGAGCTATTTTTTGTGAGAAGGAAAGTGTAGTTTTTATCAAGGAGTGCCCATCAGAAAATAAGGAGTCGAGCTCTGTTATACTGAACGTTTTGACAAATCTTAGTGCTTGATGAGAAATAATTGAGTAATCAATAACAGACTGATTGCGAATAGTCATAGCACCAACATTTTTATCAGAGCCACATCTACCGTTAAGTATAAATAAATTATTTGATCTGCATAGATCAATGAGCATATTCCCTTCATTATTTATAATTTTATCTTTGGATGTACGATTTTTTGGTAAATTACACTGATCAAGTATTCTGGAATTCTGAAAGTGGTCAATCAAATCTTCATCAAACCCAAACTGGTGCCTGAAGAATTCATCTTCATCAAGAAAATCTTGTTTATTATGAGTTCTGGCATTAAAGTCTCCCATTAATAAAATGAATTTGTTTAAAACACACATATTAGTAATTTCAACATAAAATTGTTCTATTTCATCAGATTTGTAAAATCTTGAGTCACAAGGGGGAATATAAATAGCTCCTACATAAATATCTTCATCAGTGTTAAAGGCCTTTTTGCTAATACGCAGCCATAAGACATAGTCAGAGTCAGATTCAACAAAAGATATATAAGATGACAGTGGTTGTTTGACAAAAACGCCTATACCTCCGCTTTTTCGGATATACTTTTGCTTTCTGCATTGGGAGATGTAATCATAACCAGGTAAATCGATAACATCATACTTATCAAGTTTAGTTTCACAAACACAGAATAGATCATATTTATTGATCAAATCTAAAAATTCTGGAAAAAGTACTTTGCGTTTCAGTCCACAGACATTAAGTGATGCAAACTGAAGGTTTTTTTTAGTAGTACCAGGTTTAAAAGATGAAGAGTTATCATTTATACTGGTTCTGCCATCTTCAGTTTGAAGGTCATTAATATTCGTAGCATAATTGTCAAAATTGTCCTCAGTGGATTGTTCATTGATGCATTCTGAGACACTGACATTATTATTTGACAACTGATCATTTGTTGGTTGTTGGGTTTGAAATAGATTTGTTGAGTTGTTTTGGTTTGCTTGTGATAGTGCAGATATATTATCTCCATTTTTAGGATCATTTGTATTGGCTGGGTCAAGTTTATGCATTTCATGACTATAGTTTGATTGACATATACACTGGACAAAGTTACAATTTTCACAAATATGCTGCAGTATTTCAAAATTATTGTCAAGTGAAATATTTGGAGTTTTATTTATATATCTGGCATATTTGCCACTGTCCTATATGTTCCAACACAGTCCCATGTGGTCTTTGTGTCCATAACATTTACATTTGTGACACTGTACTTGTCTCTGGTGAAAACAGTCTCTGGTGACATGGTTTGTCATGCCACATTTCATACAGCGCTCGGATGGCCTTTTCACTGTAGGTTCATCATGCTGACGATAGTACTGACCATGCCAACTAAGGTCAGAACTTGCACCGCCCAGATAGGCAGCATTTCCTGAATGTGTATAACTCCCTGCGGAGTCTTCACGATGGCCATAGTAGTGACCCTTCCGGTTGCGGTCTGATCTGGGACTACTCTGGTAGGCACTATTTCCTGGTTGTGTATTAAGTGGTCTCTCCCTTGCTTGCTTTGGTTGTCTAGTATTTGGCAGCTTTTCATCATTGTAATTTCGTACTGATGTGTGAGATTGATATGGAGTGAACACACATTTTTCAAAGTTTTCAACCACAGGGATGTGATCATTAATTGTTCCTAACAACCGTTTTATTCCTGACCGAGAAAGGTGAATAGAGTCTCTTGGTTTGTAAAAGTGGTATCTCAGTTCATTTTTCCTCTTCTTGTCATAGAAGTTGACATTCACAGCAACACAGGTCAGATTGTTCTCCTGACACAGTTGGAGAATGACATCATTTATTTCTGTAACATCTGTATCCCCACGGGGACAGGATGTGCACAGGAATAGGTTACATTTAGAGTTTTTGAGCTTCACAGACTTAATTAGATTGTTGTATTTGTCATGGAAACATTCCAGGTCTATGTTGTTTGATGCATCATTTCCACCAACTGTGATAATGAGGTTGTTAAACTTCATAACGTCAAAAATGTCTAGTTTATCTGTGACTGAGTCAATTGTTCCACCAGAAATAGAGATGCATTCCATATTTTTTGTCAGGCCCTTTTTGTTTACACTGGATATGATTGAATCGCCAATCAGCAAAGTTCTAGAAACTTTTTGGCTCTGACTGGCATTTTGACTGAAGTTAGTATTTTCAGTATTGCTTGATTTGTTTAGGGATGCTGGCATAGTAGAGTGACGTGCTGCATTGTTCTTATCATTTCCAGTTTGTTTTTTGCTCTCTCCCTTGGTGTTGTCATTTATGTTATTCATATTATTGTCTCTAATTTTTACCGACCCAGATTTTTTGTTAGATTTAGGGATACTTACAGGACTGTTAAGCACTTCACTATAGGATCTAGGTCCTGGTGACAGTATTGTGGTATCGCCACTTCCTTCACTTCTAGTCACAAATAAATTTTCACTTGGAATTGACGTTTGTAGATCTTTGTTTTTCCTGTTCAGTAGAGTGTCAATTTTTTTGTCAATTGCAGCGACTTGCTCCTTCAGTAACTGGCTAATTTTCTTAAGTTCGTGTACTTCATGACTAATGCTTGTAACTACATTCATTTGTAGGTCAGCGTTTCTGGCTGAAAGTAGGCCTGTAGACATAGGGTGGGGGGAGGGTGAATGAAATCTAGTATGCATTGGTGATGTTTGGGCAAATATTGAACCATTAAGATCAGCATCTGTTTCACTTTTGAACTGCTGGTACAGATGACAAGCCAGTCTGATAAATACAGTTTCTCGCCAAAGTTTGCACCCTGGGCCATTCAGGGTAAGTGTTCCAGAGTAAGTGTCACTAGTAATTGTACACCATTTTCCACGAATATGAGTGGTATAGTTTGCTCTAACATCACTTATCTGCTGTGGGTGTAGTTCCTTCTCAATGCCTCCCATGAATTTATTGAACAGGTCCTTTGAGGAAAATACAATGGTAGTAAAACCATCATGGGCATACACATGGTATAATATACCATTAAATCTGTCATTAGTATCCCAATTAAGTGGAGTCTTTGACTGAGGTAATAAAGACTGGGATTGTACAGGTGAGATACTACAGGCAACCCTGTCTGACACTGGGGAATGCAGATCCTGAACAGCTGGTTGAGCAAAAGAATACTGGGGCATGTCTTGGGCATGCAAGTATGGGCTCTCACTGTTTTCACTCAACATGTCAAGGAGTGGATTCTGAGTTGGAGTCTGTTGAGAGGGTTCAGAGAATACGAACTGGTTGGGTGATATAGGAGAGTCACTGTTGGAGCTATTTTCTAACACTGTAGTTGTTTGCTGGTCTTGATCTAGCACTGTAGATTGGAGACCTAGACTGGCTCCTGTCTCCAGTGAAGTTTGGAGGCAGTCTTCTTGGAGATCCTGATCAGCACTGTCATTCTCTGAATTTTCTAGTGCATAGCTCAGAGTGTCACTGGAGTCATTTGCTTGGCTTTCATTATGTTCAGTCCCTGTTTCTGACTGGTCTTTGTAGATCAAAGATACTTCCTCATCCACCTGTTGGATCATTTTTTTTATTTAAGAATTGACAATGTATTTTTCATTCAGTGAAGAAATAAGGATGTTTTGTTTTTATGCACAGAAGGAATGGTGAGTACCAAAAGAAAGATTACATCCATCCAATTTTCACACCCTGTCAAGTTCCAAGATCATCACAGAGCTTGTGTCAAGAGGGATAGGAATTTATGGCCCTTAACGACCTGTGAGATTACATTAAGAGTTCCTAATGTCTTCATTGATGTGCAGTTTCCCAGGAATATAATAAACAATGAACTCCTTTGTTGAGATAATTTTGAAACTATTCCACCCAATATTATTCATAGAATTTGTAATATTTCACATTTGCCAACAATTTTTTTTAATAAGAAGTACAATATTCCGAAAGTGTAAAACAAGATCTTCACAATGGTATAATTTTTATCACATAATGTGCACTAAAATCCTTTAATTTGAATAAAAAGCTGGAGCTCAGCAGAAACACATCCTATCCCTAGCACATCTTGTTAATATCACCGACCGTCTCACAAAACGAATTCTGATCAACCTTACTAGAGACTGATCGGTCTCTGTAAACTGGAGACCTAGCTATGTTTCTGTTAAGCTTAGTTTTAAACTGAATTCACAGCCATGCAATCTGGTTGTCTTATACCCTTAGAATGGGAGACTAAGCCATGCAGTCCTATCATCTTCCACTATAAGGATTTGAGATGTCGACACAGCGTTTCTACTCGCATTAAAATGATAGCCATGATTGTCAAAACTCCTTTGATAAAGATGTATAAGTGGCAGTGCAATCTGGTAAATTGAGACATCAGCCAGACAGTTAGATAACTTAGATCGCCATGCATTGTCTTGCATAGTCTGCATTGTCAGAAGTGGTGACCAACCCACTTGTGCTGTAAGACTTAAAGCTTTGGCCAAGCAGTCAGATTGTACTACGGACCCTGTCATATGCAGTCTGATCAATGTCTTAAATTGCTGCTGATACTGTAGACACTGTCATCAAAACTCTGTTGTTGTTTTTTAGGGCCCTTTCAAAATTATTTCACTCATATTGAGCAGACAGTTAATCAGAGGTGGTCAAAAAAACTGAAGTACCCGGAGAAAACCACCTGGACTTCCTTTGCAGAACTCGGCTTCTCACATGTGACCCGAGCCAGGCTCGAACCCATAGCAGCGAGAGACCTAATGAATGAGAGTCAGCATTCTCATCCACTAGGCCACTGAGGCTCGTTTCATCATAACTGTTTACCACCTGTTACCAACATGGACTGGCCAACAAAATCTGCTCATAAGGACAGAAAATCGGGTATGTCTGGAGTCTTCACAAAATCAGACAAGACTTATGCTGATATAATTTCTGCACTTGGAAGACATAAGTCTGCACAATATGACAAGAGCTCTACGTCTTGTTAGATAATTGTTATTTCTAAGCTTCTCTTTAAAGTTCACTTGCTTTCTTTTATGTTTTCACTTAAAGAGCAAAGTCACAATCAGATAGGGGGGAGTGGGGGGGGTCTAATGGTTGATATACGAGTTGACCTGACATGAAGCCCAGTGAAAAGCCGGAGGAGAGGCAATACATGTAGCAGTTTCTAGGCTGGGGAGGCATGCAAATGCTTGCAGCTTTGCATCTACAGCTAGCAGAAATCAAGTGAGGGCTGAATGGCATTCTATATGAGGCCTGAATAAGGTTGTGCATCTTGATTAGATTAGATGACTACAACACACTGAATGGCAGGCACCTTACAATGAGACATGAAAACCGATGCAAACCTGAGGCCTTATGAGACACAAACAAGCTAAGCAGATGATGAAAGTCAGACCGTATTCATGAATTTAGCCATAATGAATAAAGGCTAGACCTAGCTGCAAGTAATCCTCATGTGAGGATGATGCAGTATAAATAGATGACCTAAGGGAAGGCATGTCATATCAAGTCCCAATAAAGGAATGAATAAGATGAGCATGATGCTTTCTTAAACATTGAACATGGCAGAGGTAACTCGGTTGCAGGTGAAAACTAGAGTACTTGGAGCAAAACTACCTGACTTTTAATTGCAGAACTTGGCGTCACCGTGGTATGAATAAGAAAACAAGCATATTTTCAAGAATAATGAGTCGCTGTTATTTAATGTGCAGCACGGCGAGATTATTGATTTGGAGCTTTAAGACCCAGTCAGCACTAATTTAGTTCATATCGAGCTGAGGGCAGCGATTACCAGAATAGAAGCTAAGTTCTAGTGGCAAACAGCAGCTGCACATCGAACAGGCATGGTTGTCTCAACTTTAATCACCCGATTTGAGTAGGTATGGGAAAGCAATGAAAAATACTTATCTTTGACATCTGTAACAGTTTCAATGCTTGCTTCTTGTCCCACACCCTGATGAGATTGTCCAGAGGCCATGGTTTCAAGGTGACTACACAAGTAACGTCACGTGAACTTGGTGGTAGTAGAATCCTATAATCCTTTTGACTTGTCTTCTACGTCTCTTCTTTACCGACTTCCAAAGTCATTTTCAAAGTTCAGATTTGAAATATTGTTAGACCCGGTTTCAGATAAACGACACACACTTCAATCTCAGCATATGGCATTGTTCATAAAGTATTATCAGCTCTCAGGAAACAGATTTTTTTTATATGTTTATAAAAACGCAATCAGTGAGATTCGAACTCGAACTGTCAGCATGACAAGCAGCGTTGACATCCCCTCGGCCGTTGTGACTGCTGTTGGAAGATGAAAATAGCGGCTGCATTATCATGAAAAGTCATTTTTCTATGTAAAGTCCACCATTGAAAGAAATTCCAATCTGGCATTTTTAACATGCTCAAATGTTATCCTTTTCAGTGAATTCTCTGCAGACAAGTGTTCATAATCTTTCATAATCTTAACTAGGCCAGAAAAGCTTAAAGCTTTGCAAATGGAAGAAATGTGGTCTTCCAAGCACAGAAACAGAACTGACGTTGATGCAATGTTTGATCAGCCTTTATAATTCATCAGTGTTTGAGTGAGTGAGTGAGTGAGTTTTAGTTTTACGTCCCACCAACAGCTAAGGTCATACGGAGACGGGACCTCGGTTTAAAGACTCATCCGAAAGTCTGGAGAAGCCCGGGATCGATCCTGCGTTCCCTGGTTTACAAGGCGAGTCATCAGTGTTTGATTTTTCACCACCTTTCCTATGGAGGTCAGACAGCTCGACCTTTAATATACCATCTATAATACCTTAGCAGAGTATGAGTTTAAAACAAAAACTATTAGTTGCAGCTTCAAACTAGATTTAAAGGGTACCCCATCATAAACAAAATTTTATCTCCTAAAATTACTACAAGGTCATTAGTTTTTAACAACTGGGCCTTTTGATCACTGGATGTATCTCTAGATGGCAGGACCCTGCCCATTGGGGATTGGTGAAATAGATTGGGCTGCATGGTGCTTCCTTGCATAGCTGAAACTGATCAAATTTTGCAGTACCAGTAAACTACTTAGACGATCTAAGCCTGCCCGGGAAAAGATGGGCCATTCTGACCACCCCTGTATATAAACTCTAGTGGTTTCTTTGGTTGATAGGGCTTGAGATGTCATTTCATCTAAGTTTCGGGTAAAAGTCCCACAAAAGGGGAAGCAAAATCTTTAAAATGACCAAAAAATATTGACAGGATGTAAAGCCTCAACACAAACAAACAAATCATGTTTGAAACATAACCAGTATGTTGTCGACACAAGTCCCCAAAATATGTTTCATTTAAGTGCCGTGGCCAAGTGTGTAAGAACATTGTATATTAATCATTAGGTCTGTCTCAGCTATAGGTTTGAGCCTAGCTTGAGTCACGTTAGACGCTAAGTTCTGAAACAGAAGGTCACGTTCTTTTTCTCCAAATCGTACACCAGTGTTTGCCATTCTCTGATTAATGATCGGCCAGAAATTTCTGAATAACCTTGAATGGGCCACAAGATGAAAGTAGAAAAAAATAAAGAAAACAAAAAGATGTTTCCTTTAATGCAGAAATAAGAAAAAATATCAGAACATTAACATCATTACTTAACCTAATTTGGAGCCATTCAGTATAACATAGACCTACTTTGGGATATTTTTTCAGAAAGCTCTATCCTCCGTTCCTGGTGCTGAACATTTGTTAGTGCGACAACAACGAAATGAAGTTGATGTGATGTGTAAAGTCTACCTCGAAGATAAAGCTGCTGCTGAGAAGGAACTGGCGTAAGTTACAAAAACGGGTAATAAATAGAAAAATTGACGCAACTGTTCATCTCATATGAAATTTATGAAACTTGCCTACGGCAAGCTTCATAAATTTCATATGAAATGAGAATGAACACGAGTTTAAGATTCTGTTTATCATATATTGATTTTAAATTGGATTTTATTACTGAAGAAGTAGAAAAGAATTTTGGTATAAATTATAGGGTTGTCATGGATGGGTGTCATGATGTTAAATGCTAGTTAGTATAAGAATCCAATATAGGTGTGAGGGGTGGATGGAAAAATCTGTCCTGTGGGACACTGTCCGGCATCACGAGGCTTGCCAAGTGATCCCTATGGACGTATTTTTCTATCCCCCCTCACACCTATATTGGATTCTTTTTCTTGCATATCTTCCATTTCTAAGCGGGGATTTTTAATGCTGCAGTCACTTCGGTTACCAATGTCTGCCATATTGTGTTGACACTGCAGGAATGTTTTAGTTGTTTAGTGACGTCACGTAACGTGCTGTGACGTCAACTTTAATGACGGCACTTACCAGATCGTAATCAGCCAGTGTGTTTATCAAACACGCAATTATATTCGATTTTGGGTTAAAATACCAGAACATAAATTTCTATCCCAGGGGAAAATCACGGATTTCCTTGCCTGGTGTGCAAGAATGCTATTACACATGTGGTTATATTATATCACATGATGTTATCAACCACTAGCTAACAGTAATGTTATATGATAAGAGTTTTTCATACTCAGCTGAACTAATGGGATTTTTGCTGCTCATAAATACTATAATAGGAACAGATTATAGGATTATCCTGCTTTAAAAGATCAGTGTTGGTGACAGATACAGTGAAGAGTTGGAAGTGAATGTTGGTTGCTCTCAGCTTTTCATAAAATGACATAAGCAGACAACATTTTCAGATGTAGTTTTTCTCGGTGTCTTAAGGGTTAAGATCATGTTAGATTAAGATTAATAGGGTAAGATTTAATATCTGTTACAGAGATTTGGAAGAAGCCGTGGATGAGCTAAGATCAGATGTGTTGTCTCGTCAGTGTCGTGTTCAGATGTCCGATGTAGAAGGTATGGCTCTGGTTTTGAGCCATGTCACTAAAGCCCTTGGAGACTTGAAAGGTACAACTACCTTAACGTATTTGCATTATAGTCACAGGATGAAATTATTTCAATTTTTTTCATGTCAACCTTATTTACTGAATGTATTCAGACAGGCCTGAGCAAACAGCATAGAAAAAGGCATGCAGCCTTATTCTATGCTGTTTGCTCGGGCCTGTCACAGAATCACCATCAGATAAACAAGTCTGTGAAATGTAGACCCGTCTAAACCCCACTTTCTATAGAGAAAAGTGTAGTTATATATTTCATAATGTAGTTTATATTTTCTTTTCCTTAGGGATCATTGATTCCATTGTGGAATTATGTCCCCCCACCCGAAAGGGAGGGGGACATATTGGTTTTGGTGCGGATCCTGTCGGCGTCAGCGTCGGCGTCGCCTCTTGTCTGCACTCTTATCTCCTGAATGGATGGATGGATTTTGATTAAACTTACACAGATACACCATTGGGAGGGGGAAAAGTACTGATTAGATTTTGGTGACCTTGGTCTAATTTTCAAGGTCACAGTGCTCAAAACATTGTTGAATTTTAGGCCAAAAAAGCTTGTCTGCACTCTATCTCCTGAACCAATGGATGGATTTTGTTCAAACTTGGTACATAGTATAATTTGGATGGTCTCAAGAACTGATTAGATTTTGGTGACCTTGACCTAATTTTCAAGGACACCACGGGACTAAGACTGTTAAAAATAAGCTTGTCTGCACTCTATCTCCTGAACCAATGGATGGATTTGGTTCAAACTTGGTACATAAGTAAGTGGGATAGTCTCTAGAACTGTTTAGATTTGGTGACCTTGACCTAATTTTAAAGGTCACCACGGGACTTAGACTGTTAAAAATAAACTTGTCTGCGCTCTATCTCCTGACCCGATGGATGGATTTGGTTCAAACTTGGTACATAAGGTAAGTGGGACAGTCTCTAGAATTGATGAGATTTTGGTGACCTTGACCTAATTTTCAAGGTCACCACGGGACTTAGATTGTTAAAAATAAGCTTGTCTGCACTCTATCTCCTGAACCAATGGATGGATTTGGTTCAGACTTGGTACATAAGATAAATTGGATGGTCTCAAGGACTGATTAGATTTTGGTGACCTTGATCCAATTTTCAAGGTCACCACGGGTCTTAGGCTGTTAAAAATAAGCTTGCCTGTCATCTTTCTCCTGAACCAATGGATGGACTTGGTTTAAACTTGGTACATAAGATAAGTGGGGTAGTCTCTAGAACTGATTAGATTTTGGTGACCTTGACCTAATTTTCAAGGTCACCAATGGACTTAGACTGTTAAAAATAAGCTTGTCTGCACTTTATCTCCTGAACCATTGGATGGATTTGGTTCAGACTTGGTACATAAGATAAATGGGATGGTTTCAAGAACTAATTAGATTTTGGTGACCTTGATTTAATTTTCAAGGTCACCACAGGTCTTAGCACTGTTAAGAATAAGCTTGTATGCACTGTATCTCCTGAACCAGTAGATGGATTTGGTTCAAACTTGGTACATAATACAAGTGGGATTGTCTCTAAAATTGATTAGATTTTGATGACCTTGACCTAATTATCAAGGTCACCATGGGACTAGACTGTTGAAAATAAGCTTATCTGCACTGTTTCTCCTGAACCAATTGATGAATTTGGTTCAAACATGGTATATAATATAAGTGGGAACGGCTTAAGAACTGATTAGATTTTGGTGACCTTGACCTGCGGTAATGGTCAAATGTGACCGACGCAGTATCAGAAGATAGACCCAATTTTCAAGGTCACCACAGGACTTAGACGTTAAAAAATAAGCTTTCAGCACTTAGTCTCCTGAATGAGTTGATGAATTATAGTATTTTTGCAAGAAGACCATATACAAAAGAAACCACTCAGTTTCCTGAATGAGTGGATATATAGAATTTATGTAAGAAGACCATATATAAAAGAAATGTCAAGATGCTCTGGACTTCAAACTGGTGGGGGGACATATGTTTTCCTCTGAAAACACTGTTCTAGTTTTGAAAATATTTGAGGGTCACTCACTGATGAGGCCTAATTGGCCAAAAACTAGCTAGTCTGGCACAGAAAACATGTACACTCCATATTTTTCAGTTCACTGGTGTATTTTTTGCTTCCAAAGGATAATCCTTTTATAGAACATATTTATGGAGATATTTGTTATTTTCCTTATTTTAGCTCAAAAACAGATTTAGGGTACTTGTTAGAACTGCCTCGTTGAGGTCTTTCTAACGAGCACTCACAATCTATATTGGGGCTAGAAATAAGAAAATCTCAAACCTTTTTATCTGAAAAGTGTTAGTTTTAGAGTCAAGATATATGCCAATTTAAAGCACAGATGTGTTATGGTATTGCTTCTTCCAATATCCTGGCGTGGGATTTCAACATAGTTTACGTTACGTTGCTTCAGTTTTCATATTGTTTATATACTTTCCTGAAATTGATGGCAACTTCAGCTATGATGCCTTTCCGTGTATCTCAATTTTAGAAGGCCATTGAAAATATTAAACTGAGTGGAATTATAAAATTAACCCATATCCCTCCGCATAAATTAATTAAGCCAATCCCATTGCTGATTATCAAGCAATCAAATTACTTGATATAATACATGTATATTTGTTCAATTCACAAACTGCATGACAAACAGTGTAGATTTAGAAGCCATCTGATCTGGATCTGCACTGTTTGCAAAGGTAGGGGTTGTCGTGAACTACAGAATAAAGGTTAAATCAGATTCATTTCTATATTTTCCAGCTCGGTTTCCTAAACTTCAAGAAGAACTGAAGAACGTGATGTCAGCTGAAATGGAGATGATTGTGAAAGAAGAGAAGTAAGAATCATGTTAACAATTCCATGCATTATGATCACATTCCTGTTCCACATAGTGGATTTTTCTTATCTCATAAATGGCTACTTTTCTGATGAAATTCTGTGATTGTTTTCATATTCCGACTGCAAACATAGGTTATGGGTGCTCGTTAGAACCGCCTCAGTGAGGCGGTTCTAACAAGTACCCACAACTTATGTCTTGAAGCAGAAATAAGAAAAATGATGTACACCCCCATAAACCCTACGTAAAGGCTTATTGAGAATTGGAAAGATCTAATTCTTAGTAATGTTGGTTGGTGCCTGATGCTCTGTCTCTGGTCGGGCCCATCGGAGTCTTAACTGTTGGTTTTCTTTTGCTCCAGCATTTCAGTGGTTTCTTGCTGTCGAGTCCTCACCGTTGTCTCACCTCTGTGGTTCTTTAATTTTTTGTGTTCACGGAGATGTTGCACTGATGAGTTAGGAGGCCTTCATGCGGACAACAAATTATTTGTCTAAATCGCGACGGAAGTAAGGGCGAGGATTGTGGCCACGTAAAATCGATTTAAGCCCCCCAGTGGAAATCTTTCCACTGACCGTTCCAAGGCAGTTCTTCCGTGGCGATTTATTTATGTTGTTGTTTGTTACTTACTGTGTGTATCACTTGTGTCTTTTAATTTTGGATGGCCATATGGCCATTTTGTGGGAAAGTAACTGTCCTTATGGCCTTCCTTTGTTTAGGTTTCCATTATGGTCTGGTCGCTTAATGTTTGTATTGCTTTCCCTTTGGTGTCTTTGGTGGGTGGAGTAAGTTAATTTTATCGATTCCTGATCTTTGTTTTACTTCTACTTTTCTCTATATGGGCTTTTAATGTGGGGTTTAGTGGGGTGTTCATTTCACAAACCTGTTCACATGATATAATGAAAACTCCTGTAAACCCCATTATTTTGGTGTCTGAGTACAGAGGATAAAAACAATAGGAACTATGAAATCAATGAAGGCCATCATCTCGGCTGGGATATTCATATGGAGTAGGCCTTCGACACCCGATTATCTTAAAACCTTTGATCCTCGCTGGGTTGTCAGCCATGTTTCGTGATTTTATCATGAAAGGTTTTCTGCAGTCATTCTCTCCCTTCTGCTGATTCAAGAAGAACAATAATCATGTTTCATGTTGTGGATCGC
Organism: Lucinisca nassula; assembly: GCA_963580285.1. Classification (NCBI taxonomy): domain Eukaryota; kingdom Metazoa; phylum Mollusca; class Bivalvia; order Lucinida; family Lucinidae; genus Lucinisca; species Lucinisca nassula. The sequence continues at coordinate 121,687,342 of OY757025.1, read as the reverse complement.
TGTGGTGCAGTGGTAAAGCAATAGATTTGAGATAGAGAGGTAGCCGGTTCGATCACTGCAAGCGCCATGTATTGTTTCTGTGAGCCAGACATTATCCAAAGAGGGTCACGTGGAAGATTAGTACTAGTTTTACTAAATTTTACACACTATAAATAAGTTGATTATTATTATTATTTTGTTCTGATGAAAGAATGTGTGCTGTACTGGTTAAACTTTTGTATGTTAAAGCCCGCCGAGTAAAGTGTGGTTTGGTAAACTGACTGGCTTAACTGATTGGGCTGTTAAATTTCAAACATAACAAAAGAAAAGGTTGACAGGCTTTACTTTCAACCCTCTTAATATCCACATTGGTTACAAAACTTGTTAGAACAACAATTTCAATGGAATGAATCCTTAGCTCAAGGCATAACTTCAGTTCCGATTAGCTTGGGCTTCCCTCAGGTTGGAAAAGCCCATATCTAATCAACAGGCATGAAAGATTCTTGTAAAATAATGCTTCAAGAAACAAATGTTATAGACATTTGTAAGAATTGCCTCATCGAGGCAATTCTAACAAATGTCTACAACATTTGTATCCCCCAACTGAATTGGTATGTGGGGATATAGCGATTAGCCTGGTGACCGTCCATCTATAGACCAAACCTTGTGCTGGCCATAACTCCAACACCCTTTAAGATATATTGGTGGTATTTGACACATTTGTACACAAGGTTGAGAAAGCATCTCATGCGCAAGAACCCAAACTCTGGGTGCCATGGTATTTGACTTATCTTCCCTTCCAATAGAATAGCATGATTACCTTGTGATCACCATATCTCAAATACCCTTAGAGGCATGTTGATGGTAAGCAGTACAATTGTACATGTCGTGGGTAAGAACCACAACTCTTGGTGCCCTGGTTTTTGAGGTATCTCTTTCTAAAAGTGCCCTTAATTAAAGGTCTTTCTGGGACCTGTTTTGATGGTCAAAATGAATTTTTTGAGTACACTGGGCTGTAAATGAAGTTATTACAGTACTTCAGTAGACACATTGATCAGTTGGAAACTATACATGCAAATGTTATTCAATTAAGCCTCCTCACTGTAACGACAAAACTGGACATAATGACTGTTTCAATGGAAAACACATTTAGCTCAAGATGATGGGGATAAATGAAGATTTTCAAGAATGTTAATTCAATACTGAGTCTCCAAGAAACAAATGTTATGGATATTTATTAGAAACAAATTTTATGGATATTTATACCCCCACAAACGTAGTTTGAAGGGGGTATACTGGAATCAGCCTGTCGGTTGGTTTGTCGGATGGTCTGTCTGCAAAATTTTGTCCGCTCACCTTCTCCTTCACTATCAGTCGGATTCAATTGATACTTGTCATTATTGTTCACGAGGAGGGATAGATGTGCAAGACACAAATTTCACTAAAGTTTGTCCCATAATTACGGAGTTATGGCCCTTGATTTGCTAAAAATGTGCTAAAAAACCTTGTCCACTCAACTCCTCCTTCACTATCAGTCGGATTCAATTTATACTTGCCATAATTGTTCACCAGGAGGGGTGAGATGAGATGAGGCTTTGAGGGAGATCGCTCTTGTCAGAGGCGGACTGGTTCCTCAGGACTTTCCGGAGTGTCGTCAGCATGTTGTTTAGGCTAAGGCACAGGCCCTTGATGTTCTCACATCATTTATCAATTACGGCTGTATACATTTTCCCAAATCTTTAGAAATGAACCAAAAAATGGTTACATTTGCTTACAATAAAAAAAAAATAGAAATGGGATGAAAAAGGCTTGGGTCCCCATCCCAGTGCTGGACTTTGTGCATTTAATTTACTAATATCATTTTATGTATACTGTATTCATTCTAATAATTATCCTCGGAGCAAGTATTGAGGCGGGGGTATTAATCATCACCTTTAGTGATAGTTCCTCTAGTTGTTACAACATTTACAAATGTTATGGATATTTGTCAGAATTGCCTCACTGAGGCAATTCTGACAAATGTCCATATCATTTGTTTCTTTGAGTAACCTTACCTATCTTAATGATACTTTATATACGCCTTGCTAGGAGTCTTATTCATGGCCTATTCTTTATTCCGTCTAACATTTAAGAAATGAATACTGTCATTATAAGAGAGTCCTCGCTACTGTAATGATCGTAAGTATTGGTACAGACAGGCCTAAGCAAACAGTGTAAATCCAGATCAGACTGCTCCTGAAGGAACGGCATACCTGTGATAATTTTTTTTATAACTGTATGAGGGAGATTTGCCACTGTGATGAGTGAGATGTAGAGAATATAGGGAAATTATCAGTTCAGATGAGGGAGACACCAAAATTTTACCAAAATTTAGCATAAAGTGGACAAAAATTTGCATCAAAATGTGGGAGTCTGAGGGAGGTATCACAGGTATGGAGCAGTTTGATCAGGGTCTACACTATTTGCCATTCTGTCTGCACCTTTTTGGACTCCTTGCTGGGTCATGAAACAAATTTGGTAAAATTTTAGGAGAATTACAGCAAGTCCTGAAGGTGTCCAAATTTTTAGGATTTTTTCGGTATTTTGTTTTCAGGTTTCTGAAGGATGAGCCAGAAAAATTAGACCATTCCTTAAAGAAATGTAAGAAGTTGACAGGAACCCTGTTTACACTTAAAAGGTAGGTCTTGTATGTTTGACTTTTACACAATCACCCGTCCACAATTATGGTCATACAATACAGAGACTTGACCTCATTTTAAAAACTTGTCCAAGAGTCTGGAGATGCCGGGAATTGAACCAATGACACCTGGTTTATGTGTTTTATGAGTAGGTAGGTTACATACATAAGATTAGTAAAATTTATTCAGCCCACCTGTGGGACTGTTCTGAACAGTCTCAATTCTGATCACTTAAGAGAGGTCTCTGAATGTAGATTCGGGTAAACAAGGTAGAGAGTAGCACATTTCAGAATATACAGTTTCTAGCAAGCTCAAACAAACAAAAGTCTGGGCACAAAAATCTACTAAAAGGCTGCAAAATGGAAGTGAAGACAATGATCAGAAATTGATACAGTTAACCCACAGCTCCCATCAGAGACACCAAAGGGAAAGAAAACACAAACAACAGACCCTAATCTAATGGAAACATCAATAGTGGAAAGCCAAAAGGACAGTTACTTTCCCACAAAATGGCCTATTGGCTATCCAAAACAAAATAATATAAAGGACACACACACCCAAAGACAAAACATAACAAAAATAAACTGCGACAGAAGAACTACCTTGGAACGGTCAGTGAAACGAGTTCCACTGGGGGGCTTAAATCGATTTTACGTGGCCACAATCCCCGCCCTTACTTAAGTAATGATTTAGAAAAAAAATTTGTTCAGTCCGCATGAAGGTCTCCTAACTCATCAGTGCAACATCTCTGAGCACGATAATCAAATGACAACAGAGATGAAACAATAGTGAGGACTCGACAGCAAGAAACCACTGAAGTGCCAGAGCAAAATAAAATCAACAGTTAGACTCCGATGGGCCCGACCAGAGACAGAACATCAGGTACCAACCAACATTACATGGACATCGATGCAAGACTAATGAAGACACTGACAGCATCGGAACAGAGTCTTCATGGTTTGTATGCCCCGTGTCTGGGCTAACCAAAGCGCAACAAGCTAAGATTCAGACTGAGCTAGAGTAATCGTATGCCACATAGCTCTTCTGGAAGATTCTGTCCTATTACAAAACACCTATTTAAATATATTGAAAAGTTTTAGCACCAAAAATGCTAATTTTCTGATAAAAATTTCTGATATTTTTCATAATTCGGCTAAAAACATAGATTGTGGGCACCTGTTAGAACCGCCTCAACAAGGCAGCTCTAAGGAGTTCCCACAGTTTATGTTCCTGAGCAGAAATAAGAAAAATAACATATATGTCTCTATCATATGATGTCGTGTATAAGCAGTGGATAACATCGTGTAATAAAATTTATATGACAACGCGTGTAATAGCACTTTGGGGGGATTAAGTAACGTCATGATGACGTCCATGTCAGCCATGCATTTTTTTGTGGAAAATTTAGTCAAATTTAAAGGCGATGAAATCCAATTTAAAGTGGTCATATAATAAACCGAATCTTAGACTTTTGTTCATTTCATATGAAATTTATGAAACTCGTCGACTGCTCGTTTCATGAATTTCATATGAAATGACCACTCGTGTAAGATCCTCTATGTGAACCCCAGTCATACTATGTAAAAGGCCCCCGCCCATTGGGGCTTGAAGAAATAGATGGGCTGCATGATGCTTCCATAGCAGTGCCAGTCAGACTATCCATGCTCATAAAACCTATTGGTTTCATTGGGTGACAGGGCTTGAGATGTCCTTTCATCTCAATGTTGGGTAAAAATCCCACAAAATTGGAAGCAAAGTCTCCAGAATGACATATACACTGTTGATGGGGACGTTAAACCTCAAATCAAACATAAATGTTATATAAAAGTGTGGGTCAATATTATATAGGCGTATTTCTGTGATGGTTCATCTGCAGGTTTAGTAGCACTAATGATGAGTGTGTCCATACAGCCATAAATATGATTCATGGCTGCATCAGTGATGAGGCAGTGTTCTGATCAAATGCTGAGCACCGTATGTCATAGTAGGCATTACTCGAATGTGATTTCATAGCGGCAGTTATTAAAGGGAATGGGAACACCTTCAAGGAAGGCAACTCCATCGAAAGTGTTTTTGTCGCCCATTTCAATAGGGGTCAACTCTTTAATAAAAGAATTTGCTCCCGAGGAGCAAATTCTTTACGTTAAGGGTAGACCCCTTTTTCAGTGGGACAGGGCTTATAGAAAAGCAAACAGGAAGTCCCAAAAGTTGTCTCCCTTGGAAAAATGGAGGAAAAATCTGCCAGGTGTTCCAGTTTCCCTTAAAAGATACTGTTTGCGCTTATTATGATTATCTGGACAAACTGGAAAACTAAAACAGTGTGAGAATTAATTGATTAGTTTGACATATGAAGCAGTAAAAACATTGATTTTGGGGACTGAAATTGAGGGTCAAGATAGCTGAAGTGTTGACTTAGTGGTTAAATACAATAAATATATTAGGGAAATATTACAGACTTAGAAATCACTTCTACATAAGTGATGGCACTGTTGTTATAATGTGGGTTCTCTGTATTGTTTCTTCAGGCTAGCCTCTGTGCAGGAACACCGGCCCCCTCAAGTTGTAGCTCTGTCGGCACAGGCCAAGATACCGACACAGGCAGACAGACAGACGGTCCTAGAGAATATACAGGCAATGGTCCCCAACCATGATGCTAGAGTTCAGAGTATAATGGTTTGTATTCACTTTAATACAGTTTAACCTGTGTAAGTCGTCTCTTAATAACAGCCACCCTGCTTATAACGGCCATTGCATAATATAGTTAAATCTGTGTTAGCTGTCATCCTGCTAACAAAGGCCAGTAGATGAAAAGTATGTTTCACACAGAAAATTACTATTCAGTAATAAACACCAAGCCAGCAAGGAAAACCAGGCCAATGTTGGGTAGACAGTGATACTACGTGGCTGACAGCCAGTCGATGACCTGCTGTTTCTTGCTACCTGGGTGCAATCATGAACAGAGGTCATAAAATCAAGTTCCAAATAGTGTGCCTGCCTCTGTAGCTTTTTTAGATGCACCTCTGACTGGTGATAGAAAGGTTTGATACCTGCTACATTGACAACATTGATAGGAAATAGTCAATACAATCATTCTATCACTTCTGCTGATTCAAGACTTAAAATAACTTTCTGACAAAAGATTGTGCATCAGGTCATATCATCCTCAAATTTTTTGGATTTTTACAGTAAGGAAAATAATGAATAACCTGGTAAACTTTACTCCATAGAACATTAGGGTTGGAGGGGTATTTATTCCACGGACTCGTTAGCTTGATGTACCTCCTGATCTTTATCCCTCAATGCTTGAAGTACCATTATCTAAAATGAATTTTCATGGACATAAAAATTACCTTCACAAGTCTGTGTAATCAACATCCCTCTATGTCCCACTTTATATAGAGAAAACAGGGGTTTACAGGGGTATAGATTATTTTTCTCATTTCTGCTCAAAGACATAGGTTGTGGGTACTCATTAGAACCGCCTCATTGAGGTGGCTCTAACAAGCCCCCACAACCAATGTTTGCAGGATGAATAAGAAAATAAGGATTTTCATCAGAAAAGTAGCCATTTTGGAGATGTGAAAAATGCACTATGTCACATGGGTGTTCAAGGCATTGAAGTTTGGCTATACTTTTAATTCCAGGCAGCAGAATCTGCAAGGCAAAGGAAGAAAAAGATCACAACCCAGCAAGAAGCTTTGCGATTTGGAAAAAGTTTGGAGATAGCGAGTAAAGCTTTAAAATCTTCTGGTGCTTCTTCATCGGGCTCGGGTGATTCTGGGCCTGCTGGGATACATTCATCTTCCATCAGGGTTGCCACTACAACCTCGTCTCCAAGACAACATTCGGACACCTCATCTGTCATATCATTTGTTAATCCCATGTCAACATCGACACCAAAAAATTTAAACCAAGCTACCTCAGAACCAGCAACATCGAAAGACATATCTCAGACTTCACCATCAATGTCATATCCTGTCATGTCACTTATTAGATCAGTGTCACCTAGAAGCGAACCTATAAAAGGTCAGAGTTCATCGACATTGTTAGATTCTAGTGATAAAACAATTAGTGGCTATAAATCAGTTGAGTTTAGATCAGAACCCGCTGTATTACCTGTCACCTCTATGTCACACTCAAAACAAAAACCTGGTTCTAGTGTTAAATCAGATAGAACTGATAGATCTTTTTCAGATACATCTAGTCAAAAAAGTGATTGTGTTCGCAAATCAGAAAAATCAGATAAATTGGCATTGGATATCTCTAGTCAAAAAAGTAGTTCTGGATCTAAATCAGAAAAGATAGATAAGTCACCTGCTGAAATTTCTAGTCAGAAAAGTGCAGCACGAGCAGCATTCTTTAGTTCACTGTCTTCACCGACAACACCAACAACTACTACTACTGTCTCACCATTATCATTGTCATCAGTGCCAACCACTGAATCACCAACTGAAATCAAATCAAAAACCTCTTCTGGAAGGTCAGTCTCACCATTACGAGGTATACCATCTCTTGTACGCAGTTCTGCTGTTTCAATGCCATATAGTTCTGTAGCAACTTCAGTCAGTAAGTCACAAATTCCTTCTATGGTTACCATTGCCAAACCTTCCAGTTTGGCAGTGACTGGAGACACCACGGTTGTTTCTTCACAGAAGTTCAGTCCTGCTTCACCCTCAACAAAACCTACTTCTGGGAGTGCAAAATCAAAAATGACATTCACAGCCATTCCAAAACCTTACTCTCCAACCAAAACTATTCCCAGTCCAGTGACACCAGAGTCACCCAGATACAGAGTGCATACCAGTCATATATCAGATTCAAGTGGTAAGAAAACAGTTTCTACTCAGGCTAGGGATACTTCTGTTGTTGGAAGTGGCAAGAAACCATTTGTTGCTTATTCTAGAGATTCTAGTTCCAAACAAGTAACACATTCTAAAGATTCAGGTGCTAAACCAAAGAAAGTTCCTCCTCCTCCACCACCTAGAAAAAGTTCTCGTCTACCAGGTCATGCTGTTTTGGCAGTGAATGCAGCAACACTGAATGGTACTTTAACTTCAGGCAAATCAGGTGCACAATCTGACACAAGTATTTCAAATGCTAAAACTGAGATTATAAGAGAAACAATTATTGACCCACCAGAAGAATTCGCAAACTCAGTTTCAGAAACTAGCAAAGTAGATGATAGTGACAAACGGTTTGTCGATTCATCTAAGAAAGATGTTTCATCCAGTTATATTGATGACGCAGAATTGAATCATATCACTTATCAGTCTGACAAAAGAACAGAGTCAAGTAAGGTCAAAGACAATGATATAAAAAAGGAAATCAGAACAGGAAAATTCTCAGAAGCAACAAGTGACGCTGATAAAAATTCTGAAATCTCTGATGCTAATAAAACAGATAAAGAGAAGATGGTTGTGGTTGAAAATGGCAATAAACTAGAAAAGAAGAGCGAGGCAAATGGATTTGATAGTTCTAGTAGCTCAAGTAGCTTGGATTCACAGTTAGAAATAGTTTGGCTTAAAAGAGATGATACTGATAGTAGTATAGTAAGTGCTTCTGAGAACAAGACATCTGTAGTTGCAGGAACAAGTGCTGTAATATCAACAGTGACATCAAATATGACATCATCAGTGACATCACAAAGTTCCTCAGCATCAGGATCACCTTCAACCAGTGAAAATGCTAGCCCTAAGAAACCCAAACCTGCACCTCCTGAGCGTAGATCTAGTTTATCATCTAAAACACAGACCGACTCCTATGATCCTAGTCAAGAAACAAGGAAAACTAAGAAGGACACAAAAAGTAGTTCTACTAATTTAGATTCAATAAGTTCAGGAAAGCAAGAAGGCTCTCCTGAAAAGAGTAAAAGTAGATCTGGTAAGGCAGAAAAGAAACAATCAGAAACTGGCAAGAAAGAAAGGAAAGTATGAAACAGACTGTTCACTTACTCCAGAAATTTCATTCCCAATTTCGTTACTTTCATTTCTAATCCTGTTTACTGGTTGGGTTCTTTATATTTTCTCTCAAGTGCTTAGTTAGATTACACTGCAGGGTTTCCATGTTGCAGGGTTTTTAGAAATTAGGAGAAGGAATGTCTTTCCTGTGTTTCTTCATTAACCCTTTTTGTACCAAATGGAATCTTCCTCCTTACATATGGAAGGAGTCCATTTCGAAATTTAGGGGTGACAGGCTGTGTTATATTTAAAATTTATTTGGAAAATAGCTGAACTTTTTGCAAATAGTGTAGGTGCTAATCAGACGCCTCGTTCTGGGCCTGCACTGATTGCTAGGGTACCCGTTTTGGGGTTTCTGGTACAAAATGGGTTAATCATCACGGTTAAAGTCTGTAGAATGAATACATGTGTCCTCCTCCACTTTGTATAGAGAAAAATGGGGTTTACAAGGCTAGACATACTTTCCTTATTTCTTGTCTAAAACATAGATTGTTGGTACTTGTAAGAACTACCTAATGAGGTTGTTCAAGCAAAAATAAGAAAAAGATCAGAAATTTTCACCAAGGAAGCCCTGAAAAGGGGTGTTTGTTTGTTTGTTTGATTTTAAGTGTAACGTCCCAGTCAACACTATAAAGGTAATTTTGGAGACGTTGCTTCCAATTTTGTGAGACTTTTACCCGACATTGAGATGACATGACATCTCAAGCCCTGCCGCCAAATGAAACCAATAGGGTTTATAAGCATGGCTGGGTCGCCTCGCACCGCATTGCCTGGGCAGGCTTAGATCTTCTAAGTGGTTTACCAGTACTCGTGTGCGGGTCGATTTCATATCTGCTTGGAAGCATCATGCAGTCCATCTATTTCTTCAAGCCCCGATGGGTGGAGGCTAGAAGGGGTATTCATTACAGGGATTTGATAACCTGATGTTTTATTACACAGCTGTCACTATAAACATGTTATCACTAGCCATTTTATAAAACCATTAATGATGCATAGCCCCAGATAAGAGGGGGTAGCCACATATAATTTTTTACTTATTTCTGCACGATAATGTATGTTGTGGGTATTAATTAGAAGCCCATCGCCAGGCGCTTCTACTGAATACCCATAAAATATGTTTTCTTGCAAAAATTAGAAAAAATCAGTACTTTTTGCATGAAAAAGTACCTTATCTAGCGCTATGCATGATGTTTAAGGGAAAGGAATATACATTCATTAGAGCAAACTCTTTTTAAGATATTTTTGTCCTTTAACATTAAGGATCTACTATTTAAGCAAAGGATTTGCTTCCGAGAAGCGAATTCTTCCTTTAAGTTCACTGTCAAAAAAAATAAAATAAAACCAACGAACATTTTTAGATTAAAAACTGTGATATTTTTCTTATTTCTGCTCGAAATATAGATTGTGGATACAGGTTAGAATCACCTCATCGAGGTGGTTCTAATGGGTACCCACAATCCATATTTTAGAGTAGAAACTAGAAAAATAAGGTTTACCCCTATAAAACCCAGTTTTACTGTATAAAAATGGGGTCAGAATTGTGTAGGCTTGTTTTTGTAATGTGACTAATCTTGACACCTTTAAAAGCTCCATAGAAGGGGTTTTGTATTTAACCTTCATCATGAATATTGCTATGATCCCCATTTTTTGGTCATTTGTGTTGCATATTTTAACCATGGGTTCAGAGAGAAACCTCCGTGGTGTAATGGTTAAGCTACTCACCTCATAAACCAGGGGTTGTGGTTTCGATTTTTGGCTTCTGCAGACTTTCTGATGAGTCTTTAAATTGTTGTCCTGTCTACCAGTAACAATTCTGATTCTGATTCTATATGACCTTAGTTATTAACGTGGAGCGCTGTGGTGCAGAGGTAAAGCATCGGATTTGAGATCGAGAGGTAGCCGGTTCGATCCTCGCAAGCGCCACGTGTTGTTTCCTTGAGCAAGAGACTTTATCCACATTGCTTAGTACTTGTTCCTTCCCAGGAAAAGAGGGCCACATGGAAGATTAGTACTAGTACTAAATGTGTTACCCTCTATAAACAAGGTCGATTATTATTATTATTATTATTGCTGGGACATAAAACACAAATGCACACATGCACCATGGGTACAGAAACACAATGATAAACACTAAAGATCCTGATCTTTAGAAGCCAGCTGATCAGAATCTATACTGTTTCAAAAAATGGTTACATGGGGGTTCAGGATGTTGAGGGTTAAGATGCATATGGACCTTTCTTACAAAGATGTTTTAGACTAGGATTATGGTGTGTTCCAACCTAGAGCTTATTTTCATTTGTGCAATATATTTATTCATTTTGATAGATGCTTTTGTATTCAAGAAAGGTGCTTAATAAGAAGTTCACATGTCATAGAACATGCATTAAAGGGGAGTTGGAACACCTTCAGGGGAGGCAACTCCTGCAAAAGTACTTTTGTTTCCCATGTCAATAGGGGTCAACTCAAAAAGGAAAGAATTTGCTCCTGAGGAGCAAATTCTTTCCTTTAAGAGTAGACCCCTTGTTCAGTGAGATGGGGCTTTTAGAAAAGCGAACAGGAAGTTTCGAAAGTTGTCTCCCTTTGAAAAATGGCAGAAAAATCTGTCAGGTGTTCCCATTCCCCTTAAGATAAACAGGTTTTCCTTTTCTTTAGAAAAAAACTTGTACACTCCACATTCTTCAGTTTTGTCCTTTCTTCCGAAAGGTTGCCATTTTATAGAACATTTCCACGGCTATATCCTATGTCAGTCATACAGTGAAATTTGAGTTATCCATTACGATAACATACTCGTATGATAAAGTGCATTCTATCATCCAAAATGGTTATTTTTCTGATAAAAATTTGTGATATTTCCTTATTTATACTCCAAACATAGGTTGTGGGTGCTTGTTAGAACCGCCTCATTGAGGCTGTTCTAACGAGTACCCACAACCTATGTCTTGGACCAGGAATAAGAAGAATAATGTACATCCCTATAAACCCCAGTTTTCTCTATGCAAAATGGGGTTTAATGGGTGTTCATTTCGCGGACTTGTTAACATGATGCCAAGAATGTGTTTTAATGAATGGTAAACCCAAATTTTCATTGTATGAAGTTCGTTCAACTAATGCTGTATTATACAAACACACCCATGTTAGATAATTTTATCTTCCTCATTACAATAACACATCCATGAGATAAAGTACATTATATCACATCTCAAATATGGTTATTTTTTATGTCCCCGGTAGCGAAGCGGGGACATATTGTTTTTGCCCTGTTTGTTTGTTGGTTGGTTTGTACGTGGACAACTTTAATGTTGGTCATAACTTTTGAAGCGTTGGAGATAGAGTATTCATATTTGGCATGAAGGTTCCTTGTGATAAGAGCTTCACATTCATGCCAAAAAATTTGACCTGTGACCTTGAGCTTGACCTTTGACCTATTCAAAAGAAAAAACACTGGTCATAACTTTTGGACCGCTTGAGATACAGCCTTCATATTTGGCATGTATGTTCCTTGTGACAAAAGCTTTACATTCATCCAAAAAAACTTGACCTGTGACCTTGACCTTGACCTACTTAAAAAAAACAAAAAACATTTTGGCCATAACTTTTGAACCATTTGAGATACAGCCTTCATATTTTGCATATACATGTAGGTTCCTTGTGACAAGAGCTTTACATTCACACAAAAATTTTGACATCTGACCTTGACCTTTGACCTACATAAAATAAAAAGTTAACATTGGTCATAACTTTTGAACCGTTTGAGATACAGCCTTCATATTTGGCATGTAGGTTTCTTGTAATAAGAGCTTTACATTCATGCAAAAAATTTTGACCTGTGACCTACTTAAAAGAAAAAAAATAACATTTTGGTCATAGCTTTCGAACCGTTTGGGATAGAACCTTCATATTTGGCATGTAGGTTCCTTGTGATAAGAGCTTTTACATTCATGCAAAATTTTTGACCCTGACCTTGACCTACCAAAAAGAACAAATAAAATTGTTCATAACTTTTGAATCAGTTAAGATAGAGCCTTCATATTTGGCATGTAGGTTCCTTGTGACAAGAGCTTCACATTCGTGCAAAAATTTTGACCTGTGACCTTAACCTATGACCTACTTTAAAGAAAAAAAAAATATTGTTCATAACTTTCAAACCGTTTAAGATAGAGCCTTCATATTTGGCATGTAAGTCCCTTGTGCCAAGGGCTTCTCACTCAAACAAAAATCTTGACCTGTGACCTTGACTTTGAACTGTGACCAGCTTTGAAAAAAAATGACCATGCCCGTGGACATATTCATGTTTCACAAACACATCTGGTTCTGATGAACATTTGTGATATCTTCCTGAAACATAGGTTTTAGGTGCTCATTAGAACTGCAAGTACGAACCACCTATGTCTTGGAACAGAAATAAGTAAAATAATGTATAGCCCTGTAAACCCTAGTTTTCTGTATATAAAGTGGGGTTTGGAGGGATGGTTATTTCAAGGACTTGTAAACGTGATACTGACTCTGAAAATAGCATCAAACATGGGTGCTCATTAGAACTGCCTCAATTTGTAAGTTAATGGAATCACCTCAATTCGCAGTTCCTGGAACCACCTCAGGTAGTTCAAACAAGACTAGTACAATCAACCCATGTTTAAGAGCAAAAAAGACAAATAAGATATAAAACCTAGTTTTCCCTAATATAAAATGGGTGTTCATTATCATGGACTTGTTAACATGATAAAAACTCCAGCAGAATGGTTTTGGTGGGGGCTACGAAAAACTGCTTGGGCTTTTTATAAGCAGGAGCTTTATAGAAATTTTTTCATAAGTATTAGTGGCGGTAAAGAAACATATCACAGTTTTTTACCCTTATCATGCTGTTCACAACAATCCCTATCATTGCAAACAGTGTAGATTCTGATCAGATGGCTTCTGAATAAGTCTTATCCTGCTGTTCACAACAATCCCTACCTTTGCAAACAATGTATATTCTGATCAGTTGGCTTCTGAAGAAGTCTTATCCTGCTGTTCACAACAACCCCTACCTTTGCAAACAGTGTAGATTCTGATCAGATGGCTTCTGAATAAGTCTTATCCTGCTGTTCACAACAATCCCTACCTTTGCAAACAGTGTATATTCTGATCAGATGGCTTCTGAAGAAGTCTTATCCTGCTGTTCACAACAACCCCTACCTTTGCAAACAGTGTAGATTCTGATCAGATGGCTTCTGAAGAAGCCATCTGATCAGGATCTACACTGTTTGTCATGTAGTTTGTGAAATGAACAAACATATTATATGAAGTAATTTCATTGGCTGACAGCCAGCAGTGGGTGTGGCTAAATTAATTTATGCAGCAGGATAAGGGTTAAGCACATACGGATGGTGCTCCTTATCTCGAAATTCTGGTACTTGAAACTACACCCCAGCCCCTTTATAACAGTATTGTAAGGGTCCAATTCAGAAACCATATTAACCCGTTAAGATGCCAAGAAAAAAAAAACATCTGAAAATGTCACCTGCTTATGTCATCTGTTGAATTTTTTGGCAAACTTTTTAGAAATATTTTTTCATACAGGCAAACAGTGCAGACCCAGATCAGACTGCTCCTCTAGGAGCAGTCTGATCTGGGTCCACATTGTTTGCAAAAATTAGTTTTAAAGTAACCGGCAGATGACAAAGCAGACGACAATTGTCATGATTGGTGTCTTATGGGTTAAAAAAAAAAACCATATCATATCCAAACAAAATGTATAGGTTACATAGAAAAACAACAATTTATGGTCATTTTTCTATATAATCCAGAAAAATATTGGAACTCTTTAAAGCATGTTATATCAAATACTGTGTTACAATAAAAACTGTTAAAAAGAGATCAAGATTATTTTACATTTTCGGAACTCATAGAACCATGTTCTATCAAGAACTATGTTGTATTCATCTGTTATAAAAAAGGTATGTTGTTTAATGCCAGTACTTCAATTTCTTCTGCTGTATCTCCAACTTCTGATATCTTAAACTGAAAATTTCTGTCCCTGGGAGTTTGAGTTATTGTGGGTGTCATTGCTAAAACATACCTATACAAATACATTGCAAATTTTTCTGCGTAAAAAAAATTCTAACACGAAAAATTGCGATATTTTTCTTATTTCTGCTTAAAATATAGATTGTGGGTGCAGGTTAGAACCACCTCATCGAGGCGGTTGGTTTTAACGAGTACCCACAATTTATATTTTAGAGCAGAAATAAAAATATAAGGTTTACTCCTGTAAATCCCATTTTTACTTTATAAATGTTGGGTTAAAGGGGCTCAGAATTATATTGGTGTGTTTTCGCGATGCCTGTTTTTGTTGTGTTCAAGGCAGCAAAGGAACAGAAAACAATTTCTTGCACACATGATAGGGTGGCCTTGGTAGCTCAGTCGGATGCCCGTCTGACTGGTGATCAGGAGGATGCAGGTTTGATACCTGCTGGGGTCGACAACAATCTTTCGTGGAGAGTGATGATGAAATAATTTCTATGGCATTCTCTTCCTTCAGCTGATTCAAGAAGGGCAGTTGTTAGTTTCTGGCAAAAGAATGTGCACTGTACTGGTTAACCGCTTGCGTGTTAACGTCATTAATGCCATTAGGGTCTAGCTATATTTCATGTTCGTGTTTCCCTTTGGTGTCTCTGATGGGATCTGTGTGTTAATTGTATCGATACCTGATCATTGCCTTCACTTCTATTTATCATATTTGTGTTGTCACTATCAGCGTCACAGTAATGTCAAAATATGGCAGACATGAGCAACCAAAGTGACTGCATTATTAAAAATACTTTGTTAAAAATTCACCCTCAGAATTGAAAGGTATGCAAGAAAAAGAATCTAACATGGATGTTAGGGACTAATAAAACAAATTTGTTCCCATGGGATCACAGACCAGCATCGTTAGGCAAGCCTTGTGATGCTGGACTGGGACCCTTGGAACAGATTTTTTCTATCCACCCCTCACACCCATGTACTATATTGTCATGTTAGTGAGCTTGCAGGTAGTTGTCTAAACGGTTCTCCGTGGCCTAGCGGATAAGAGCACTGACTCTTTATCATTAGGTCTCTCACCGCTGTGGTTCGAGCTTGGCTCGGGTCATATGTGAGATGCCAAATTCTGCCACGGAAAGTCAGGTGGTTTTTCTCTGGGTTCACCGGTTTTTGCCCACCTCAGATTAAAGACCAGCTCGATATGAATGAAATAATCTTGAAAAGGCCATAAAACCAATACCAAAACCCCAAAAGAAAAAATAGTTTCTCTGCTTGCACAGTTCTATAATATGCTGTGTTATGTGTACAGGCCTTCTAACATAAATGAGATGGTCAGGGCTTCCTTGTCCTCACCCTATTTTGTGTCCCGGGCCCGAGGTTATTTAACTTTATTAAACTTTATCATGCTGAACTCAACATTTGTTTGTGTTTTAACATTTATGAGCAGGCAACTATAGGGGGTAGGATAAGGGGTTTGGGGAGTAGAGTTGAATATGGTATGTATTTCCAGATCTGTATGGATGGGAAGACTGTTCCCTTTGTTGATTAGACATCCTAGCAGCCACACAGTGTTCACTCAATGATGAACCAATGTTTAACCCTTTTCCCGCTGAATAATTAATTTAGCCACACCCATTTCTGACTTTAAACCAATCAAATTTTTTGAGGAAGTTTTTCCTGCAAATACATAAACTGAATGTCAAACAGTGTAGATCCTGATCAGATGGCTTGTGAAAGATGGTTTCTTCAGAAGCCATCTGGTCTGGATCTACACTGTTTGCAAAGGTAGGGGTTGTCGTGAACAGCAAGATAAGGGTTAACCAGATTATCAACATCGAGTTAGCGTTGAGTGCCTGCGGGGATCTTTTTGATACCTAAATGAATGAGACTCGTCTATTTATCATTCCGTATTTTGGTTGTGACATACAATGAGTTCTAGATAAGCTTTTTCTTAGCTTCACATTGTGAGCAGAAATAAGAAAAGTTTTCCTGTTATGGGGATAACTACTTGGAAACTTTTCCTTACCAGTATTAAAGGTTTTGCATAACTGTTAGAGTAGTAAAACAGAGAAAAATCAAAGTCCAGAAGGTACTGGAGTTGGTTATGACTGAAAATACTGGCATTGTTTATAATATTCAGAATATTGTTGCTTGTTGGTAAATGAACCGTTATCCTGCTGTATAATTAAGCTAGCCACACCCATTTCTGGCTTAGATAGAACCAAACAGATTACTTGATGTAATTTATTCCTTCAAAGTTTCAAACTGAATGACAAACAGTATAGATCCAGATCAGATGGCTTCTACGGAAGCCATCTGATCTGGATCTACACTTTTTGCAAAGATAGGGGTTGTCGTGAACAGCAGGATAAGGGTTAACTTGTTTTCAGTTTGATCATTGCCACTTGTTGGTAATTTACTCCATGCAAGAAAGCAGGTTCCTCCTTGAATGGAGCTGAAGACTAATACATGGTGGGCAAGTCTGTCAACAGTGCTTGGTAAAATAAAATTTTGCTACAAATTCCCTTCATGAAAAAAAAAAAGATTTTGGAATTTCAAGACATCATCAGTTGTTTTATTGACATTAATGAAAAAAATTGTCATTAACCAAGTAATTTCCAGTTTGCTCGGTTACAGGTCTGAGGTCTGCTGTAATGGCCTGAGGACCTTGGCTGGGCCAATATGAAATTACTTAGTTACGACTATCTATCAATCATACTTGGTAAATAACATTATAATACTTGGTTAAATACATCATAATACTTGGTTAATATGCCATCACCCATCAGGGTTTGGAGAAATAGATTGGGTTGCATGGTGTTTCTGCTTAGAGCTGAAACGAACCAAACTTTTGAGTCCTGGTAAACAACTCTGAAGGTCTAAGCCTGCCAGAGAAAAGCACTGCAAGTCGGCCTGTTCCTTAAACTCTAGCTGTTTCTTAGTACAGTAGAGCAGGAGATAACTTTTCATCTCGATCTCACAAAATTGGGAGCAACCTCTCCAAAATGATCTTGATTGTGCTGATGGGGATGTAAAAAAAAACAAACTTAGTGAATACCATTATAATGTCTACCATATATTATGTTGGACTTTTTCTTACAGTCAAAAGCAGTAAAGAAGATATGTTTACCCAAAGAATTTTCACTCTGGGTGTTTATGTTGTGATGTTGAGTGACACAATGGTTGTTATTGGTCTTGAGTTGTGTGTACAGTGTTTAGAATTTTTCCATACTCCTGTATGTCTGACAGCTGGGGTCTGTCATTAAATAAATTAACTGCCATTTTGAATTCTGTCTTGTGTTTTCTCTTTGCCTCCCACTGAGAAATTTTATTATCAACCCTCAATATTCCAGTCACATTACGAAAACACGCCTATACAAATACATTGTAAATTTTACCGCCGAAAAAACGAAAAATTTAAAATGAAAAATTGTGATATTTTTCTTATTTCTGCTTGAAATATAGATTGTGGGTACTCGTTAGAACTGCCTCATCGAGGCGGTTCTAAAGAGTACCCACAATCTATATTTTAGGGCAGAAATAAGAAAAATAAGGTATACCCCTGTAAACCCCAGTTTCACTGTATAAAAGTGGGGTTCAAGGGGGTCAAAATTATATAGGTGTGTTTTTGTGATGCAGTTAATTTAAAACAGTGTGGACCCCGATCACAGGGTCCAAACTGTTTGGTTATATGCAAAATTATGTTTGGAAAGTTTGCAAAATCAGTCTGGCTGTTTAGGAGAAGAAGTCATTTTGAGGTTTTTAATTTTTAGCTCTGGTGGTCATCACATTCAGTGGAGCAAAATATTTTGTGAAAATTTGTCAGATGATTACCCATGGAACATTCATATAGGGGTGCTTCCTTTTTAAAGTTTTTCTTTTTTTGAGTTCTTGTGACCATCTCTTGTTTGGCAGAGTGGAACAATTTGAACAATTGTGACAAATGGTCGCACAAAAAACATTTCTTTGAAATCATTAATATCAGAGCTGAATGGTTTAGGCAATTTTGATAAAAGTGTCATCCCAGGAATATTCCTGTAAAATGATTTCAAAATCCATCCACTGGTTGTTAAACATGTTTTTCTATTTTTAGCTCTGGTGGCCATCTTTTTCATTTGAGTGGAATAGTTTGAGCAATTCTGGAGGATTCAGGGCGGCTATAATTTCAACAATCTTGTAATTTTATTTGAAAATCCATCCAATGATTAAGCAGAAGAAGTGGTTTAAAGGTTCTTTTTTTCTATTTTAGCTCTTGCTGCCATATTGTTCATCTGAGCAGAACAGTTTGAGCTATTTTGGTAGGGGGTAGGACCATTCTTATCTAGAGCTGTTTTGGTACAGGGGTAGGGCCATTCTTATCTATCTATTTATACTGAGTCCGTCATATTTGGCCATTGCCTCATTTGGATAGCTGGCTAAATGCAGAATTCAGCTCAAAACAAGAGGGCCCCCCCAAAAAATTGGCTCACCTGGCTTCACTGTCTCTAGAACATTCTAAAGGACTATGATTTCTCTTCATAGGACTATGTACATTTAAAATTAAAATCACAAGCTGGGAGGAAGATGATGGGGTTTGGCACATTTGGGGATTTTGAAGCCCATTGGGATTACGTCAAATGTGATCAGAATATAACATTATTCCACCTATGTGGTTATCCATTACTTCATTACGAAAACACACCCGTGCGACATGGTGCTTTTTTTCACATCTCCAAAATGGCCATTTTTCTGATGAAAATCCGTGATATTTTTCCTTATAAATACTGCAAACATAGCTTGTGGGCACTCATTAGAACCGCCTCATTGAGGCGGTTCTAACGAGTGCCCACAACGTATTCTTAGAGCAAGAATAAGAAAAATAATGTATACCCCCGTAAACCCTAATTTTCTCAACATAAATTGGGGTGATTAATTTGATTAGAAGTAGGGCCCAGAGCGATTAAATAAGCTTGCAGCTTCCATCGCAATCGAACTAAAAAAAAAATAAATTAGTATAAACTAAATATCAAAGTTTCAGAGAAGACAATTTTTAAAGGGTTTCCCTATTATAAGTCTATGTAAAACCATGCAGATGACCACCGGGTGGGACCATTTTTGGCCACAGGACTATAACTTGAACAATCTCGGTAGAGGTCCACTGGATGAAGCTTCATACCAAGTATCAAAGACCTCGGCCCTACAGTTTCAGAGAAGAAGTTTCTTAAGGATTTCCCTATACAAGCCGATGTAAAACCGGTGGGCCCCAGGGCGGGGTCATTTCTGGAGGCACAGCTTTAATTTGAACAATCTTGGTAGAGGTCCACTTGATGAAGCTTCATACCAAATATCAAATACCTGGGTCCAGCTGTTTAAGAGAAGAAGATTTTAAAGTATTTCCCTATACAAGCCCAGGTAAAACCGGTGGGCCCAGGGCGAGGCCATTTTTGGTCCCAGGGCTATAATTTCAACAATCTTGGTAGATGTCCAATAGATTAAGCTTCATACCAAATATCAAAGACCTTGGTCCCAGCGGTTTCAGAGAAGAGTTCTAAATTATTTTGCCTATGTAAGTCTATGTAAAATCCGGGTGGGTATCTGGGCGTGGCCATTTTTGTCCTCAGGGATATAATTTGAACAATCTTGGTAGAGGTACCCTAGATGAAGCTTTATACCAAATATCAAAAGACTTCGGCCATGCGGATTTTCAAAGGATTTCCCAATACAAGCCCATGTTAAACGGGTGGGCCCCAGAGCGGGGCCATTTTTGGCCCCAGGGCTATAATTTGAACAATCATGGTAAAGGTCCCCTAGATTAACGTTTATACCAAAAACCAATGACTTGGGGTCCAGCGGTTTCAGAGAAGATTTTAAAAGGATTTTCCCGAAGTAAGTCTTATGTAAAACCGGCGGGTCTCTGCGCCGCGGGCCATTTTTGGCTTCAGGGCTATAATTTGAACCATCTTGGCAGAAGTCCCCTAGATGAAGCTTCGTACCAAGTATCAAAGACCAGGGCTTTCTGGTTTCAGACAAGAATACTTTTAAAGGTTTTTGCATATTTTCCCCAATTCTATCAGAGTTAATCTTGGAATCCAAATCTGTTAGTTTCTCCCAAGGATCATTTTGGTGAAGTTTGATCCAAATTGGCCCAGTGGTTTAGGAGATGTCGATTGTCGACGGTCGATGGACGCCGGATCACAACCCTAACGGAATAGCTTACTGAGCGCTTAAAAAAAGTCAGTGGATTAGTCCTTAAAACTATTTACAATCTTAATCCATTGCATGCGGGAAACCCCTAAATGGGTACCTTGGCAAACAGTGCAGGCCCAGATCAGACCCCGCATAATGATTGGGGCCTGCACTAATTGCTAACAGAATTTTCCGTCAAAATAGAATAAAAACGAAAAAAAAAATATAGGCCTGACATCCCTTTTAGTCGCAACTGTTTGTAGCAGGGTGCGATATAGGCATCCGTTTTTCCGCCCGGCTATTCGTGCGTCCGTCTGTAAACATTCACGTTGAAGTTCGACATTTACGTCAATTGTTTAAGTCAACTACAAACCTCATCTATCAAACTTTACATGAAACATCTCCATGACCTTCTGACTTTGTAGGCACCTTGACCTAGTGACTTTGACCTTTATTTTGCTCTCCAGTGACTTTGACCATTATGTCGAAGTTTGTATTGTAATGAACTACAAGACTAAACAACCATCAAACCTTTCTTGTTCATGAAACATCTGCCTGAGCTCCTGACTAGGCAGTGACCTTGACCTATATTTTACGCTCCAGTAACTTTGACAAATATCACGGCGATGTTTCAGATCTCCTCAAATAAAAGGCCTACAACCATCAAATCTTGCATAGTGCTTTCCTAGATATACTGACTCTACAGGTACCTTGACCTGGTGATAATGCTTCTCCTAGATGTACGGACTCTGCATGTACTTTGACCTTGACCTATATTTTATGCTCCAGTGACTTTTACACAATTTACGCGGTCAATGTTCCTGATCTTCTCAAACAAAAGGCCTACAACCACCAAATCTTGCATAGTGCTTCTAGATGTACTGACTGTGCAGGTACCTTGACTTTTGTTACCTTGACCTATTTTTCGCACTCCATTGACTTTTACACATTGTAGGTCCACGTTCCATATCTACCAAACTACATGTATAAGGCCTTAGTAACAACCACCAAACCTTGCATAGTGCTTCCCCAACATTTACTGACTGCGAGTACCTTGACCTGGTGACCTTGACTTATGTTATACACTCAAGTGACTCCTACACATTTTACTTCAATGTTCGATATGTCCTAAAATAAATTGTCTACAGCCACCAAACCTTGATTGGGCACGTACCTTGACATGGTAACCATGATCTATATCTTTTGGTCCAGTGACTTTGGCACATTTTACATCAACTACCAACGGCCAAGAGTGAAATTTACTTATTTAATAACTACGTTCTGATTGTGGTAGAAGCCCCTATGGTGCAGTAGTTATGCTACTCGTCTTGTAAACCAGGGATCGCAGGATCGATCCCGGGCTTCTCCAGACTTTCGGGTGAGTCTTTAAACCGAGGTCCTGTCTCCGTATGACCTTAGCTGTTGGTGGGACGTAAAACTAAAACTCACTCACTCTGATTGTGGCTCCTGTGAAGAGACCACTAGTATGCAATGGGTTAATTACAGGGACTCCTCTGTGGTCTTGGCATTCACCATGGAAGAGGGAAGACTATTCCACTTAGTTTTACTATATAAAAGTGGGGTTGAAGAGGGTGAAAATTATAAAGGCCCGTTTTCGCGATGAGTTTTCTATATATACATATTCGACTTTTAAATTAAAAGAATATTTATTCTTATTCGCCATTTTCGTGTCAGGATTCCTTATTAAAAGATTAGAGGAAAGGAAATTATAGACGATTGTTAAAAAAAAGGTTTGTTTAGAATTTTTATGTAAACTGTTGAAAAAAGTGTTTACTTAAGTTTAAATATTCTGACATCCCTTCAAAAATATGTTTTGTCTATAATGTGGGGCTTTACAGTTTGAGGAGAACATGTAGAAAGATTTTACTCATTTGCCGTTTTTTAGCTCACCTGTCACGTAGTGACGAGGTGAGCTTTTGGGATCACTTTTTGTCCGTCGTGCGTGTGTGCGTGCGTAAACTTTTTCTTCAAATGACATCTCCTCCTAAACCACTGATTGGATTTTAACCAAACTTCACAGGAATGATCCTTAGGTGATCCCCTTTCAAAGTTGTTCAAATGGTTCTGGTCCATTGCACATCTAGGTCACAGGAGCTAAAAATAGATTTTTAAAATGAAAACTTTAAAAATCTTCTTCTCTGAAACTGCAAGGCCCAGTCTTTGATATTTGGTATGAAGCTTCATCTAGTGGACCTTTACCAAGATTGTTCAAATTATGGCCCTTGGGCTAGAAATGCCCCCGCCCCGGGGGCCTTTGGGTTTACATAGGCTTATATTGGGAAAATCTTTAAAAATCTTCTTCTCTGAAACCACAAGGCCCAGGGCTTTGATATTTGGTATGAAGCTTCATCTAGTGAACCTCTACCAAGATTGTTCAAATTATGGCCCTTGGGCCAGAAATGCCCCTGCCCCGGGGGCCTTTGGGTTTACATAGGCTTATATAGGGAAAATCTTTAAAAATCTCCTTCTTTAAAACCACAAGGCCCAGGTCTTTGATATTTGGTGTGAAGCTTCACCTAGTGGACCTCTACCAAGATTGTTCAAATTATAGCCCTAGGGCCAAAAATGCCCCCGCCCCGGGGGCCTTTGGTTTTATATAGGCTTATACAGTCAATATCTTTAAAAATCTTCTTCTCTGAAACCGCAAGGCTCAGATCTTTGATATTTGGTGTGAAGCTTCATCTAGTGAACCTCTACCAAGATTGTTCAAATTATAGCCCTGGGGCCAAAAATGCCCCCATCCCCGGGTCCCTTTGGTTTTTCATAGGCTTATATAGGGAAAATATTTAAAAATCTTCATCTCTGAACCACAAGGCTCAGGTCTTTGATATTTGGTAAGAAGCTTCACCTAGTATAGCCCTTGGGCCAAGAATGTACTAGAGACACTGATTCTCAGGTGAGCGATTCAGGGCCCTCTGGGCCCTCTTGTCTTGTTAATGCGTTGGAATCTGGCACCAAAGGTCTGTCCAAAATGTGCATGTGAAATATGAAAGCCTAACCACTTACCAATAGAAAGTTATGGCCAATGTTCAAGTTTTTTAAAGTAGGTCAAGGTCACAAGGCCAAAGATTATGGTACCGCTGGAAAGGTTTGTGACAAGGAATGTACATATGAAATATGAAAGCCCAATCACTTACCAATCAAAAGTTATGGTCAATGTTCAAGTCTTTTTAAAAAGGAGGTGGCCAATTTTAAAGTTTTATTTTTTAAAGGAGTTCAAGGTCATAAGGTCAAAACTTATGGTAAATGGTAACACGGGAAAGTTTTTGTGACAAGGAATGCAAAGGTGAAATTCGAGAGCCATATCACTCTGCAATCGAAAGTAATGGCCAAAGTAAAAGTTTTTGAAACGTAGATCAAACGTCAAGGTCAAGATTATAATGTTATTAATCAAGTAATTTCGTATTGGCCCAGGTACTGGTCCGAGGTCTGCTGTATTGGCACGAGGCCGAAGGCCGAGGCCAATACAGCTGACCGAGGACCTGTAACTGGGCCAATACGAAATTACTTGATTAATGACAATTTTATTAATTGACGCAATTAAAAACATGATTTATGAATATTGGTTGACCTTGTGTAATATAGGATAATCAATTAATAATATAAGATACGAAATCATGGTATCACCGTCAAGGAATGCACATGTGAAATATGAAAGCCCAATACATTACCAACCAAACGTTATTGCCAATGTTAAAGTTTTTAAACAGTAGGTGAAATGTTGCCGGACTCGGTAGCTCAGTCGGATGTGTGTCTGACTGGTGATCAGGAGGACGCGGGTTCGATACCTGTCGGGGTTGGGATCATTCTTTCGTGGATATTGATCATGAAATCTTTTCTACGGTCATTCTCTCCCTTCCGCTTGTTTGAGAAGGGCAGTTGGTAGTTTCTGGCGAAAAATGTGCACTGTAATAGTTAATAGCTTATGTATAACCCTACCCAGGACAAGTGTGGATATGTAAACTGACCGGCTAAAATGACCTAAACAGTGTTGACTGGGCCGTTACACTGAAATACAAACAAAGGTGAAATATCAAGGTCCAAAGTTATGCCCGATGTTACTGTGTTTGAGGACAAGCGAACAGACAGACAGACCTATGCTTCCAGGGGCATAGATAGATAGATAGATAGATAGATAGATAGATAGATAGATAGATAGATAGATAGATAGATAGATAGATAGATAGATAGATAGATAGATAGATAGATAGATCCAATATATCGCGGTCTTTGGGGTCCAAGTTCCGCTATCGTGATATATCCAGATCGCGATATAAGTCGCGGTGTAGACAGTGTAGATAGATAGAGCCTTTTCGTCGGGATGCGTGGGAGAATCAATAAGGTGTCCTCCGGTCCTGATAGCTCAGTGGAAGAGCGTCCGCTTCGGGATCGGGAGGTCCCGACCCGTCAATCACCAGCTGAGCCATGCCAAAGGCGTAAAATGGGTACCAGGCGCCCCTTGGCTGACGCATTATTAGGTGCAGGGCTGGGAAATAAGTAAGTCATTGGATTCTTTGTCGCAATAAAAGCTCTGCATCACGTGAACAAGTCCGTGAAATGAAGACCCCCCTATACCCCACTTTGTTTAGAGAAAACTGTGGTTTACGGATGTATACATTATTTTTCTTGTTTTTGCTCCAATGCATAGGTTGTGGGTACTGGTTAGAAGAACCGCCGCAATGAGGCGGTTCTAACGAGTACCCACAACCGATGTTTGCAGTATTTATAAGAAAAATGTCACGGATTTTCATCAGGAAAATGGCCATTTTGGAGATGTGAAAAAATGCACTATGTCGCACGGGTGTGTTATCGTAATGATATCGCTAATGTTACTTGTTTCCGGTATAAGCTTCTTTATCTTTATCCGGTGTTGCCACTTCATTGGTATTCATACTGAAACAAAACTTCATCATGGAAAGGAGAATCGATAAATTGGTCATTGATAGTACAAAGAAATGTCTTTTTATACATAATTAATTAAAATCATTTAAAAGGCGTCCTCGGGTGTCCTACGGTGTCTTGGAGTTATCAAACGAACCCCCAACCCTTGTCTGCTGCAAAAGCAGCAACTCTTGTCCAACTATACACACCAAATTTGCTTTACCCACGTTAACGAGACGCCAAAGCGACGCAAGATACAGAACCTCTCAACGGAGCATGAAGATATGGTCAGGACACGGAACGATGACGTAGCTAGCCCGGCGGACTATTTGATTACTATTGGACCCCCGCTTACGCTACTCGCCTTGTAAACCAAGGATCGCAGGATCGATCCCGGGCTTCTCCAGACTTTCGGATGAGTCTTTAAAACCGAGGTCCCGTCTTTGTGTGCCCTTAGCTGTTGGTGGGACGTAAAACTCAAACACTCACGCACTGCTTGCTAAAAGTTCAGTCATTTTCCAAATAAATTTTGATGAAAACACAACTTGACACCCCAAAATTTTGAAATTGACTCCTGCTTTTTATAAGGAGGAAGATTCCATTTGGTACAAAAATGGTTAAAAAGCCATATCATGGCTATGATAATTGAAGTTGATTATTGAAAATTACCTTCACCTACAATTTAGCATCAAATATAGTCAACCCTCCGTTATAATGGCTAACCTCGTTATAACGGCAATTTGAAAGGAATGACTATTTAACTAATGGTTTACACTCGGTTTCGAGTGGCATGGGCTTCCCTCGGGATGGAAACGCACAAATCGAGTCAATAGTCATGAAAGGGTCTTGTCATCTAATACTCCAAGAAACAAATGTTATTTATATTTTTTAGATGATCGCCTCTGTATATCTATAACATTTGTTTCTTGGAGCAATAATGGGGAAAAGGTCTTTTATTCTGTCCATACTCCTAACTGGGATTCTTTATAACAGTTTTGGTTTGTTTGTTTTTTTTTTTTTTTTTTTTTTTTAGGTTTAACGTCCCCGTCAAAACAGTATAGGTCATTTTGGAGACGTTGTTTCCAATTTTGTAGGACTTTAACCGACCATTGAGATGAAATGACATCTCAAGCCCTGTCGCCCAATGAAACAAATAGGGTTTATAAGCATGGACGGTCCGCCTCGCACCGCGGTTCCTGGACAGGCTTAGATGCTCTAAGCGGTTTACCAGTACTAGTGTGCGGACGATTTCAGCTCCTCGTGGAAGCATCATGCAGCCCATCTATTTCTTCAAGCCCCGATGGGCGGGGGCGGTAGAAGACTCTATAACGGCACACTAATAGGGAACAAATACTGTTGTTATAACGAGGGTCCTCTGTATCATATGTTTTTATGAAATTTATTTTTGGTATCTTATTACTTTTAAGGAGGTGCGTGTGAATACGAGGCAAAAAGAAACAGCGAAGCCGAACAGAAACGCCCACAATCAAAGCTAAAGGCATCACCCGCCTGACCTCTGTTGTTCTATCAGTATATGCAACAGACGGCTAAGAGCTAAATTTGGTCTCATCAGCCATCACAGTAGCATTTCTTATATGCGATTAAGATTGGTCTTTGTCTGAAATGACAGACGAACTATTATTAGTCCCTTAAAATGTCAAGGGAACATTCTTAAATTCAGCAACTAAACGTTTGTTTGTTTGTATTGGAGTTTAACGACCCAGTCAACACTATTAAGATCATTTTTTATTCTTGCACGCGACACTCCATATTGACTTGATCTGTAATCCTACAAAGTATTATTGAAATATTTCCAAAATACATTTCCAATATTTCCGGAATCGAAAATGAAGTAAAATATAGATCAGGAGAGATAAATTAAGATGAAGACAAACAAAGTTGCCATTATTGCACGCGACTATGGAACAGGATTTAGGTAAAAACTCAATTATGCAACATTGAGATTGCAATATGCAATTTTGATATTCTGTTATGCTATATTCAGTTACAATTGTGCAACACTGCATTATGATATTCATTTTTGTAGGCTGCTTTTTAACTTGAAATTCCGCTTCTGCTTCTTCTAGTTCCCATTATTCTCGTTAAGTGGCGCTGTGATCGTTTTTCCGTAAACGTCCGCCTGCATTCGGCAGATATCAAAAAAAATCTGCAAGCGTATTGGTGACACGGAGGAGTGAAAGAAACGAGAGAACTATATTTTTGGCATAAAACGGACGATTTGGGGACACTACACCCTTCCCGATAAAATCATTTACACATAATTTTTATTTTATATGTCAGACCAGAAATCAGCTTGCTGTGATTGTTTTGTGTCCAAGTTTTATCTAAATATATCGCAAATGTGTTCAGGCCATTGCACCTCTAAAATATAAATTTGTTGTAAATACTTATAATAATTTTGTATGGCACAGCGAGGCACTTGTCCAATGTCGTGTAGACCATTGCGAGACTGCTCCTTTATGATCACCCTAATACAACTCTCTTCTGTGAAAATGCTTTCAGATGAGAAACGACTTACGTTCCCTCTAACATTTATTTCTGATTTAGGGCTCTAAAACTAGGCATTTTGGTTCTGTTGTTTGATTTGATGTTTAACGTCACCGTCAACACAGTATAGGTCATTTTGGAGACGTTGCTTCCACTTTTGTGGGACTTTTACCCGACACTGAGATGAAATGACATCTCAAAGCCCTGTCGCCCAATGAAACCAATAGGGTTTGTAAGCACCGCTTTGGCTCGGTAGACTTAGATCCTCTAAGCGGTTTGCCAGTACTGGTGTGCGGGTCGGTTTCAGTTCATGCAGCCAATCTATTTCTTCAAGCCCCGATGGCCGGGGGTCTGATTCCCTGTTTGTTTTGCCACATGTTTATATGGATGTTCGTAACTGTTTGTGTTAAATGCATTCATTAATTTATAAGAAAATAGAAAACCATCTGACTTTTTATACTAGATTTTTGGCTTCAAGTGACAAAACGCAAAGGTTTCCACTTTTTTCAGCTCACCTGTCACGTAGTGACGAGGTGAGCTTTTGGGATCACTTTTTGTCCGTCGTCCGTCGTGCGTGCGTGCGTCCGTGCGTCCGTAAACAATTTCAAATAAGTATATCTCCAATACCCCATGGCCAATCTTGATCAAATTTCATGTGAATCATCATCAGGTAGGGGGAAAGGCTGCATAAGGTTTTTGGGCTGATCAGATTGGAATTCTGGTTGTCATGGCAACATATAGCTCCCATAGACTTATAATGGGAAAACATTTTAAAATCTTCTTCTCTGAAACCACAGGGCCCAGAGCTTAGATATTAAGCATGTAGCAAGGGCAAGTGGTCAACTACATAATTCCTGCCAATCATGCTCCTCGGTGCCAAATGGGCCACGCCCTAGGGCCCCTTCGCTCCCATAGACTAATAATGGAAAAAAAGCTTCAAAAATCTTCTTCTCTGAAACCACAGGGCCCAGAGCTTAGATATTTAGCATGTACCAATGGCAAGTGGTCACCTACATAATTCCTGCCAATCATGCCCCTGGGTTCAAAAAGGGCCACGCCCCGGGGCCCCTTCGCTCCCATAGACTCATAATGGAAAAAAAGCTTCAAAAATCTTCTTCTCTGAAACCACAGGGCCCAGAGCTTATATATTTAGCATGTAGCAATGGCAGGTGGTAACCTTCATAATTCCTGCCAATCATGCCCCTGGGTTCCAAATGGGCCACGCCCCCGGGCCCCTTCGCTCCCATAGACTCATAATGGAAAAAAAAGCTTCAAAAATCTTCTTCTCTGAAACCACAGGGCCCAGAGCTTATATATTTAGCATGTAGCAATGGCAGGTGGTCACCTACATAATTCCTGCCAATGATGCCCCTGGGTTCCAAATGGGCCACGCCCCGGGCCCCATTCGCTCCCGTAGACTCATAATGGAAAAAAAGCTTCAAAAATCTTCTTCTCTGAAACCACAGGGCCCAGAGCTTAAATATTTAGCATGTAGTAACAGCAAGTGGTCACCTACATAATTCCTGCCAATCATGCCCCTGGTGTCCAAACGGACCACGCCCCAGGGCCAATTAGCTCCTATAGACTCATAATGGAAAAAAAGCTTCAAAAATCTTCTTCTCTGAAACCATAGGGCCCAGAGCTTAGATATTTAGCATGTAGGAAGGGCAAGTGGTCAACTACATAATTCCTGCCAATCATGCCCCTGGGTTCCAAATGGGCCACGCCCCGGGGCCCCTTCGCTCCCATAGACTCATAATGGAAAAAAGCTTCAAAAATCTTCTTCTCTGAAACCACAGGGCCCAGAGCTTAGATATTTAGCATGTAGCAATGGCAAGTGGTAACCTATATAATTCCTGCTAATCATGCCCCTGGGATCAAAACGGACCACGCCCCTGGGCCCCTTAGCTCCTATATACTCATAATGGAAAAAAAGGTTCAAAAATCTTCTTCTCTGAAACCACAGGGCCCAGAGCTTAGATATTTAGCATGTAGCAACGGCAAGTGGTCACCAACATAATTCCTGCCAATCATGCCCCTGGGTTCAAAATGGGCCACGCCCCGGGGCCCCTTAGCTCCTATAGACTCATAATGAAAAAAAAAGCTTTAAAAATCTTCTTCTCTGAAACCACAGAGCCCAGAGCTTAGAAATTTAGCATGTAGCAATGGCAAGTGGTCACCTACATAATTCCTGCCAATCATGCTCCTGGGGTTCAAACAGGCCACGCCCTGGGGCCCCTTAGCTCCTATAGACTCATAATGGAAAAAAGCTTCAAAAATCTTCTTCTCTGAAATCACAGGGCCCAGAGCTTAGATATTTAGCACGTGGCAACGGCAAGTGGTCTCCTACATAATTCCTGCCAATCATGCCCCTGGGTTCCAAATGGGCCACCCCCGGGCCCCTTCGCTCCCATAGACTCAAAATGGAAAAAAGCTTCAAAAATCTTCTCCTCTGAAACCGCAGGGCCCAGAGCTTAGGTAATTAGCATCTAGCAACGGCAAGTGGTCACCTACATAATTCCTGCCAATCATGCTCCTGGGGTCCAAACAGGCCACGCCCTGGGGCCCCTTAACTCCTATAGACTTATACTGGAAAAAAAACTTAAAAAAATCTTCTTTTCCAAAACCATAAGGCACAGATTTTGTTTGATTTGAGGTTTTACATCCCTGTCAACACTGTATAGGTCATTTTGGAGATGTCTCTTCCAATTTTGTGGGACTTTTTACCCGACATTGAGATGAAATTACATCTCAAGCCCTGTTGCCCAATGAAACCAATAGGGTTTATACGCATGGACACCGCTTTGCCTGAGCTTAGATATTTAGTACGTAGCAATGTCAAGTGGTCTCCTACACTAATGGTTTTCTGGTACACAGGTGAACGATATAGGGCCATTGGGCCCTCTTGTTAGCTCACCTGTCACGTAGTGACAAGGTGAGCTTTTGGGATCACTTTTTGTCCGTCGTCCGTCGTGCGTCCGTCCGTGCGTCCGTCCGTCCGTGCGTGCGTCCGTAAACTTTTTCTTCAAACGACATCTCCTCCTAAACCACTGATCGGATTTTGACCAAACTTCACAGGAATGATCCTTAGGTGGTCCCCTTTGAAAGTTGTTCAAATGGTTCCGGTCCGTTGCACGTATAGGTCACAGTAGCCAAAAATAGATTTTTTTCACCAAAAACTTTAAAAATCTTCTCCTCTGAAACCGCAGGGCCCAGGTCTTTGATATTTGTTATGAAGCTTCAGCTAGTGGACCTCTATAAAGATTGTGCAAATTATAGCCCTGTGACCAAAAATGCCCCTGCCATGTGGCCCTTTGGTTTTACATAGACTTATCTAGGGGAAAATCTTTAAAAATCATCTTCTCTGAAACCACAAGGCTTAGGTCTTTCATATTTGTTATGAAGCTTCAGCTAGTGGACCTCTACCAAGATTGTTCAAATTATAGCCCTGGGGCCAAAAATGCCCCCGCTCCGGGGCCCTTTGGTTTTACATAGACTTATATTTGGAAAATCTTGTTTTACATAGACTTCTATATGCAGGGTAAACCTTTAAAATCTTCTTCTCTGAAACCACAAAGCCCAGGTCTTTCATATTCGATATGAAGCTTCATCTTGTGGACCTCCACCAAGATTGTTCAAATCATAGCCCTGGGGCCAAAATTGACCCTGCCCGGGGCCCACTTGTTATACATTGGATCAGGTGAGCGAACCAGGGCCCTCTGGGCCCTCTTGTGTTTTATATTAGTGCGTAAACAATTTCTTCAAATGACATCTCCTCCTAAACCGCTGATCGGATTTTGACCAAACTTCATAGGAATGATCCTTAGGTGGTCCCCTTTTAAAGTTGTTTAGATGGTTCCAGTCCGTTGCACATATAGGTCACAGGAGCCAAAATTAGATTTTTTCACCGAAAACTTAAAAAATCTTCTTCTCTGAAACCGCAAGGCCCAGGTCTTTGATATTTGGTATGAAGCTTGATCTAGTGGACCACTACAAAGATTGTTCAAATTATAGTGCTGGGGCCAAAAATGCCCCCGCCACGGGGCCCTTTGGTTTTACATGGGCTTATTAAAGAAAATCTGTAAAAATCTTCTTCTCTGAAACCACAAGGCCCAGGTCTTTGATTTTTGGTATGAAGCTTCAGCTAGTGGACCCCTACCAAGATTGTTCAAATTATAGTGCTGGGGCCAAAAATGCCCCCGCTCCAGGGCCCTTTGGTTTTACATGGGCTTATATAGGGATGAGCTTTAAAAATCTTCTTCCCTGAAACCGTAAGGCCCAGGTCTTTGATATTTGGTATGAAGCTTCATCTAGTGGACCCCTACCAAGATTGTTCAAATTATAGTGATGGGGTCAAATATGCCCCCGCTCCGGGGCCCTTTGGTTTTACATGGGCTTATATAGGGAAAACCTTTAAAAATTTTCTTCTCTGAAACCGTAAGGCCCAGGTCTTTGCTATTTGGTATGAAGCTTCATCTAGTGGACTCCTACCAGGATTGTTCAAATTATAGTGCTTGGGCTAAAAATGCCACCGCCCCGGGGCCCTATGGTTTTACATGGGCTTATATGGGGAAAATCTTTAAAAATCTTCTTCTCGGAAACCCCAAGGGCCAGGTCTTTGCTGTTTGGTATGAAGCTTCATCTAGTGGACCCCTACCAAGATTGTTCAAATTACAGTGCTAGGGCCAAAACTGCCCCCGACCTGGGGCCCTTTGGTTTTACATAGACTTATATAGAGATATTCTTAAAAATCTTCTTCTGAAACAGCAAGGCCATGGTCTTTGATATTTGGTGTGAAGCTTCCTCTAGTGGACCTCTAACAAGATGGTTTAAATTATAGCTCTGAGGCCAAAAATGCCCCCGCCCTGGAGCCATTTGGTTTTATATAGGCTTATGTAGGGAATATCTTTAATAAAAATCTTCTTCTCTGAAACCGCAAGGCCAAGGTCTTTGATATTTGGTATGTAGCATATCTAGTGGACCTTTGCCAAGATTGTTCAAATTATAGCCTTTGTTGATATTTGGTATGAAGCTTCACCTTTTTAGACGTCTCTGAACATTATGCACATTATAGCCCTGGGGTTAATAAGGGCCCTCCCCGGGTCACACTTGTTACTCTATGGACCAGGTGAGCGATCCAGGGCCATCATGGCCCTCTTGTGTTTTATATTAGGATCACTTTTTGTCTGTCATCCGTGTGTAAACAATTTCTTCAAACGACATCTCCTCCTAAACCACTGATCGGATTTTGACCAAACTTCATAGGAATGATCCTTAGGTGGTCCCCTTTCAAAGTTGTTCAAATGGTTCCGGTCCGTTGCACATCTAGGTCACAGGAGCCAAAAATAGATTTTTTTCACCGAAAACTTAAAAAATCTTCTTCTCTGAAACCACAAGGCCCAGGTCTTTGATATTTGGTATGAAGCTTCATCTAGTAGACCCCTATCTAGATTATTCAAATTATAGTGCTGGGGCCAAAGATGCCCCCGCCCCGGGGCCCTTTGGTTTTACATGGGCTTATATAGGGAAAATCTTAAAAAATCTTCGTCTCTGAAACCACAAGGTCCAGGTCTTTGATATTTGTTATGAAGCTTCATCTTGTGGAACCCGACAAAGATTGTTCAAATTATAGTGCTGGGGCCAAAAATGCCCCCGCCCCGGGGCCCTTTGGTTTTACATGGTCTTATATAGGGAAAATCTTTGAAAATCTTCTTCTCTGAAACCGCAAGGCCCAGGTCTTCGATATTTGGTAAGAAGCTTCATCTAGTGGACCCCTACCAAGATTGTTTGAATTATAGTGCTGGGGCCAAAAATGCCCCTGATCCAGGGCCCTTTGGTTTTATATCGGCTTATATAGGGAAAATCTTTAAAAATCTTTTTCTCTGAAACCGCAAGACCCAGGTCTTTGCTATTTGGAATGAAGCTTCAGCTAGTGGACCCCTACCAGGATTGTTCAAATTATAGTGCTGGATCCAAAAATGCCCCCGCCCCGGGACCCTTAGGTTTTACATAGGCTTATATAGGGAAAGTCTTTAAAAATCTTCTTCTCTGAAACCGCAAGGCCCAGGTCTTTGATATTTGGTATGAAGCTTCATCTTGTGGACCCCTACCAAGTTTGTTCAAATTATAGCCCTGGGGCCAAATATGCCCCCGCTCTGGGGCTCTTTGGTTTTACATAGACTTCTATAGGGAAAATCTTCTTCTCTGAAACCACAAGGCCTAGGTCTTTGATATTTGGTATGAAGCTTCACCTAGTGGACCTCTACAAAGATCGTTCAAATTATAGCCCTGAGACCAAAAATGTCCCCGCCTCGGGGCCCTTTGGTTTTCCATAGACTTACGTATGGAAAATCTTTAAAAAATTTTCTTCTGTGAAACCACAAGGCCTAGGTGTTTGATATTTGGTGTGAAATTTCATTTAGTGGACCTCTATCAAGATTGTTCCAATTATAGCCCTGGGGCCAAAACTGCCCCCGCCCCGAGACCCTTTGGTTTTACATAGACTTATAGGGAAATATTTAAAAATCTTCTTCTCTGAAACTGCAAGGCCCAGGTCTTTGATATTTGGTATGAAGCTTCATCTAGCGGACCCCTACCAAGATTGTTCAAATTATTGTGCTGGGGCCAAAAACGCCTCTGCCCCGGGGCCCTTTAGTTTTACATGGGCGTATATAGGTAAAAACTTTAAAAATCTTCTTCTCTGAAACCGCAAGGCCCAGGTCTTTGATATTTGGTGTGTAGCTTCATCTATTGGACCTTTGCCAAGATTGTTCAAATTATAGCCTATGTTTCACCTTTTAAGACCTCCCTCAACATTATGCACATTATAGCCCTGGTGTCAATAATGGCTCTCCCTGGGGCCCACTTATTACTCTATGGTACAGGTGAGCGATCCAGGGCCATCATGGCCCTCTTGTTTAGAAAAACACAACGCGCAGCAAATTCTTTCATACCGGAGTGCAGGTGGAAAACCCGCACCTGCTACAATGTAACATATCAAGCGCTGGAAGCCTCTGTGGTGTAGTGGTTATGCTACTCGCCTCATTAACCAGTGATCGCAGGATCGACACCAGCTTCTCCAGAATTTCGGATGAGTCTTTAAACCCAGGTCCCATCTCCGTATGACCTTAGCTGTTGTCGAGACGTAAAACTAAAAACGCACTCACATACCAAGCGCATCCTACCATAAAAACACATCTTTATAATTCTTACCCCCCCCCCCCCACACACACACACACACACACACAACACACACACACACTTGATCCCCACTTTTATAGGGTAAAACTGGGATTTACAGGAGTAAACATTATTTTTCTCATTTATACTCCAAAATATAGATTGTGGGTACTCGTTAAAACCGCATCGAAGAGGCGCTTCTAACGTGTACCCAAAATGTATATTTTAAGCAACAGTCAGAAAAATATTATCACGACTTTTCATCTTACAATTTTTGTTGTTGTATTTTTCGGCGGTAAAATGTACAAATCTAGTGCATCAAAAACAAAAAAAAAAAAAATGTTTTTTTTTTTTCTAGATTCTGTAAACTTTAATAATAAGTAAATAAATAAAAAAATAATGTCGTTAAGTTCCGCCAGGTAAACCTGGGTACGCTGTACGCGGTCTAACTGTATTAAAACAAGAAGAAAAAAAAACTTTGGTGTAGACCTAATACATGGAAATAAATGTAAGTACAAAATGGTTTGGATTCAGCCACTCCATTTGCCGGCCTCAGTGGCTCAGTCGGATGCGCGTCTGACTGGTGATCAGGAGGACGCGGGTTCGACTCCTGCAGGGGTCGGCAACATTCTTTCGTGGAGATTGATCATGAAATCTTTTCTATGGTCATTCTCTCCCTTCCGCTGATTCAAGAAGGGCAGTTGTCAGTTTCTGGCGAAAGAATGTGTACTGTACTGGTTAACCGCTTACGTATAAGCCTGCCCAGGAAAGTGTTGATAGGTAAACTGACCGGCTCAAAAATAACCTAAATAGTGTTGACTGGGCCGTTAAACTCCAATACAAACAGACAAAAACAGCCACTCCATTTGCCAAATCGTTACATGTAGAACTTGAAGAAATATGTAGTAGGCTGGTTAAGACAGTCGCGACACTAGCTCAGCAAGGTTTTGCTGGCTGAAGACAGACGGACGGACGAACTGACAGACGACCAGCTAATATTTTCGCGTTGTGATTATGTTGGATGAAAGCTATCCTGCCCCAGTCTAACTTATGAAGACAGACAGACGGACATATGAATAGGACAGCTGTTATTGTGACCACATGTGCTTTTCTATGGTTGTGTGTCGGGGTTGAGAATGAGTAAGTACTGTTCATTTTAATGGATGAAGTATTTACATCAGTTTTGTTTTTTGTTTGATTTGAGGTTTAACGTCACCGTCAACACTGTAAAGGTCATTTTGGAGACGTTGCTTCCAATTTTGTGGGACTTTTACCCGACATTGAGATGAAATGACATCTCAAGCCCTGTCGCCCAATGAAACCAATAGGGTTTATAAGCATGGACGGTCCGCCTCGCACCGCGGTTCCTGGACAGGCTTATATCCGTCAGCGGTTTACCAGTACTAGTGTGCGGGCCGGATTCAGCTCTGCGTGGAAGCATCATGCAGCCCATATATTTCTTTAAGCCCCTATGGGCGGGGGCCGTATTTACATCAGAATTACAATGGGAACTGGGGAACTAGTTGTTGTTTTCCAATT
This sequence comes from Lucinisca nassula, assembly GCA_963580285.1. Classification (NCBI taxonomy): domain Eukaryota; kingdom Metazoa; phylum Mollusca; class Bivalvia; order Lucinida; family Lucinidae; genus Lucinisca; species Lucinisca nassula. Next base: position 121,650,432 of record OY757025.1, on the reverse strand, counting down.
TCCCCGTGTGGTCAACCCCTATTCCCCGTGAACAGAGTGTCGCTCGGCTACTGCCTGACCTGGGCGCTATAAGCACTTAGTGGCTACCCCATCGCTCAGCTACTCGCTGTGCGGACGTATACATACTTCTATAATATCCAAACATTTGAGTTTTGAGTGAGGTTGCAATTAGTAACAAATATCTTTATAAGTAACACCTCAGAAGGATCAGATTTATGAAAATTGTATGAATTAATCAATTTTAACAATAATTGCACATTTCAAATCCACGGATCCGGCACAAACTAATCCCTCATGGTAATTTATTTTAGTAAATGTTCAACGATAGAGTATTTTCCCCTTTGTCAAACAAGTATTAACTTTAAAATAAAAATCCTGTTTCTCAAAAATATATAAATAAGGAACCGCGCTGTAAAATTTATTTTAAAGATGCAAACGTACTCATTATTGTAAATATCCGAATTATTAAATAGCTGGATAAAATTTATCGCTGCTGGCTTGAAATGGTAAAATCAAGCGAGCGAACAGTAGCCCGGACAGTAAAAATAGCGAATATTAGGAAATGGTTGCTCCCTTGAATTGTACTTACATACGAATACACAAACAAAAATCAATAAAAAATCAATCGGAATACCGATATATTAGTCACGTTTTAAGTTATTTAAAGCGTTTTTTTATTTATTTTTTTTTTTTCAGAAATAATCAACATACTGGAATTATATTTAATTAAATGCTGAAACAGATAAATAGCAAGTAAAGACCTACCCGTATATTATTACAAGTATCAGCTTTCTCAAAAGCTATTTAAACTGTTGAAAGACGTATATACCCACAACTGGCCCTAACTAGGGGATGTGACAGAACCACACCCCTATTTCGATGTAGCCAGGGTATCTATCTCTTCGATCAACATAAAGGGTTCCAGAAAATAAGGGGCTGAGTATTGGAGAAAATATTTTGAAAATGCAACATTTGACAAAATCTCGATTTCACGTTCCCGCAAGACATATTAACCCCAATCTGCCCCATAACCAGGGGATGTGACACGACCACACCCCTTTTTCAATTAAGCCAGGGTTTCTATCTACTCGATAAACATAAAGGTTTCCAGAAAATAAGGGGCTGGTTATCGGAGAAGACATTTTGAAAATTCAACATGTGACAAAACCTTGATTTTAACGGTCATGTGAGACATATTTACCCCCTATTGGCCCCTAACCAGGGGATGTGACAGAACCACATCCCCGATTCTATGTAACCAGGGTACCTATCTGTTCGATCAACGTAAAGGTTTGCAGAAAATAAGGGGCTGGGTATCAGAGAAAACAAATTAAAAATTGAGCAGGTGACAAACTTTCGATTTTACAGTTTCCGTAAGACATAATTACCCCCTACTGGCCCCTAACTAGGGAATGTGACAGAACCACACTCCTATTTCGATGTAGCCAGGGTATCTATCTCTTCGATTAACCTAAAGGGTTCCGGAAAATTAGGGGCTGAGTATCGGAGAAAATATTTAGAAAATTCAACATTTGACAAAATCTCGATTTCACGTTCCCGCAAGACATATTAACCCCCAATCTGCCCCATAACCAGGGGATGTTACACAACCACACCCCTATTTCAATTTAGCCAGGGTTTCTATCTACTCGATAAACATACAGGTTTCCAGAAAATAAGGGGCTGGGTATCGGAGAAGACATTTTGAAAATTCAACATGAGGCAAAACCTTGATTTTAACGGTCATGTGAGACATATTTACCCCCTATTGGCCCCTAACCAGGGGATGTGACAGAACCACATCCCCTATTCGATGTAGCCAGGGTACCTATCTATTCGATGACCGTAAAGGTTTGCAGAAAATAAGGGGCTGGATATCAGAGAAAAATTAAAAATTGAGCATGTGACAAACTTTCAATTTTAGAGTTCTCGTAAGACATAATTACCCCCTACTGGTCCCTTACTAGGGGATGTGACAGATCCACATCCCTTTTTCAGTGTAGGCAGGATATCTATCTCTTCGATCAACATAAAGGGTTCCAGAAAATAAGGGGCTGAGTATCGGAGAAAATATTTTGAAAATTCAACATTTGACAAAATCTCGATTTCACGTTTCCGCAAGACATATTAACCCCCAATCTGCCCCATAACCAGGGGATGTGACACAACCACACCCCTTTTTCAATTTAGTCAGGGTTTCTATCTACTCGATAAACATACAGGCTTTCAGATAATAAGGGGCTGGGTATCGGAGAAGACATTTTGAAAATTCAACAAGCGGCAAAACCTTCATTTTAAAGGTCATGTGAGACATATTTACCCCCTATTGGCCCTTAACCAGGGGATGTGACAGAACCACATCCCCTATTCGATGTAGCCAGGGTACCTATCTATTCGATAAACGTAAAGGTTTGCAGAAAATAAGGGGCTGGGTATCAGAGAAAACAAATTAAAAATTGAGCATGTGACAAACTTTCGATTTTACAGTTCTCGTAAGACATAATTACCCCCTACTGGCCCCTAACCAGGGGATGTGACAGAACCACACCCCTATTTCGATGTAGCCAGGGTATCTATCTCTTCGATCAACATAAAGGGTTCCAGAAAATAAGGGGACGAGTATCCGAGAAAGTATTTAGAAAATTCAACATTTGACAAAATCTCGATTTCACGTTCCCGCAAGACATATTAACCCCCAATCTGCCCCATAACCAGGGGATGTGACACAATCACACCCCTATTTCAATTTAGCCAGGGTTTCTATCTACTCGATAAACATAAAGGTTTCCAGAAAATAAGGGGCTGGGTATCGTATAAAGACATTTTGAAAATTCAACATGTGACAAAACCTTGATTTTAACGGTCATGTGAGACATATTTACCCCTTATTGGCCCCCTAACCAGAGGATGTGACAGAACCACATCCCCAATTCGATGTAGCTAGGGTACCTATCTATTCGATAAACGTAAAGGTTTGCAGAAAATAAGGGGCTGGGTATCAGAGAAAACAAATTAAAAATTGAGCATGTGACAAACTTTCGATTTTACAGTTCTCGTAAGACATAATTACCCCCTACTGGCCCCTAACCAGGGGATGTGACAGAACCACACCCCTATTTCGATGTAACCAGGGTATCTATCTCTTCGATCAACATAAAGGGTTCCAGAAAATAAGGGGACGAGTATCCGAGAAAGTATTTAGAAAATTCAACATTTGACAAAATCTCGATTTCACGTTCCCGCAAGACATAATAACCCCCAATCTGCCCCATAACCAGGGGATGTGACACAACCACACCCCTATTTCAATTTAGCCAGGGTTTCTATCTACTCGATAAACATTCAGGTTTCCAGAAAATAAGGGCCTGGGTATCGGAGAAGACATTTTGAAAATTCAACATGTGACAAAACCTTGATTTTAACGGTCATGTGAGACATATTTACCCCCTATCGGCCCCTAACCAGGGGATGTGACACAACCACATCCCCGATTCGATGTAACCAGGGTACCTATCTGTTCGATAAACGTAAAGGTTTGCAGAAAATAAGGGGCTGGGTATCAGAGAAAACAAATTAAAAATTGAGCATGTGACAAACTTTCGATTTTACAGTTCTCGTAAGACATAATTACCCCCTACTGGCCCCTAACTAGGGGATGTGACAGAACCACACCCCTATTTCGATGTAGCCAGGGTATCTATCTCTTCGATCAACATAAAGGGTTCCAGAAAATAAGGGGCTGAGTATCGGAGAAAATATTTTGAAAATTCAACATTTGACAAAATCTCGATTTCACGTTCCCGCAAGACATATAAACCCCCAATCTGCCCCATAACCAGGGGATGTGACATAACCACACCCCTATTTCAATTTAGCCAGGGTTTCTATCTACTCGATAAACATACAGGTTTCCAGAAAATAAGGGGCTGGGTATCGGAGAAGACATTTTGAAAATTCAACATGTGACAAAAGCTTGATTTTAACGGTCATGTGAGACATATTTACCCCCTATTGGCCCCTAACCAGGGGATGTGACAGAACCACATCCCCAATTCGATGTAGCTAGGTACCTATCTATTCGATAAACGTAAAGGTATGCAGAAAATAAGGGGCTTGGTATCAGAGAAAACAAATTAAAAATTGAGCAGGTGACAAACTTTCGATTTTACTGTTCCCGAAAGACAATATTACCCCCTACTGGCCGCTAATTAGGGGATGTGACAGAACCACACCCCTATTTCGATGTAGCCAGGGTATCTATCTCTTCGATCAACATAAAGAATTCCAGAAAATAAGGGGCTGAGTATCGGAGAAAATATTTAGAAAATTCAACATTTGACAAAATCTCGATTTCACGTGCCCGCAAGACATATTAACCCCCAATCTGCCCTATAACCAGGGGATGTGACACAACCACACCCCTATTTCAATTTAGCCAGGGTTTCTATCTACTCGATAAACATAAAGGTTTCCAGAAAATAAGGGGCTGGGTATCGGAGAAGACATTTTGAACATTCAACATGTGACAAAACCTTGATTTTAACGGTCATGTGAGACATATTTACCCCCTATTCGCCTCTAACCAGGGGATGTGACAGAACCACATCCCCAATTCGATGTAGCTAGGGTACCTATCTATTCGATAAACGTAAAGGTTTGTAGCAAATAAGGGGCTGGGTATCAGAGAGAACAAATTAAAAATTGAGCATGTGATAAACTTTCGATTTTACAGTTTCCGTAAGACATAATTACCCCCTACTGGCCCCTAACCAGGGGATGTGACACAACCACACCCCTATTTCAATTTAGCCAGGGTTTCTATCTACTCGATAAACATAAAGGTTTCCAGAAAATAAGGGGCTGGGTATCGGAGAAGACATTTTGAACATTCAACATGTGACAAAACCTTGATTTTAACGGTCATGTGAGACATATTTACCCCCTATTGGCCTCTAACCAGGGGATGTGACACAACCACATCCCCAATTCGATGTAGCTAGGGTACCTATCTATTCGATAAACGTAAAGGTTTGTAGCAAATAAGGGGCTGGGTATCAGAGAGAACAAATTAAAAATTGAGCATGTGATAAACTTTCGATTTTACAGTTTCCGTAAGACATAATTACCCCCTACTGGCCCCTAACCAGGGGATGTGACAGAACCACACCCCTATTTCGATGTAGCCAGGGTATCTATCTCTTCGATTAACATAAAGAGTTCCAGAAAATAAGGGGCTGAGTATCGGAGAAAATATTTAGAAAATTTAACATTTGACAAAATCTCGATTTCACGTTCCCGCAAGACATATTAACCCCCAATCTTCCCCATAACCAGGGGATGTGACACAATCACACCCCTATTTCAATTTAGCCAGGGTTTCTATCTAATCGATAAACATAAAGGTTTCCAGAAAATAAGGGGCTGGGTATCGGAGAAGACATTTTGAACATTCAACATGTGACAAAACCTTGATTTTAACGGTCATGTGAGACATATTTACCCCCTATTCGCCTCTAACCAGGGGATGTGACAGAACCACATCCCCAATTCGATGTAGCTAGGGTACCTATCTATTCGATAAACGTAAAGGTTTGTAGCAAATAAGGGGCTGGGTATCAGAGAGAACAAATTAAAAATTGAGCATGTGATAAACTTTCGATTTTACAGTTTCCGTAAGACATAATTACCCCCTACTGGCCCCTTACCAGGGGATGTGACACAACCACACCCCTATTTCAATTTAGCCAGGGTTTCTATCTACTCGATAAACATAAAGGTTTCCAGAAAATAAGGGGCTGGGTATCGGAGAAGACATTTTGAACATTCAACATGTGACAAAACCTTGATTTTAACGGTCATGTGAGACATATTTACCCCCTATTGGCCTCTAACCAGGGGATGTGACACAACCACATCCCCAATTCGATGTAGCTAGGGTACCTATCTATTCGATAAACGTAAAGGTTTGTAGCAAATAAGGGGCTGGGTATCAGAGAGAACAAATTAAAAATTGAGCATGTGATAAACTTTCGATTTTACAGTTTCCGTAAGACATAATTACCCCCTACTGGCCCCTAACCAGGGGATGTGACAGAACCACACCCCTATTTCGATGTAGCCAGGGTATCTATCTCTTCGATTAACATAAAGAGTTCCAGAAAATAAGGGGCAGAGTATCGGAGAAAATATTTAGAAAATTTAACATTTGACAAAATCTCGATTTCACGTTCCCGCAAGACATATTAACCCCCAATCTGCCCCATAACCAGGGGATGTGACACAATCACATCCCTATTTCAATTTAGCCAGGGTTTCTATCTAATCGATAAACATAAAGGTTTCCAAAAAATAAGGGGCTGGGTATCGTATAAAGACATTTTGAAAATTCAACATGTGACAAAACCTTGATTTTAACGGTCATGTGAGACATATTTACCCCTTATTGGCCCCCTAACCAGAGGATGTGACAGAACCACATCCCCAATTCGATGAAGCTAGGGTACCTATCTATTCGAGAAACGTAAAGGTTTGCAGAAAATAAGGGGCTGGGTATCAGAGAAAACAAATTAAAAATTGAGCATGTGACAAACTTTCGATTTTACAGTTCTCGTAAGACATAATTACCCCCTACTGGCCCCTAACCAGGGGATGTGACAGAACCACACCCCTATTTCGATGTAGCCAGGGTATCTATCTCTTCGATCAACATAAAGGGTTCCAGAAAATAAGGGGACGAGTATCCGAGAAAGTATTTAGAAAATTCAACATTTGACAAAATCTCGATTTCACGTTCCCGCAAGACATATTAACCCCTAATCTGCCCCATAACCAGGGGATGTGACACAACCACACCCCTATTTCAATTTAGCCAGGGTTTCTATCTACTCGATAAACATACAGGTTTCCAGAAAATAAGGGCCTGGGTATCGGAGAAGACATTTTGAAAATTTAACATGTGACAAAACCTTGATTTTAACGGTCATGTGAGACATATTTACCCCCTATCGGCCCCTAACCAGGGGATGTGACAGAACCACATCCCCGATTCGATGTAACCAGGGTACCTATCTGTTCGATAAACGTAAAGGTTTGCAGAAAATAAGGGGCTGGGTATCAGAGAAAACAAATTAAAAATTGAGCATGTGACAAACTTTCGATTTTACAGTTCTCGTAAGACATAATTACCCCCTACTGGCCCCTAACTAGGGGATGTGACAGAACCACACCCCTATTTCGATGTAGCCAGGGTATCTATCTCTTCGATCAACATAAAGGGTTCCAGAAAATAAGGGGCTGAGTATCGGAGAAAATATTTTGAAAATTCAACATTTGACAAAATCTCGATTTCACGTTCCCGCAAGACATATAAACCCCCAATCTGCCCCATAACCAGGGGATGTGACATAACCACACCCCTATTTCAATTTAGCCAGGGTTTCTATCTACTCGATAAACATAAAGGTTTCCAGAAAATAAGGGGCTGGGTATCGGAGAAGACATTTTGAAAATTCAACATGTGACAAAAGCTTGATTTTAACGGTCATGTGAGACATATTTACCCCCTATTGGCCCCTAACCAGGGGATGTGACAGAACCACATCCCCAATTCGATGTAGCTAGGTACCTATCTATTCGATAAACGTAAAGGTATGCAGAAAATAAGGGGCTTGGTATCAGAGAAAACAAATTAAAAATTGAGCAGGTGACAAACTTTCGATTTTACTGTTCCCGTAAGACATAATTACCCCCTACTGGCCCCTAAATAGGGGATGTGACAGAACCACACCCCTATTTCGATGTAGCCAGGGTATCTATCTCTTCGATCAACATAAAGAATTCCAGAAAATAAGGGGCTGAGTATCGGAGAAAATATTTAGAAAATTCAACATTTGACAAAATCTCGATTTCACGTGCCCGCAAGACATATTAACCCCCAATCTGCCCTATAACCAGGGGATGTGACACAACCACACCCCTATTTCAATTTAAGCCAGGGTTTCTATCTACTCGATAAACATAAAGGTTTCCAGAAAATAAGGGGCTGGGTATCGGAGAAGACATTTTGAACATTCAACATGTGACAAAACCTTGATTTTAACGGTCATGTGAGACATATTTACCCCCTATTGGCCTCTAACCAGGGGATGTGACAGAACCACATCCCCAATTCGATGTAGCTAGGGTACCTATCTATTCGATAAACGTAAAGGTTTGTAGCAAATAAGGGGCTGGGTATCAGAGAGAACAAAATAAAAATTGAGCATGTGATAAACTTTCGATTTTACAGTTTCCGTAAGACATAATTACCCCCTACTGGCCCCTAACCAGGGGATGTGACAGAACCACACCCCTATTTCGATGTAGCCAGGGTATCTATCTCTTCGATTAACATAAAGAGTTCCAGAAAATAAGGGGCTGAGTATCGGAGAAAATATTTAGAAAATTTAACATTTGACAAAATCTCGATTTCACGTTCCCGCAAGACATATTAACCCCCAATCTGCCCCATAACCAGTGGATGTGACACAATCACACCCCTATTTCAATTTAGCCAGGGTTTCTATCTACTCGATAAACATAAAGGTTTCCAGAAAATAAGGGGCTGGGTACCGTATAAAGACATTTTGAAAATTCAACATGTGACAAAACCTTGATTTTAACGGTCATGTGAGACATATTTACCCCTTATTGGCCCCCTAACCAGAGGATGTGACAGAACCACATCCCCAATTCGATGTAGCTAGGGTACCTATCTATTCGAGAAACGTAAATGTTTGCAGAAAATAAGGGGCTGGGTATCAGAGAAAACAAATTAAAAATTGAGCATGTGACAAACTTTCGATTTTACAGTTCTCGTAAGACATAATTACCCCCTACTGGCCCCTAACCAGGGGATGTGACAGAACCACACCCCTATTTCGATGTAGCCAGGGTATCTATCTCTTCGATCAACATAAAGGGTTCCAGAAAATAAGGGGACGAGTATCCGAGAAAGTATTTAGATAATTCAACATTTGACAAAATCTCGATTTCACGTACCCGCAAGACATATTAACCCCCAATCTGCCCCATAACCAGGGGATGTGACACAACCACACCCCTATTTCAATTTAGCCAGGGTTTCTATCTACTCGATAAACATACAGGTTTCCAGAAAATAAGGGCCTGGGTATCGGAGAAGACATTTTGAAAATTCAACATGTGACAAAACCTTGATTTTAACGGTCATGTGAGACATATTTACCCCCTATCGGCCCCTAACCAGGGGATGTGACAGAACCACATCCCCGATTCGATGTAACCAGGGTACCTATCTGTTCGATTAACGTAAAGGTTTGCAGAAAATAAGGGGCTGGGTATCAGAGAAAACAAATTAAAAATTGAGCATGTGACAAACTTTCGATTTTACAGTTCTCGTAAGACATAATTACCCCCTACTGGCCCCTAACTAGGGGATGTGACAGAACCACACCCCTATTTCGATGTAGCCAGGGTATCTATCTCTTCGATCAACATAAAGGGTTCCAGAAAATAAGGGGCTGAGTATCGGAGAAAATATTTTGAAAATTCAACATTTGACAAAATCTCGATTTCACGTTCCCGCAAGACATATAAACCCCCAATCTGCCCCATAACCAGGGGATGTGACATAACCACACCCCTATTTCAATTTAGCCAGGGTTTCTATTTACTCGATAAACATACAGGTTTCCAGAAAATAAGGGGCTGGGTATCGGAGAAGACATTTTGAAAATTCAACATGTGACAAAACCTTGATTTTAACGGTCATGTGAGACATATTTACCCCCTATTGGCCCCTAACCAGGGGATGTGACAGAACCACATCCCCAATTCGATGTAGCTAGGGTACCTATCAATTCGATAAACGTAAAGGTATGCAGAAAATAAGGGGCTTGGTATCAGAGAAAACAAATTAAAAATTGAGCAGGTGACAAACTTTCGATTTTACTGTTCCCGTAAGACATAATTACTCCCTACTGGCCCCTAATTAGGGGATGTGACAGAACCACACCCCTATTTCGATGTAGCCAGGGTATCTATCTCTTCGATCAACATAAAGAATTCCAGAAAATAAGGGGCTGAGTATCGGAGAAAATATTTAGAAAATTCAACATTTGACAAAATCTCGATTTCACGTGCCCGCAAGACATATTAACCCCCAATCTGCCCTATAACCAGGGGATGTGACACAACCACACCCCTATTTCAATTTAGCCAGGGTTTCTATCTACTCGATAAACATAAAGGTTTCCAGAAAATAAGGGGCTGGGTATCGGAGAAGACATTTTGAACATTCAACATGTGACAAAACCTTGATTTTAACGGTCATGTGAGACATATTATCCCCTATTGGCCCCCTAACCAGAGGATGTGACAGAACCACATCCCCAATTCGATGTAGCTAGGGTACCTATCTATTCGAGAAACGTAAAGGTTTGCAGAAAATAAGGGGCTGGGTATCAGAGAAAACAAATTAAAAATTGAGCATGTGACAAACTTTCGATTTTACAGTTCTCGTAAGACATAATTACCCCCTACTGACCCCTAACTAGGGGATGTGACAGAACCACACCCCTATTTCGATGTAGCCAGGGTATCTATCTCTTCGATCAACATAAAGGGTTCCAGAAAATAAGGGGCTGAGTATCGGAGAAAATATTTTGAAAATTCAACATTTGACAAAATCTCGATTTCAGGTTCCCGCAAGACATATAAACCCCCAATCTGCCCCATAACCAGGGGATGTGACATAACCACACCCCTATTTCAATTTAGCCAGGGTTTCTATCTACTCGATAAACATACAGGTTTCCAGAAAATAAGGGGCTGGGTATCGGAGAAGACATTTTGAAAATTCAACATGTGACAAAACCTTGATTTTAACGGTCATGTGAGACATATTTACCCCCTATTGGCCCCTAACCAGGGGATGTGATAGAACCACATCCCCAATTCGATGTAGCTAGGGTACCTATCTATTCGATAAACGTAAAGGTTTGCAGAAAATAAGGGGCTTGGTATCAGAGAAAACAAATTAAAAATTGAGCATGTGACAAACTTTCGATTTTACAGTTCCCGTAAGACATAATTACCCCCTACTGGCCCCTAATTAGGGGATGCGACAGAACCACACCCCTATTTCGATGTAGCAGGGGAACTATCTCTTCGATCAACATAAAGAATTCCAGAAAATAAGGGGCTGAGTATCGGAGAAAATACTTAGAAAATTCAACATTTGACAAAATCTCGATTTCACGTGCTCGCAAAACATATTAACCCCCAATCTGCCCAGTAACCAGGGGATGTGACACAACCACACCCCTATTTCAATTTAGCCAGGGTTTCTATCTACTCGATAAACATAAAGGTTTCCAGAAAATAAGGGGCTGGGTATCGGAGAAGACATTTTGAAAATTCAACATGTGACAAAACCTTGATTTTAACGGTCATGTGAGACATATTATCCCCTATTTGCCCCCTAACCAGAGGATGTGACAGAACCACATCCCCAATTCGATGTAGCTAGGGTACCTATCTATTCGAGAAACGTAAAGGTTTGCAGAAAATAAGGGGCTGGGTATCAGAGAAAACAAATTAAAAATTGAGCATGTGACAAACTTTCGATTTTACAGTTCTCGTAAGACATAATTACCCCCTACTGCCCCCTAACTAGGGGATGTGACAGAACCACACCCCTATTTCGATGTAGCCAGGGTAACTATCTCTTCGATCCACATAAAGGGTTCCAGAAAATAAGGGGCTGAGTATCGGAGAAAATATTTTGAAAATTCAACATTTGACAAAATCTCGATTTCACGTTCCCGCAAGACATATAAACCCCCAATCTGCCCCATAACCAGGGGATGTGACATAACCACACCCCTATTTCAATTTAACCAGGGTTTCTATCTACTCGATAAACATACAGGTTTCCAGAAAATAAGGGGCTGGGTATCGGAGAAGACATTTTGAAAATTCAACATGTGACAAAAGCTTGATTTTAACGGTCATGTGAGACATATTTACCCCCTATTGGCCCCTAACCAGGGGATGTGACAGAACCACATCCCCAATTCGATGTAGCTAGGGTACCTATCTATTCGATAAACGTAAAGGTTTGCAGAAAATAAGGGGCTTGGTATCAGAGAAAACAAATTAAAAATTGAGCAGGTGACAAACTTTCGATTTTACTGTTCCCGTAAGACATAATTACCCCCTACTGGCCCCTAATTAGGGGATGTGACAGAACCACACCCATATTTCGATGTAGCCAGGGTATCTATCTCTTTGATCAACATAAAGAATTCCAGAAAATAAGGGGCTGAGTATCGGAGAAAATATTTAGAAAATTCAACATTTGACAAAATCTCGATTTCACGTGCCCGCAAGACATATTAACCCCCAATCTGCCCTATAACCAGGGGATGTGACACAACCACACCCCTATTTCAATTTAGCCAGGGTTTCTATCTACTCGATAAACATAAAGGTTTCCAGAAAATAAGGGGCTGGGTATCGGAGAAGACATTTTGAAAATTCAACATGTGACAAAAGCTTGATTTTAACGGTCATGTGAGACATATTCACCCCCTATTGGCCCCTAACCAGGGGATGTGACAGAACCACATCCCCAATTCGATGTTGCTAGGGTACCTATCTATTCGATAAACGTAAAGGTTTGCAGAAAATAAGGGGCTTGGTATCAGAGAAAACAAATTAAAAATTGAGCAGGTGACAAACTTTCGATTTTACTGTTCCCGTAAGACATAATTACCCCCTACTGGCCCCTAATTAGGGGATGTGACAGAACCACACCCCTATTTCGATGTAGCCAGGGTATCTATCTCTTTGATCAACATAAAGAATTCCAGAAAATAAGGGGCTGAGTATCGGAGAAAATATTTAGAAAATTCAACATTTGACAAAATCTCGATTTCACGTGCCCGCAAAACATATTAACCCCCAATCTGCCCAGTAACCAGGGGATGTGACACAACCACACCCCTATTTCAATTTAGCCAGGGTTTCTATCTACTCGATAAACATAAAGGTTTCCAGAAAATAAGGGGCTGGGTATCAGAGAAGACATTTTGAAAATTCAACATGTGACAAAACCTTGATTTTAACGGTCATGTGAGACATATTTACCCCTTATTGGCCCCCTAACCAGAGGATGTGACAGAACCACATCCCCTATTCGATGTAGCCAGGGTACCTATCTGTTCGATAAACGTAAAGGTTTGCAGTAAATAAGGGGCTGGGTATCAGAGTAAACAAATTAAAAATTGAGCACGTGACAAACTTTCGATTTTACCGTTTCCGTAAGACATAATTACCCCCTACTGGCCCCTAACTAGGGGATGTGACAGAACCACACCCCTATTTCGATTTAGCCAGAGTATCTATCTCTTTGATCAATAAAAAGGGTTCCAGAAAATAAGGAGCTGAGTATCGGCGAAAATATTTAGAAAATTCAACATTTGACAAAATCTCGATTTCACGTTCCCGCAAGACATATTAACCCCCAATCTGCCCCATAACCAGGGGATGTGACACAACCACACCCCTATTTCAATTTAGCCAGGGTTTCTATCTACTCGATAAACATAAAGGTTTCCAGAAAATAAGGGGCTGGGTATCGGAGAAGACATTTTGAAAATTCACCATGTGACAAAACCTTGATTTTAACAGTCATGTGAGACATATTATCCCCTATTTGGCCCCTAACCAGGGGATGTGACAGAACCACATCCCCAATTCGATGTAGCTAGGGTACCTATCTATTCGATAAACGTAAAGGTTTGTAGCAAATAAGGGGCTGGGTATCAGAGAAAACAAAATAAAAATTGAGCATGTGACAAACTTTCGATTTTACAGTTTCCGTAAGACATAATTACCCCCTACTGGCCCCTAACCAGGGGATGTGACAGAACCACACCCCTATTTCGATGTAGCCAGGGTATCTATCTCTTCGATTAACATAAAGAGTTCCAGAAAATAAGGGGCTGAGTATCGGAGAAAATATTTAGAAAATTTAACATTTGACAAAATCTCGACTTCACGTTCCCGCAAGACATATTAACCCCCAATCTGCCCCATAACCAGGGGATGTGACACAACCACACCCCTATTTCAATTTAGCCAGGGTTTCTATCTACTCGATAAACATAAAGGTTTCCAGAAAATAAGGGGCTGGGTATCGGAGAAGACATTTTGAAAATTCAACATGTGACAAAACCTTGATTTTAACGGTCATGTGAGACATATTTACCCCTTATTGGCCCCCTAACCAGAGGATGTGACAGAACCACATCCCCAATTCGATGTAGCTAGGGTACCTATCTATTCGATAAACGAAAACGTTTGCAGAAAATAACGGGCTTGGTACCAGAGAAAACAAATTAAAAATTGAGCATGTGACAAACTTTCGATTTTACCGTTCCCGTAAGACATAATTACCCCCTACTGGCCCCTAATTAGGGGATGTGACAGAACCACATCCCTATTTCGATGTAGCCAGGGTATCTATCTCTTCGATCAACATAAAGAATTCCAAAAAATAAGGGGCTGAGTATCGGAGAAAATATTTAGAAAATTCAACATTTGACAAAATCTCGATTTCACGTTCCCGCAAGACATATTAACCCCCAATCTGCCCCATAACCAGGGGATGTGACACAACCACACCCCTATTTCAATTTAGCCATGTTTTCTACCTACTCGATAAACATAAAGGTTTCCAGAAAATAAGGGGCTGGGTATCGGAGAAGACATTTTGAAAATTCAACATGTGACAAAACCTTGATTTTAACGGTCATGTGAGACATATTTACCCCCTATTGGCCCCTAACCAGAGGATGTGACAGAACCACATCCCCTATTCGATGTAGCCAGGGTACCTATCTATTCGATAAACGTAAAGGTTTGCAGCACATAAGGGGCTGGGTATCAGAGAAAACAAATTAAAAATTGAGCATGTGACAAACTTTCGATTTTACAGTTTCCGTAAGACATAATTACCCCCTACTGGCCCCTAACTATGGGATGTGACAGAACCACACCCCTTTTTCGATGTAGCCAGGGTATCTGTCTCTTCGATCAACACAAAGAGTTCCAGAAAATAAGGGGCTGAGTATCGGAGAAAATATTTAGAAAATTCAACATTTGACAAAATCTCGATTTCACGTGCCCGCAAGACATATTAACCCCCAATCTGCCCTATAACCAGGGGATGTGACACAACTACACCCCTATTACAATTTAGCAAGGGTTTCTATCTACTCGATAAACATAAAGGTTTCCAGAAAATAAGGGGCTGGGTATCGGAGAAGACATTTTGAAAATTCAACATGTGACAAAACCTTGATTTTAACGGTCATGTGAGACATATTTATCCCCTATTGGCCCCTAAGCAGGGGATGTGACAGAACAACATCCCCGTTTCGATGTAGCCAGGGTACCTATCTATTCGATAAACGTAAAGGTTTGCAGAAAATAAGGGGCTGGGTATCAGAGAAAACAAATTAAAAATTGAGCATGTGACAAACTTTCGATTTTACAGTTCCCGCAAGACATAATCACCCCCTACTGGCCCCTAACTAAGGGATGTGACAGAACCACACCCCTATTTCCATGTAGCAAGGGTATCTATCTCTTAGATCAACAAAAAGGGTTCCAGAAAATAAGGGGCTGAGTATCGGAGAAAATAATTTGAAAATTCAACATTTGACAAAATCTCGATTCCACGTTCCCGCAAGACATATTAACCCCCAATCTGCCCCATAACCAGGGGATGTGACACAACCACACCCCTATTTCAATTTAGTCAGGGTTTCTATCAACTCGATAAACATAAAGATTTCTAGAAAATAAGGGGCTGGGTATCGGAGAAGGCATTTTGAATATTCAACATTATATTCAATAATAACGTTCCGGAAGACATATTAACCCCCAATCTGCCCCCAAACCAGGGGATGTGACACAACCATACCCCTATTTCCATGTAGCCAGGATTGCTATCTATTCGATAAAAATGAAGGTTTACAGAAAATAAGGGGCTGAGTATCAGAGAAGACATTTTGAAAATTCATCTTGTGACAAAATCTTGAATTTACCGTTCCCGTAAGACATTTACCCAACCCCACATTGGCCCTTAATCAGGGGATGTGACAGAACCACATCCCTATTTCGATGTAGCCAGGGTACCTGTCTATTCGATATACATAAAGGTTTACAGAAAATAAGGGGTTGAGTATCAGAGAAAACATACAGAAAATTCAACATGCGACAAAATCCCGATGTAACTGTTCACGTATGACATATTTATCATCAATTGGCCCCTACCAGGGGATGTTGCCAGGATACCAATCTACTAGATAAACACAAGAGTTTCCAGAAAATAAGGAGCTGAATTCGCAGGAAAAATATCAATTTCTTAATACACTTGTTACTTGTATCAATGCAGTCCTTACTGTCTGCAGTGATTTCTAAATGATAACTCTTGCATAACGGTTTATATCTACAAATGCAACGGCATTTTTACAATGACCAATACAAAGCGTAACTCCATGTACCAATACTGCTACAACAACAACTAATACTTCTACAACTACTTCTATAAGCATAACTTCACTTCTTTCACTACCACTACTACCTAACCTGCCAGAGAGAGAGAGAGAGAGAGAGAGAGAGAGAGAGAGAGAGACTTCTTTCACTACCACTACTACCTAACCTGCCAGAGAGAGAGAGAGAGAGAGAGAGAGAGAGAGAGAGAGAGAGAGAGAGAGAGAGAGAGAGAGAGAGAGTTTGATGTTTTTGTCCCAACAACAGCTAAGGTCCTACGAAGACGGGACCTCGGTTGGTTTAAACAGTATTTATTAATGATAATGTTCAATACATACATACGTGCAAACATGTACAAGAATAATGAACGGGACCTCCCCAGTTGGCCCCTAACCGGGGAATGTGACACAGCCGCACCCCTATATCGATGTAGCCAGGGTATCAATCTATTCAATAAACATAAATGTTTCCAGAAAATAAGGGGCTGAATATCGATTAGAAGATACTGAACATTGAAAAATTCAACAAATGTTAAAATCTCGAATTTACCGGTCCCATAAGCCACATCAACCCCGAATTGGCCCCTAACTAGGGGATGTGACACTTCCGTACCCATATATCGATGTAGTCAGGATATCCATCTATTCAATAAACATAAAGGTTTTCTGAAAATAAGGGGCTGAGAATCGATTGAAAGATATTCAAAATTCAACATGTGATAAAATCTAGATTTTACCGTTCCCGTAATACATATCAGCTCCCTATTGGCCCCTAACCGGGGGATGTGACACAACCTCACCCCTATAACGATGTAGCCAGGGTATCTATCTATTTGATAAACATAAAGGTTTCCAGAAAATAAGGGGCTGAGTATCGATTAAAAGATATTGAAAATTCAACTTGTGATAAAATCTCGATTTCACCGTTCCCGTAAGACATATCAGCTCCCTATTGGCCCCTAACTGGGGGATGTGACACAACCGCACTCATATAACGATGTAGCCAGGGTATCTATCTATTTGATAAACATAAAGGTTTCCAGAAAATAAGGGGCTGAGTATCGATTAAAAGATATTGAATATTAAACATGTTATAAAATCTCGATTTCACCGTTCCCGTAAGACATATCAGCTCCCTATTGGCCCCTAACCGGGGGATGTGACACAACCGCACCCCTATAACGATGTAGCCAGGTAATCTATCTATTTGATAAACATAACGGTTTCCAGAACATAAGGGGTCGAGTATCGATTAAAAGATATTGAATATTCAACGTGTGATAAAATCTCGATTTCACCGTTCCCTTAAGACATATCAACTTCCTATTGGCCCCTAACAGGGGGATGTGACACAACCGCACCCCTTTAACGATGTAGCCAGGGTACCTATCTATTTGATAAACATAAAGGTTTCCAGAAAATAAGGGGCTGAGTATCGATTTAAAGATATTGAACATTCAACATGTGATCAAATCTCGATTTCACCGTTCCCGTAAGACATATCAACTCCCTATTTGCCCCTAACCGGGGGATGTGACACAACCTCATCCCTATAACGATGTACCCAGGGTATCTATCTATTTGATAAACAAAAAGGTTTCCAGAAAATAAGGGGCTGAGTATCGATTAAAAGATATTGAAAATTCAACTTGTGATAAAATCTCGATTTCGCCGTTCCCGTAAGACATATCAGCTCCCTATTGGCCTCTAACCGGGGGATGTGACACTACCGCACCCATATAACGATGTAGCCAGGTATATCTTTATTTGATAAACATAAAGGTTTCCAGAAAATAAGGGGCTGAGCATCGATTAAAAGATATTGAATTTCAACAAGTGGTAAAATCTCGATTTCACCGTTCCCGTAAGACATATCAGCTCCCTATTGGCCCCTAACCGGGGAATGTGACACAACCGCACCCATATAACGATGTAGCCAGGGTATCTATCTATTTGATAAACATAAAGGTTTCCAGAAAATAAGGGGCTGAGTATCGATTAAAAGATATTGAACATTCAACATGTGATAAAATCTCGATTTCACCGTTCCCGTAAGACATATCAACTCCCTATTGGCCCCTAAGGGGGGGGGTGGGATGTGGCACAACCGCACCCCTATAACGATGTAGCCAGGGTATCTATCTATTTGATATACATAAAGGTTTTCAGAAAATAAGGGGCTGAGTATCGATTTAAAGATATTGAATATTAAACATGTTATAAAATCTCGATTTCACCGTTCCAGCAAGGCATATCAGCTCCCTATTGGCCCTTAACCGGGGGATGTGACACAACCGCACCCATATAACGATGTAGCCAGGGTATCTTATCTATTTGATATACATAAAGGTTTCCCGAAAATAAGGGGCTGAGAATCGATTAAAAGATATTGAAATTTCAACATGTGATAAAATCTCGTTTTCACCGTTCCAGTAAGGCATATCAGCTCCCTATTGGCCCCTAACCGGGGGATGTGACACAACCGCACCCATATAACGATGTAGCCAGGGTATCTTATCTATTTGATAAACATAAAGGTTTCCTGGAAATAAGGGGTTAAGTATCGATTAAAAGAAATTGAAAATTCAACATGTGATAAAATCTCGATTTCACCGTTCCCGTAAGACATGTCAACTCCCATATTGGCCCCTAACCGGGGGATATGACACAACCACAACCCTATAACGATGTAGCTAGGGTATCTATCTATTTGATAAACATAAAGCATTCCAGAAAATATGGGGCTGAGTATCGATTAAAAGGTATTGAATATTCAACATGTGATAAAATCTCGATTTCACCGTTCCCTTAAGACATATCAGCTCCCTATTGGCCCCTAACTGGGGGATGTGACACAACCGCACTCATATAACGATGTAGCCAGGGTATCTGTCTATTTGATAAACATAAAGGTTACCAGAAAATAAGGGGTCGAGTATCGATTAAAAGATATTGAACATTCAACATGTGATAAAATCTCGATTTCACCGTTTCCTTAAGACATATCAGCTCCCTATTGGCCCCTAACTGGGGGATGTGACACAACCGCACCCATATAACGATGTAGCCAGTGTATTTATTTATTTGATAAACATAAAGGTTTCCAGAAAATAAGGGGCTTGGTGTCGATTAAAAGATATTGAAAATTCAACTTGTGATAAAATCTCGATTTCACCGTTCCCGTAAGACATATCAGCTCCCTATTGGCCCCTAACAGGGCGATGTGACATAACCGCACCCCTATAACGATATAGCCAGGGTATCTATCTATTTGATAAACATAAAGGTTTCCAAAAAATAAGGGGCTAAGTATCGATTAAAAGATATTGAACATTCAACATGTGACAAAATCTCGATTGCACCGTTCCCGTAAGACATATCAACTCCCTATTGGCCCTTAACCGGGGGATGTGGCACAACCGCACCCCTATAACGATATAGCCAGGGTATCTATCTATTTGATATACATAAAGGTTTCCGGAAAATAAGGGGCTGAGTATCGATTAAAAGATATTGAAATTTCAACATGTGATACAATCTCGTTTTCACCGTTCCAGTTAGGCATATCAGCTACTTATTGGCCCCTAGCCGGGGGTTGTGACACAACCGCAACCATATAACGTTGAAGCGAGGGTATCTATCTATTTGATAAACATAAAGGTTTCCAGAAAATAAGGGGCTGAGTATCGATTAAAAGAAATTGAAAATTCAACATGTGATAAAATCTCGATTTCACCGTTCCCGTAAGACATATCAACTCCCTATTGGCCCCTAACCGGGGGATGTGACACAACCGCACCCCTATAACGATGTAGCCAGGGTATCTATCTATTTAATAAACATAAAGGTTTCCAGAAAATAAGGGGTTGAGTATCGATTAAAAGATATTGAAAATTCAACATGTGATAAAATCTCGATTTCACCGTTCCCGTAATACATATCAGCTCCCTATTGGCCCCTAACTGGGGGATGTGACACAACCGCACCCATATAACGATGTAGCCAGAGTATCTATATATTTGATAAACATTCAGGTTTCCAGAAACTAAGGGGATGAGTATCGATTAAAAGGTATTGAATATTCAACATGTGATAAAATCTCGATTTCACCGTTCCCGTAAGACATATCAGCTCCCTATTGGCCCCTTACTGGGGGATGTGACACATCCGCACCCATATAACGATGAAGCCAGAGTATCTATATATTTGATAAACATTCAGGTTTCCAGAAACTAATGGGTAGAGTATCGATTAAAAGGTATTGAATATTCAACATGTGATCAAATCTCGATTTCACCGTTCCCTTAAGACATATCAACTACCTATTGGCCCCTAACCGGGGGATGTGACACAACCGCACCCATATAACGATGTAGCCAGGGTATCTATCTATTTGATAAACATTCAGGTTTCCAGAAAATAAGGGGTCGAGTATCGATTAAATGATATTGAATATTCAATATGTGATAAAATCTCGATTTCAACGTTCCAGTCAGACATATCAACTCCCCATTGGCCCCTAACCGGGGGATGTGACACAACCGCACCCATATAACGATGTAGCCAGTGTATCTATCTATTTGATAAACATAAAGGTTTCCAGAAAATAAGGGGCTGGGTATCGATTAAAACATATTGAAAAATCAACTTGTGATAAAATCTCGATTTCACCGTTCCCTTAAGACATATCAGCTCCCTATTGGCCCCTAACTGGGGGATGTGACACAACCGCACTCATATAACGATGTAGCCAGGTAATCTATCTATTTGATAAACATAAAGGTTTCCAGAAAATAAGGGGCTGAGTATCGATTAAAAGATATTGAAAATTCAACATATGATAAAATCTCGATTTCAACGTTCTCGTAGACATATCAGCTCCCTATTGGCCCCTAACCGGGCGTTGTGACATAACCGCACCCCTATAACGATATAGCCAGGGTATCTACCTATTTGATAAACATAAAGGTTTCCAGAAAATAAGGGGCTGAGTATCGATTAAAAGATATTGAACATTCAACATGTGATAAAATCTCGATTTCACCGTTACCGTAAGACATATCAACTCCCTATTGGCCCCTAACCGGGGGATGTGGCACAACCGCACCCCTATAACGATGTAGCCAGGGTATCTATCTATTTGATATACATAAAGGTTTCCAGAAAATAAGGGGCTGAGTATCGATTAAAAGATATTGAAATTTCAACATGTGATAAAATCTCGTTTTCACCGTTCCAGTAAGGCATATCAGCTCCCTATTGGCCCCTAACCGGGGGATGTGACACAACCGCACCCATATAATGATGTAGCGAGGGTATCTATCTATTTGATAAACATAAAGGTTTCCAGAAAATAAGGGGCTGAGTACCGATTAAAAGAAATTGAAAATTCAACATGTGATAAAATCTCGATTTCACCGTTCCCGTAAGACATATCATCTCCCTATTGGCCCCTAACCGGGGGATGTGACACAGCCGCACCCCTATAACGATGTAGCCAGGGTAGCTATCTATTCGATAAACATGAAGGATTGCATAAAATAAGGGGCTGAGTATCGGAGAAGACAATTTGAAAATTCATCTTGTGACAAAATCTTGAATTTACCGTTCCCGTCATCTTGTGACAAAATCTTGAATTTACCGTTCCCGTAAGACATTTTTACCCAACCCCACAAAGGCCCTTAATCAGGGGATGTGACAGAACCACACCCCTATTTCGATGTAGCCAGGGTACCTGTCTATTCGATAAACATAAAGGTTTGAAGAAAATAAGGGGCTGAGTATCAGAGAAAACATACAGAAAATTCAGCATGAGATGAAATCCCGATGTAATTGTTCGCGACTTCGCGTATACCATTTCCGAATACCATTTCCGACATCGAGAATGGTGAACCCCGAAGGTTCTTCGTCTCGCTCTGTAATTCTTCTTTAAACTATTATTGGTGTCCCCGGTGTAGCCTATTCTTCTTGTATATGTAGTTGTAAATGTTTATAAGGTTGCAAAATACACATGTAGTAGATAAGAAATGTCTTGTAAGATGATCAAGATGATTAACTAGTATATTTTACTGTCATCACATCTCTTATTGATCCAATTCTGATCCAATTTAGTTTTAAATTGAATAACACTTGTTGTAGCCTATTCTTCTTGTATAAGTAGTTGTATATTAAATGTTTATAAGGTTGCGAAGTACACATGTAGTAGATAAGAAATGTCTTGGAAGCTGATCAAGATGATTAACTAATATATTTCACTGACATCACATCTCTTATTGATCCAATACTGATCCAACTTAGTTTTAAATTGAATAACACTTGTTGAACTTACAATATCTTGGGGTAATTACCATCATTTGGCCCCTAACCGGGGGATGTTGTCAGGATACCAATCTACTCGATAAACACAAGGGTTTCCAGAAAATAAGGAGCTGAAAATAGCAGGAAACATATCAATTCCTTTATATACTTGTATCAATGCAGTCCTTACTGTCTGCACCTTACTGTATGCAGTGATTTCTCAACGATAACTCTTGCATAACTGTTTATATCTACAAATGCAACGGCATTTTTACAATGACCAATACAAAGCTTCAACAACAACAACTTCTACTTCTACGACCACTTCTATAACCATAACATTACTTCTTCTTTCATTACCACTACTCCCTAACCTGAGAGAGAGAGAGAGAGAGAGAGAGAGAGAGAGAGAGAGAGAGAGAGAGAGAGAGAGAGAGAGTTTTAGTGTTTTTTTTCCCCAACAACAGCTAAGGTCCTACGGAGACGGGACCTCAGTTTGTTTAAACAGTATTTATTAATGATAATGTTCAATACATACATACATGCAAACATGCACAATAATGAACGGGACCTCGGTTTTAAAACTCATCCGAAAGTATGTAGTAGCCTGGGATCGAGCTCAGGATAGCGCGTGTATGAGGCCTCTAGGCTTAACCACTACACCTCAAAGGCTTCAGAGAGAGAGAGAGAGAGAGAGAGAGAGAGGGAGAGAGAGAGAGAGAGAGAGGTTCACAAACATGTAAATTCAACAAGGAAAACTCAACCTGTACAAAAAGATTTTCTTCGATGAACTGGCCTCGGTCGATAGCTCAGTCGGATGCGCGTCTGACTGGTGATCATGAGAGCGTGGGCTCGGTACCTGCCGGGGTCGGCAACATTCTTTCGTTGAGATTGATCTCCCTTCACCTGATTCAAGAAGGGCGGTTGTCCGTTCCGATCCCGGAAGAAAAATTTATCCCTATTGGCCCCTAACTGAGGGATGTGACACTACCGTATCCCTATAACGATGTAGCGAGGGTATATATCTATTTGATAAACATAAAGGTGAAGGAATGGACTATATGTGGCCATTACAGTGGGCATTGGGACTATAGGTGGCCCAGCAATGACACTTCAGCGAGGAACAGGACTATAGGTTGTCTGACAATCACACTACAGAGAGGAACGGGACTACAGGTGGTCTGGCAATGACACTTCAGAGAGGAACAGGACTATACCGGTGGTCTGATAATGACACTACAGAGACAGAAAGGACTTTAGGTGTCTTGCAATGGCAGTACAGACAAGAACTGGACTTATGGTGGTCTGGCAATGACACTACATTGAGAAACGGGACTATGCAGGTCTGGCATTGACACTACAGAGGGTAACGGGACATGAGGAGGTCTGAAAATGACACAACAGAAAGGATCGGGACTATAGGTGGTCTGTCAATAACACTACACATTGTTTGTTTGTTTGTATTGGAGTTTAACGGCCCAGTCAACACTATTTTAGGTCATTTTTGAGCCGGTCAGTTACCTATCCACACTTTCTTGGGCAGGCTTATACGTAAGCGGTTAACCAGTTCAGTGAACATTCTTACGCCAGAAACTGACAACTGCCCTTCTTGAATCAGCGGAAGGGAGATAATGACCATAGAAAAGATAACACTACACATGGAAAAGGGACTTGAGGTGGTCTGCAAATGACCTACAGAGAAAAAAGGGGCTTGAGGTGGTCTGCAAATGACCTACAGAGAAGAAAGGAGCTTAAGGTCGTCTGGCAAAAACAACACAGTGAGGAACAGACTTTAGTTGATCTTTAGTATAGTGCCATTGCTAGGACACCATGATCCCCATTCCTAACTGTTGTATCATCTCCAGATCACCTATAGTCCCGTTACTCACTGTAGTGTTAGACCACCTATAGTCCGGTTCTTCTATATACTGTCATTGCCAGACAACGGATAGTGCCGTTCCGTTCCGCCCATTTTCAGACCATCTAATGTCCCGTTCCTCTATAAAGTGTCATTGTCAGACCATCTAATGTCCCGTTCCTCTATGTAGTATCATTGTCAGACCATGTAATGTCCCGTTCCTCAATGTAGTGTCAATGTCAGACAATCCAATGTCCCGTTTCTCCATGTAGTCTCATTGACAGACCATCTAATGTCCAATTCCTCTCTGAAGTGTCATTGTCAGACCACC
Source organism: Lucinisca nassula (assembly GCA_963580285.1). Classification (NCBI taxonomy): domain Eukaryota; kingdom Metazoa; phylum Mollusca; class Bivalvia; order Lucinida; family Lucinidae; genus Lucinisca; species Lucinisca nassula. The sequence continues at coordinate 121,625,363 of OY757025.1, read as the reverse complement.
TAAACTCCCGTTCCTCTATGTAGTGTCATTGTCAGACCATCTAATGTCCCGTTCCTCCATGTAGTGTCATTGTCAGAGCATCCAAAGTCCCGTTCCTATTTGAAGTGTCATTGTCAAACCATCTAATATCCCGTTCCTCCATGTATTGTCATTGTCAGACCATCTTATGTCCCGTTCCTCTTTGTAGTGTCATTGTCAGACCATCTAATGTCCAGTTCCTCTCTGTAGTGTCAATGTCAGACCATCTAATGTCCCGTTTCTCCCTGTAGTATCATTGTCAGACCATCTAATATCCCGTTCCTCCATGTAGGTCATTGTCAGACCATCTAATGTCCCGTTCCTCTCTGCAGTGTCATTGTCAGATCATCTAATGTCCCGTTTCTCTTTGTAGTGTCATTGTCAGACCATCTAATGTCCCGTTTCTCTCTGTAGTGTCATCGCCAGGCCATCTAATTTCTCGTTCCTCCTTGTAGTGTTATTGTCAGACCATCTAATGTCCCGTTCCTCTCTGTAGTGTCATTGTCAGACAATCTAATGTCCCGTTCTTATCTGTAGTGTCATTGTCAGACCATCTAATATCCCGTTCCTCACTGTAGTGTCATTGTCAGGCCATCTTATGTCCCGTTCCTCCATGTAGTGTCATTGTCAGACCATATAATATCTCGTTCCTTCATGCAGTGTCATTATCAGACCATCTAATATCCCGTTCCTCCATGTAGGTCATTGTCAGACCATCTAATGTCCCGTTCCTCTCTGCAGTGTCATTGTCAGATCATCTAATGTCCCGTTTCTCTTTGTAGTGTCATTGTCAGACCATCTAATGTCCCGTTTCTCTCTGTAGTGTCATCGCCAGACCATCTAATGTCCCGTTCCACACTGTAGTGTCATTGTCAGGCCATCTAATGTCCCGTTCCTCCATGTAGTGTCATTGTCAAACCATATAATATCTCGTTCCTCCATGTAGTGTCATTGCCAGACCATCTAATGTCCCGTTCCTATCGGTAGTGTCATTTTCAGACCATCTAATATCTCGTTCCTCTCTATAGTGACATTGTCAGGCCATCTAATGTCAAGTTCCTCCATGTAGTGTCATTGTCAGACCATCTAATATCCCTTTCTTATCTGTAGTGTCATTGTCAGACCATTTTTTATATCTCGTTCCTCCATGTAGTGTCATTGTCAGACCATCTAATGTCCCGTTCCTCCATAAAGTGTCATTGTCAGACCATCTAATATCCCGTTCGTCTTTGTAGTGTCATTGTCAGACCATCTAATATCCCGTTCCTCCATGAAGTGTCATTGTCAGACCATATAATGTCCCGTTTCTCTCTGTAGTGTTTAGAAGCATCCGTGGTGCAGTGGTTACGCTACTCGCCTTGTAAACCAGGGGTCGCAGGATCGATCCCGGGCTTCTCCAGACTTTCGGATGAGTCTTTAAACCGATGGCCCGTCTCCGTATGACCTTAGTTGTTGGTGGGGCGTAAAACTCAAACACTCACTCACTCCTCCATGTAGTGTCATTGTTAGACCATCTAAAATCCCGTTCCTCCATAGAGTGTCATTGTCAGACCATCTAATGTCCCGTTCCTCCATGTAGTGTCATTGTCAGACCATCTAATACCCCGTTCCTCTTTGTAGTGTCATTGTCAGACCATCTAATATCCCGTTCCTCCACGAAGTGTCATTGTCAGACCATCTAATGTCCCGTTTCTCTCTGGAGTGTCATTGTCAGACCATCTACTATCCCGTTCCTCTTTGTATTGTCATTGTCAGACCATCTAATGTCCCGTTTCTCTCTGTAGTTGTTGGTGGGGCGTAAAACTCAAACACTCATTCACTCCTCCATGTAGTGTCATTGTTAGACCATCTAAAATCCCGTTCCTCCATAAAGTGTCATTGTCAGACCATCTAATGTCCCGTTCCTCCATGTAGTGTCATTGTCAGACGATCTAATATCCCGTTCCTCTTTGTAGTGTCATTGTCAGACCATCTAATATCCCGTTCCTCTCTGTAGTGTGATTGTCAGGCCATCTAATGTCCCGTTTCTCTCTGTAGTGTCATTGTCAGACCATCTAATATCCCGTTCCTCTTTGTAGTGTCATTGTCAGACCATCTTATATCCCGTTCCTCCATATAGTGTCATTGTCAGACCATCTGATGTCCCTTTCCTCCATGTAGTTTCATTGTCAGACCATCTAATGTCCACATGTCAAGGAACAAACTAATGTTCTTTTTACATTCAATGCAGAATTAATTCATTATTATCACCATATCATTCAGTATTCATTACAGTCTCGATAAACTCTTTATTATAAGCATAAAGAATGTCATTGTCATTGTAAGACCATCTAATGTCCCGTTCATCCATGTAGTGTCATTGTCAGACCATCTAATGTCCCGTTCCTATCTGTCAGACCATCTCATATCTCGTTCCTCCATGTAGTTTCATTGTCAGACCATCTAATGTCCCGTTCCTATCTGTAGTGTCATTGTCAGGCCATCAAATATCCCGTTCCTCTCTGTAGTGTCATGGTAAGGCCATCTAATGTCCCGTTCCACCATGTAGTGTCATTGTCAGACCATCTTATATCTTGTTCCTCCATGTAAGGTCATTGTCAGGCCATCTAATGTCCCGTTCCTCCATGTAGTGTCATGGTCAGACCATCTAATATCCCGTTCTTATCTGTAGTGTCATTGTCAGACCATCTAATATCACGTTCCTCCATGTAGTGTCATTGTCAGACCATCTAATGTCCCGTTCCTCCATGTAGTGTCATTGTCAGACCATTATCCACTTCCTCTTTGTATTGTCATTGTCAGACCATCTCATATCCCGTTTCTCCATGTAGTGTGATTGTCAGACCATATAATGTCCCGTTTCTCTTTGTAGTGTCATTGTCAGACCATCTAATATCTCGTTCCTCTTTGTAGTGTCATTGGCAGACCATCTTATATCCCGTTCCTCCATATAGTGTCATTGTCAGACCATCTGATGTCCCTTTCCTCCATGTAGTTTCATTGTCAGACCATCTAATGTCCCGTTCCTCTCTGATTATCATTGTCAGACCATCTAATATATCGTTCCTCCATGTAGTGTTATTGTCAGACCATCTAATTCCCGTTCCTATCTGTAGTGTCATTGTCAGGCCATCTAATATCTCGTCCCTCCATGTAGTGTCATTGTCAGACCATCTAATGTCCCGTTCCTCTCTGTAGTGTCATTGTCAGACCATCTCATATCTCGTTCCTCCATGTAGTTTCATTGTCAGACCATCTAATGTCCCGTTCCTATCTGTAGTGTAATTGTCAGGCCATCAAATGTCCCGTTCCTCTCTGTAGTGTCATGGTCAGGCCATCTAATATCCCGTTCCACCATGTAGTGTCATTGTCAGACCATCTAATATCTCGTTCCTCCATGAAAGGTCATTGTCAGGCCATCTAATGTCCCGTTCTTATCTGTAGTGTCATTGTCAGACCATCTAATATCTCGTTCCTACATGCAGTGTCATTGTAAGACCATCTAATGTCCCGTTCATCCATGTAGTGTCATTGTCAGACCATCTAATGTCCCGTTCCTATCTGTCAGACCATCTCATATCTCGTTCCTCCATGTAGTTTCATTGTCAGACCATCTAATGTCCCGTTCCTATCTGTAGTGTCATTGTCAGGCCATCAAATATCCCGTTCCTCTTTGTAGTGTCATGGTCAGGCCATCTAATGTCCCGTTCCACCATGTAGTGTCATTGTCAGAACATCTTATATCTTGTTCCTCCATGTAAGGTCATTGTCAGGCCATCTAATGTCCCGTTCCTCCATGTAGTGTCATTGTCAGACCATCTAATATCCCGTTCTTATCTGTAGTGTCATTGTCAGACCATCTAATATCACGTTCCTCCATGTAGTGTCATCGTCAGACCATCTTATGTCCCGTTCCTCCATGTAGTGTCCTTGTCAGACCATCTTATATCCCGTTCCTCTTTGTATTGTCATTGTCAGACCATCTCATATCCCGTTTCTCCATGTAGTGTGATTGTCAGACCATCTAATGTCCCGTTTCTCTTTGTAGTGTCATTGTCAGACCATCTAATATCTCGTTCCCTCATGAAGTCATTGTCAGACCATATCAAATCCCGTTCCTCCATATAGTGTCATTGTCAGACCATCTAATGTCCCGATCCTCAATGTAGTGTCATTGTCAGACCATCTAATATCCCATTCCTCTTTGTAGTGTCATTGTCAGACCATCTTATATCCCGTTCGCCCATGTAGTGTCATTGTCAGACAATCTAATATCCCGGTTCTCTCTGTAGTGTCATTGTCAGACCATCTAATATCCCGTTCCTCCATGTAGTGTCATTGTCAGACCATCTTATATACCGTTTCTCTGTGTAGTTTCATTGTCAGACCATCTAATGTCCCGTTCCTCTCTGTAGTGTCATTGTCAGACCATCTTATATCCCGTTCCTCTCTGTAGTGTCATCGTCAGGCCATCTAATGTCCCGTTCCTCCATCTAGTGTCATTGTCAGACCATCCAATGTCCCGTTCCTCTTTGAAGTGTCATTGTCAGACCATCTAATGTCCCGTTCCTCTCTGTAGTGTCATTCTTAGACCATCTAATATCCCGTTCCTCCATGAAGTGTCATTGTCAGATCATCTAATGTCCCGTTTCTCTCTGTAGTGTCATTATCAGAGCATCTTATATCACGTTCCTCTCTGTAGTGTCATTGTCAGACCATCTAATGTCCCGTTCAATTCTGTAGTGTCATTGTCAGACCATCTAATGTCCCGTTCCTCCATGTAGTGTTATTGTCATGCAATCTAATGTCCCGTTCCTATCTGTAGTGGCATTGTCAGACCATCTTATATCTCGTTCCTCTCTGCAGTGTCATTGTCAGACCATATAATGTCCCGTTCCTCCATGTAGTGTCATTGTCAGACCATCAAATGTCCCGTTTCTCTCTGTAGTGTCATTGTCAGACCATATAATATCTCGTTCCTCCATGTAGTGTCATTGTCAGACCATCTAAAATCCCGTTCCTCCATATAGTGTCATTGTCAGACCATCTAATGTCCCGTTCCTCAATGTAGTGTCATTGTCAGACCATCTAATATCCCGTTCCTCTTTGTAGTGTCATTGTCAAACCATCATATATCTCGTTCCTCCATGTAGTGTCATTGTCAGACCATCAAATGCCCCGTTTCTCTCTGTAGTGTCATTGTCGGACCATCTAATATCCCGTTTCTCTCTGTAGTGTCATTGTCAGACCATCTAATATCCCGTTCCTCCATGTAGTGTCATTGTCAAACCATCTAATATACCGTTTCTCTGTGTAGTGTCATTGTCAGACCATCTAATGTCCCGTTCCTCTCTGTAGTGTCATTCTTAGACCATATAATATCCCGTCCCTCTCTGTAGTGTCATTGTCAGGCCATCTAATGTCCCGTTCCTCCATGTAGTGTTATTGTCAGACCATCCAATGTCCCGTTCCTCTTTGAAGTGTCATTGGCGGACCATCTAATGTCCCGTTCCTCTCTGTAGTGTTATTCTTAGACCATATAATATCCCGTCCCTCCATGAAGTGTCATTGTCAGACCATTTAATGTCCCGTTTCTCTCTGTAGTGTTATTGTCAGAGCATCTTATATCCCGTTCCTCTCTGTAGTGTGATTGTCAGACCATCTAATGTCCCGTTCCTATCTGTAGTGTCATTGTCAGACCATCTAATGTCCCGTTCCTCCATGTAGTGTCATTGTCAGGCCATCTTATGTCCCGTTCCTATCTGTAGTGTCATTGTCAGACCATTTTATATCTCGTTCCTCTCTGCAGTGTCATTGTCAGACCATCTAATGTCCGTTCCTCCATGTAGTGTCATTGACAGACCATCTAATATCTCGTTCCCCTCTGTAATGTCATTGTCAGACCATCTAATATCCCATTCCTCTCTGTGGTGTCATTGTCAGACCATCTAATATCTCGTTCCTCTCTGTAGTGACATTGTCAGACCATCTAATATCTCGTTCCTCCATGTAGTGCCATTGTCAGACAATCTAATATCTCGTTCCTCCATGTAGTGTCATTGTCAGACCATCTAATGTCCCGTTCGTCCATGTAGTGTCATTGTCAGACCATCTAATGTCCCGGTCCTCCATGTAGTGTCATTGTCAGACCATCTTATGTCCCGTTCCTCCATGTAGTGTCATTGTCAGACCATCTAATGTCCCGGTCCTCCATGTAGTGTCATTGTCAGACCATCTAATATCCCGTTCCTCCATGTAGTGTCATTGTCAGACCATCTAATATCTCGTTCCCTCATGAAGTCATTGTCAGACCATCTAAAATCCCGTTCCTCCATATAGTGTCATTGTCAGACCATCTTATGTCCCGATCTTCAATGTAGTGTCATTGTCAGACCATCATATATCTCGTTCCTCCATGTAGTGTCATTGTCACTCCATCTAATGTCCCGTTTTTCTCTGTAGTGTCATTATCAGACCATCTAATGTCCCGTTCCTCTCTGTAGTGTCATTGTCAGACCATCTAATATCCCGTTCCTCCATGTAGTGTCATTGTCAGACAATCTTATATACCGTTTCTCTGTGTAGTTTCATTGTCAGACCATCTAATGTCCCGTTCCTCTCTGTAGTGTCATTGTCAGACTATCTTATATCCCGTTCCTCTCTGTAGTGTCATTGTCAGGCCATCTAATGTTCCGTTCCTCCATCTAGTGTCATTGTCAGACCATCCAATGTCCCGTTCCTCTTTGAAGTGTCATTGTCAGACCATCTAATGTCCCATTCCTCTCTGTAGTGTCATTCTTAGACCATCTAATATCCCGTTCCTCCATGAAGTGTCATTGTCAGATCATCTAATGTCCCGATTCTCTCTGTAGTGTCATTATCAGAGCATCTTATATCACGTTCCTCTCTGTAGTGTCATTGTCAGACCATCTAATGTCCCGTTCCAATCTGTAGTGTCATTGTCAGACCATCTAATGTCCCGTTCCTCCATGTAGTGTTATTGTCATGCAATCTAATGTCCCGTTCCTATCAGTAGAGTCATTGTCAAACCATCTTATATCTCGTTCCTCTCTGCAGTGTCATTGTCAGACCATCTAATGTCCCGTTCCTCCATGTAGTGTCATTGTCAGACCATCAAATGTCCCGTTTCTCTCTGTAGTGTCATTATCAGACCATCTAATATCTCGTTCTTCCATGTAGTGTCATTGTCAGACCATCGAAAATCCCGTTCCTCCATATAGTGTCATTGTCAGACCATCTAATGTCCCGTTCCTCAATGTAGTGTCATTGTCAGACCATCTAATATCCCGTTCATCTTTGTAGTGTCATTGTCAGACCATCATATATCTCGTTCCTCCATGTAGTGTCATTGTCAGACCATCTAATGCCCCGCTTCTCTCTGTAGTGTCATTGTCGGACCATCTAATATCCACTTTCTCTTTGTAGTGTCATTGTCAGACCATCTAATATCCCGTTCCTCCATGTAGTGTCATTGTCAGACCATTTAATATACCGTTTCTCTGTGTAGTGTCATTGTCAGACCATCTAATGTCCCGTTCCTCTCTGTAGTGTCATTCTTAGACCATATCATATCCCGTCCCTCTCTGTAGTGTCATTGTCAGGCCATCTAATGTCCCGTTCCTCCATGTAGTGTTATTGTCAGACCATCCAATGTCCCGTTCCTCTTTGAAGTGTCATTGTCGGACCAACTAATGTCCCGTTCCTCTCTGTAGTGTCATTCTTAGACCATATAATATCACGTCCCTCCATGAAGTGTCATTGTCAGACCATTTAATGTCCCGTTTCTCTATGTAGTGTTATTGTCAGAGCATCTTATATCCCGTTCCTCTCTGTAGTGTGATTGTCAGACCATCTTATGTCCCGTTCCTATCTGTAGTGTCATTGTCAGACCATCTAATGTCCCGTTCCTCCATGTAGTGTCATTGTCAGGCCATCTTATGTCCCGTTCCTATCTGTAGTGTCATTGTCAGACCATTTTATATCTCGTTCCTCTCTGCAGTGTCATTGTCAGACCATCTAATGTCCGTTCCTCCATTTAGTGTCATTGACAGACCACCTAAAATCCCGTTCCTCTTTGTAGTGTCATTGTCAGACCATCTAATATCTCGTTCCCCTCTGTAATGTCATTGTCAGACCATCTAATATCCCATTCCTCTCTGTGGTGTCATTGTCAGACCATCTAATATCTCGTTCCTCTCTGTAGTGACATTGTCAGACCATCTAATATCTCGTTCCTCCATGTAGTGCCATTGTCAGACAATCTAATATCTCGTTCCTCCATGTAGTGTCATTGTCAGACCATCTAATGTCCCGTTCGTCCATGTAGTGTCATTGTCAGACCATCTAATGTCACGGTCCTCCATGTAGTGTCATTGTCAGACCATCTTATGTCCCGTTCCTCCATGTAGTGTCATTGTCAGACCATCTAATGTCCCGTTCCTCTCTGTAGTGTCATTGTCAGACCAGCTAATATCCCGTTCCTCTTTGTAGTGACATTGTCAGACCATCATATATCTCGTTCCTCCATGTAGTGTCATTGTCAATCCATCTAATGTCCCGTTTTTCTCTGTAGTGTCATTATCAGACCATCTAATGTCCCGTTCCTCTCTGTAGTGTCATTGTCAGACCATCTAATATCTCGTTCCTCCATGTAGTGTCAATGTCAGACCATCTAAGGTCCCGTTCCTCTCTGTAGTGTCATTGTCAGACCATCATATGTCCCGTTTCTCTCTGTAGTGTCATTGTCAGACCATCTAATATCTCGTTCCTCCATGAAGTGTCATTGTCAGACCATCTAATGTCCCGTTCGTCTCTGAAGTGTCATTGTCAGACCATCTACTGTCCCGTTCCTCAATATAGTGCCATTGTCAGACCATCTGATGTCCCGTTTCTCTCTGTAGTGTCATTGGCAGACCATCTAATATCACGTTCCTCCATGTATTGTCATTGTCAGACAATCTAATGTCCCGTTTCTCTCTGTAGTGTTATTGTCAGACCATCTAATATCTCTTTCCTCCATGTAGTGTCATTGTCAGACCATCCAATGTGCCATTTCTCTCTGTAGTGTCATTGTCAGACCATCTTATATCCCGTTCCTCTCTGTAGTGTCATTGTCAGACCATCTGATGTTCCGTTCCTCTCTGTAGTGTCATTCTCAGACCAACTAATATCCCGTTTTTCTCTTTAGTGTCATTGTCAGACCATCAAATGTCTCGTTCCTCCATGTATTGTCATTGTCAGACCATCTAATGTCCCGTTCCTCTCTGTAGTGTCATTGTCAGACCATCTAATGCCCCGTTCCTCCATGTAGTGCCATTGTCAGACCATCTAATATCCCGTTCCTTCATGTAGTGTCATTGTCAGGCCATCTAATATCCAGTTCCTCTCTGCAGTGTCATTGTCAGACCACCTAATATCTCGTTCCTCCATGTAGTGTCATTGTCTGACCATCTACTGTCCCGTTCCTCCATGTAGTGTCATTGTCATACCATATTATGTTCCGTTCCTCCATGTAGTGTTATTGTCAGACCATCTAATGTCCCGTTCCTCTCTGTAGTGTCATTGTCAGACCATCTAATATCTCGTTCCTCCACGTAGGGCCATTGTCAGACCATCTGATGTCCCTTTCCTATCTGTAGTGTCATTGTCAGATCATCTAATATCCCGTTCCTCTCTGTAGTGTCATTGTCAGACCATCTAATATCCCGTTCCTCCAAGAAGTGTCATTGTCAGACCATCTTATATCCCGTTCCTCCAAGTTGTGTCATTTTCAGACCATCTAATGTCCCGTTCCTCTCTGTAGTGTCATTGTCAGACCATCTAATATCCCGTTCCTCTCAGTAGTGTCATTGTCAGACCATCTAATATCCCGTTCCTCCATGTATTGATATTGTCAGACCATCTAATATCTCGTTCCTCTCTGTAGTGTCATTGTCAGACCATCTGATGTCCCGTTCCACTCTGTAGTGTCATTGTAAGACCATATAATATCTCGCTCCCCCATGTAGTGTCATTGTCAGACCATCTCATGTCCCGTTCCTCCAAGTAGTGTCATTGTCAGACCATCTAATATCCCGTCCCTCCAAGTAATGTCATTGTCAGACCATCTAATATCCCGTTCTTCTCTGCAGTGTCATTGTCAGACCATCTAATATCCCGTTCCTCTCTGCAGTGTCATTGTCGTACCATCTAATATCTCGTTCCTCCATGAAGTGTCATTGTCAGACCATCTGATGTCCCGTTCTTATCTGTGGTGTCATTGTCAGACCATCTAATATCCCGTTCCTCCATGTAGTGTCATTGTCAGACCATCTAATGTCCCGTTCGTCCATGTAGTGTCATTGTCAGACCATCTTATGTCCCGTTCCTCCATGTAGTGTCATTGTCAGACCATCTAATGTCCCGTTTATCTCTGTAGTGTCATTGTCAGACCATCTAATGTCCCGTTCCTCTCTGTAGTGTCATTGTCAGACCATCTCATGTCCCGTTCCTCTCTGTAGTGTCATTGTCAGACCATCTTATATCCCGTTCCTCCAAGTAATGTCATTGTCAGACCATCAAATCTCCCGTTCCTCTCTGTAGTGTCAGTGTCAGACCATCTAATACCCCGTTCTTCCAAGTAGTGTCATTGTCAGACCATCTAATATCCCGTGCCTCTCTGTAGTGCCATTGTCACACCATCTAATATCTCGTTCCTCCATGAAGTGTCATTGTCAGACCATCTGATGTCCCGTTCCTATCTGTAGTGTCATTGTCAGACCATCTAATATCCCGTTCCTCCATGTAGTGTCATTGTCAGACCATCTAATATCCCGTTCCTGTCTGTAGTGTCATTGTCAGATCATATAATATCCCGTTCCTTTCTGTAGTGTTATTGCTAGGCCATCTAATATCCCGTTCCTCCAAGTAATGTCATTGTCAGACCATCCAATGTCCCGTTCCTCTCTGTAGTGTCATTGTAAGACCATCTAATATCCCGTTCCTCCATATAGTGTCATTGTCAGACCATCTAATGTCCCGTTCCTCCGTGTAGTGTCATTGTCAGACCATCTGATCTCCCGTTCCTGTCTGTAATGTCATTGTCAGACCATCTAATATCCCGTTACTCTCTGTAGTGTCATTGTCAGACCATCTAATATCCCGTTCCTCTCTGTAGTGTCATTGTCAGACCATCTAACGTCCCGTTCCTCTCTGTAGTGTCATTGTCAGACCATCTTATGTTCCGTTTCTCTCTGTAGTGTCATTGTCAGACCATCTAATATCCCGTTCCTCTATGAAGTGTCATTGTCAGACCATCTAATGTCCCGTTCCTCCATGTAGTGTCATTGTCAGACCATCTAATATCTCGTTTCTCCATGTAGTATCATTGTCAGACCATCTAATGTCCCGTTTCTCCATGTAATGTAATTGTCAGACCATCTTATGTCCCGTTTTTCTCTGTAGTGTCATTGTCAGACCATCTGATGTCCCGTTCCTCCACGTATTGTCATTGTCAGGCCATCTAATGTCCCGTTCCTGTCTGTAGTGTCATTGTCAGACCATTTAATGTTCGTTCCTCCAAGTAGTGTCATTCCAGACCATCTTATGTCCCTTTCCCTTCTGTAGTGTCATAGTCAGACCACCTTCAGACCTTTTCCCCTTTTTAGTGTCATTGCTTGGCCACCTAAACTCCCGTTCCTCTATGTAGTGTCATTGTTAGACTATCTCATATCCCGTTCCTTGCTGTAATGTCTTGTGAGACCAACAATGTTCCCGTTCCTCGCGACATGCCAGAACGCAGAAAGTAGCAGAGAAGAAAGCAGCGATATGTATGTCATTCACCAGATAAGCCTTCTACTTTCTGTCTCATGTACACTATATCATTTAGTTGACATGCAGGTCGGAAGTTTGTGGAACTAATAAGTCGGTACTCGTTATTTTGCTCAAAGTATTAATTATTACTGGATAGTTTGAAGGGGTGGGGGTTGGGGCGTTGCTATTGTTGCTGTTGTTGCTGTTTTTATTATCATGTCATGTAAGGTGTATCTTAGACCAAAGGAATTGGAGTGCAGAACATGCTATTTCTCTGCTACTGCAAAGTCATTATCTTACGGGCAAGAAGATAGAATTTAGTATAATTGGCCAGCCCACTCTGAGGCTCGAGCTGCCTTTCAAGCAAAAGAAAAATAGGTTTTGATGTAGCCTTGCCCACGGTTTATAAATGAAATGAAAAGGTCCATAAGTTTCTTTTTTATATTTAGTTTTACGGCCCTTTCAAGATTATTCCACTTATTTTGAGTCCGCCGTTAATCAGAGGTGGACGATATCAGGAGAACCCGGAATTAAACCTGAACTTCCGTTGCAGTACTTCCCGATTTTTGTTTTACATTAATTATCAGGAATACTTTTGAAATACATTAAAAAACTCATTTATCATATATCATTCTACTTATCCAAAACGGATTATATAAAGTGCCATCAGAATCGGACTTAAGGTGTTATAACTTCTGAGTATCAAATTAACAAAAAAATGGTTAATTTACAGGTAGACTATATAAATTTGACAACACTTAGCTTAAATTGTCATAACATGTGGCAAGGAAAAACCTGGTATTCTATGTATGTGACACGAGAGATTGTTCTGTTCTGTTATATATAGTATCATGCCTATATGTTGATTCGTAAAACATTATTCTTTTGAAATAAATATGTTTAATCCAATTCTCACATCTCTGGTACATGTATTGGCATCAAATGGCACAAAAGGACTTACATTCCCATAAAATATCGTTGTCAGAATTGACAGTTTTATCATCAACGATTATTTTATTTAAGAATCGTAGCCAGAATTTCTTTTCAGAAACTCAACTTTAAGCATAAAATGTTTTGTTTTTGAACCGATTTTCAAATCACAGAAACACGCCAATATATTTTGGACTCCCTTAAACCCCAATTCCATATAGTAAAACTGGGTTTACAGGGTTATACATTATTTTCTTATATCTGTTAAAAACATATATTTTGGTACTCGTTAGAATCGCCTCGAAGAGTTCCCACAATCTCTGTTATGAGCATATAACAGAAAAGTTACCGCGTTCGACTTTAATGTGATCGAGAGGTTGCAATTGTCAGTTCAAATCGGGCCACCGATGGCGAGATGTGTCCTTGGGCGAGACAATTAATGACACCGCCCCTCTCCACCCACGTGTAAATGGGTAGCAGTAACGAAAAATTCACTACCTCTTTCGTGATACCACCCGGAATGAGCGCAATCTTGCCTACCTAGGCATTGTTTTCTCATGTAGATGTATTTTCTCATTTTGTCGTATTTCCTAGATAGAAGTTTTCCGAGATAGTCTTTAGTTTTTCCGACTTAGTCGTAATTCCCGTTTAGTCGCCTCACATGAGTGACATACTGACAGAATGGAGAAACTTGCAGTATTTGGTGACTCTTATGTTCACAGGATGGGACAAGCTCGCTTGAACATCCACGCCCTGGGCGTTGATGCTAGGTACTTCGGAGTTCCTGGTTTGACTCTCTCTGCTGCCAAGAAACACCATAAATGGACAGAACTGAAGAACTCATCTCCAACACAGGTCTTCTTGCAAGTTGGTGGAAACTCCATCGATACCAAAACACCTGAGGGGGCCTTAGTAGCTGACATAATTAGCATGCGGGATGAACTGTTGGAGGCAGGTGTACGACGGGTTTTTGTGTGCGAAATTTTACCAAGAGGAGATGTTTCGAGACCTCGTGATCCGGACCTGACAGTGGCGTTGTACGATGAAAAGAGGAAGACCATCAATCGAGCTCTCCAGAGACGTCTTGGTCGGTGGTTCATACACTTCTTTATCGCCAGTGCATTCCGGCCCACCCCTCTTGTGAATGCGGGTCCATCGCCATTGTACAGCAGGGATTTGGTCCATCTCTCAGAGAAGCGAGCTCCAAAAGAGTATCGGAAGGGCATCAAGCGAGCTTTCCTACAGTCGGAGTAGACTTCACTCCATCCACAAATGGCCCTTTTCAGGGCCCACAAATATTTCCAAAGAGAACCTTTATAATGTAATCACTTACGAGCCTCGACCAATGCATCAGTTCATTACCCCCTCCACACACACACACACCAGCACGTCCATTCCGGCTTGGAGATTTTTTTTTCATGGTGCTTCCACGCAGAGCTTAAACTGACCTCACTACTGGTAAACCACTTAGACGGACTGAGCCTGTCCAGCAGAAATGGCGCGTCAGACCAACAAATGCATATAAGCCCATTTGGCTTCATGGACGACAGGCTTAAGATGTCATTTCATCGTAATATTGGGTGAAGTCACACAAATATTGGAAGCAACGTCACTAAGCGAGTTAGTGCACGGCGCACATGCCTAAAATGTCCACGAGGGCGTATGGCAGTAAAAAAGAAAAGTAAAGTGTGTTGACAGGGAAGTTAAACTTCAATTCAAACAAAGCAATGCGTTCAATCGCAAACACGCAGGCTAATCCCACCCATTTTACCACGCAAAGCACTCTGTGACATTCCCTCGAAGGGGTCTCGAGTTTAAGCAGAAAATCCGGCTTATTTCGATTACACCGTATTTCTTTTTTTTATTTATTTTTTTTTAACATACTCAGCCTTTTGTTCTACGAACACAGTGGCAGATATACCCCAGCTATATTAAAATACAGGTGTGGTTATGTCACTTCACCGGGTAAGGTGCACTTTAGGGGGGGGGGGGGGGTTGAAGTAAATGTACCTTAAGGGAACGGAAATCAAGATTTATCACATGTTTAAATTTCAAAGTTTATTCTCCGATAGCCAGCCCCTTGCTACCCGGCTAGCACGCGATAGCGGGCCGACAGCGAAACGACGTTACCACGTCGTATCGCTGTCGACCCGACGCTGCCCCTGAAATTCTTTGCTGGCTGGATATTTCTGGAAACTGTTATAAATTTCGAGTATGTAGATACACTAGCAGCACGGAAATAGGGATGCGATTCTGCTACATTTCATGGAAGGGACACCATAGGGGTTCAAAGAGTCTCGAGTAAGCAG
This sequence comes from Lucinisca nassula, assembly GCA_963580285.1. Taxonomy (NCBI): domain Eukaryota; kingdom Metazoa; phylum Mollusca; class Bivalvia; order Lucinida; family Lucinidae; genus Lucinisca; species Lucinisca nassula. The sequence continues at coordinate 121,610,295 of OY757025.1, read as the reverse complement.
TTCGTAGAAAATCTGGACTACATTACGTGAACACAAATGCTAATCACCTTTACCCGGCCGGGGATCGAACCCGGTCCACCAGATCGACAGGCCAACACTTCCGCAAGGCAGTACAATTGTGCTATATACCTATACCCTATGACATATATTTGAACTTTTATCATACATTCATGGCCCCCGCCCATACGGGCTTGAAGAAATATATGTGCTGCACGATGCTTCCACGCAGAGCTGATTCCGGCCCGCACACTAGTACTGGTAAACCACTTAGAGGATCTAAGCCTGTCCAGGAACCGCGATGCGAGGCGGACCGTCCATGCTAATAAACCCTATTGGTTTCATTTGGCGACAGGGCTTGAGGTGTCATTTCATCTCAGTGTCGGGTAAAAGTCCCACAAAATTGGAAGCAACGTCTCCAAAATGACATTTACGGTGTTGATGGGGACGTTAAACCTCAAATCAACCAACCAACCGTGAAATGAAGACCCTCCCCCCCCCCCTAAACCCCACTTCATATAGAGAAAACTGGGGTTTACGGATGTATACATTACCTTTCTTATCTCTGCTCCAAGACATAGGTTTTGGGTACTCGTAAGAACCGCACCCACAGCATATGTTTCGAGCATTTGTAAGAAAAAAAAACGGATTTTTATCAGAAAAAGTAGCGCACTGATGAGTTATCATAATGATATTTAATATACCGATTTTCTTTTTTTTTTTTTTTTTTTTTTAAGATAATCACAACTGGAAAACTTTATATGTTTATTTAGGATCTAAAAATCCTAGCTACATTGAAATATGGGCGTGGTCGTGTCAAATTCCCTGTCAAATCCCCTGATATTAGGGGCGCATTCGAAGTAAATATGACTTACGGGAACGGTAAAATCGACATTAGAGAGAGAGAGAGAACAGGCCTCGGTAGCTAACTCAGATGCGCGTCTGACTGGTTGATCACCAGGAGGACGCGGGTTCAATACCTGCCGAGGTCGTCAACACTCCATTGTGGAGATTGATCATGAAATCTTTGCTACGGTCATTATCTCCCTTCCGCTGATTCAAGAAGGGCAGTTATTAGTTTCTGGTGAGAAGAATGTGCACTGTACTGGTTAGCCGCTTACGTATAAGCCTGCTCAGGAAAGGTGTGAATAGGTAAACTGACGGGCTCAACAATTGACTGGGCCGATAAAACAAATTCCATGAACTGGCCCACAAACAAAGTGGAAAAGAGACGGCGAAATGGAGAAGGCAAGAAGGAAGAAGGGTTTGGGGGGTGGGGGGGGGGGGGGTGGGGGGGGGGCGGAAACGGCTGAGGAGAGGAAAACAGGGAGGGAGGGGAGAAAACAATGCTCTGTAACCATCTCTGTAGCGCTTTGGTTATAAAGCCTTGTAATAGGTCAAGACGTCTTCATTCCCACTCCCCTTTCTACCTTCCCTGTTCCATTTCTCGTCCCTACTATCCCTTGTACTCGACTCCTGAAAGGTCAAAAGCCTGTATGTTTATAGTGCTGAAGTTTTACACAAATTCAGGGCCGTTGGTTAGATCCTTTGTACAGATATTTTCTCATTGTGTTGGCCAAGTTCTGCAACGGAACGTCAGGTGTTTTATCTCCGGGTACTCCGGTTTTCGCCAACCCCAACGATCGGCTCGATATGAGTGAAATAATCTTGAAAGGGCCGTAAAACCAAAAAAAAAAAAAAAAATCTCATTCTGTTGATCGTTGTAAAAGTGCAGTTGCATCTGTAGTTATTAACTTATAAGTACATTTCACTCATTATAGCAATGGAATGTAAATCAAATAGATGATTTCATTTAATACGCTAACACCCTTGAAATAGGGGTGTGCTTATGTCACATTCTCTTTAAAGGGTCCCATTTCGGGTGGAAATGTCTAACGGCCGGGAACGACCAAACTGAGATTCTGTCACATGTTGATTTTCAATAGTTGTCTCCGATTTCCACCCCCTTATTTTCCGAAAACTGTTATAATCATCGATTAAGGAGATAGACAAGTTGCACGGAAAAGGGGTGGCTACATTAAAATAGGGGACGTGAATGTGTCACATCCTCGGGTGAGGTAACAATTGGCGGTAAATATGTCTTCCACGAAGGGTAAATTCCAGATAGTGTCACATGTTGAATTTACAATACTTTTTCTCAGAACTTCATTCCTTTTCTTTTTTTCTCGAAACTCAATTTTTTTTTATCGAATATATGGATACCCTGCCTACATCGAAATAGGCTTAAGATTGTGCCACACCACCTGCTTAGGGGCAAAATTGGGGTTACATATGTCTTGCGGGTACGGTAAAATCTAGATCTTGTCACGTTGAATTTCCAACATACTTTTAAGATACCCAGCCCCTTATTTTCTAGAAACCTTTATGTTTATCGAGTAGATAGATACCCTGGCTATATCAGAATATGGGTGCGATTGTGTCACATCCCCTGGTTAGGACCAATTGGGGGTCACATTGACCGGTTAGGGGCAAATGAGGGGTAAATATGTCTTGCGGAAACGGTAAAAATCGAGATATTATCACATATTGAATTTTTTAATTTGTTTCCTCCGATATCCAGCCCCTTATTTTCTTGAATTCCTTTATGTTTATCGAGTAGATAGATACCCTATCTATATCTATTTTAAGTATGGTTGAGGTTGTGTCACATGCCTTTGTTAGGTGCGACTTTGGTGGGGGTGGGGGGTGGGGGGGGGGGCGGTAAAGTTGAAATTTTTTCATATGTTGAATTTTCAGTATGTTTTCTCTGATACTCAGTCCCTTATTTTCTGGACACCTTTATGCTGCTTATCGAGAAGAAAACTACCCTAGCTTTAATAAAATGCGGGACATGGTCGTGCCACATCCCCTGGTTGGGGCCAGATAGGGGTAAATATATGTTTTGCGGGAACGGTTAAATCGAAATTTTGTCACGTTGAATTTTCAACGTTTTCTCTGATACCCAGCCCCTTATTTTCCGGAAAATTTTTATGTTATTTGAGTAGGCAGATACCCTAGCTGTATTAAAATAGTGATGTGGTTGTGTCACATCCCCTGGTTAGGGGCAAATTGGGGGGGGGGGGGGGGTAAATACGTCTTACCGAGCGGTAAAATCGAGCTTTGTCACGTTGAATCTTCATTATGTTTTATCCGATACTCAGCCCCTTATTTTCTGGAACCTGTATGTCTATCGAGTAGATGAATTCCCTAGCTAGACACAATAAAATATGGGTATGGTTATGTCACACCCCGTGGTAAGGGGCTGTATTTGTTCACATGTTGAATTTTCAGTTTGTTTTCTTCGATATCCAGCCCCTTATTTTCTGGGAAATGTTATAATTATCGATTAAGTAGAAACAAGCTGTATGGAAATAGGGATGTGATTGTGTCACATTCCCTGGAAGGGCTCCCATATGGGTTCAAACTGTGTCAAATAAGTAGAAAATTATGACTGTTTTTAATATAACATATTGCAATATTTTTTGCTCGATTCACTTGTTCATCCCATAATTTCTACAAACAAGTATGTTTGTTGTCTTTTTGTCATTTTGTTTGTTCAAATGGCGTTTTGATTGTTGTGAATAAGTTTATGTCGTTCGAAAATGGCAAAATGTACCCTAAAGTATAGGTTATATGATTTTTGTGAAAGCGGGTTCTTGTTAGAGGAACATGCTGTTTATCTGTTGCAGTCTTTTATTTCTTAATCTAAAACCAGCGTTTTTGCATTTATATAAATAAGCGAATCGCTTTTCCAATCACGAGTAGAGTATAATTTAGCCATTATTTGGCACTAAGCAACTACGAACTCGAACTGGGCCGAAATTGTTTGTCGCGATTCGAATGCAAGGGAGTAATTATTATTCTCACTACCGTACGGAAAAAGTTACTGTTCGCGGTCTTGATTTCGGTGCTTGAAATTGGCCCCTGGAAAAGCGAATGCGATCTTCTCAAACGGACGCTTGTCATCGGAAAAAATACGGCAAATCCACGGACATTACCGAACGTTACCGTCACCTCAATGACTGGTACCCCGTCTAACCACAGCAGAATCGAAACTGAATAATGCAAAATAGGACGTCCAAATGCCATATTTAAATACAAAGGTCTCAAATTAGAATGTGCATGTTGCATATTCGAATAAAGTAGTAAGATATGGAAAGGTTCATAATGCAAAGTGCGGTTTCAACAATTCATATTGTAATTGCACATTGCATAATTGAGTTTTTACCTTAATACTGTTCCATACGCGACACTCCACGCTGACCTGTTCTATAATCCTACCAAGTATAATTAATATATTTCAATCGGTTGCGGAGTTATATATTGGAAACGAAATGTTGAACACTACGGATAAGGGGAGATGATTCGAAGAGTTGTCTTTCTTGCAAGCGACGCTCTGCAATGACCTGTCCTGTAAACATACCCAGCAGTATTGAACTATTTCAAACGATTGCCGAGTTATGCTCAGGAAACGAAACTGAAATGAAAATATTGATCAGGGGAGATAATTCAAAAACGAAGACAGAGTTGTCATTCTTACTGACCTGTTCTATAATCCTACCAAGTATCATTAAAATATTTCAAACGGTTGGGGAGTGAAATGTTAACGACCGCCCGCCCGTTTTAATAACCAGTTTTCAGTTGGAAAACCTGGTTAATAAATAAATAAATAAAACATCGTTTGTATCATAGGCCGGGTTTGTTTGACTTGAGGTTTAACGTCCGCGTCAAAACCATTTAGGTCGTTTTTGTAGCTTTACCCGATATTGAGATGAAATTATATAATTATCAAGCCCTGCCGCCCAATGAAATTCATTGGACTTATATGCACTGGACTGTCCAACTTCCATCACTTAACCTGGGCAGGCTTAGTCCTTATATATAAGCGGTTTACCAGTACTCATGTGCAGTCAGTTTCAACTCTGTGAGGAAGCACCATGCAGCCCAATCTATTTATCCAAGCCCAGATGGGCGGGGGCTATGATGGGATCGCTATTAGTTTGTTTGTTTGATTTGAGGTTTATCGTCCCCGTCAACACTGTAAAGGTCATTTTGGAGACCTTGCTTCCAGTTTTGTGGGACTTTTACCCGACATTGAGATGAAATGACATCTCAAGCCCTGTCGCCCAATGAAATCAATAGGTTTTTTTTAGCATTGACGGTCCGCCTCGCACCGCGGTTCCTGGACAGGCTTAGATCCTCTAAGCGGTTTACCAGTACTAGTGTGCGGGTCGGATTCAGCTCTTCGTGGAAGCATCATGCAGCCCATATATTTCTTCAAGCCCCTATGGGCGGGGGCCGAAATCATGCGCCGTTAGTTTCAACTCTGCGTAGCAGGTCTGCGTAGCAGGCTTAGTTCTTATAAGCGGTTTACCAGTACTCATGTGCCGTCAGTTTCAACTCTGTGTGGAAGCATCATGCAGCCCAATCTATTTATCCAAGCCCAGATTGGCGGGGATTATGATGGGATCGCTATTAGTATATCAGTATTAATGTTGTTGTGAATGTTTTAGTCATCAAACTAGGTGATCAAATCGAAAGCCTAAGGCTTATGTTGTCGGTCACATTAACAAAATGTACAAACGTATTTACACTAAGAAAATAAACTAGCAGTAAGCACCAGAGTATCTTTTAATAGAAAATGGTTGGCTCTCAAGGGAGGAAATTGTTAAATAAGTTTCTTGTCTCCCTTGTTAGTGGGGTCTACCCACTCATAAAGGATATATTTGTTTGTTTGATTTGAGGTTTAACGTCCCCGTCAACACACTATATGTCATTTTGGAGACGTTGCTTCCAATTTTGTGGGACTTTTACCCGACATTGAGATGAAATGACATCTCAAGCCCTGTCGCCCAATGAAACCAGGGTTTATTAAGGATAGAAAGTGCTCTTTTGGAGTAAGAGTAGACATCTTTTGGGTCGATTGTTTGCCAATTGACCAAAGGTTATTAAGCAAAGTAGCTTTACCCTGCTGATGTCCACGTGACTGTCACTGATTTGTACGAAATCCAGGTAACCCTCATTCATACACGCGCTATTCTTATCTTGGGTGGTCAGTGTTGTTTGTAAAATCGATCTACACTTGACTCGTGTTAGGTTTGGCAAACTGCAATGTAGACCCAGATCAGACGCCGCTAAAAGCGGCGTCTGATCAGGGTCTACAATGGCAGTGCTTTGATTTAGAAGGACATGCACAGATTGCAGAAAAGCAATCAGAAAGTTGGTTGCTTCTCGTGTGAAATTAAACCACTGGCAGCACTGGTTGGTCGATTATCTTTGAGATTAGGGTCGAAAATTGTCTGAGCTGGGACTTACACTGTTTTGTTTAACCCGTAATTTCTGTACAGTAAGCAAATAGTGTAGATCCAGATCAAACGTCGTGTTCTGCCGCGTCTCAACCTGAAGTTCCTGTACAATAAGCAAACAGTGTAGACCCTGATCAGACGCCGCAGATCTACACTCTGCCAAGCCCAATACATGATCCCAGTCCAGATTCTAAAGAAAACCCTCTTACGCAACACCCTGACCGCACAGCGATAAGAAAAACGCGGTTATTTACAATAAAGCACAGTTACGTGGATTTCCTACAAATTAATGCTAGTCATGTTGACATCAGCACTGAAGAGCTTCTGTAGTTAGTAACTTTAGGTCGATTGATAAAATAAATACAATACGCCCCCAAAATGCCGAAAAATCTGTATCCGTTCCCTTCAAATGTATTTGAAATACCATAGTGTAAGAGTGATCGTGTGTAAGACAATGATCACACCTAAGAACTTATCTACTGTCTCTTCTATCAGTTTTATCCGTATCTCTGGGAGAGGAGAAGCCTCCGTGGTGCAGTGGTTACGCTACTCGCCTTGTAAACCAGGGGTCGCAGGATCGATCCCGGGCTTCTCCAGACTTTCGGATGAGTCTTTAAACCGAGGTCCCGTCTCCGTATGACCTTAGCTGTTGGTGGGACGTAAAACTCAAACACTCACTCACTCATCTCTGGGAGAGGACACAAAATAACCCACAAGGGTTAAACTGTCGTTAAACCCAATATAATCAATCAAATCACACCTAAGAAACAAAAACAACAGATTTAGTTTCGGGTTCGGAAGTAGATTCCAGCTCCAGTCGGTCAGTCTCTGTCGTTGTTAAACATGGTCATTTCATATGAAAAATACAGTAACATTTTTTGCTGAAAAAAAATGAGAGTAGCAAAAGCTACTCACATTTTGTCAGCAAAAAATGTTACTTTATTATATTGCATTTTCTAGCACAGCTCACATTTTGATCGTTAGCGAGCTCGTTAAGCTAACGGGGAACAACTTTGTCTCACACATTGATTTTGATTTCCGTACATCACGAAAACACACTGATATAATTTTGACCCCCTTAAATCCCAATTTTAATTGGTAAAACTAGGGTTTGCAGAGGTATACATATTTTTATTCCTTCTGCTAAAAACATAGATTGTGGATCTAACGAGTACACACAATCTATGTTTTGAAAAGAAATAAAAAAAATATCAGATTTTTTTTATCTGAAACTTTTCATTTTTTGGTGGTAAAATTGTCAGTATATTTGAATAGGTTTGTTTTCGTAATGAGATTTGCGCTATGACTTACAAAGTTCAAATTATGTTTAACCATGTAAACCCAACTTTGTAAACAGGAAAGTGGAATTTTAATGAGTATACAAGTTTTCTTTATTCTTGTTTTAATCAAATTTTGATTGTCGGTACATTCACTGCGTCTGGTGGCTAACATCATTCGATATCTCACCGCTGTAAGTTCGAACCTAGCTCGGGTTACATCTGGGACGCCAAGTTCTGCAGCGGAAGGTCAGGTCTTTTATGTTTGTTTGATAGTTTTTCAACGAGTAGTCCGGTTTTCACCCACCTCTGATTAAAGATCGATTCTAAATGAGTGAAAGTTTATTGAAAGCACCGTAAAACAATAACTTAAACCGTAATTGCACAACAAAATAGTGAAGTAGTGGTCCATTATTATTATTATCATTGTTGTTGTTGTTCTTTGTTTATTTTTTTTTATTTTTTTTTTTTTTAGATATTTAAGGTACGTCTTTTTCCCCCTCTGGACATCTTTCGTAAAATGCGTGACACAAACATTAATTAACATGCATGTCGATTAGGTGTATGCACAACAAATCCATCTTCTGACGAAAGGGAACTACTTGCGGATAGAAAAAAAAATAAAATAAAGTATTAATATAATCAAAAAGTGTCACGTCATGGAATTCTGCTCAAGTACAAAATTTAAAAAAAATAAATATTTAATTAGAACTTTGCTTATTCAAACTTCACAAACAGAGGCTTCTTTTCCATGTTTATCTGTTTTAAGGCGAATGGATACACTAGGACTATTTTCAACATATTTTACAAGGTAGATAATTTTAGTGCTTCCGGTTCACTTTCACACAGCCGCCCTGAAAAAGGGTTCACTCTTGAAGGGACAGAATTTGCTCCTTAGGAGCAAATTCTGTCCCTTCAAGAGAACACCCCTATTGATAAGGGAAGACAAACTATTTTTGAAAGAATTGCCTCCCCTGTAGGCGAACGCATTCACAATGATGAAAAGGTATTCCAAATTCAGAACATTTCAATCAAGCTATTTCGATCTTTATGACATACTGAAATTCCGTTCTTTTGCGAAAACAGTGGATATAACTCTTGTCACGAAAAAAAAAAGGTTCTTGTTTCTTAAAGAAAAGACAATTCTCGGAGGATTTTGTTCTGTTCACAGCAGCCTTCTTTCCAAAAGTTTCAGATACATCTTGACTTCGAAGGTTGTCAATAGATGATAAATGCGGTCAAAATGTTTCAGGTGTATGAGTCGTCCTTAAACATACCATCAACTGATGTTGTCGTGTAGCCGTCTGCTCTAGATTAGATACAATTTTTTGGGTCATTGGTAGCTGTGTCAATTAAACACTAATCCTATCTAGAACAGTTTAAGTTTTGTAATATTTTATTGCAAAGAACAAAAAACTCACAACCAGCAGTGAATAAAAATGCTTTAAGATGTGGACAGTGGCAAAAATTGTGTCCATTGTGGTCATATTCTTTCTGTGCTTGCTCAGCGGAATAATTTCCTGTGTGGCGGTGCTTTGCCTCCAACGAAGGTATGGAGTATCCGGGCGTTTCAAACGCACCAAAAGTCTTCTGACATGTTTCTCTGGCGGTATATTCTTCGCTACTTCAATTTTATCTCTATTACCGGAAGCCAGAGAGAAAATGGAAGAAGCATTTGAACTTTGGGGTGTCAAAACAGAATATCCACTTACTGAAGTTCTGGTAGGCATAGGATTTTTACTTCTTCTGGGATTCGAGAATGTTTCCCACTTATGTTGTTCAGGTCATCACTCTGGGAAATCTTCCAAAAGTTCCAAGCCCTACCACTATAAAAATGAAGCATATACATACAAACCCGATACTAAGATTGTATATTCAAAGAACAAACGTGACGAAAATAGTATATCTGAGGGGACAGATACTGAAAATTCTGTTTCATTGAGTGAAAATGTCGATGCATCCAAAATGAAATCTGTCGTTGAAGTCATTAAGGACGGCACAACTAAAGCTAATCCAACAAAGCCAGACCCACACGGAGGCAATATACCTAATGGTGACTTATCAACTGAAACTGAAGCAGCTCAAATAGACATTGTTGAATCTGGAGCTGAGTCGGATGATCAAGATGATATTACCACAGTTCCTACAAAGACTAAAGTAAGAGGAATTATTCTTCTAGTAGCGCTTTCTTTTCATATGGTTTTTGATGGACTAGCACTGGGGCTACTGGAAGAAGATAAGAAAGTTTGGACACTCCTTCTGGGTTTGTGCATTCATAAAGTTCTCGTGTTTCTAAGCATTGGTATAGAAACATTTGAAATATTGAACTCATTATTCAAATCCTTAGTGTTACTATTCTTTTTCGCCCTGGTGTCCCCTATCGGCATAATGATTGGAATGGCTGTGACTCAAAATGAAGATGAATTATCCCAGTCGGTGGCGTCAGCAGTATTGCAGAGTATAGCCACAGGGACATTCATCTACGTGACGTTCTTTGAAATTCTTCAGCGGGAGTATGAGGGAGGCAAACCTGAACTGACCAAGGCTATATGTACTGTGATAGGGTTTGCATTGATTGCTGGAGTGAAAGCGTTGGAAGGTGTTGACTTTTAACGCAAAAACGTAATTCGAAACGTTAAGGGTAGGCTATTTGATGGACATATTTACGTCATTTTGAGGGAGATAGCTTTCGAAACCTTCTATTGACTTTCTGATAAACGGAGCCCCTTCAAAAAGGGCTCTACTCTACTCTTAATGGAAAGAATTTGCCCATGCGGAGCAAAATTTTTCTCTTTACCCTTTTTTGTACCAAAGGACTCTTCCTCCTTATTTATAACAGGAGTCCATTTCAAAATTTAGGGGTGTCATGTTGCTTTTTTCATCAAAATTTATTTGGAAAATGACTGAACTTTTAGCAAACATTGGAGGTCCTGATCAGACGCTGCGCTCTGCGGCGTCTGATCTGGGCCTGCACTTTTGCCAAGGTACCTCTTAAATGGTTTCTGGTACTAAATTGGTTAAGAGTAAATCCTGTTGAAAAGCGAGACAAAACTATTTCACAGATTTGCATCCCCTGAAGTAAGAAAACGGCGAATCAAAAAGAGAAAATGAGCCGCGTAACGGGAAAATTGATGTTTTAAGTCAGCCTACTAGCCAAGTCACAGAGCGTCCTTTATTGGCCCTGCCAAGCGAAAAGTGGAATTCGAGTGTGGGCATAAATCAGCGCCCTGTCAGATCAGAGTCTTCGCTATGCGCTTTTGGGATGCTCCTTTACCCAAATTTACTTCATATAGACTGAAAAAGCTGAATACCAACTAAGTGGTAATCTCGGCTGATGTGAGATGTGAGTGTTTACCCCCGCCCATCGGGGCTTGAAGAGATAGATGCGGCTGCAACGTGCTTCCATATAGAGCTGAGACCGACTGCACATGAGTACTATTAAACCGCTCAGAGGTCTAAGCCTGCCCAGGCAAAGTGGAGCGAGTTGGACAGTCCATGCATATATGAACCCTATTGGTTCCATCGGGTCCCAGGGCTTGGGATGACATTTCGTCAGGTAAAAGTCCCTCAAAATGGGAAGTTGCGTCTCCAAAATGACCTAAATAGTGTTGACAGGGAAGTTAAACCTCAATTCAAACAAAAAAACCTCTTCTCGCTTGGCGCGGCTCACAATGGATACCTTACACTGCACAGTCTTTTAGCCTGCAGGCTCTCCGGCTAAGAGTTTTAGTTTTCTAACAAAGATAAAGTAACCCTACTTCATATCAACCCTCCTTCCTGGCAGAAACGCATAACGCCAAATAAGTGTGGATAGGTAAACTGACCGGCTCGATATAACATAAACAGTGTTGACTGGGCCCATAAACTTCAAATGAACATGTGAGGTGGGAGCCAGGCAAAGAGTTTTCATTTTCACAGCGAATTGGCAGGCTGACCTAGGCTTTCTGGGAACACCTTCAGGGGAGACAACTGCTGCAAAAGTATTTTTGTCTCCCATTTCAATAGGGGTCAACTCTTAAATAAAGAATTTTAAACTTGAACAGTAGACAGCTTTTTCAGTGCGACAGGCGAACAAGAAGTCATGAAAGTTGTCTTCCTTTGAAAAATGGCGGAAAAAGCTGCCAGGTGCTCACATTCCCCTTAAAGCATTGAATATTTTTGTGACGTGTCTCATATGTTTCCGGTGCTAACATTTTACTCATATCACTTGTAACTGTATTAAAAATTTTGGGAGGTAAATCGTCGGCTTTACGATCGGAAATTTCGTTTTACGGAGACGCGTCAGCGGAGCCATAAAACGGAACTTGCGACCGTAAAACCGCCTCAAATTTTCTAAACACTTATCCCCATTCTAATGCACTAATTCACTTGCTTTGTATAAACAATGTTCTTTCTACTCAATGAATCGGATTCTAATGCACTTGTGTATTTTACGCGACATTAGTCTGGATTTGCGACAGTATATCCTGAGATATACTGTCGGAAATCCGACGTCATGATGTAACGTCGCTTTCCATTGGGTAGCATTTGGTGTTTTTTTTTCAGTTCACAGTGCTTACCGTTTAGAGTTTGGAGTGTTTGAGTTTTACGTCTCACCAACAACTAAGGTCATACGGAGACTCGTCCGAAAGTCTGGAGAAGCCCGGGATCGATCCTGTGACCCCTGGTTTACAAGGCGAGTAGCATAACCAATAACTACTACACCACGGGGGCTTCTTTACCGTTTAGAGCATTTTTACACAACAACTGAATAAATGCATTAGAATGGGGATAACTGTATTGAAAATTGTCATTTCGGGAGGTAAATCGTCGGTTTCACGGTCGCAAATTCTGTTTGACGGCTCAAAACGAAATTCCCGACCCTAATACAGCCTATTTACCTCCCTAAATGGCAATTTTGAATACAGTTATCCCCTAATTATACTGTCGCAAACTTTTGACGTTGTTCAATAAGACGTCGCTTCGCAAGTGCATATAAAAGTGGTTAGGCGATCAGTCGATTTGCTGAAGAATTACTCCTAGCAGGCAAACTGGTACAGAATCAATCGTGGTTTTCCGTGATCGATTTTTAGTCTCTATATACAGGTGGGAACAACCTACGTCAGAGGAGTGACGTCATAACCATTCGTAGGTTTGCCGGCGTTTATTACAGAAAGGCAATTCTCACAACAAGTAGGCGCAGTCGGTGCATTAGGACATAAAAGAATCAAACACACTGAAATCTGTCTCAGAAATGTTGCCTTTTCTTTAAATAATTCGACCCAAGCTGATTTGGCAATGATGTCGGAACTAGGTACCATTGTTTACAGCGCCGAATCAAATCTTGTGGCGAAGCTATCGAAGCCTTTTCAATGTTTCTAGGTGGAATTAGCTTACTGGTGGGGTGCAAATATTGTTCGTTACCAGCTGAAGTATGTTTTCTGAAGACTCGTAATGCACATGTCTAGTTTGAAGCCTTTTATTTACCCTATTTACACCAATATGGCCGCTTCTGAAATGGTTATAACATCTCTGCCATGACGTAGGTTGTCACCCCTGATATATATAAAATAAATAAAAAAAATATATTGTGGTTGGGATCCGGAGAAAACCTGTGTTTACTGCACAACATGTAAAAATCAATCTAAAATGTATAGATTATATACCGTTTATGGTCATTTTTCTATATAATCTATACCTTAGGTCTTTATAGATGAAAAAGAAAAATGACCGTCTATGGTGATTTATTTTCTATAAAATTTATTCATTTGGCCAACAAGGTAACAAATTATTTGTATTATTTTTTATTTTTCCAGATAGAACATGAATCGGCTTAAATTGTGACAAATTTATTTATTTATGCCCGAAACATATATCGTTGGTGCTCATTAGATCCGTCTTTATGTTCATGTACTTGAACCAGTGCTACATTACGAAAATACGCCTATACAAATACAATGTAAACTTGAGCGCCGAAAAAAAGCAAATTTTAAGATGAAAACTTGTGATATTTTTCTTATTTCTGCTCTAAAATATAGATTGTGGGTACTCGTTAGAACCGCCTCGATAAAATATAGATTGTGGGTACTCGTTAGAACCGCCTCGATGAGGCGGTTCTAACGAGTACCCACAATCTATATTTTAGAACAGAAATAAGAAAAACCAGTGCTTCAGCTGAAGTGCACGACCCGCCGGATGCTTTTAGCTTTATGAGTGTTACCATATATGGGTATGGCGGCCATTTTGGTCATGTGACCTGGACATAAAACGGTTCCCCCAATAAATGCGCCTTATCGTAAGGAGCAAAAATATATCTTATACTTTAGTACTGTATTCTGAATCGTTTGCAGGATAAAATCCAACACAAAAGCATATGTGTCAAAGTTTGACCTAGGCACAAAGAAGGTCAAGGTCAACCCAGGGTCATCATTTTAGCAATTTATGATGGGCCTACGTTCCAGATGCTATTTATCAAGTTTCGTGGAAATCTGCACAGTGGTTCTGGAGAAGACTATTTTTGAAGGGTTTTTACCAAATATTGCTTGGCGGCCATTTTGGTCATGTGACCTGGACCCCATGAGGAAATTTTGGTTTCCCCCATCCCGTAGAGGCTCCATATGAAATTTGACTTCAATCGGCCCAACGATTTCCGAGGAGAAGCAGTTCGAAAATTTTCACATTTTTCGCCTCGGCGAGGCTGTACTAAATGGAATGTAATATTTCGCAAGTTCATTGATAAGATCTCATTGATACAGGGTGTCCAAAAAGTAAGTTAACAGTTTTGACGAGATTTTAATACATCATAACGTTGTGAAAGCGGTATAAAATTTCTCACAGACATAGCATATATCCTTAAGTTTTTTCTTATAAAATTTCATACAAATCCATTAAAGCATAAAAAAATAACAAACAATAAACAAAAAATACCAAATTTGTCCAGTGACGTCAATTTAGTAATTTATGACGTTTTCCAGATGCCGCCCCTTTCGACGTTTTCCTTCCCGTACTCGCTGCTTGAAAGTTTCAATTACTCTAGCACAAGTGCCAACACTTATCTTCTTGACTTCCCTGCGTATTTGTTTTAATAACATAGCAGTATCTGTGGGTCTGGGCTTGTAAACAACCGATTTAAGATAACCCCAAAGAAAGAAATCACAGGGGTTCAGGTCTGGACTGTGCGCAGGCCAAGTTACGCCGCATTGTTTCACTTCGGGATATCGTCTGGAAATTACCCGCTCATCAAATGTGTCATGTAACATATCTAACACTTTGTTAGCCGTATGTGGTGTTGCTCCATCTTGCATAAACCATTCACTGTTAATGTCAGTTGATCGTTTCCGCAATTCCGGTAAAAACTTGTTGTTTAATAGCGACATGTAGCGGTCTGAATTAACAGTATCGCTAAACACATACGGTCCAATGATTCCCCTGGATGACATAGCACACCAAACTGTAATTTTATCGCTATGGAGTGGCCTTTCTGCTATTTGGTGGGGCTGTTCATTTGCCCAAAATCTCATGTTCTGTTTGCAAACATGTCCTGATAAAAGGAAATGTGACTCATCGCTAAACCACACATCATTAAAAGCATCGGCGTAAGTGTCAATAGAATAGAATAGAATAGAATAGAATATGTTTATTTGCCATATGGGCCCATGTAGGGCATACAACAACACATATAATATGTATAATACAAACAATATCATTAAAACAACAGTCATCCTTACCTCCGAGGACTTCAGACAAGATGATGATGTTGATGATTATGATGATGATGATGATGAAGATGATGATGATGATTTCGATGACGATGATGGTCCTTTAACAACAACACATAACTCTGAACGCTAGTGACATCACTGGTTGCTGGAACAGAAGTAATGATTTCTGGCTTCAAAACATTCATATAAGTAGGTAGCAAGTTTTTCAATGATATCGGTATCTTCATTTGTCATTAGCCAAACAAACTTATTCTCAGGTGATAAATCCATAAAGCATTTACATGACAGTGAAGCATATGAAAATAAATTTTCTCGTTGTTTAATGTAAAGTGGACATTTCATTGAAAAATGAACCTCGTCTTCAACTTCATTAGCTTGACAATATTTACATAACCGATCTTTTGCTTTTACATTTTTATACCTTCCTCTTTCTATGGCTAATTGATGCGCACTTAATCGAAATTGCGTAAAACATTTACGTATTTTAACGTTCTTGATTGTATCTAAATATATTTCTCTTTTGAAAGAGGGTTTAAAACGGTAATATGTGCGTAGTTTTCCATTTTTAACGAGTGCATTTTCTTTTACTTGTATTTCCCAAAACTCCATAGACCTTCTTATTAATTCCGATTTAAGTTCATCTAGAGTTGTATGTGCACTAATGTTTAATTGTTGTAAAATAGATGAGAGGTCAGAGTACCATGTTTGCAGACCACTATTATGTAGTTCTTTACTTGTATACAATGTCTGTCCTAAAAGACTATCATTGTCCATTGTTTCAATTCTTCTTAAATATTTAAAAAGTGTACATATGATATCTATAAACATAGGGGTTCTACCCAAATCACCACTCACTGCAATATTAGTTGTTTTTTTATGTACCCCTAGTATATATTTGTAATATCTAGTAGATAGTTTTTCACATTCAAAGTTCATATATGCTTTCTCTAATTTGAAGTAAGGTTCATTTCTCAATGACGCAGCTTTTGAAAATGATGTACCCCAAACCTCACAACCATAAAGTAATATAGGTTTGATAGTGTGATCATAAATATGTAAGCTTGTTTTGACATTTGGACAAGAGTCACTGAATATACTTTTAAGCTTGAAAAACGCCTTCAAACCTCTGTTATACAAGTCCTTTTTAGCATAAGAAAATGTGCCTGAGGCAGAAAAAATGACACCTAGATATTTATAAGAGTGCACATTTTCGATGGGATCCCCATTAAAGGTAAAATAATTCGACAACAACTTCCCACTTTTGTTGAAAACTATAGATTTCGTTTTCTCTGTGTTTATGTCCAAACACCATAATTCACAATATTTTTCGAGTTTTTTAATACAGTTTTTTAGCCCCTCTTCAGATTGAGAAATGAGTATAACATCATCTGCATACATGAGACAATTAATTTTATAGGTACCTAGAGTAACAAAATCACAGCTGTCGTCAAACATGTCTGCTAAATCATTAATGAATACTTTGAAAAGATTGGGACTCAATGTGTCACCTTGTCTTACGCCTAAATTTGAACAAAATTCATTTGTTAAACCGTTACATATCTTTACTCGCAAAATGTTGTCCGAATACATATTTTCTATAACATTATAAAATAATCCACCTATACCTATATTGATCAATTTTAGAAAAAGTGCTTGATGTAACACAGAATCAAAAGCTTTCTTAAAATCAACAAAACAGGCAAATAATCGTGATTTAGGGCCCTTTGTATATTTTTCAATTAAGGTTCTTAATACAAACATATGATCCGAAGTTCTTGCTTTTTTCTGAAAACCAATCTGCGTTTTGTCGATCACATTATTTTCGACAAGATAATTATCTAATCTAGAATTTAACACAGAGTTAAATAATTTGCCAATGCAGCTCATTATGGTTATACCTCTGTAGTTTGAGGGATCGTATTTGTCCCCGCCTTTGTAAATAGGGTTTATATAGCCCTTTTTCCATTCATTTGGGTAAACCCCTAATTTTAAAATGCCATTAAATATTTTAAGCATACAAGGGAATAGTGAAGCTTCACCATATTTTAACATTTCATTAGATATGCAATCTAGACCCGACGACTTACCATTTCTCAGCGCATGTAAACATTTAGATACTTCTTCTCTAGTAATTAAAAAGTCAAGTTTACAA
This sequence comes from Lucinisca nassula, assembly GCA_963580285.1. Classification (NCBI taxonomy): domain Eukaryota; kingdom Metazoa; phylum Mollusca; class Bivalvia; order Lucinida; family Lucinidae; genus Lucinisca; species Lucinisca nassula. The sequence goes on along the minus strand of OY757025.1, from coordinate 121,592,864 downwards.
CAAGAAAAAATGTTTTTGGAATTTTCTAAAGTTGTCTCTATTTCCTTTGCTCGTTCCTTAAATTTGTCCGGTAAGATATTAAGTGTGGAAAAATGGTCCTGCATTTCCTCTGGTGAAATAGCAGACTCTTGAGAATCTACTTTATTTTCTTTAAGCTGATCTAAAAGAGACCAATATGCCTTTGGGTCATTTTCACATAAGTTGTCTAATTTGTTGATTAAGTCTGATTTATATTTCCTACGTTTAAACTTACACATTTTGCTATAATTCTTTCTATATTTAAAGAAGTTCCCTCTTACCGATGGGTCTGATGGATATTTAACTAATAGTTTCCCTTTGTAATCTAACTTTTTACGCATCTTAAATAAATCGTAATCAAACCATTTTTGACCTTTCTTTTTAACCCCCTTTTTTGTTACCCTTTTCTTTAATGACACATTTGCAGCTTCTATCAGGACATTTTTAAAGTCAGTTACAATTGCATTGACATCTGAAGCATTATTCATTTGATTTTCTAAAATACTTTGCAATTTATTACGTATCTTGGTATTCTCTAGTGCGTCTTTGAATAACTGAGGAGAAACACTTTGCCATTTGAATGATTCAGGAAAATCGTGGGGACACTCTTTTGGTTCATTAAGCCAAAAATTAGCCATCAGTCTTACAGAAATTTTTGAGTGATCGGAAAGTCTCAAAATTGGATCATCAACATGAAAAAATAGAACATTGGACATTTTTTCTTCTGACACTAAACAGTAATCAATAACACTGCTGCCATTGTATTGATAAGATGTAAATTTACCTGTTAAATCACCAAATGTTCTGCCATTTAAAATTCTTAGCCTACCTGATATGCACAAATCTAGTAATTCTCTTCCCCTTGAGCATAATTTAGTATCTTGGCTGGTCCTTTGCTTTGTTATACTATCGATTGTGTAGTCTTCATTTAAGGGTAAGTAGTTATCGTCATCATTGGCGATAAAATCTGGCTCACTTGCCGTACGTGCATTGAAGTCCCCAAGCAATAAAACATACCCTTTGTTTTTATAACTAGAAATATCCCTTTCTATTAATTCCAAAAAGTCAGTGTTTTGCTCAATATGAAAAGAAGAGTATTGTGGGGGGATGTAAGCAAAGCATATATATAAATCTTTATCCCAGCCAAAGAAATCCTTATCCAACATAAGCCACTGATACTCTGAGCATTTTACAGGTAAATACTTTACACCTTTCCGTATACTTTTTTTGATTAGTATAGCTAAACCACCATAGCTTTGATTGCCTTTATAATTTTTTCTTTCAATAAAATGCGTTATAAAATTATCAAAATAAACTTTACTAGTATCGCATTTAACTTCTGCTAGCCCTATGATATCATTATTATTGATTGAATTTATGAATAATTCATCTTTTGACTTATCTACCTGCTTTGAAACCAGTTTATTAATATTCCAGTAACCAAAATTGATTGAGGATTTACATTTACTCATTTAATTGAACCGCCTTCGGTTAAAATTATCATATCTCAGCCCACTTCCCCATCGACTGCTTTGTCTTTGATAATTATTATGGAACTGTCTTTTTCTGTGAATGGCCTGTGATTCCCCAAGAGCCTCATTAATGGAATACTTCAAATTTCCTCCAAGCATTTTGGTACCCCGTCTAGACAGGTGCTTACCATCTCCCGCAAGCACTCCTCTAGACGGCCTACCGCGATAATACAAATTACCATTATCGCAGACAGAAATGTTTGCCATGTTTGCTGTCATCTCTTTCAACAGAACATTTAATTTACAAATTTTTTGGTTTATCACTTCGTCTTTACGTGGGAGACCAAGAGATAAAATAATCTGTGCATTTTAGCATTTGTTCTTACAGTCCTCTGCTAACTTTATTAGTCTTTCTGCACAGTAATCTGGTGTCTGTTCGGAAATGTCATTCTCAATAACATGAAGAACAACAGCGTCCATAGTAATATCACTGTGTTCTAATGACTTTATATAGTCTTGTCCTTCCTGTATGGCGTATTTTGTTATTTTTTCTACAGATACATTTCTGCTTGATAGAAACTGAGTATTTATATATTTTATATTTGAAGTTCCTATTAGTAGCACTTTCTTCTTCTCTGGAATCTTCTCTAAATCAATCACGCCTTCATCATTTTTCCGGTTCTCTGTAGGGACACCTCGGTTTTTATTTTCCCGACTCTCCTCGGATGTCATCTTAGGGCGCTGGTGTTCTGTTTGACTGTCAGCCTTCTGTTTGTAGACTTTTTCTTTCATTTGAGGTTGCAGTAGGGAATCATCTTTTCTAGAATCATGTAATTTCCATGCTAGAATTTCATCTTGGAGTTTCATAATTTCAGTATTCTGTGCCTTTATCTTCTCCTCTAGTTCAATGATCAGATTATTCTTATTTTGAAGTCTTTTCTCCAGTGTATCTACATCTTGTTGTAATACATTCAGCTGTAAATTAGAGGATTCATACTTTTGATTCAACACCGCCATGGCACCTTGTAGCTTTGACATTTCTATATCTTTCTCTATTTCTGATGAAGAACATTTCCTTCTCAGTGCCTCAATTTGTTTTACATAATACTCTATCTTCGCTTGTAGATTCTGACAATTGCATTTTCTAATTTCTTGTGATTTGTTCTCTGTACTCTTCTGTTTGTCCATCTTTAAAGCGTCTCTCTCTAATTTGAGGGAATCTCTCTCCGCAGTAATTTTCCTGACCTGAGCCTGGAGTTCTGCAGCGTTGTCATGCACCTTCGCTAAGTTGTCGACAGCACTGACAAATGTGTTTTCAAGTCTTTTGATGGTTATATCTTGAAAACTGAGGCAGCTGTTGATAGATGTGAGGGATTCTGTTGTCATGGTTTCTTTTTCTGCAACAGTGCATTTACCCTCTGACACTTGTATAGATTTTTCCTGCAAGTCAGATGTTGTGTATATATTTGTCTGTACATAGGCACTTTTCTGTTGCACTGTTGACTGTGTACCCATCTCAACACAATTATATTTAACTCTTGAACCCTGAGTTATATTTGTTTTCATTGGACCTCTTTCGGTGGTGTATTTTGCTAGCTCCACTTCAAAATTATTCAGAAATCTGCTGTCCATTTCTGAGCATGTTTCACAGGAATATCGTCTTTGGGAAATTTCGTATATATATAACTGATAAGCTGGCAACTGCGTGCAACCATAATGGTACCATAGCTTACAGTCTGTGCACTGAATACCAGTATCCGAAACAGGTACATTGCACACACCGCATTTACCGTCCTTCATAAGTTCATCTTTTTTCATATCATTGAATACAGATTGATTCATATTTGTTTGTCGATGCATCTGATTCTGCCAGTATTCAAAATCAGAAGAAATGCCTGACTTTGCAAGTTCGTCTGCCTTATTGTTTCCGGCTACATCCTTGTGACCTTCTACCCAGAGCCATTCCACAGGCTGCGTACTGCAAAGACCATCGAGTGTGAGCCATAGGTCCTTATTTAGAACATCAGACTTCTGTTTCGTTTTCCAGTTGTTAGCTTTCCAAGACTGAATCCATTTAGTTATACCTTCCTTTACATACTTGCTGTCTGTGCTAATTCTAATAGACTCGATATGCAGGTGATGGGCCTGCACTAATGCTATGATAGCGGCTGTCAGTTCTGCTCTGTTATTTGTTTGTTTGTCACCCTTGAGATATTCAAAAGTATTTAAGGGATGGTACTCACCCCAATACACACCACAGCCTCCTTGGGGATTCTGCTGACCGTTGTTTCTACACGCACCATCAACATAAACATCAATGAATTCTGTCGCTGAAGCCGCCATATTGTTTACATGTATCTATGTAACCCGGAACCAAAAGTGTTGAGCTTTTTAATTAAATACGCTTTATCACTCGAGAAAAGTCTTCATATAATCATTTACCGGTACATTTCCTGACTTGATCGTCTATATTTTGTCACAGCCACGGTTCTGTGGACTTTGAAATCAAATTTTCTTTCAAAATTTCATATCAGCTGTTCAAAAAACCAGTTGTTTACATCCGTGACGTCATATGCCCAGTTACAAAATGATAGCCTTTCCACTTGATCCGTTATATTTAAGCTCTGCATAATTTGTATTTTATATGGATAAAGTTCTAAATCTTTTCTTATTATGTTATGAACGGATGATTTGGGGATACCTGTCTCCGAGGATGTACGCCGAATTGAGTTTTCAGGACTGTCTTGCATAAGTTCTTGAAGCGTGCTCACATTTTCATCACTTCTACTGGTCTTCGGCCGTCCCGACTTTTGCGCGTCTTTCACCGATCCCGTTTCTTCAAATTTTCTGATAGTCTTGTAGATATTTAGTCGACTTACAGTATCACCATTAAATGAATATTTAAATTTTCTTTGAACATCTGTAGCGCTTTTAGTTTCGTAAAAGTTCTTTACAATGAAAATACGCTGGGCTAACGTCAAACGCGCCATCTTGGAAAAAACAAGATTTTAAATGACGTCATTTTGCAACAACGTCATTTATTTTGGCGCGTTTTAATTATGTCGTATAAAAACTTTAGGATATGTGCGTTAATTTGGAATATTGTTCATCAAAATAGCTTTAAAATTAAAAAAGTTATGACGGGTTGAAACTGTTAACTTACTTTTTGGACACCCTGTATTTATCAGTATGCCAAAAATTGTTTAAATATTCCAAGCGGTTAAGTCACTATCACCAATTTTCACAAACGGGTTACGGACGGACAGATAGACAGACCATATATGGCTTGGCGGCCATTTTGGTCATGTGTCCTGGACCCCATGAGCAATTTTTGGTTTCCCCCATCCCATAGAGGCTCCATGTGAAATTTGATTTCAATCGGCCCAACGGTTTCCGAGGAGAAGCAGTTCGAAAATTTTCACATTTTTCGCCTCGGCGAAGCTATTCTAAATGGAATGTAATATTTCGCAAGTTCATTGGTTAGATCTCATTGATATCTATCAGTATGCCAAAAATTGTTTAAATATGCCAAGCGGTTAAGTCACTTTCACCAATTTTCACAAACGGGTTACGGACGGACAGACAGACAAACCATATATGGCTTGGCGGCCATTTTGGTCATGTGACCTTGACCCCATGAGCAAATTTTGGTTTCCCCCATCCCATAGAGGCTCCATATGAAATTTGACTTCAATCGGCCCAACGGTTTCCGAGGAGAAGCAGTTCAAAAATGTTCGAAAAATTTCACATTTTTCGCCTCGGCGAGGCTATACTAAATGGAATGTAATATTTCGTAAGTTCATTGGTTAGATCTCATTGATATCTATCAGTATGCCAAAAATTGTTTAAATATTCCAAGCAGTTAAGTCACTATCACCAATTTTCACAAACGGGATACGGACGGACCCAAAGAAGGTCAAGGTCAACCCAGGGTCACCATTTTAGCAATTTATGATAGGCCTACATCTCAGATGCTATTTATCAAGTTTCGTGGAAATTTGCCCAGTGGTTCTGGAGAAGACTATTTTTGAAGGGTTTTTACCATATATGGCTTGGCGGCCATTTTGGTCATGTGACCTGGACTCCATGAGCAAATTTTGGTTTCCCTATCCCATAGAGGCTCCATATGAAATTTGACTTCAATCGGCCCAACGGTTTCCGAGGAGAAGCAGTTCGAAAATTTTCACATTTTTCGCCTCGGCGAGGCTATACTAAATGGAATGTAATATTTCGCAAGTTCATTGGTTAGATCTCATTGATATCTATCAGTATGCCAAAAATTGTTTAAATATTCCAAGCGGTTAAGTCACTATCACCAATTTTCACTTACGGGTTACGGACGGACAGACAGACAAACCATATATGGCTTGGCGGCCATTTTGGTCATGTGACCTTGACCCCATGAGCAAATTTTGGTTTCCCCCATCTCATAGAGGCTCCATATGAAATTTGACTTCAATCGGCCCAACGGTTTCCTAGGAGAATCAGTTCAAAAATGTTCGAAAATTTTCACATTTTTCGCCTCGGCGAGGCTATACTAAATGGAATGTAATATTTCGTAAGTTCATTGGTTAGATCTCATTGATATCTATCAGTATGCCAAAAATTGTTTAAATATTCCAAGCGGTTAAGTCACTATCACCAATTTTCACAAACGGGTTACGGACGGACAGACAGAATGACAGACTGACAGAATTACAGAATGACAGAATGACAGAATGACACGGTGATTTTAGGGCACTCTTAGAAAAAACCGACTTCAGTCGGTTGCTTTTTCTGCGGGTCGTGCAATAAGTTATACCCCTGTGATTCCCAGTTTTTCTATATAGAAGTTGGGTTCAAGGGGGTCAACATTATATATGCGTGTTTACGTGATGATCGAATACACACAATTTCGAAATCATTTTTTTTTTTTTTCTTATTTTTAATTGTTATTTTTTTTATCATTTTTAGCTCGCCTGGTTTAAGGGAGCTTACAGGATGGTAGTCTCTCCGTTGTCCGTCCGTTCGTCGTCCGTCCACATCTTTGACCAATTATATCTCTGCAACCTGTAGGCTGATCTCAGTCATTTCTCATCTGTAGCATGTTTCTGGTAGGGGATTGATGTCATAAGCTTTAACTGAATGAAAATACAAGGTCCCATGGACTTACTCTGGTGGGGAAAGCTTGCCATCGCCGTAGCGCCTTCAGTTTTGATCGGATCTTTCTGAAACTTATATATAAGAAGGCTGGTGATAAAAGTTAGGATCGGTTCGAAAACTGGCGTTGTCGGTCAATTATTCATAGATTTATTTCCCCTTCTTTGCTGAAAATGCCTATTTTTGACCTTGTCATCGCCATATAAGTCCTTAAGCTTCCAGAAAGTTTCCCTTTGATTCCTGAAAAAGGCTATTGTTGACATTGTTATTACAGGAAAGTCCCTATTTGTTTAATGGATCTTCCTGAAACTTACACAGAAGAAAGTTAGGGATGAAAGCTTGCATGGGTTGTTAAACTAACAATGCTGGACCGTTACCCATACAGTAATGTCCACATCCTTGCCGAAAATGACTATTTCGGACCTTGTCATCACCATATGTCCTTTAGCTTTAATTGGATCTTCCTGAAACAAACACATAAGTAGGTTGAGAAAAACAGCTTAGATAAGTTTGAAAACTGGCAAGGTCGACATTTGTTGCATAGAGTTATGACCCTTTGATTGCTGGAAATGACATTTTTGACATTGCCATCACCATAAGTCCCTAAGTTTAGGAATAGAAAGCTAGAATGAGTTTGAAAACTAACAATCTTGGCCTATCAAAAAAGTTATGATCCCTCCTTAGCTGAAAATGCCTGTTTTAGACCTAGTCATCACCACAAATCCTTTAGCTTAAATGGGATTATCTTGAAATTAACATCGTGGAGGGTAACAGCAAACTGGCGAGGTTGGCCTATCATTGAGTTATGTCCCTTTGATAGCTAAATAGAAGTGAAGACAATGATATTAACCCACATCTCCTATCAGAGAGACCAAAGGTATAGAAACACAAACATGAAATAACTAAATCCTAATGGAAACATCAACAGCGGAAAGCCACAAGAACAATAACATTCCCACTAATAAACCGAGACAGAAGAACCGCCGATTTTTGATATGTACTCTCCATAGATCTTCATGAAACTTACATATAAGTAACTTTGAGATAAACGCTCGAATGATTTCGAAACCTAAGAATGTTGGCATATTACTCATAGAATTATGTCCCTTTTTGTTTTAAAAATGAGTATTTTAGACCTTGACATCACCGTAAGTCCTTTAGTTGTGATCAGATCTTGCTGAACTACATATACATAGGTTGGAGATAAACGTTCGGATGAGTTCGAATACTGCTGATATTGGCCTGTCTCTCATAGTTTTATGTCCACTGCCTATTTTTGACCGTGTCCTTTAGTTAAGATCGGAACTTCCTGAAATACACGTATATAAATAGGCTGGGAATAAAAGCTTGGATGAGTTTAAAAACTGGATATTTTCACCTGTAAGTCATAATGTCATGTCCCCTTGGTTACTGAAAATCCGTATTATTGTTTGTTTGTTTGTTTGAGTTTTAACGTCCACGTCAACACTGTATAGGTCATTTTAAAGACGTTTCTTCCAATTTTGTGGAACTTTTACCCGACATTGAGATGAAATGATTTCTAAAGCCCTGTCGCCCAATCAAACCATTAGGGTTTATAAGTATTGACGGTCCGACTTGCACCGCTTTACCTGGGCAGGCTTAGATCCTCTAAGCAGTTTACCGGTACTCGTGTGCGGTAGGATTTCAGCTCTGCGTGGATGCATCAAGCAGTCCATGTATTTCTTCAAGCCCCGATGGGCGGGGGCCCTATTATTGATGTTGTCTATTTTTAACGAACTAAACATCATTCCTTCCTATTGTAAGCTCACAAAGAAGAAAGTGCTCGATCATCCTGTGTCTGTCATATGTGCGTCGTCCTTTGTCAGCATTTACCTTGTTCACCCCTTAGAGGCCACGGCTTTGCTTCAATCACCCTCTAAATGCTACAGCTTTGCTCCAGTCCCAGAAAGTTGGTCTTGGTGTTATCTCGGTCAAGTTCGATCATGTCGGGTCAAAAACTAGGTCATTAGGTCGAATTGGTTGAATACGTGTTCATTTCACGGACTTGTTTACTTGATGTTGAGACCGTATTAAACAGTACCCACAGTCTATGCTTTGCAACAGAAATAGGAATAATACGTGTAATGTATTCCCTTGCAAATCCAGATTTCTCTAAATAAAGTGAGGTTTAAAAGGGTGTTAATTTTATGGACTTGAGCCCTGATGTTGAGTACTGTTCTAGTCGAAAGTAATTATGTCAAGAATCATTATGATTACATGTATTTATTTTATTTCGATATCTGAAGATCTATAGATCTTACTGGTAGTACTGAGATCTAAATGGAACTACTGTAGTACCAGTTAGACTGTAGTACCAGTTAGCTCTATAAATCTCGATAATTAAGAATTCAGTTATCCAAATAAAAAGTAACATTTCGATAACAATCTTGTTTGCAAAAATAGCGTCTTTCATATTAGTTTAGAACAAGCAATTTTAGATGAAAATGTTGGATTTCCTATTTCTGTCCAAAACGTAAGACCGCGGATACTCATTACTCATTGAGGCGGTTCTAACGAGTACCCACAATCTGTTTGAGCAAGTTTTAGCAAAAATAAGGAAAATAATGTTCACCTTGTATACACCACATTTCTCTATACAAGATATTCATCACACAAAGACGTTAGCGTGATTTATCTTATGACGTCGCGTCTGAGAATGTAATAACGCCATGTAATAAATAGAGGATCTTACACGAGTGACCACGAGTGTAAGACTCTCTTTATCATATGACTACTTTAAATTGGATTTCATCGCCTTTTAATTTGACAATTTTTCTACGAAAAATGCATTGTTGACATGGACGTCGTCATGACGTTACTTAATCCCGCCAAAGTGTTATTACACGTGTGGTCATACGATTTTTATTACACGACGTTATCCACTGCTTATCAACGACGTCATATGATAAATTCAGTAATCCACTAGTGGATTAAATATACAAATTAGTTTGATACGTCCCCTAACGTTACACATACGACGTCCTTTACGACGTCGCGTGAACTAATGGCGGAAATTGACGTGTTTTTTTATATTTTTTTTTTCTTAAAAATCATGAAATTAAATGCGCTTTTAAATGCATATGACAAATAGAAACTTTCAATCGTGGCCATTGTTATTAAAGTTGAGGAAAAGGCATAAAATGCTCGGCAAAGCCTCGCATGTTATCCATTTTCCACAACTCATTTAATAAATTCAGTAATGTAAGATTCTCTGTGATGCAAAATGTCATTACGCAAACACGCCTATACAAATACATTGCCACCTTTATCGCCGAAAAATGAAAGTTTTATGATGAAAAATTGTGACATTTTCTTATTTCTGCTCAAAATATGGACTGTGGGCACACGTTAGAATCGCCTCATCGAGGCGGTTCTAACGAGTACCCACAATCTATATTTTAGAGCAGAAATAAGAAAAATAAGGTATACCTCCGGAAACCCCAGTTTTACTATATGAAAGTGTGGTTCAAGGGGTCAAAATTATATAGGCGTGTTTTCGTGATGTATTTAGCTTCCAAGTACACTTGTTCCTTAAACATTTCAAAAGTATTGAAAACCAGTCCTCCTGACTTTGAATATCGATACATTGTATTTGAAATATCTATATTTGGTGAGTTTTATCTTGTTTTACGTGTAACCGCATGCGACAGCAGCAGTACATCGCCTTGAACAAGACTCGATAATTGTTTGAAATGATGAAGAAAATCAGGAAATCGTTTGCGGCGTTGACGTACGCCAGGCATTTGCTAAGGTCGGCCAGGAACCAGAACACAAGTCTCAGTCTTCCGTGCATGCTGAAATCCGGGTTGATAAATTGGAGAAGCTTTACCAGGATTATTGGGATGGTCAGGATGATGTTCATGACAGTGACGGCCATGACAGTCGCAGTAATCTTCCTCTGCTGGCTCCCTGCGTTGGTCGTCGACGTGTTCAATACTGCGCGACGTCTTAGAGACACTTTATAGAATTCCACGGGTATAGCAATGTTGATAGCGATCAGAAGAACAGTTGGGATAAAGCTGTGGACCGTAGCTTCCACAACCCAGTACTGCGACATGAAACTCGCGTAGTTTCTGAAAGTAAATACGTACTCGGTGGCGTTCCTTACTGTAAATGTTACCACTGTCCCGTTTATCAAAAGAGGCAGGCTGAATGTCATGTTGAAAAGAAGTACCACCAGGATGATTCTGATTGGATACTTCGCAAACCACGTGTCTTTCACATGGAGTGGCCGGGCAACTGACAAAAGTCTCTCACACGACATTACAAGAACCATCATTCGAGCTGTGTGAAGCAAAATATTGTCCACATATGTAAGGCCTAGTCTCATGTGCGCAACGAGATATTTCGAGAGCTCCAGATCAAATGGTTTCACAATGCTATGTATGCTGTTTATGATTCCCGATCCAAGAAAGATGATATCCATTAGTGTCAGCGCACCCAGGTACCAGAATATTGACAGCTTTTGCTGTTTACCTTGCCTCCAAAGTACGCCAATGCCAAGACTGTTGCCCATGAAACCAACCAATGATAATAAAGGGTTGACGAAACCTTTTGTGACCTCCGAAAACTGCCTGATGCCGTCTTCGGAAATGCCAAGTTGTAAGTTTGCTTGTGTTGAAGATGCAGAAGAGAGAGTTGAAGATACGAGTAGGTCTTCAGTTGAGGCCATGTCGAGCATTGTTGACAGCACATTTACAGCTGGATCTTCCGTTGTTACAAAGTCTGAAGTTATGGCAGTAAATGAAGGCATATTCGCTTCTGATTTAAGCCTATAAAATAAAATTTACAAAAATCAGTGCAATAGTGAAATAAGTAAAAAGGACAATAATTGATAAAAAAAAAGATGCTGAAAAAAAAACACTAAATAATAATAATAAATAAAACTAGAATCGCACAGTCGATGGCACGCCATCGCATATCCCCACGCTTTTTTAAAGATACGCCACTATATAAGTTCTCAATTGCAACTCCCACCCAATCTTAAGATCAAAATTCCGAAAGTGTCATGCACTCCTAAGACCAAAGACCTATCATTTCCCAGAGTTTCATGTTTCTATCTGAAAGGGCGTAGGAGGAGTTATCCGGTAATCGTTAAAAAAGGGGTTATGGGGGTGAAAATCCAAGTTTTTGACCTCTTGTGACCTCAAACCTGACCCTAGGGGTCAAATTTTGATTGTTATGTATTCTACTCATTATGCCCTTCGATTTGATATGTCACACGACCAGGTTCTGAAAACTTTGATTTTTTACCCCCGGGGCACCCCAACCCCTGGGTGGCCCCTAGGGGTAGGATCAAAATGCACTCCTCAGACCAAAGACCTATCAGTTCCCAAAGTTTCATGTTTCTATCTGAAACGGCGTAGGAGGAGTTATCCGGTAATCGTTAAAAGGGGGTTATGGGGGTGAAAATCCAAGTTTTTCACCTCTGGTGACCTCAAACCTGACCCTAGGGGTTAAATTTTGATTGTTATGTATTCTTATCATTATGCTGTTCGATTTGATATGTCACACGACCAGGTTCTGAAAACTTTAATTTTTTACCCCCGGGGCACCCCACCCCCTGGCCTGGCCCCTAGGGGTAGGATCAAAATTCTGAAAGTGTCATGCACTCCTCAGACCAAAGACCTATCAGTTCCCAAAGTTTCATGTTTCTATCTGAAACGGCGAAGGAGGAGTTATCCGGTAATCGTTAAAAAGGGGTTATGGGGGTGAAAATCCAAGTTTTTGACCTCTGGTGACCTCAAACCTGACCCTAGGGGTCAAATTTTGATTGTTATGTATTCCACTCATTATGCCCTTCGATTTGATATGTCACACAACCAGATTCTGAAACCTTTGATTTTTTACCCCCAGGGCACCCCACCCCCTGGCCTGGCCCCTAGGGGTAGGTTCAAAATTCCGAAAGTGTCATGCACTCCTCAGACCAAAGACCTATCAGTTCCCAAAGTTTTAAGTTTCTAGCTGTAAAAGTGTGGGAGGAGTTGTCCGGTAAGACGGACGGACGGACGTACGGACGTACGGACGACGAAGACAATTACAATATCCCCACTTTTTCTTTGAAAAGCGTGGGGATAAAAAAATAAAAACGAACCACTTCACCGTTATATATATATAATGCCCGCTTCGGTGGCCCTGTCTGACACGCGTCAGTTCGCTAAAATATGCTTATATAATTTTGACCCCTTAAACACACTTTTAAATGGTAAAACTGGAGTTAACAGAAGTATACATCATTTTTTCTGCTCTAAAATATATAGATTTTGGGTACCCGTAAAACCGCATCGCCGAGGCGGTTCTAACGAGTTCCCACATTCTATATTTTGAGCAGCAATTAGAAAAATGTCACAATATATTACCACTTGTTCTATATCACAATATTTTACCACTTGTTCTACAATTGGGCACAATATTTGAGCCCCGCCAAGCGAATTTGTGTCTTCGAGCATTCCGTCATGACAAATTTTAACTGCGCATGCCCAGCCATTCAGAGGGGCCAGGGATTAATAGCGCAAAGCCAAAAGGACGGTTACTTTCCCTCAAAATGGCCGAAAAAATAAAAATACACGCTCGTATAAGCGATACACACACTCAAAAACGAACTATGACAAAAATAAACCCGCAACAAACGCAAGGCGGTGGAAGTTCAGGAACGGTCCTTCACGAAAACACGCCTATATAATTTTGACCCCCCCCCCTTGAACCCCACTTTTATATAGTAAAACTGGGGTTTACAGGGGTAAACATTATGTTTCTTATTTTTATTCTAAAATATAGATTGTGGGGACTCGTTAGAACCGCCTCGATGAGGCGGTTCTAACGAGTGCCCACAATCTATATTTTGAGCAGAAATAAGAAAGATATCACAATTTTTCATCATAAAATTTTCATATTTTCATTTTATTCGGCGATAAAGGTGGCAATGTATTTGTATAGGCGTGTTTGCGTAATGAAAACCGCAACAAACGAACCGCGATGGAACGGTGAGTGGAAAGTATTTCATTGGTGTGCGTGTGGGTGGGTGGGGGGATGCGCAATATCTTCTCTGGTTTGGACAAATACAGCACGAAACAAGGGAAATTTAAACCGATTGTACCCTGTGTGAACAAGGCCAACCGACTATCCAATGCTAAAAGCATCACGAAAACATATCTATATAATTTTGACCCCCTTGAACCCCACATTTATATGGTAAAACTAGGGTTTACAGGGGTAAACATTATTTTTCTTATTTCTGTTCTAAAATATAGATTGTGGGTACTCGTTAGAACCGCCTCCATGAGGCTAAGAACTGTGAGGCTATTCTTATTCTGAATAACCCTTATCTGGATTTCTTTCTTGATTTTCAAATATGGGTCATCTCGGACTAAAAAGAAGGTCAAATCATAGAAAAACCTTTTAAACACTCTAGAGGCCACAGTTTTAGTCCAATCATCATCAAACTTGCTCAGAATGATTATCTTGACAATATTTCGACCAAGTTCGAAATAGGGTCATGTAGGGTCAAAAAGTAGGTCAGTAGGTCAAATCATAAAAACCGTACGTTTGAGGCCACATTTTTGGTCCAATCATCACCATCAAACTTGCTCAGAATGATTATCTACACAATATTTCAGTCGCGTTTGAATGTGGGTCATGTCGGGTCCGAAGTATCTCAGTAGGTCAAATCATAGAAAAACCGGACCACTCCATCAGACTTGCTCAGACAGATAGTCTAGACAATATCTCGGTCATGTTCGAGTGTGGGTCATGTGGGGTCAAATGTAGGGCAGTAGGAATAATAATAATAGAAAAAGCTTGTGAACACAGTTTGGTTCAATCTTCATCAAATTTGCTAAGAATGGTAGTTGGTAGAGTGGTATTGGTTTGGGGGTAGTCCACGGTCAGATACTAAACAGATTATCCTGTGATGTTTTTCGACTTCTGGAGCCGGTTTACATGTTTTTTGAAACGAATCGTCTTGTCTTGCCTGTAACTGAACCTGTGATTCTCATTACGAAAACACGCCTATACAAATACATTGCCAATTTTTTGGCCCAAAATTAGAAATTTTAAGATGAAAAATTGCGATATTTTTCTTATTTCTGCTCAAAACATAGATTGCGGGGAACTCGATAGAACCGCCTCGTCGAGGCGGTTCTATCGAGTCCCCTCAATCTATGTTTTTGAGCAGAAATAAGAAAAATAATGTATACCCCCTTAAACCCCAGTTTTACTATATAAAAGTGGGGTATGAGGGGGGTCAAAATTATATAGGCGTGTTTTCGTGATGTTTTTATTGCATAATGCTTGCCGAACCGGCAACAATAAGATGTAATGAATTAAGAGTTAGTTTAGATTTTGTTTCATTTTTTTGTTTTATTTTTTGTTTTATTTTTCACATTTATTATTTTATTGAATAAGTCAACTCTTTCTCTGTTATTTTATTTATTATTTATTTTATTTATTTATTTATTTTTATTTATTTATTTATTTATTTTTGTTATACAAAGGACCTGGCGTTAAATATGAAGCTTATTCTCAACAGCATTCATATTAAAATTTTTTACAAATTCATTCTTTTCTTCTTTTTTTTTTTTTGGCCGCCAACTTTTGCTTTGTTCGTCCGTCCGCCGTCACGCTTTTTTCTGCATAGCATAACTTTTGAACCGTGCAGGCTAGGTTTTTTGAAATTTCATATATGGATTTCTTACGAAAAAATTATTGACCCGATTTTTTTTTTTCTTACCACTGTTATGCACCTTTCCTTAGTTATGCCCCTTTGCAAAAATGCAATGAAATCTTGTAAGCAAGATATCGCAAAAACTATTTGAGCTATTATATTGAAACTTAATCTGCTGATAGATTGATTGATTGTTCCGGGTTTATCGACATATCAACCCCTCTGGGTCATTTAGTGTTGTATCACAGAGAAAGGGAGAAAATAGGTAGAAGAAATAGTAGAGGAGGTAAAAGTGAGGGACATATGTGAAAGAGGGAAAATGAATGGAAGTGCAGAAATAGAAGAAATAACAACACTCCCACACCCTACCCTTACATGTTGCAAGGACAGCAGGCCTTGCCCAACTGTAAGCCAATATCAGCTGGATGCCCCAGTGAGGCAAGATACACGTCACCTGTGCCTCGCCCAACAACCCATCACGAAACATGCCTATACAAATTTGACCCCCTCAAACCCCACTTTTATATGGTAAAACTGTGGTTTGCAGGGGTATATATTTTTTTTCTATTTCTGCCGGTTGACCAATGTTGTAGAGTATAAAAAACAGGTGTTTCCCGATGTCAAATTGAAGTATTGAAAGTACTAAGAAAGTTGATTTATGAAGCAAAACTGCTGCAGATATTTTGTTGACAAGATCCCGGCAAAGTTAAAAAGGAGCTTCCTGTTATGTAACATCTGACAGAAAAGATCACAAAAACAACAACAACAACAACAACAGCAACAAAATAAACGGAAAAAATAAACATTTCTACTCATTTTTCATACGTTCATACAAGTCAGATGATAAAGAAAGAAAGGTCTGGTTTGGATCATTTTCATGCTTATTTGTTTCTGCATTTTAAACAGTGTAGACCCTGATCAGACACCACATTATGCAAACTTGACTTTTGACTGATTCAGCTCATGAATGGCGTAAAAATGATGCGGCACATTTACCCATAAAAAACAATTTCACCATTGCTCAGATACTGGTAAAATTGTGAATACCCTGATCAGAGGCCACACTCTAGAATATGACGTCTGATCAGTGTTTTCACTTTATTTAAAGCACAGAACTTAGCATGAAATTTACAGCAAATACAGTCTAACTTCGATGGCTCGAACCCCTCTGGGACCATGAAAATTTATTCGACACAGCGGTAGTTCGAGCCACTGATGGTTACTGCCAAGAGGCATAACGAGATACTTTTGAACATCTATTCGATGTTCTGTAATGAAAATGTATGCTGTGTGTACTCACCGAGGCGATTCTAATGAGTACACACAGCATACATTTGCAGGATAAAAGACTAAAATCTTCTTAATTATCCCCCACTTTTGCTTATGAAGAGGATTCCCCTAGGGGCTCAAGAGCGAGTTCGACCCAGCCATGGTAAACGAGCCAACGGTGTTCGAGCCATCGAAGTTCTACTGTAGAACGAAAGTGGCACTATATAGACCAGAGGCCAAACCCAAAAATGTGACGTCTGATCAGTGTCTTCACTTTGCTTAAAGAACAGAACTTGACATGAAATTTACAGCTAACAGGATGAAAGTGACACTATATAGATCAGAGGCCACAATCTAGAATATGACGTCTGATCAGTGTTTTCACTTTGCTTAAAGCACAAAACTTGACATGAAATTTACAGCAAATAAAATGAAAGTGACACTATATAGCTCAGAGGCCACAATCTAGAATATGACGTCTGATCAGTATTTTCACTTTGCTTAAAGCACAAAACTTGACATGAAATTTACAGCAAATAAAATGAAAGTGACACTATATAGACCAGAGGCCACACCCTAGAATGTGATGTCTGATCAGTGTCTTAAATTTCTGCTGATAAAATGTATGAAATAAATTTCTCAGAAAAGTGTTTACACACCTTCAACCTCATCTAGCTTATGTCCCCGTAGGTGAGCTATGTTGTCGACTGTCAACTCTTATTTTACTAGTATCTCTCATATAGGCATAGTTTTGGTCAAATACATAATATGGTAAAATGATATAAACATTATGTACTGGAAAATATTATCACACACATTACCTTGGAGTTGATGTACTGGGTGCTCGCTTTGCTCCGTTACCACCATCTCCCTTCTGGGGGGATTCAGATAGGTCTCTCTTCTGTTTTGGTTGTCTTGTTATTTGACTGGCATGGGGAATCCTTTGTTTCAGCACATCTTCTGGAATTGTTGTTAACTCATCCTCGTTGTTGTAGCGTACATCAGCTCCAAGGTCATATATTATATCTCCCTCTCGGGTTCTCCGAAGCCCCCCGGTCCCCAAAAAATCGGGTAGATCTGCCTCAGGTTTACACACGGTTAACAAAATAGTCTAGCTGACTTTGTTCCAGACATACTACTTTTTAATTGCAGATAATGGTGGAAGCCACTGCTGAGGGTTTTTTAACTCTTTTCCAGGCTCCTTGATGCTCATTTGTCGAACTTCTTCATATGTCAAATTTCCACTGCACACATGTTTTGGACAATAGAGATCCTTTAAAACTCTAACATACACCTCTTCATTCAGGGTAACGTTTTCAATTGCACGTGTTTGTCTGTGCCTCGCAATGGTGAAAAGGTTTTCACAATAGATTTTGTTTTCAATGGCTGTCATCCACTGGAGGTGAGAAACCCCATAAAACTTAGGGATATAGTCATTTCCACCTAAACACAAAATGAATGCAACTATGGCTCCAATATCACTATTAGTAATATCTGTTTCCAAAGTCTCACTAATTTTTGTGATACAGTATATGTCAGGATGTAGGTCTTTCTTCGGCTTTTTCAGCAGGACAAAAACGTCATTCCTGAACTTCTTGTTTGGTAAACGTGGCCAAAATTCAGACACTGCTAAAATATGTATTGGAAGGGCATCTATATCGCCAGACGTCACATAACTCAAGACCGCATCATCTTCATCCAGTTGAGGAACAATGAATGGCAACCAGTCAGCCTGAGCTTACTCTGCTTCTCCTTTTCGTTGTCTGATCGACTGGAGTTTCTTTGATTCAAGAGGTACACCATCTTCTCCAAATATAGCTCGAACTGGTATGGCATGTTTTCTGCAAGGACTTGTTACATGGTCTGACTCGTCTGTGCAGACACACTCACTAAGCAAATATTTGCTATCAATGTCGACAATGCACTTTCTGTCAAGTTTCAATTCATTGATATTGGCCGCAAGAAAAGAGCTTGCTAGTTTCTTCCCTTGAGTTGTTTTTGTCAAAGCAGATCTGCTGTAGGTGTCCATGCTTAGCATTTCCTCGCTGGTCTTTATGTGAGAGATTTTGTCTCTTTTCTCTGGTTAGTGCCTTGAATGTATCTGGTGTAAAGGAGTATTTTCCTCACAAATTATCGTATGATGTGCGTTTCTGAAGTCTTTGAAGATTGATGAAAACACTTTTTTCTGTATGAGATTCAGAAACTCCCTTCCACTTTTAGCAAATGCCCAAAAATTTACACCTGCAAATTCAACTGTCACCACTTTAACGTTTTCTAATGCTGCTGTTGGTAAAGTCGAGCACTGAAAATAAACAAGACCCTCTTCTTGCAGCTGTCTACTTCGCCTGTCTGTCTTAACTGCAACAGTTTCTTTTGGTGGTGGAGGTGTTTCTTCTTCTTTACTGCGAGACAGCACATAGGCAATGGCATCCCTCATGCCTATGGATTTGTTTGAGTCTGGTTTGGAGCAATCTGGATTTACAATGGCCTGACATGTGTTCGTGACTGAACTACAATGCATAGTTAACTTGTTTAATTTCTTCATTTCCTTTATTCTCTTCTCTTCTGTTAATTCTTTTTCTGACTTTTGGACATTAGCTTTGATTCGATGTCTCTGTATTGTCGTTCCTTTGCTGATTTTGACTCTCTGTATCAATTCTGATGGACCATGTATATCCTTTACATCTGGGCAGTCACTTGCGTCTATTCCACCTAATTTAGTTTTGCATATGAACTTTTTGATTAAGTAGTCTCCAACCTCTTTCGTTTCTGAATCTAAAATACACTTTGATAGAGGTTTGGGGTTCTTCTGATACACATTTTGAGGAATGCAAGCATTTTCTGTACTAAGGACATTTTTCCTTAAGATCATCTGAGCACATCGCGACACGAACTTTATGTCCTTTTCGCTAATTATTTTTCCAAGATAGTGATTAGCTTGATCCTTTGCTTTTGTTGTTCTGTTTGGCATTTTGTATATGGAATTCCTTACTTTTCGAATGGCTTGAAGATCATCCATCACAGACATTCGTGGTAGTATAGACTCGATACTGGCCGAGGAACGGAAGCTTTTAATGGCATCGCGATTATCCATTTCACGTTGGGCATTTAGGGCAAAATTGGACGTGAACTCTTTGTGGGGTGTTGTGAACACTGACTCTTTCATGCGTTTATGAAAGAAGTTTGACTGATAATGCTCATAAAGTAACTTCACACAGAAACCTGCATATGATGATGCACCATTCAGGAATGAAAATGGTAAAGAGGTCTTAACCAGTGCAAGGAGAAGATTGTACCCCTGTTGCCCTCCTATCCTCTCTGCCAACTGTATGCCGACTATTTCATCGCAATGGTTCATGATTTCCAGATGCATACGAAAGGTAGCATTGTTGGCACATGCTTGTTGGATGAATCCAATATAGCTGTTGCCCCAGCTTTTCTCAGCTTCCTGGGGTGAAAGGCTCTGTAGATCTTCCAGTAGATTGTCAGATTCGATGGGAGTTAGACTCTCTACATACGTTGCAAAAACGGAAATGTGTATTGACAGGGAAAGCCGTCTAATATTTCTGCTAAAGAGACCAACTTTTTCCAGTCTGTTTCTTCTTCGTCATCTTTCATATACTTCAGTAAACCACGGATGCCTGCTGGTTCGTATCCACTGATCAAATTGGTTATTTTAGATTTTAATAGATGAAGAACTGGAAACTCAGGCAAAAGACATTTGAAATGTGGCTCCTCCATCAAGCTAAATACATTGCTGGCAATTTTGTGGTCTGGAGCCAGAAGTATTTTCTCTTTGTTTAGCTTTGGATGCATAAAGTGTCCACTCTTTTCAATCAGCTCATCAAGCACATTTCTAAGTACCCTTATATCATCATCCTTTCCAACAGCTGGTGGCGGGTGCCTGCAAAGTAAGGCTGGTACCTCATACTTGACAAAGGATGAAATATTGTTCCCTATAGTGGCTGAACATAAAACAGTGTCATTTTCATCATCCATACTCATCCTATGATTCATGTGAGTTTCTGTGTCATTCTGAGACTCTGACAGGTAAGCCTCTGTGCTATTCTCACACTCTGGTTTATAAAAATTTGGTTGACTGCCATTGGTTTCTAGAGATATAGTCAGCTGATTTTCTGATGATACTTGCTGGCTTACTACTCTTGACACCCCACCCTTTGTCTGAAATTGCTCATAATTTGAGTCCTTATTGTAATCATCATCATCATCATCGTCACGTGACTTCCGGTGAGTGGGAGGTTGAGCTGGCCTGTGGCTCAGTTCAGCCTCACACACACCCAAAGGCAGCGTGCGTCAAGATAGCCGAGGGGTGGTCTAATCGAGAAAGAACAAGGTCCAAGTAACACAAATATTTATTTACAACGTCACTTCAATAAAACAGTACACAACACACACTCCCACTTATGGAAAACAACAGTTACGTATGGCCATGCGCATTATGCTCTTAGGAGCAATAACAAGGTAATTCCTAATCTGTTCCCGTTTCAGGAATGGAATATATGTGTTCATTTTTTGAACTCTACACGTTTAAGGAGATCTCTGAAATTATACACTACGCGTGTATACGTCCTTCTTACGACTGTATGCGACCTTCGTGTTGGAGATACGTCCTTCATGTTAGATTCGTTTCTCTGACTCTACGTCAAGTTCTACGTCAAGTATGGATCACCCTCTTTGCTTGACGAAGTAGTAGATTAGATGCTACTACGGGCCACAGGCCATTGGTAGATCATAAAGCCCTTGTAGATGTCTGAAATTAACGAACATCTCATAATAATCTTTGCTAACTCAACTTTTCAAATTCTCTCCCTGATGTGTGATGCCATGCCCGCGCAAGTGTGTGTGTGTGTGTGTGTGGGTGGGGGGGGGGGTGAAACTTTCAAGATAATTTGACCTTTGACAAATGCGATAAATGAAAGCCACCCCTCATTGCACGGGAAACCTGCACAACAGATCACTAGGAGCGGGCAAGCGAGCGTTATATCAACGCATATTCGACGTTAACGGTCATGACGTCAACGTCAATTTGACGTCACGACGTTGCGGCCGAATACACGTGGTAGGACTGATATAACCTCAATGCACCAAAGCTTACTACATTCAAGACAAAACTATTACACTTAAGAAACGAGCTTATACATGTACAAAAAATACAGAAACATTACACTTTTAAATGATTGAAATTGTCCCTTAGAACGCCATTGCGCAAACAACCAATGCGTTACCATAAATATAATGTTCTTCTAACAAAACATATGGCTGAAAATGACGGTGCAAAAGTTTGCCATTGTTCCCTACTTCTGCCCAGAATACGGACCGCGCCCACACGTTAGAACAGTATCACTGCGTGAGGCCGTTCTAACGCGTACCCACAATCCGCATGCCAAAGCAGAAACACGGAAAAATGAATGCATCAACGTCATATTAACATCGCAGCGACAATGAATCGCTCGGAGTACTCTGATATAAGTACACCGATTCAAAACTTAAGAATAAAGGGTACTCCCTCATGATGACAACCAGCCGTAGATGCTAGGACTCCTCGCCTTTCCAACCGACGACGAGTAAAGGATATCATTTTGTCAACCATCAT
The DNA here is from genome assembly GCA_963580285.1 of Lucinisca nassula. Lineage (NCBI taxonomy): Eukaryota > Metazoa > Mollusca > Bivalvia > Lucinida > Lucinidae > Lucinisca > Lucinisca nassula. Next base: position 121,570,669 of record OY757025.1, on the reverse strand, counting down.
CGAGTACAGTATGCTCGCCCAGTCTTACAGGCTAGACCGGTGAGCAAAATGTACTCCCCTCAAAATAACTGAAAAATCTGCTTTGAGCCATATGATTGATAAAAAACATATCGCGCATAGACGCAGGTGGCGTCTGATCAGGGTCTACAGACAATGCACCCTGGCACTATTTCATTAAAACTTTCATTGAATCTGAACAGTCTTCCAACGAAAGAAGAGAAAAAAAAATGTACAATAACATTACTGCGAAAATTCAGTGCTGCGTCTGATCAGGACCTTCAATGCAATGAAGCGCCGATAATGATGGTATGTGCGACCATAAACTGCGCCTGATCAGAATCTACACAAATTATATTGCAAAAAGATGCGTGCGTGCGTGCCCTATGAACAAACGCCGTCTTACACGGTATCTTTTAATCCTAACGCAGTTATCTGCCCCTACTATGAACGGTACATAAATCGCCAAAATTATCTACCCTTACAATAGATGGCGATCCATGTAAGCAATAGATCCAGTGCTTAATTTCCATTTCTTCTCTGCCCAACACTAAGGTGTCCGCCTTATGTGCTGTACAGGGAAATGAAATGGTAATATTAACACAAGAAGGATACTGACTAGCAAGAATAGCGCTGCATCTAAGAATCAAAGATTATAAATAAAAATCATTTAACTCACTGCTATCGGCCTATGCTCGATACTGCAACATAGGCTCTGGAAATAATGTCCCACACCCGATGTTGAGCGGTCAGTTACTTATATATGGATGTGTCAGTACACGTATACGATCATGCGATGACCTTGCCACAATAGTTCACAAAAGTCGGGTCGCCCGATCGACACGTCACCTGTATGGAGTAGTGCACAGGCCAGCCAGCAGAGAATAACAGAGGGTTCAAGAAGGTTAGTTGGTTAGAAAATACGCCCTCTTTACAAGATCTGTCTGATTTGACAGACGTAACTTCCATCAAGAACATATGTTTAGGTGTGTGCAGGTCCGAAACCGTCCGAAAAGAACGAAGAAACCTACGTTTATCAAGGAAAAAATAATTGGACAGTTTTCTTGACAAGGCCTAGCTACCGTAGCACAAAAAAATATAAAAATTCGGTTAACTGGTAAACATGTCAGTATTGCTCTCTTGTACGAGAACAAGTAATTACACGCCTATAAGTTTCGGGTTGAAAAATAAGAAACACCTTGTCGTGACAATCATCATCATCGCCATCATCATCATCATCATCACCATCATCGACATCATCATCATTATCACCATCATCATTATCATCGTAATGATCTTGAGCATAGTCTGTTTCATCTCCCAAGGACATTCCTGAAATTTATCTTTCAAGGTCTTCGTCACCTATTCTGTCAACCTCCTGAAGGCTCATATCATGAAATGATATTGTCAGGTCTTCTGCAACTGTCTCATAGATAGTCGTTGGTTTGTGTTTTTCTGCTGCTGCATCCATTATGGGTCTAACCAGGCTGTGCTGCAGAAGAAAGTTTACCCCCCATATCGCCTCATTTCTGAATAAATGAATCTGTGTCTCCTCTTCTTCAGTATATGAAAGAAAAGTATCAAAGATATCAGTCTTGGCTATCTGTGTCTTGTCTTTACAGCTGCAGCTATCTGACCCATCACAGTGATCTGAATGCCAAGATTCTGTTATCTTTGAATTTCTTGGTAATCCTTTTACAGTTATTGGTAATGTGCATAGTTGTATTGACTTCATGCGTGCGGTTTCAGGGTCTCTCTTCTTCTATGTCCTCACCAAGTTGTCAACCAAGAAAATGAGATGACAGTTCCTTAAACTAACACTGTGTGGCTGTGGGGCATTGTCTGTTAGTGCCTCATACTCCAAAGGATGTTGTTTGATATATGTTTGAAAGTAAAGTCTCTCCTTATTTGCTTGTTTCTTTAGTTTTTTCTCTGCTAAAATAGGCTCATGGAAAATCAGATACTCTGTGCAATACCAAATACTGTTGTTGCATTGTTATAATTCACAATAAGGTCTGCTGTGTTCATTTCCTGTGATGGTCCAAAATAGTTTTTATTGAAAGTATTTAGACAGGCTTCATATATGAATGATAGCCGAGGCACTTTGCTTCTGATAAGGTCTGATGGATTAGGAGTGTACTTTAGGCTAATTGCATTGAGAAAAGCCTTTTCCAGAAACAGTCCCACTGGAAGTGGAACGAAAAGAAGCCATTCACAGAGTTGATCATGAGAGGAAATTGAGAGTGGATAGTCAAGCCAGTCTGAAAATGGTTTGTAGCAGACAGAACAAAGCTGATGTTCCTCTTCATCTGGGACACACAAGCTGTGGTCACCCTCATTTTTGTCCACATGCAGGATTTCGTCATTGAGCTTTTTTGAAGGAATTTATCGCGCATGGTATAGTAGAAGTAAAACAAAGATCAGGAATTGATACAAGTAACTTACTCCATCCATAAAAGACACCAAAGGGAAAGAAATACAAACATTAAGCGACCAGACCATAATGGAAACCTAAACAAAGGAAGGCCATATGGACAGTTACTTTCCCACAAAATGGCCATATGGCCATCCAAAATTAAAAGACACAAGTGATACACACAGTAAGTAACAAACAACAACATAAATAAATCGCCACAGAAGAGCCGCCTTGGAACGGTCAGTGGAAGATTTCCACTGGGGGGCTTAAATCGATTTTACGTGGCCACAATCCTCGCCCTTACTTCCGTCGCGATTTAGACAAATAATTTGTTCAGTCCGCATGAAGGCCTCCTAACTCATCAGTGCAACATCTCCGTGAATACAGAAATCAAAGAACCACAGAGGTGAGACAACGGTGAGGACTCGACAGCAAGAAACCACTGAAATGCTGGAGCAAAAGAAAACCAACAGTTAGACTCCGATGAGCCCGACCAGAGACAGAGCATCAGGCACCAACCAACATTATCTCTTTAATTTTCAATAAGCCTTTACGTTGGAGCCGTCATAGAATCTGAGGCCTGACCCACCGGCGTGCAATTAAAGAGGGAAGCAAAGTTGCCAACCGTGATTGGGTTAACTACCATGCATGCAGTCTGTCGTATAATATCAATGTTGTACCCAATCTTTTTATATCGAAGAATGATTTTACGAAATTGGGTGCAAAAGTCATTGCGGTTATATATTTTTCTGAATTTATATACTAAGTCACCATAAAATTCGGGTTCCGATAGACCTTGTTGCAGAAGAGATTTAAGTCCAATATTGAATTTTGAAATTAAATCAGAATGGCGTCTATAAAATTTTGAAAAGGCTTTGCGTAGTTTATGGTACCGATAACCCTGATTAAGAAGTTTAGCCGTTAATAATTTATTACGAGTGTTGAAGTCAGTTACATGACTACACACTCTAGCAAATCGAATTAATTGCGAAATATAAACGCCATAGGATGGCGCACGAGGAACATCACCATCCAAAAAAGGAAAATTTACAATCTCAAAATCAAAGTCATCGCGTTTATCATAAATTTTGCACGAAACAAATCCATCTACAATAGAAAGATGTAAATCCAAAAACGGGGCCTCGGTATCAGAAGAATTTGCTTTATTTAACTGAAGTTCTAGGGGGTAAATCTGACTGATCAAACCATCAAAATAGGTATTATCAATATTTAATAAATCATCTAAATATCTAGAAGTAGAGCTAAAAGCTTCAATAATTTCAGATTGGTTATCAATGGAAAGCGACAAAATGAAGTCTCTTTCATAACAATACAAGAACAGATCAGCCACAAGAGGTGCGCAATTAGTACCCATCGGAATACCCACAATTTGTCTAAATAACTTAGTACCGAATCTAATATAAATATTGTCAAGTAGAAAGGTGAGGGCATCACACACTTTCTGACATGACCAAAGTGTATAATTCTTATGCTCTTTAGAAGTGAAAAATGCATTTCTGACATTACATACAAGATAGAGAGAATCTTCTCTGTGAAAAGCCCATTCAATTAAATCATGAAGCTTTTCTTTTATAAGATTATGAGGAAGTGTAGTGTAAAGAGTGGAAAAATCGTAGGTAGACAGACTAGAAGCACGAAACTGTCTAGATTTCAATTTATTTAAAACCTCATTCGAATTTTTTATAGACCAAAACAGATTTCTTCCTGATCTTTCAAAGACTTTATCACAATATTTAATTACATGCGTTTTAATAGCAGTAAGACAGGAAGTTAATAATTTAGAAAGTTCAGTGGTAGTGCAAGAACTAGAATTTGCAATAAACCGTGCTTTGTAAGGTTTTTTTTATGAAGTTTTGGTAACCAGTATAGCGTAGGAAGCTTGTCTTGGCCTTCGTTAACACACACAGCAAACTTGGTGGCTGAAAGACAAACATGTTTATCTACTATAGCTCTCTCTTCAGCCAAAGGCTGAAGTTCATAGGCCTTAGTACCACCAAGCTCCTGCTTAAGCGTGTTAACATAGTGGAGCCGTCACACAACGACGACGTTGTTAGCGGCCTTGTCTGCAGGGGCCAAAACAAACTTCTTATGAAATTCTTGAATACCTAGTTTAAGATGACGTAAAGACGTCTTGGGCTTAGGAGGTAATAAGTTAGTATTTTGAGAATAGAAAGAAATGCGTTTATTCACTAGTCTTAAAATGCTAAGTTTCCAGTCCTTTAGGGCTTTATACTCAACATACTCTCGCTTACACCATCGATTACCGAATTCATTCAAGGAAGCAGCGATTTCATCTCTACATTTACTGAAATCAATTTTAGAAGGAAACCGATATTTCGGTCCTTTAGAAATTATATTCCTTATCCTAGAATCAGGAATAATTTTCAAATTGCCAGTAATTACATGACCAGCAGAAGGATAGCAATACTTCGAGTTTTTACAATCACATGAATCAGGAGTATTAGTATCAATATCAAGATCTGAAACAAGTTTATTGAAATTAAAAATGATAGATCTAACAGGTTATAATCTTATAAAAGAAAAGCTTAATGATTTAATTGAATGGACTTTTCACAGAGAAGATTCTCTCTATCTTGCATGTAATGTCAGAAATGCATTTTTCACTTCTAAAGAGCATAAGAATTATACACTTTGGTCATGTCAGAAAGTGTGTGATGCCCTCACCTTTCTACTTGACAATATTTATATTAGATTCGGTACTAAGTTATTTAGACAAATTGTGGGTATTCCGATGGGTACTAATTGCGCACCTCTTGTGGCTGATCTGTTCTTGTATTGTTATGAAAGAGACTTCATTTTGTCGCTTTCCATTGATAACCAATCTGAAATTATTGAAGCTTTTAGCTCTACTTCTAGATATTTAGATGATTTATTAAATATTGATAATACCTATTTTGATGGTTTGATCCGTCAGATTTACCCCCTAGAACTTCAGTTAAATAAAGCAAATTCTTCTGATACCGAGGCCCCGTTTTTGGATTTACATCTGTCTATTGTAGATGGATTTGTTTCGTGCAAAATTTATGATAAACGCGATGACTTTGATTTTGAGATTGTAAATTTTCCTTTTTTGGATGGTGATGTTCCTCGTGCGCCATCCTATGGCGTTTATATTTCGCAATTAATTCGATTTGCTAGAGTGTGTAGTCATGTAACTGACTTCAACACTCGTAATAAATTATTAACGGCTAAACTCCTTAATCAGGGTTATCGGTACCATAAACTACGCAAAGCCTTTTCAAAATTTTATAGACGCCATTCTGATTTAATTTCAAAATTCAATATTGGACTTAAATCTCTTCTGCAACAAGGTCTATCGGAACCCGAATTTTATGGTGACTTGGCATATAAATTCAGAAAAATATATAACCGCAATGACTTCAGCACCCAATTTCGTAAAATCATTCTTCGATATAAAAAGATTGGGTACAACATGGATATTATACGACAGACTGCATGCATGGTAGTTAACCCAATCACGGTTGGCAACTTTGCTTCCCTCTTTAATTGCACGCCGGTGGGTCAGGCCTCAGATTCTATGACGGCTCCAACGTAAAGGCTTATTGAAAATTAGAGAGATAATGTCGGTTGGTGCCTGATGCTCTGTCTCTGGTCGGGCTCATCGGAGTCTAACTGTTGGTTTTCTTTTGCTCCAGCATTTCAGTGGTTTCTTGCTGTCGAGTCCTCACCGTTGTCTCACCTCTGTGGTTCTTTGATTTTTGTGTTCACGGAGATGTTGCACTGATGAGTTAGGAGGCCTTCATGCGGAATGAACAAATTATTTGTCTAAATCGCGACGGAAGTAAGGGCGAGGATTGTGGCCACGTAAAATCGATTTAAGCCCCCCCAGTGGAAATCTTCCACTGACCGTTCCAAGGCGGCTCTTCTGTGGCGTTTTATTTATGTTGTTGTTTGTTACTTGCTGTGTGTATCACTTGTGTCTTTTGGTTTTGGATGGCCATATGGCCATTTTGTGGGAAAGTAACTGTCCTTATGGCCTTCCTTTGTTTGGGTTTCCATTATGGTCTGGTCGCTTAATGTTTGTATTTCTTTCCCTTTGGTGTCTTTTATGGGTGGAGTAAGTTAATTGTATCAATTCCTGATCTTTGTTTTACTTCTACTTTGTTATATTTATAGCAAATTATAGGTGTTTCAGTATTTTGAAAATAAGCAGGAATGGAAGAAAGCACCGATCTCTCACGGAAGATACTGGGCAAATCTATAAAATCCATACCCTTATTAATGAAGGATATTTTGAAGAAATGACGTTTATGATTAATTTCAGAATCAATGTAAGGACGGAGAGTATGCTGAGTATAGCCTCTAGTTAAGAGAGCCGCATCATATAACTGATGAGAACTATCGTAGAATTTATTCGCCTCGGTGTCCAGAAGACGTAAAACAGAAACGGGTAATGAACTTAAAAATGAAAGCATAGAGTGGCGTCCATGATTTAATAATATAATTGACAGTCACTTCAGTCTAGTATTGTTTCGTTTAAACGCACGTGATTTACGTTTAAAGTTACCATTTTTCCTGGTGCCGTGAGATCTAGTTCTGCGTTTTCGACATTCCAGGAGTGAGAAAATATCAAAGTCCGGCATTCTGGAAATATTACCCTCATGATAAATGTTGTCATTAAATCCCAGTGGAAAAGGGGTCTGTAAAAATTTAATCCATTTCAGTTCAGCTTCATGTCTTTTGATTATTTTGAATCTAGATGTAGAATTTGCATCGTAATAAAGTTTTTCCACTGGTTGTATAATAATGTTATTTACAGAATGACCTGTACGTCGAAAGTGACGGTACAAGAAAGTGTCAGTTTTCTTATGCTTACTCATTCTACGAAACCTGGCTACTTCTGTGTCTGTGCAGAACTATGACAGAGCATTGGGTTTAAGAAACACTACCTCTTTGATCTCCACATGGCTCTTGAGGCTTGCTCTTACAATTGTGGATAAATCTGAGAAAGTAGTCTCAAAAGCGGTAGTATCAGCCTCAAGGAAAGTATGAATTCCTCCATTATGGACACAAATTTCAGAGCAGTCCACTGAAATAATCTTACCAATCTCTTTGATGTGGTATCCAAGGATACCTGCATTGATACTGCCTTCTATAACACTAGGCAAATGTTGCACCCGTCCAACACAAACTGATAAACCTTCAATAGCTTCTGCTGCCTTAATTCGGTCTCTCTGGTAGCTGCAAACTCTGCTGTTTAGCTTCTGTATGTTGTCTCCGAATGCCAATCCCATTTTAATACTTTCCCAAAAGGACCATTTGTTTTCTATTAAAAATCTATACTCCAAACTTGTCTCGTATTTCTGCTTTTCCTTCTCCATGGCACTGAATTGAAATTCAAAAATCTGGATTCGTTTCCATTCATTTGTTAAGAATGCACCCCTGTAAGAAAGATCCAGAGATTCTATTTTAGAGTTCTTTAAATCCAAAATCTTTTATATTATTCCCCCCTGTGGTAACAATGTCCACAGAACTTGCTATCTCCTTATACAATTGAAATTAAGTTTTAATGGCGGGATCACTCTGTGTCTCTGTGACCGAATCACTGTGCATATCTGATTCTATGCCGGTTAATCTTCTTGTAGTGTCGTCTACAATAGCTTTGCATATTGAGAAATTGTCTGAATGATAAAAGCAATATCGCAAGATAGCTCCGATAGAAAGATGTGTTGATTCATCCCTCTCTTCAATTCCAAAGCCATATTTATTGATTTCAGCTCGAAAGTTATTCCGCCTTGGTAGATCAGTTTTATCATCTTCAGAATGTTTTTCTTTAATAAAGTCATAAAATTTGGCACTTTAGCCAGATTTCTGAGGAACGAGATTCATACGGAACCTTAAGGTGGGATATACCCGTTAAAGATGACAAGCATTGAGGAGTTTCCATCTTAAGGCACCTGGAACAGAGTAATTATTTGAACCTTTCTTTCAATCTTAACAAAACATCTTCTTAGAGCCCCCGTGGTCTAGTGGTTATGCTATTCGCCTCATAAACCAGGGGTTGTGGGGTCTGTCCAGGGCTTCTCTAGACTTTTGGATGAGTCATTAAACCGAGGTCCCATCTCCATATGACCTCTGCGGTTGGTGGGGCGTAAAACTCATACATACATACATACATACATAACATCCGTGGCCTAATGGGTAAGAGCGCTGACTCTTAATCGTGAGGTCTCTTGCCACTGTGGTTCGCACCTCACTCGGGCCACATGTGAGACACCAAGTTCTGCAACGGAAGTTCAGGTATTTTTGCTCCGGTTTTCGCCAACCTCTTATTAATGATAGGTTCGAAATGAATGAAATAATCGTTAAAACAACAACAACAAAAAAAAAAAAAAAAAACAACCGGGGTTTTCAAGGGTATGCATTATTTTTGCTAAGTTCTTTGACTCTAAAACACAGACTAGGAACCCCCGTGGTGTAGTGGTTTTGCTACTCGCCTCATAAACCAGGGATAGTGGGTTCGATCCCGGGCTTCTCCTCAGTTTCGGATGAATCATCAGGGCTTGGAGAAATAGATGGGCTGCATGATGCTTCCACACAGAGCTGAAACTGACCGAACTTGAATACTGGTAAACAACCCCAGGTCTAAGCCTGCCCAGAAGCCGGTGATATGAGTCGGACCGCTCATTAAACCCTTGCGATTTCTATGGGTGGTAGGGCTTGAGATTTCATTCCATCTGAGTGTCGGGTAAAAGTCCCACAACACTGGAAGAAACGTCTCCAAAATGACCTATTTAGCGTTGACGGGGACATAATTTGATATTAAACAATGACAAAACAAGACACAATAAGCATTGGATACTCATGATTGGGTGATAAAAACAGGGAAATATTGGTATAAGTTATGATACTAAATAGGACTAATTTTGTATAAAACAGTTTTGTGAAAAAGCATGAGGGTTTGAGGGTTTGAAATTAAAAAAAAAAAAGGAATAAGAAAAACAATCAAAGGTTATTTAGTGTTTGTGTTTCTTTCCCTTTGGTGTCTCTGATGGGAGGTGTTGGTTAATTGTATTGATTCCTGATCATTGCCTTCACTTCTATTTTCTATACACTTTGAAGTGTGGTGAAATCACTGCACATGATTTTGATATGACTGAAATACTGTTGAAATGGGTGTAAAATTTAAAAGCACCCATCTACTCTATGTGTTGAATAAATGAACTAAGTGCCAGATGTGAAAAACACTAAATATAGTAGCTGCCTGCAAAGCCTGTAACGCTTAAACCATAAGTCTAAGAAACTCAGTTTTGTCTTCCCTAGTTAGTGATTTTCAACAAAGAAAGCAAAACTAAGGAGAAATGTAAGGCTCATCACTGCAAGGGCCTGTAAATCTTGAACCATAAGACTAAGAAGCTCAGTTTTGTGTTCCCTAGTAAGCGATTTTCAACAAAGATACAACAAGAAATATACATGTGTGAAATATGAAAGCCCGGTTACCCATGGTTATGAAATAACAGTAGTTTTTTTAAAGGGGAGATAATTCAAGCAATAGAGTCATGGCCCTTTGTCAGAACGTAGGTTTGCGTGATGGTAAGTATGTGTGTGAAGTTTCATGAGAGTAGGACAAATACTTTTGAAGTTATGGCTGAGGATAAGCTATTTCGTTACGGCATGACAAACGCACAGACAAAAGCATTATAGTTTTGGCACTTTGTCAAAATGTAGGTCTTGTGATGGTTAGTAATGTGCGTGCAGTTTCATGAAAGTGAAGCATATACTTTTGAAGTTATGACCGTGGTTAAGGTTTTTTAAGGCCCGACGAACACACGGACAAAAGCAATACAGATATGGCCCTTTGTCAAAATGTAGGTATTGTGGTGGTATGTGTGTGAATTTTCATGAGAGTAGGGATAATACTTTTGAAGTTAATGACCGAAATTAAATTGTGTGGTTTAGATGTAATAAATGGACTAACAATGTGATTACTATAGGGCACCCACACTACCTTGTGGGGCCCTAATTAAGAAGGGAAGTAACTCAGTAAATACTGTTCACTGGGTTGTGGTTTTTGCATTCTGCGATTCCTCTCACGGCCCCGTCAGTGTGTCAAATTTCACAAATTTACCTTTTAAAGTCCGGCCCCCGCCCATAGGGGCTTGAAAAAATATATGGGCTGCACGATGCTTCCACGCAGAGCTGAATCCGGCTCACATACCAGTACTGGTAAACCGCTTAGAGGATCTAAGCCTGTCCAGGAACCGCGATGCGAAACAGACCGTCCATGCTAATAACCCCTATTGGTTTCATTGGGCGACAGGGCTTGAGATGTCATTTCATCTCTATATCGGGTAAAAGTCCCACAAAATTGGAAGCAACGTCTCCAAAATGACATTTACAGTGTTGACGGGGACGTTAAACCTCAAATCAACCAACCAACCTTTGAAAGTCAGAGACATAGAGGATATTTGATTTTTCAGTGTAAGATCGAATTTTATTTCATCGAATGAACACCAAAACTGTTATTTTCACGACAAGCTTAATAATGCAAAAATTGAAAAGGGAAATAACTCTTTAACACTTTAAGAGATATCATCTGGACAAAAGTGTGATGTACGGGAAGGACGGGCGGATGGATGGTCAGACGGACGGACAAAGCGGCGACTATATGCTCTCCCTTCACGGAGCATAAATCAAAGCACTGAGAGTGCTGATGGAGCGTAGCTTTGATAAATTGATTTAGCGTCTGATTGGTATTTTAATTCAGGCTCATATTGATCCAATGAACATAGCTGTTTGAAGCTATTCTGGGCCAGAAGTCGTGTTAAAGCAACAAGACCTATATTGAAATTAACTCACGCTAAGGTGTAGACCCCGAAACAACCATCACGAAAACACGCCTGTACAAATACATTGTCATTTTTTCGGCATAAAAATGGAAATTTTAAGATACAAAATTGTGATATTTTCTTATCTCTGCCTAAAACATTGATTGCGGGGACTTGATTGAACCGCCTCGACTAGGCAGTTTTATCAAGTACCTACAATCAATGTTTTTAAGCAATACAGCAACCATGCAGTTATACAGTTTACTTGAAGATTTCTGCTGAGCTATAGTTCGTGCAATAAGTGCGGCTTGCGCAATTGTTTGGCGGCTTTAAAGTTATTTTATGTAATCTTTTTTTAAAAAATTACCTTGGGGAGGTTATTTATCTTGCATTAGACATTTTCCTTGGTTACGTCTTGATGATGTTTATCTTCATGTGAAAAATTATCATAATTTTCCCAGCAATTTATAAGTTGTACATCCGTAATCAGTCTTTAAAAATTGCCTCGGTGAGGCTGTTTATAAAGTATCTGACATTAGACAATATCATTAGCTTGATCTTGTCAATTTACATCTGCATGCAAAACATTATAAAAATATACCCGTCGGTTTGAAAGTTATACGGCCGTGTCAGTGGGTGAATTTTTTACCTTGCCGAGGCTAAAATAAAGAAATTGGGCATTCAGGAATCTCGTTGGTTAGATCTGTACATTATATATCTGTATGCTAACAGTTGTCAAAAATATTCCAAGTAGATTAGAAGTTACACTTCGAAATAATTTTTCAGTTTGCCTAGGCGAGGCCGTTTGTAAAGTAATTTGGCATATGGCAATTTCGCAGGTTATGTATTGTCAATATCAACCTGTATGCCGAAAATGATCATAGCCGGGTTTAGATGCTATACTCCGTAATCATTTTTTTATATTATTTTGCCTCGGCGAGGCCATTCATTAAGTAATCTTGCATAAAACAGCCTCATGGGCTGGGTATTGTCAATATCAATCCGAATGCCAAAAATGATCGGAATATTCAGAGAGGTTTGAAAATTATACTAACATTTTTCTAAATATATATTGCATCGGTGAGGCCATTTATGAAGCGAGCTTGCATACGACAGTTTCTTGATTTAGTTATTGTCAATATCAATCCATAAGAATTTTTTTTTTTTTTTTGTTTTTTTTTTTTTTGGTTTGGGTTTTACGGCCCTTTCAAGATTATTTCACTCATATCGAGCCGATCGTTAATCATAGGTGGGCGAAAACCGGAGTAACCGGAGAAAAACCACCTGACCTTCCGTTGCAGAACTTGGCGTCTCACACGTGACCCGAGCGAGGCTCGACCCCACGGCGGTGAGAGACCTAATGACTAAGAGTCAGCGCTCTTATCCACTAGGCCACGGAGGCCCGTGAATCCATAGGAATATTTGAAGAGGTTTAGACAACATACTCCGTTATCATTATATAAAAATAAATTGCCTCAACGAGGCCAATTATGAAATGATCTGGCATTAAGGCAATTTCTTTGGTTAGATATTGTCAATACAGCACAGTGCACAGTCTTTTACCGGAAACCAACAGCTGCCCTTCTTGAATCAGCGAAAGGGATAGAATCACCGTGGAACAGATTTCACGATCAATCCCCTGGAAAGAATGTTGCCGAACCCGGCAGGTATCGAACTTGCGTCTGAGCTGATAATTTGCTTTATTTATGGTCACATGCCTAGGACGCAGACAGGTCGCTTTAAAAAAAAAGTAACACCTCCCGCCCCCCCTCACCCACACACATTAACATTAACCCATACTCTGAGTGTGTGTATGTCTAGCTTCCTTTTTAGGGACAGATATAGCAGACCCAGATCAGACGCTACAACAAGTGGCGTCTCATCTGTGTCTAAACTGCAAAATTTACTGCTTACAATATAAGCCTTGACGTGCACCTGTCCAAACTCATTCCAACTGTTTTATTTTGGTAATACATTATCGACCCACACGGCGTACTTTTAACCCATTTTAAACGAATGGAATCCTCAACACCTTATATCAGTATGTATTGAGTCCATTTTAAAATCAGGGATGTCAGGTTGTGGCTTCCACGAAATATTTGGCAAAAATGGCTGAACCTTTTTGTAAGTATGCAGTGAAGGTCATAATGAGACTCCCCGTATCTGATCTGGGTTTGTCCTGTTTGCAAGTTGCCAGGTTTGGGATTTTATGGTATAAATGGGCTGTAAACGGGGTTATATGAACTTAACTAGACTGCTACACCTATTAAAAATATTCACCTATTCCGTTTGAAATAGATGGTCTGTGAAGCAGTCTATAAGAAGATACCGCATGGCGTAATAATCTACTATGTTAACACGGGGTACTATGTTCTTACTGGTGATTGGGTCATACGCAGTAACACCGAAAGTAGTTCCGAAATCACTTCTCATTTCACTGGAGCTACGCTGCAACAGCTACGCTCCAAAAACGAAGCTTGCTTAATAAATTAATAGAAACTTACCAGTACCACTGGAATATATGTAGTTACTTGTAGAGCTTTTTGGCAAACTGTCATCAGGAAGCATACTAGAGCATGTTGGGCTTCAGTTGACAAGGCATCAAACCTGTTATCGAAAACGAAGAATTACTTTTGAAATCTAAGTAAATGTCAGTTAATGGGTGTATGATTAATTTTATTTTAACCCATTTTAACAGAAATTGCAGTATTTTGAAAATTGAATGTAGACCCTGATCAGTAATACTCTTCTGTGAATTCTGATCAACAATTACCCTTTTAGGAATTGCATTCAAGGGTAAGATATATGGTGTCTCTCATCTGGGTCTTCCCTGTTTGTGGCTGGCCATTTTGCAGGACCACCAACATTAAAGGTAAGGTTTTATAGAGGGCTATTGTTATACAACTAACACTGTAGTGGATGCTTGAAAACTACATGAGAGCCTGTGGTTTGTTTGGTTGTTTGTGTTGAGGTTTTACACACCGGTCGACACTATTTAGGTCATTTCGGAGACATTCATTCCAATTTTATGGATTGGGAGGAAATGACATCTAATGCCCTTCCACCTGAACAAATTTTGTTTGTTTGATTTGAGGTTTAATGTCCCCATCAACACTGTAAAGGTCATTTTGGAGACGTTGCTTCCAATTTTGTGGGACTTGAAATGACATCTCAAGCCTTGCCACCGAATGAAACCAATAGGGTTTATAAGCATGGACGGGCCGACTCGCACCGCTTTGCCTGGGCAGGCTTAGATCCTCTGGAAGCATCATGCAGCCCATCTATTTCTTCAAGCCCCGATGGGCGGGGGCTTAAACCTAAACAAATCGCTAGAGTTTATATGCAGGGACGGTCCAACTCACACCACTTTGTCTGGGTGGTGTAGATCTACTAAGCCGGCCTTGGTAGCTCAGTCCAATGCGCGTTTGACTGGTGATCAGGAGGATGCAGGTTCGATACCTTTCGGGGTCGGTAACATTCTTTCGTGGAGATTGATCATGAAATCTTTTCTCTCCCTTCTGCTGATTCAAGAAGGGAGGGCAGTTGTCGGTTTCTGGCGAAAGAATGAGCACTGTACTCGTTAACCGCATACGTTTAAGCCTGCTCAGGAAAAGTGTGGATAGGCAAACTGACTGGCTCAAAAACGATCTAAATAGTGTTGACTGGGCCGTTAAACCCAAATACAAACAAACAGAGATCTACAAAGCGGTTTATCAGTACTCATGTTCGATCCATTTCAGCCCTGCGAGGAAGCACCCTGCAGCAATTCTATTTCTACAAGCCCTGATAAGCGAGGGCTTAAAGAACCTGTGACAATAATTGTACCTGTGGCAATTAATGTTGAAGAATATGGTTATATGTTTATTTCTTTTAAGCAAAGGCAATTAACCCTTATCCTGCTGAATAAATTTATTAAACTACACCCATTTCAGACCATCAACCAATCAAATTACTTGGTATAATGCAGTCATTCAAATTTCAAAGTGAATGACAGTGTGGATCCTGATCAGAATGCTTGAAGTAGATCTACACTGTTCACAAAGGTAGGTGTTTTTGTGTTCAGAGGGATAAGGGTTAAATAATACTCATGATTGTAATGGACGTAATTTTTTTCTCACCTCTCTGCAGTTCTTTCTGTAACACTGGTTTCACCCTCTGTCTTTCAGGTAAACGCAAATAACAGTTTTTGTATCAAACATCAGGTTGAATAAAAGAAATACAAATTGTATTCTTAACAATACCACAGGAAAATCATCTTCATAAGACGTAACTGAATATCATCTGTATCATAGGTAAAACTTGATCCACGGATACACAAAAACAAAAATTCTTGGCTCGACAAAGTTAGCAGGATGGCAGGACAGCAGGATGAAACATGTTAAGTTAGCAGGATGGCAGGACAGCAGGATGAAACATTAAGTAAGCAGGATGGCAGGACAGCAGGATGAAACATAATAAGTGAACAGGATGGCAGGACAGCAGGATGAAATATTAAGTCAGCAGGATGGCAGGACAGCAGGATGAAACTAATAAATTAGGCGGATGGAAGAATAGCAGGATGAGAACTTGTTCTGAATTTCAAAATATATACAACAATGTAATTGGCACCTATAGCTATGTTAGAAACTAGAAATCAAATTTAGTCCCTTCCCGTCTTTAAAGCGTACGGCCGCGAAAACCCAATTTCGTCCTGCCACAAATTCACCCAGATGAAAAATTGTTTCAAATCACTAAACTTTTACCATCATGTTGTAGGCAACAAAAATCTATGTAAGAAAGTGAAAATTAAATTTGGCTCCTATCAGCGTTTAAAGCGTACGGCCGTGAAAACTCAATTTTCATCCTGCTGGAAATGCAACACAATTTTCATCCTGCTGAACCTGTCAAGTTAGCAGGATGGCAGCACAGCAGGATGAGAAATTCTTCTGAATTTCAAAATATTTACCACCATGTTGTAGGCATCTGAAAACTATGTAAGAAACTAGAAAACAAATTTGGCCCTTATCCGTCTTTAAGGCGTACGGCCGCGAAAACCTATTTTTCGTCCTGCCACAAATACACCCAGATGAAAAGTTGTTTCAAATCACAAAACATTTACCATCATGTTGTAGGCTACAAAAATCTATGTAAGAAAGTGAAAATTAAATTTGGCTTCTATCAGCGTTTAAAGCGTACAGCCGTGAAAACTCAATTTTCATCCTGCTGGAATTGCAACACAATTTTCATCCTGCTGAACCTGTCAAGTTAGCAGGATGGCAGCACAGCAGGATGAGAAATTCTTCTGAATTTCAAAATATTTACCACCATGTTGTAGGCATCTAAAAACTATGTAAGAAACTAGAAATCAAATTTAGCCCTTATCCGTCTTTAAGGCGTACGGCCGCAAAAACCTATTTTTCGTCCTGCCACAAATACACCCAGATGAAAAATTGTTTCAAATCACAAAACATTTACCGTCATGTTGTAGGCAACAAAAATCTATGAAAGAAAGTGAAAATTAAATTTGGCTCCTAATAGCGTTTAAAGCGTACAGCCGTGAAAACTCAATTTTCATCCTGCTGGAAATGCAACATCAATTTTCATCCTGCTGAACCTGTCAAGTTAGCAGGATGGCAGCACAGCAGGATGAGAAATTCTTCTGAATTTCAAAAAAATTACCACTTCTGAAAACTATGTAAGAAATTTAGGCTTCTGAAAACTATGTAAGAAACTAGAAATCAAATTTAGCTTTTTCCCGTCTTTAAAGCGTATGGCCGCGAAGACCCATTTTTCGTCCTGCCACAAATACACCCAGATGAAAAATTGTTTCAAATCACAAAACATTTACCATCATGTTGTAGGCAACAAAAATCTATGTAAGAAAGTGAAAATTAAATTTGGCTCCTATTAGCGTTTAAAGCGTACGGCCGTGAAAACTCAATTTTCATCCTGCTGGAAATGCAACATCAATTTTCATCCTGCTGAACCTGTCAAGATAGCAGGATGGCAGCACAGCAGGATGAGAAATTCTTCTGAATTTCAAAATATTTACCACCATGTTGTAGGCAACAAAAATCTATGTAAGAAAATAGAAATTAAATTTGGCTCCTATCAGCGTTTAAAGCGTATGACTGTGAAAACACAATCTTCTTCCTGCTGTTATGCAACATTATTAAACGTTTTTTAATCATATGACGTTGTTGATAAGCAGTGGATAACGTCGTGTAATAAAAATCGTATGACCACACGTGTAATAACACTTTGGCGGGATTAAGTAACGTCATGTCGACGTCCATGTCAACCATGCATTGTTTTTTTTCAAATTGTCAGATAAAAAGGTGATAAAATCCAATTTAAAGTGGTCATATGATAAACAGAATCTTTCACTCGTGGTCATTTCATATGAAATTTATGAAACTCGCCAAAGGCTCGTTTCATAAATTTCATATGAAATGACCACTCGTGAAAAATCGTCTATACCCGACATTGAGATGAAATGACATCTCAAGCCCTGTCGCCCAATGAAACCAATAGGGTTTATGAGCATGGACAGCCCGATTTGCACAGCTTTGCCTGGACAGGCTTAGATCCTCTAAGTAGTTTACTAGTACTCGTGTGTGGTAAGTTGCAGCTCTGCGTGGAAGCATCATGCAGCCCGACCCATCTTTTTCTTTAAGCCCCAATGGGGACGTAAAAATTAAAATAAAATCACATTTGATGTAAAGCAAACTCAGTCACTAAATCCGTTTAGGCTTGTGAAAAAGTTGGCAAAAAGAAAGAAAAATGATGTGTATCAGCGTATGTAAACATAATGATGCATAAGAAATAAAAAGTCGCCCCCGCCCATAGGGGCTTGAAGAAATATATGGGCTGCATGATGCTTCCACGCAGAGCTGAATCCGGCCCACACACTAGTACTGGTAAACCGCTTAGAGGATCTAAGCCTGTCCAGGAACCGCGGTGAGAGGCGGACTGTACATGCTAATAAACCCTATTGGTTTCATTGGGCGACAGGGCTTGAGAAGTCATTTCATCTCAATGTCGGGTAAAAGTCCCACAAAATTGGAAGCAACGTCTCCAAAATGACCTTTACAGTGTTGACGGGGACGTTAAACGTCAAATCAAACAAACAAAGAAATAAAAAGCAATAAGTAGAGGTAAAAAATAAAAAAAAAAAAAAACATGGAAAAATTCAGATTCGAACACGGGTCGCTGCCGTGAGCGTCGACGCCGTTGCTGATCGCGCCATAACACCTTTCAATTATATTAAATAAAAATATCTGTCTTGATTATTTTATTTGAGGTTTAACTTTCAAGTCGACACTGTAATGGTTATTTTGGAGACGTTGCTTCCCATTTTGACGGACTTTTACCCGACATTGAGATAAAATGACATCTCAAGCCCTGCCGCCCGATGAAACCAATATGGTTTTTAAACATGGACGGGCCGACTCGCACAGATGACAGAAATTTTTTTATTTTTATTATTTATTTATTTTATTATTGTCGTTTTTTTTGGCTGTTATTTATTTATTTATTTTATTTTATTTATTTTTTTTTTTTGCGGGCTATCTCATATGGAAAGTGTTGTCGCCCTTGCTTCGCCACTTAGATGCCCAATGACCGCATCAAAGAGTTTAAATTCCCTTAAACATGTAACACATATGAGGGGCCCCGTGGGGAAGTCTTAGAACCATCTCTTCGAGGATGTTATAAAGAGCATCAACAGTTTTATTTTTGAAAGCAAAAACAAATATTGGGGTGCTCCTTAGAACCGCCTCATTGGGGCAGTTCAAAAGAGCACCCGTAATATGTTTGCTTTAAAATATTGACTGGGGGTAATTATTAGAACCATATTATCGAGGCATTTCTAACGAGATCCAACAGTCAATATTTGGAGCAGAAATAAGGAAAATTTCATTATTTTTTTTTCTTGAATCTTTTTTTTTTTTTTTTTTTTTTAGTGTTGAAGTTTTCAAATATATTTAAATAGACGTGTTTTGGTAATGTGCTCGACACTGAGATGACTTCTCAAGCCCTGCCGCCATGTGAAACTAATATGGCTTTTATGCATGGATGGTCCGACTCGCACCACTTTCCTGGGCAGGCTTAGGACCTCATAGTAGTTTACCAGTAGTCTGCGTGGAACTATCATGCAACCCAATCTATTTCATCAAGCCCCGAAGGGCGTGGGCCAACAGGCCTATGTAATAATTCAATGCTTACCCAAATGTATATCAAGAAATAAAATGGATATTTTTAAATTATAATATGAAACTACTACTCAAAAGGTCAAAACCAGCTTGTGTCCCTGTACCCTTTGAATGAATGGTCCCGCACTTTCGGTATTGGGAGTTAACTTTAGTTGCTATGGCAACCACAAGGTCCCATAGACATACAATGGTAAAATGCTTGTCATCACCGTAGCGCCTTCAGTTTTGATCGGATCTTTCTGAAACTTATATGCAAGGTGGCTTAGGATAAAATCTCAGATGAGTTCGAAAACCAGCCAAGTTGGCCCATTTATCATAGAGTTATGTCCCTTTGATTGCTGAAAATGCCGATTTTTGACCTTGTCATCACCGTAGCCCCTTCAGTTTTGATCGGATCTTTCTGCAACTTATGCGTATGGTGGCTTGGGATAAAATCTTGAAAGTGTTCGAAAACCAGCCAACTCGACCTACTTTTCATAGAGTAACGTCCATTTGATTGCTGAAAATGCCGATTTTTGACGTTGTCATCACCGTAGCCATTTCAGTTTTCATCGGACCTTTCTGAAACTTATATGTAAAGTGGCTGGGGATAAACCCTCGGAAGAGTTAAAATATCGGCTAAGTTGAAGGAAGGTGAATTTGGTGTGATTTTCGTTTTTCGTTTTTCGATATTCATTTTCAGGTGAAGTTGGTTTGATTTTCGTTTTTCGTTTTTCGATATTCATTTTCAGGTGAAGTTGGTTTGATTTTCGTTTTTCATTTTTCGATATTCATTTTCAGGTGAAGTTAGTTTGATTTTCGTTTTTCGTTTTTCGATATTCATTTGCAGGGGAATTTGTTTTGATTTTCGTTTTTCGTTTTTCGATATTCGAATTGAGGCCGAATATCGTATTTTGACATTCAAAATCCTAGTTTGACATTCGATTTGGCGAAGAAAATCGTATTTTGACATTCAAAATCCTATTTTGACATTCGATTTGGCAAAGAAAATCGTATTTTGACATTCAAAATCCTATTTTGACATTCGATTTGGCGAAGAAAATCGTATTTTGACATTCAAAATCCTAGTTTGACATTCGATTTGGCGCTGAATATCGTATTTTGACATTCAAAATCCTAGTTTGACATTCGATTTGGCGAAGAAAATCGTATTTTGACATTCAAAATCCTAGTTTGACATTCGATTTGGCGCTGAATATCGTATTTTGACATTCAAAATCCTAGTTTGACATTCGATTTGGCGAAGAAAATCGTATTTTGACATTCAAAATCCTAGTTTGACATTCGATTTGGCGAAGAAAATCGTATTTTGACATTCAAAATCCTAGTTTGACATTCGATTTGGCGAAGAAAATCGTATTTTGACATTCAAAATCCTAGTTTGACATTCGATTTGGCGCTGAATATCGTATTTTGACATTCAAAATCCTAGTTTGACATTCGATTTGGCGAAGAAAATCGTATTTTGACATTCAAAATCCTAGTTTGACATTCGATTTGGCGAAGAAAATCGTATTTTGACATTCAAAATCCTAGTTTGACATTCGATTTGGCGAAGAAAATCGTATTTTGACATTCAAAATCCTAGTTTGACATTCGATTTGGCGAAGAAAATCGTAGTTTGACATTCAAAATCCTAGTTTGACATTCGATTTGGCGAAGAAAATCGTAGTTTGACATTCAAAATCCTAGTTTGACATTCGATTTGGCGAAGAAAATCGTAGTTTGACATTCAAAATCCTAGTTTGACATTCGATTTGGCGAAGAAAATCGTAGTTTGACATTCAAAATCCTAGTTTGACATTCGATTTGGCGAAGAAAATCGTAGTTTGACATTCAAAATCCTAGTTTGACATTCGATTTGGCGAAGAAAATCGTAGTTTGACATTCAAAATCCTAGTTTGACATTCGATTTGGCGAAGAAAATCGTAGTTTGACATTCAAAATCCTAGTTTGACATTCGATTTGGCGAAGAAAATCGTAGTTTGACATTCAAAATCCTGATTGACATTCGATTTGGCGAAGAAAATCGTAGTTTGACATTCAAAATCCTAGTTTGACATTCGATTTGGCGAAGAAAATCGTAGTTTGACATTCAAAATCCTAGTTTGACATTCGATTTGGCGAAGAAAATCGTAGTTGACATTCAAAATCCTAGTTTGACATTCGATTTGGCGAAGAAAATCGAGGTTTGACATTCAAAATCCTAGTTTGACATTCGATTTGGCGAAGAAAATCGTAGTTTGACATTCAAAATCCTAGTTTGACATTCGATTTGGCGAAGAAAATCGTATTTTGACATTCAAAATCCTAGTTTGACATTCGATTTGGCGAAGAAAATCGTATTTTGACATTCAAAATCCTAGTTTGCATTCGATTTGGCGAAGAAAATCGTATTTTGACATTCAAAATCCTAGTTTGACATTCGATTTGGCGAAGAAAATCGTAGTTTGACATTCAAAATCCTAGTTTGACATTCGATTTGGCGAAGAAAATCGTAGTTTGACATTCAAAATCCTAGTTTGACATTCGATTTGGCGAAGAAAATCGTAGTTTGACATTCAAAATCCTAGGTTGACATTCGATTTTGCGAAGAAAATCGTAGTTTGACATTCAAAATCCTAGTTTGACATTCGATTTGGCGAAGAAAATCGTAGTTTGACATTCAAAATCCTAGTTTGACATTCGATTTGGCGAAGAAAATCGTAGTTTGACATTCAAAATCCTAGTTTGACATTCGATTTGGCGAAGAAAATCGTAGTTTGACATTCAAAATCCTAGTTTGACATTCGATTTGGCGAAGAAAATCGTAGTTTGACATTCAATATCCTAGTTTGACATTCGATTTGGCGAAGAAAATCGTAGTTTGACATTCAAAATCCTAGTTTGACATTCGATTTGGCGAAGAAAATCGTAGTTTGACATTCAAAATCCTAGTTTGACATTCGATTTGGCGAAGAAAATCGTAGTTTGACATTCAAAATCCTAGTTTGACATTCGATTTGGCGAAGAAAATCGTAGTTTGACATTCAAAATCCTAGTTTGACATTCGATTTGGCGAAGAAAATCGTATTTTGACATTCAAAATCCTAGTTTGACATTCGATTTGGCGCTGAATATCGTATTTTGACATTCAAAATCCTAGTTTGACATTCGATTTGGCGAAGAAAATCGTATTTTGACATTCAAAATCCTAGTTTGACATTCGATTTGGCGCTGAATATCGTATTTTGACATTCAAAATCCTAGTTTGACATTCGATTTGGCGCTGAATATCGTAGTTTGACATTCAAATTCCTAGTTTGACATTCGATTTGGCGAAGAAAATCGTATTTTGACATTCAAAATCCTAGTTTGACATTCGATTTGGCGAAGAAAATCGTAGTTTGATATTCAAAATCCTAGTTTGACATTCGATTTGGCGAAGAAAATCGTAGTTTGACATTCAAAATCCTAGTTTGACATTCGATTTGGCGAAGAAAATCGTAGTTTGACATTCAAAATCCTAGTTTGACATTCGATTTGGCGAAGAAAATCGTAGTTTGACATTCAAATCCTAGTTTGACATTCTATTTGGCGAAGAAAATCGTAGTTTGACATTCAAAATCCTAGTTTGACATTCGATTTGGCGAAGAAAATCGTAGTTTGACATTCAAAATCCTAGTTTGACATTCGATTTGGCGAAGAAAATCGTAGTTTGACATTCAAAATCCTAGTTTGACATTCGATTTGGCGCTGAATATCGTATTTTGACATTCAAAATCCTAGTTTGACATTCGATTTGGCGAAGAAAATCGTATTTTGACATTCAAAATCCTAGTTTGACTTTCGATTTGGCGAAGAAAATCGTAGTTTGACATTCAAAATCCTAGTTTGACATTCGATTTGGCGAAGAAAATCGTAGTTTGACATTCAAAATCCTAGTTTGACATTCGATTTGGCGAAGAAAATCGTAGTTTGACATTCAAAATCCTAGTTTGACATTCGATTTGGCGAAGAAAATCGTAGTTTGACATTCAAAATCCTAGTTTGACATTCGATTTGGCGAAGAAAATCGTAGTTTGACATTCAAAATCCTAGTTTGACATTCGATTTGGCGAAGAAATCGTAGTTTGACATTCAAAATCCTAGTTTGACATTCGATTGGCAAAGAAAATCGTAGTTTGACATCAAAATCCTAGTTTGACATTCGATTTGGTGAAGAAAATCGTAGTTTGACATTCAAAACCCTAGTTTGACATTCGATTTGGCGAAGAAAATCGTAGTTTGACATTCAAAATCCTAGTTTGACATTCGATTTGGTGAAGAAAATCGTAGTTTGACATTCAAAATCCTAGTTTGACATTCGATTTGGCGAAGAAAATCGTAGTTTGACATTCAAATCCTAGTTTGACATTCGATTTGGCGCTGAATATCGTATTTTGACATTCAAAATCCTTAGTTTGACATTCGATTTGGCGAAGAAAATCGTAGTTTTGACATTCAAAATCCTAGTTTGACATTCGATTTGGCGAAGAAAATCGTAGTTTGACATTCAAAATCCTAGTTTGACATTCGATTTGGCGAAGAAAATCGTATTTTGACATTCAAAATCCTAGTTTGACCATTCGATTTGGCGAAGAAAATCGTATTTTGACATTCAAAATCCTAGTTTGACATTCGATTTGGCGAAGAAAATCGTAGTTTGACATTCAAAATCCTAGTTTGACATTCGATTTGGCGAAGAAAATTCGTAGTTTTGAACATTCAAAATCCTAGTTTGACATTCGATTTGCGAAGAAAATCGTATTTTGACATTCAAAATCCTAGTTTGACATTTGATTTGGCGCTGAATATCGTATTTTGACATTCAAAATCCTAGTTTGACATTCGATTTGCGAAGAAAATCGTATTTTGACATTCAAAATCCTAGTTTTGACATTCGATTTGGCGCTGAATATCGTATTTTGACATTCAAAATCCTAGTTTGACATTCGATTTGGCGCTGAATATCGTATTTTGACATTCAAAATCCTAGTTTGACATTCGATTTGGCGAAGAAAATCGTATTTTGACATTCAAAATCCTAGTTTGACATTCGATTTGGCGCTGAATATCGTATTTTGACATTCAAAATCCTAGTTTGACATTCGATTTGGCGAAGAAAATCGTATTTTGACATTCAAAATCCTAGTTTGACATTCGATTTGGCGCTGAATATCGTATTTTGACATTCAAAATCCTAGTTTGACATTCGATTTGGCGAAGAAAATCGTATTTTGACATTCAAAATCCTAGTTTGACATTCGATTTGGCGAAGAAAATCGTATTTTGACATTCAAAATCCTAGTTTGACATTCGATTTGGCGAAGAAAATCGTATTTTGACATTCAAAATCCTAGTTTGACATTCGATTTGGCGAAGAAAATCGTAGTTTTGACATTCAAAATCCTAGTTTGACATTCGATTTGGCGAAGAAAATCGTAGTTTGACATTCAAAATCCTAGTTTGACATTCGATTTGGCGAAGAAAATCGTAGTTTGACATTCAAAATCCTAGTTTGACATTCGATTTGGCGCTGAATATCGTATTTTGACATTCAAAATCCTAGTTTGACATTCGATTTGGCGAAGAAAACGTATTTTGACATTCAAAATCCTAGTTTGACATTCGATTTGGCGCTGAATATCGTATTTTGACATTCAAAATCCTAGTTTGACATTCGATTTTGCGAAGAAAATCGTATTTTGACATTCAAAATCCTCTTTTGACATTCGATTTGGCGAAGAAAATCGTATTTTGACATTCAAAATCCTAGTTTGACATTCGATTTGGCGAAGAAAATCGTATTTTGACATTCAAAATCCTAGTTTGACATTCGATTTGGCGAAGAAAATCGTATTTTGACATTCAAAATCCTAGTTTGACATTCGATTTGGCGAAGAAAATCGTATTTTGACATTCAAAATCCTAGTTTGACATTCGATTTGGCGAAGAAAATCGTAGTTTGACATTCAAAATCCTAGTTTGACATTCGATTTGGCGAAGAAAATCGTAGTTTGACATTCAAAATCCTAGTTTGACATTCGATTTGGCGAAGAAAATCGTAGTTTGACATTCAAAATCCTAGTTTGACATTCGATTTGGCGAAGAAAATCGTAGTTTGACATTCAAAATCCTAGTTTGACATTCGATTTGGCGAAGAAAATCGTAGTTTGACATTCAAAATCCTAGTTTGACATTCGATTTGGCGAAGAAAATCGTAGTTTGACATTCAAAATCCTAGTTTGACATTCGATTTGGCGAAGAAAATCGTATTTTGACATTCAAAATCCTAGTTTGACATTCGATTTGGCGAAGAAAATCGTAGTTTGACATTCAAAATCCTAGTTTGACATTCGATTTGGCGAAGAAAATCGTAGTTTGACATTCAAAATCCTAGTTTGACATTCGATTTGGCGAAGAAAATCGTAGTTTGACATTCAAAATCCTAGTTTGACATTCGATTTGGCGAAGAAAATCGTATTTTGACATTCAAAATCCTAGTTTGACATTCGATTTGGCGAAGAAAATCGTATTTTGACATTCAAAATCCTAGTTTGACATTCGATTTGGCGCTGAATATCGTATTTTGACATTCAAAATCCTAGTTTGACATTCGATTTGGCGAAGAAAATCGTATTTTGACATTCAAAATCCTTGTTTGACATTCGATTTGGCGCTGAATATCGTATTTTGACATTCAAAATCCTAGTTTGACATTCGATTTGGCGCTGAATATCGTATTTTGACATTCAAAATCCTAGTTTGACATTCGATTTGGCGAAGAAAATCGTATTTTGACATTCAAAATCCTAGTTTGACATTCGATTTGGCGCTGAATATCGTATTTTGACATTCAAAATCCTAGTTTGACATTCGATTTGGCGAAGAAAATCGTATTTTGACATTCAAAATCCTAGTTTGACATTCGATTTGGCGCTGAATATCGTATTTTGACATTCAAAATCCTAGTTTGACATTCGATTTGGCGAAGAAAATCGTATTTTGACATTCAAAATCCTAGTTTGACATTCGATTTGGCGAAGAAAATCGTATTTTGACATTCAAAATCCTAGTTTGACATTCGATTTGGCGAAGAAAATCGTATTTTGACATTCAAAATCCTAGTTTGACATTCGATTTGGCGAAGAAAATCGTATTTTGACATTCAAAATCCTAGTTTGACATTCGATTTGGCGCTGAATATCGTATTTTGACATTCAAAATCCTAGTTTGACATTCGATTTGGCGCTGAATATCGTATTTTGACATTCAAAATCCTAGTTTGACATTCGATTTGGCGCTGAATATCGTATTTTGACATTCAAAATCCTAGTTTGACATTCGATTTGGCGCTGAAAATCGTATTTTGACATTCAAAATCCTAGTTTGACATTCGATTTGGCGAAGAAAATCGTATTTTGACATTCAGTCCAGGTCACATGACCAAGATGGCTGACAGGCCCATACATGGTAAAACCCTTCAAAAATCTTCTTCTCCGGAACCACAGGGCCGATTTCCACGAAACTTGACATGTAGCATCTGGGACGAGGGCCACATAGGCATTTGTATGGAAAAAAATCGAAAATGCATTATATCATACAAATGGTTTAGAATACCACCCCTAAACCAAATATATTCTTGCTCCTTGTGACAAGGCGCATTTAGTGTGGGGGGGGGGGGCATTTTGGCCCAGGTCACATGCCCAAGCTGGCCGCCATGTCCATATATGGTAAAATGTTTAAACTTTTACTCCTCAGAAACCGCTGGGCCAACTGAAGTCAAATTTCATGTGGAGCCTCCATGGGATGGGGGAACGAAAGTTTGCTAATGGGTTCCAGGTCACATGACCAAGATAGCCGCCATAATCATATATGGTAAAACACCCTTAAAATCTCCATAACCGCTATGCCGATTTTCATGAAACTTGGTAAGTATTATCTAAGACGTAGGCCCATCATAAATTGTTAAAATGTTGACCTGGGTCGACCTTGACCTATTTTATGCTAAGGTCAAGTTTAGTCACATAGGCATTTGTATAGGAAAAAGTGAAAATGCATTATATCTTACAAACGGTTCAGAATACCACTCCCAAACCATACATGTTCTTGCTCCTTACGATAACGGGCATTTAGTCCGGGGACCATTTTTGTCCCAGGTCACATGACCAAGGTGGCCGCCATTTCCATATAAGGTAAAATGCTTAATATCTTGGAAACCTTTCAGATCCCCACCAACCAACCATATATATACTTGTTCCTTGTGAAAAGGGGCATTTAGTGGGGGGACCATTTTTGGTCCAGGTCACATGACCAAGATGGCCGCCGTGACCATATATGGTAAAATGCTTAATATCTCAGAAACCGTTCAGATCCCCACATATGAACCATTTATTAGCTCACCTGAGCCGAAGGCTCAATGGTAAGCTTACAGGGTGGCCAGAGTTTGTCTGTCTGTCTTGTGTCGTGTGTGTATGTGTGTTCACATTTTCAAGCGTCTTCTCCTCTGGAACATGTGGAGCCTCCATGGGGTGGGGGAACGAAAGTTTGCATTTTTGGTCCAGGTCACACGACCAAGATGACCGCCATGCCCATATATGGTAAAAAAAACCTTCTAAAATCTTCTTCTCCGGAACCACTGGGCCGATTTGCATTAGACTTGGTATGTAGCATGTGGGACATTGGCCCATTATAAATTGCATAAATGGTGACCCTGGGATGACCTTGACCTATTTTTGCCAACGCCAAATTTGGTCACATAGGCATTTATATGGGAAAAAGTGAAAATGCATGATATCTTACAAACGGTTTAGAATACCACCCCTAAACCATATATTTTCTGGCTCCTTATGATAAGGAGCATTTAGTGGGGGCCATTTTTGGTCCAAGTCACATGACCAAGATGGCTGCCGTGCCCATATATGGTAAAATGCTTAATATCTCGGAAACGGTTCAGATCCCCACCCATAAGCCATATATATTCTTGTTCCTTATGATAAGGGACATTTAATCCGGAGACCATTTTGGGTCCAGGTCACATGACCAAGATTGCCGCCATGCCCATATATGGTAAAATGCTTAATATCTCTGAAACCGTTCAGATACCCACCCATAAACCATATATATTCTTGTTCATTATGATAAGGGCCATTTAGAGGCATGGATCTTTGGACCCTAGAGTGTACAACGGGGGCATGCCCCACTCCCTCATTTCATCAATTGCATAATATCTAGTTTTACTACTTTCTTCTTCTTCTTCTTCTTCTTCTTCTTCTTCTTCTGGTGAGCGATTCATGACCAAGAGACATGGATCTTGGGATCCCAGGGTGTCCCTTACCCCTTCAGATCTTGAGCTGTTAGGTGAGCGCTTCAGGACCAACTAGATGTCAGTAAGCAGGGCTTACTAAATACCCCCCCCCCCCCCCCCCCCGCAATAGTACAATGGCATGTAAAAATCCCAAGCTATATTTGGTCAACATCAATTCACATACCAAATTAGATCAAAATTCATCATTTCTTTTCTCAAGATATCGAGCAGAAACGAATTTTTGATGCCATTCAGGGGTCATAACTCTGTTAAAAATAGAGACAAAATTTGGCATGACAATCCAAAGCTAACTCTTGTTGATATAAATTCACATATAAATATGATCAAAATTAATTAGACTTTCTGGCATCGGGCAAGGACCATAACGCTGTTGAAAATTGACGCAAAATTGAGCTGTGTAATAACCCCAAGCTAGAGGTTGTCAATATCAGTTCATATGCAAAAATTGATGAAAATCCATTAATGTGTTTTCAAGATATTGAGCGGAAACAAATTTCTGACATAATTCATGGGCCATTACTCTGCTGAAAATTGACGCAAAATGCCATGTAACAATCCCAAGCTATATTTTGTCAATATAAATTCACATACAAATTTCGATCAAAATTCTTTCTTTCTCAAAATATTGTACTGAAGTAAATATTTGATGTCATTCAAGGACCATAATTCTGCTGAAAATAGATGCAAAATGCCGCTTAACAATCCCAAGTTAGATCTTGTTAATATAAATTCATATACCAAATATGATCAAAATTAATCATTTCTTTCTTATGATATTGAGTGGAAACCATTTCCTGGCATCATTCAAGGGCCATAACTCTGTTAAAAATTAACGCAAAAGCCGTGTAACAATCCCAAGCATCAATTCATATGCAAAATTTTATCAAAATCTATCATTTTTTTCTTAAGATATCAAATGGAAACAACTTTCTGGCATCCTTCAAGGGCCGTAACTCTTTTGAAAATTGACGCTAAAAGCTGTGTAACAATCCCAAGCTAGAGGTTGTCGATATCAATTCTTATGCAAAATCTGATTAAAATCAATCATTTCTTTCTTAAGATATATGTTGAGCGGAAATCATTTTCTGGCATCATTCTAAGGCCATAACTCTGTTGAAAATTGACGCGAAAAGCAGTGTAACAATCCCAAGCTAGACATTGTCAATATCTAGCGAAACGGAGAAAACAGTGTGTTTTACTCAAAAGTGACAGTTTTGGGACTTTTTCCTTTAAAATGAAATCCTTCAACACAGCAATGCCACCATGCAGGCTTCACATTGGTTAACACAGGGTTCACTGACGCCAACACCGATGCAAACGGAATTCGCACCAAAATTATGTCCTCCCCACCTCTGCTTGATAGAGCGAACTTACTCACTTGACATGAACACATAAGATACTTGCCTAAGGCGAAGTCTCCAGAGAACTCACCAGAGGCAAAGTTTCCACTGAACTCAACTTAAGCCTCATCTGAGGTGAAGTTTCCATTGAATTTAAACGAGACGGAGTCCGTACTAGTCCTTTGGTGAATATCTTGACTCCTCTGCAGTGAACTAACCTGGAGCGTAGTCCGTGAGGACATTCTTTCGCCAGAACGAGAATTGACAACTGCCCTTCTTGAATCAGCGAAAGGGAGATAATGGCGGTATAAAATATTTCATGATCAATTTCCACGAAAGAATGCTGTAGACCCCGGCTAGAATCGAACCAACGTCCTCCTCATCGCCAGTCAGACGCGCACCCGACTGAGCTACCGAGACCAGACCACATAAGCGAGGCCTCCATTTAATTATTTTTGTTTAAATTTAGATTTAATGGCCAAATAACACTATTTTAATGATTTAGGATATTTTCCAAGCAAACGCCTGACATCGGATCAACATTGGTATTTGTTTGTATTTAGGTCGCAACACAACACAACGCAACATCGATACAACGTTGTAACTGCGATGTCAGTTCAAGGTCAGAATGCGACGTTGTAGAGACGTTGTATTTTTGTTGAAATTGGATCGCGACCTACATAACCACACTGCAACGTCGATGCAACGTCAGGCCAACCTCTAAATGAGATGCTGTATAAAAGATGTGTGTTGTCATTTTTTTTCGGCGTAATATTTTTTTTTTATTTCTTCTCAAAACATAGATTGCGGGGTTCGATAGAACCGCCTCGACGAGGTGCTCTATCGAGTACCCACAATCTCTGATTTAGAGGAGAAATAAGAAAAGAAGAAAGAAATAATGTATACTCCTGTAACCCCCATGGTTTTACCTATGTAAACCTAAGGTTCAAGGGGGGTAAGAGGGGTGTTTTCGTATTGCGAAAAGGCATTTTGCATATCATACCCCACATCAACCCTCGAGCTCATATGGGGTATAATATGAACAAAATGCGTATGATAATCTTTATATAGTACGTCACTGCAGCTGGTGTTAAGGCAGACGTAAAAAAGTCACCCTATCCTACATCATAGCGTAATTTATATTTTCTTGTCCTTTGGGATCATTGTTGCCACTGTTGAATGTTTAATATATCGGAGGGTCACTTATGAGGCCTAAATGGCTAGTCTGCCCAAGGAAACATACACACTTCCATTACGAAAACAGGCCCTGTCTAAATGTATTGGAAATTTAAATCCAAAAGAAATAACTTTTCTTTTGAAAATTCTGATATTTTTCTTATTTCTGCTCGAAACCTAGATTGCGGGTACTCGATAAAACCGACTCGATGGGGCGGTTCTATCGAGTACCCAGAATCTAAGTTTTTTTTATCATAAATAAGAAAAAATAGCGTTTAACCCTATATACCCCAGTTTTGCTGTATAAAAGTGTGGTTCAAGGGGGTCAAAATTATATAGGCGTGCTTTCGTGATGATAATTTCAGTTCTGCGATGTCTTCCTTGATTTCAAAGGATAGACTTTTTATAGAACATACTTTATGGACCGCCTTAGATGAAATTTGGTCGAACTTGGTTCGATATATCATTGCCACTTAAAATATTTTATTTGATTTGGGTGACATTGACCTTAAATATATGAATTTGTCAAGTTAAAACTTTATCTTCTTTGCAGCGTCGTATTCGTGTTCATGTTGATGTCGCTGTATAAAAGTGTGGTTCAAGGGGGTCAAAATTAGACGTTGGTCAAGGATTCAGACAAAAAGTCTGGTTCGAACGAACACTAGAAAATCATCTATAATCAACGAGCATAATCAGACACCGCATTGGAGTGTTTTGTTTTGTTTGATTTGAGGTTTAACGTCCCCGTCAACACTGTATAGGTCATTGTGTTTGATTTGAGGTTTAACGTCCCCGTCAACACTATTTAGGTCATTTTGAAGACGTTGCTTCCCATTTTGTGAGACTTCTACCCAAAATTGAGATGAAATGACTTCTCAATCCCTGCCGTCATATAAAACCAAAAGGGTTTATATGCATGGTCGGGCCGACTCGCAGCAGTTTTCCTGGGCAGGCTTAGGCCTTCTAAGCAGATTACCAGTACTAATGTTCGGTCGCGATCAGCTCTGCGTGGAAGCATCGTGTAGCCCATATATTTCTTTAAGCCTCGATGGGTGGGGACTTAATATAGGTCATTTTGGAGGCGTTGTTTCCGATTTTGTGTGAGTTTTACCCGACATTGAGATAAAATGACGTCTAAAAGCCTGTCGTCCGATGTTTATAAGCATGGTCCGTACCGCTTTGCCTGGGCAGGCTTAGATCGTCTAAGCGGTTTACCAGTATTCGTATGCGGTCGGATTCAGCTCTGCGTGGGAGCATCATGTAGCTCATCTATTTCTTCAGTCCCCGGTGGACGAGGGCGACTCATTTGAGTGTGTCCTTTGTGTTGTTACGTTACTATACTTGTTGAACTCTCTCTCTCTCTCTCTCTCTCTCTCTCTCTCTCTCTCTCTCTCTCTCTCTCTCTCTCTCTCTCTCTCTCTCTCTGTTAAATACAAAACACAATTTTCGCCCTTCTGAAGCGGACGATCGGCTCTACATAACCCTAGGGGGTCAAATCATAATTTGGATACTACACTCCGAATTCCAAAGACCATCCAATGACCAAGTTTCAGAATTGTAACTCCAAAGGTTTAGAAGATCTGACCATGGCCAGCTTTTTTACCTTTGACCTTGGGGGTCAAGGTCACACTTAAAGGGGCCCAGTACACCATACATTCCAATGACAATCCAATGGCCAAGTTTCAGAAGTGTAACTCCACCGGTTAAGAAGATATGACCATGTCCTCCTTTTTGACCCGTGACTTTGGAGATCAAAGTCACACTCAAAAGGGCCCAGTACACTCGACATTCTAAGGACCATCTAATGACCAAGTTTCAGGAGTGTAACTCCAACGGTTTAGAAGATATCAACATGTCCTAGTTGTTGACCTTTGACCTTGGGGGTCAAAGTCATACTCAAAGGGGCCCAGTACACCCTACATTTCAAGGACTATCCAATGACCAAATTTCAAAAGTGTAACGCCAACGGTTTAGAAGATATGACCATGTCCTACTTTTTGACCTTTGACCTTGGTGCCAAGCATGCACTCAAAGGGGCCCAGTACATTCTACATTCCAAGGACCATCCAATGACCAAGTTTCAGAAGTGTTATTCCAACGGTTTAGAAGATATGACCATGTACTACTTTTTGACCTTTGACCTTGAGGATCAAGGTCACGCTCAAAGGGGCCCAGTACACTCTAAATTCCAAGGACCATCCAATGACCAAGTTTCAGAAGTGTAACTCCCAACGGTTTAGAAGATATGCCCATGTCCTACTTTTTGACCTTTGACCTTGGGGATCAAGGTCACGCTCAAAGGGGCCCAGTACAGCCAAATAGAATGTCAGAATAGGATTTTGAATTTCAAAATACGATATTCGGACCCAATTCGAATGTCAAACTAGGATTTTGAATGTCAAAATACGATTTTCTTCGCCAAATCGAATGTCAAACTAGGATTTTGAATGTCAAACTACGATTTTCTTCGCCAAATCGAATGTCAAACTAGGATTTTGAATGTCAAAATACTATTTTCTTCGCCAAATCGAATGTCAAACTAGGATTTTGAATGTCAAACTACGATTTTCTTCGCCAAATCGAATGTCAAACTAGGATTTTGAATGTCAAACTACGATTTTCTTCACCAAATCGAATGTCAAACTAGGATTTTGAATGTCAAACTACGATTTTCTTCGCCAAATCGAATGTCAAACTAGGATTTTGAATGTCAAACTACGATTTTCTTCGCCAAATCGAATGTCAAACTAGGATTTTGAATCTCAAACTACGATTTTCTTCGACAAATCGAATGTCAAACTAGGATTTTGAATGTCAAACTACGATTTTCTTCGACAAATCGAATGTCAAACTAGGATTTTGAATGTCAAACTACGATTTTCTTCGCCAAATCGAATGTCAAACTAGGATTTTGAATGTCAAACTACGATTTTCTTCGCCAAATCGAATGTCAAACTAGGATTTTGAATGTCAAACTACGATTTTCTTCGCCAAATCGAATGTCAAACTAGGATTTTGAATGTCAAACTACGATTTTCTTCGCCAAATCGAATGTCAAACTAGGTTTTTGAATGTCAAACTACGATTTTCTTCGCCAAATCGAATGTCAAACTAGGATTTTGAATGTCAAACTACGATTTTCTTCGCCAAATCGAATGTCAAACTAGGATTTTGAATGTCAAACTACGATTTTCTTCGCCAAATCGAATGTCAAACTAGGATTTTGAATGTCAAACTACGATTTTCTTCGCCAAATCGAATGTCAAACTAGGATTTTGAATGTCAAACTACGATTTTCTTCGCCAAATCGAATGTCAGACTAGGATTTTGAATGTCAAACTACGATTTTCTTCGCCAAATCGAATGTCAGACTAGGATTTTGAATGTCAAAATACGATTTTCTTCGCCAAATCGAATGTCAGACTAGGATTTTGAATGTCAAAATACGATTTTCTTCGCCAAATCGAATGTCAAACTAGGATTTTGAATGTCAAACTACGATTTTCTTCGCCAAATCGAATGTCAAACTAGGATTTTGAATGTCAAACTACGATTTTCTTCGCCAAATCGAATGTCAAACTAGGATTTTGAATGTCAAACTACGATTTTCTTCGCCAACTCGAATGTCAAACTAGGATTTTGAATGTCAAACTACGATTTTCTTCGCCAAATCGAATGTCAAACTAGGATTTTGAATGTCAAACTACGATTTTCTTCGCCAAATCGAATGTCAAACTAGGATTTTGAATGTCAAACTACGATTTTCTTCGCCAAATCGAATGTCAAACTAGGATTTTGAATGTCAAACTACGATTTTCTTCGCCAAATCGAATGTCAAACTAGGATTTTGAATGTCAAACTACGATTTTCTTCGCCAAATCGAATGTCAAACTAGGATTTTGAATGTCAAACTACGACTTTCTTCGCCAAATCGAATGTCAAACTAGGATTTTGAATGTCAAACTACGATTTTCTTCGCCAAATCGAATGTCAAACTAGGATTTTGAATGTCAAACTACGATTTTCTTCGCCAAATCGAATGTCAAACTAGGATTTTGAATGTCAAACTACGATTTTCTTCGCCAAATCGAATGTCAAACTAGGATTTTGAATGTCAAAATACGATTTTCTTCGCCAAATCGAATGTCAAACTAGGATTTTGAATGTCAAACTACGATTTTCTTCGCCAAATCGAATGTCAAACTGGGATTTTGAATCTCAAACTACGATTTTCTTCGCCAAATCGAATGTCAAACTAGGATTTTGAATGTCAAAATACGATTTTCTTCGCCAAATCGAATGTCAAACTAGGATTTTGAATGTCAAACTACGATTTTCTTCGCCAACTCGAATGTCAAACTAGGATTTTGAATGTCAAACTACGATTTTCTTCGCCAAATCGAATGTCAAACTAGGATTTTGAATGTCAAACTACGATTTTCTTCGCCAACTCGAATGTCAAACTAGGATTTTGAATGTCAAACTACGATTTTCTTCGCCAAATCGAATGTCAAACTAGGATTTTGAATGTCAAACTACGATTTTCTTCGCCAACTCGAATGTCATACTAGGATTTTGAATGTCAAAATACGATTTTCTTCGCCAAATCGAATGTCAAACTAGGATTTTGAATGTCAAACTACGATTTTCTTCGCCAAATCGAATGTCAAACTAGGATTTTGAATGTCAAACTACGATTTTCATCGCCAAATCGAATGTCAAACTAGGATTTTGAATGTCAAACTACGATTTTCTTCGCCAAATCGAATGTCAAACTAGGATTTTGAATGTCAAACTACGATTTTCTTCGCCAAATCGAATGTCAAACTAGGATTTTGAATGTCAAACTACGATTTTCTTCGCCAAATCGAATGTCAAACTAGGATTTTGAATGTCAAACTACGATTTTCTTCGCCAAATTGAATGTCAAACTAGGATTTTGAATGTCAAACTACGATTTTCTTCGCCAAATCGAATGTCAAACTAGGATTTTGAATGTCAAACTACGATTTTCTTCGCCAAATCGAATGTCAAACTAGGATTTTGAATGTCAAACTACGATTTTCTTCGCCAAATCGAATGTCAAACTAGAATTTTGAATGTCAAAATACGATTTTCTTCGCCAAATCGAATGTCAAACTAGGATTTTAAATGTCAAACTACGATTTTCTTCGCCAAATCGAATGTCAAACTAGGATTTTGAATGTCAAAATACGATTTTCTTCGCCAAATCGAATGTCAAACTAGGATTTTGAATGTCAAAATACGATATTCGGCCTCAATTCGAATATCGAAAAACGAAAAACGAAAATCAAAACAAATTCCCCTGCAAATGAATATCGAAAAACGAAAAACGAAAATCAAACTAACTTCACCTGAAAATGAATATCGAAAAATGAAAAACGAAAATCAAACCAACTTCACCTGAAAATGAATATCGAAAAACGAAAAACGAAAATCAAACCAACTTCACCTGAAAATGAATATCGAAAAACGAAAAACGAAAATCACACCAAATTCACCTTCCTAATTTTAGCTCTGATTTTATCGGATTTCTCCGCTTAAAGTGGCGTTTCAAAACTGGTCTCTCTCTGCGTCTCGGCTGTAATTTAATTTATCCTATAATTAATGTTAGAAATTAGGGAAATTGTTTGAA